>LR738712.1:64932600-65014693 GCA_902687465.1 Secale cereale
AAACCCTTTTCGGTAATCCGCCGATTTCCCGATGCTCCCCGGAACACTTCCGGACTCCGAAACCTTTCATCCTATATATCAATCTTCGTCCCCGGACCATTCCGGAGACCCTCGTCACGTCCGGGATCTCATCCGGGACTCCGAACAACCTTCGGTAACCATGCACTGTTCTCACTAACAACCCTAGCGTCACCGAACCTTAAGTGTGTAGACCCTGCGGGTTCGGAAACCATGTAGACATGACCGAGACACTCCCAGGTCAATAACCAATAGCGGGATCTGGATACCCATATTGGTTCCCACATGTTTCTCGATGATCTCATCGGATGAACCACGATGTCAAGGATTCAGGCAATCCTGTATACAGTTCCCTTTGTCTCGTCGGTATGTTACTTGCCCGAGATTCGATCGTCGGTATCTCTATACCTAGTTCAATCTCGTTACCGGCAAGTCTCTTTACTCGTTATCGTAATACATAATCCCGTGACCAACTACTTAGTCACTTTGAGCTCATTGAGATGACGTATTACCGAGTGGGCCCGGAGATACCTCTTCGTCACACGGAGTGACAAATCCCAGTCTCGATCCATGTCAACTCAACAGACACCCTCGGAGATACCCGTAGAGTACCTTTATAGTCACCCAGTTACGTTGTGACGTTTGGCACACACAAAGCACTCCTACGGTGTCAGTGAGTTACATGACCTCATGGTCATAGGAACTTATACTTGACATGCAGAAAACTATAGCGATAACTGACATGATCAAAAGCTATGTTTAACGTTTGGGTCTCGTCCATCACATCATTCTCCTAATGATGTGATCCCGTTATCAAATGACAACTCATGTCTATGACCTGGAAACCGCGGTCATCTTTGATCAACGAGCTAGTCCTGTAGAGGCTCACTAGGGACACAAATTCTGTCTATTCATCCACACATGTATTTGAGTTTCCAATCAATACAGTTATAGCATGGATAATAAACGATTATCATGAACAAGGAAATATAATAATAACTCTTTTATTATTGCCTCTAGGGCATATTTCCAACAGTCTCCCACTTGCACTAGAGTCAATAATCTAGCATTACAAGGTAATGAATCTAACACCCATAAAGTCTTGGTGTTGATCATGCTTAGCCCGTGGAAGAGGCTTAGTCAACGGATCTGCAACATTCAAATCCGTGTGTACTTTGCAAATACTTATGTCCTCCTCCTTGACCGAATCGCGGATGGAATTGAAGCGTCGCTTTATGTGTCTGGTCCTCTTGTGAAACCTTGGTTCCTTGGCTAGAGCAATGGCACCAGTGTTGTCACAGAACAGAGTCATTGGGTTCAGTGCACTAGGCACAACTCCAAGATCTGTCATGAACTCCTTCATCCAGACACCTTCCTTTGCCGCCTCCGAGGCAGCTATATACTCCGCTTCACATGTAGAATCAGCTACCACGCTCTGCTTGGAACTGCACCAGCTTACCGCTCCCCCGTTGAGAATATATACGTATCCGGTTTGAGACTTAGAGTCATCCGGATCAGTGTCAAAGCTTGCATCGACGTAACCCTTTACGACGAGCTCTTGATCACCTCCATAAACGAGAAACATTTCCTTAGTCCTTTTCAGGTACTTTAGGATATTCTTGACCGCTGTCCAGTGATCCATACCAAGATTACTTTGAAACCTTCCGGCCATACTTATGGCAAGGCTGACATCTGGTCTTGTGCACAACATTGCATACATGATAGAGCCTATGGCTGAAGCATAGGGGACGACACTCATCTTTTCTCTATCTTCCGCAGTCACTGGGCATTGAGTCTTACTCAACTTTGTACCTTGCAATACCGGCAAGAACCCCTTCTTGGATTGATCCATTTTGAACTTCTTCAAAACTTTATCAAGGTATGTACTTTGTGAAAGTCCTATCAAGCGTCTTGATCTATCTCTATAGATCTTGATGCCCAATATGAAAGCAGCTTCACCGAGATCCTTCATCGAAAAACTCTTGTTCAAATACCCCTTCACGCTATCCAAAAATTCTATATTGTTTCCAATCAGCAATATGTCATCCACATATAATATTAGAAACGCTATAGAGCTCCCACTCACTTTCTTGTAAATACAAGCTTCATTGTAAACTTGTACAAACCCAAACGCTTTGATCACCTCATCAAAGCGAAGATTCCAACTCCGAGATGCTTGCACCAGCCCATAAATGGAACGCTGGAGCCTGCATACTTTGTCAGCATTCTCTGGATCGACAAAACCTTCCGGTTGCATCATATACAACTCTTCCTTAAGAACACCGTTAAGGAACGCTGTTTTGACATCCATCTGCCAAATTTCATAATCGAAATATGCAGCTATTGCTAACATGATTCGGACGGATTTAAGCATCGCTACGGGTGAGAAAGTCTCATCGTAGTCAATCCCTTGAACTTGTGAAAAACCCTTTGCCACAAGTCGAGCTTTATACACGGTGACATTATCGTCAGCGTCCGTCTTCCTCTTAAAAATCCATTTATTCTGAATGGCCTTCCGCCCTTCAGGTAATACTTCCAAAGTCCATACTTTGTTTTCATACATGGATCCCATCTCGGATTTCATGGCCTCTAACCATTTGTCGGAATCCGGGCCCACCATCGCTTCTCCATAGCTCGTAGGTTCACCGTTGTCTAACAACATGACCTCCAAGACAGGGTTACCATACCACTCAGGTGCAGTGCGTACCCTTGTCGACCTACGAGGTTCGGTAGTAACTTGATCAGAAGCTCCTTGATCATCATCATTGGCTTCCTCTTCAACCTCTGCAGGCTCCACAAAAACATCTTTCTGTGCTGCGCTACTCTCTGGTTGAAGCAGAGGTTCAATAACCTCATCAAGTTCTACCTTCCTCCCACTCAATTCTTTCGAGAGAAACTCTTTCTCGAGAAAGGACCCGTTCTTAGCAACAAACACTTTGCCCTCGGATCTGAGATAGAAGGTGTACCCAACTGTTTCTTTTGGGTATCCTATGAAGACACATTTGTCCGCTTTGGGTTCGAGCTTTTCTGGCTGAAGCCTTTTGACATAAGCATCGCAACCCCAAACCTTGAGAAAAGACAACTTAGGTTTCTTACCAAACCATAGTTCATACGGTGTTGTCTCAACGGATTTAGATGGAGCCCTATTTAAAGTGAATGCAGCTGTCTCTAACGCATATCCCCAAAACGATAGTGGCAAATCGGCAAGAGACATCATAGAACGTACCATATCTAATAGGGTTCGATTACGACGTTCGGACACACCATTACGCTGTGGTGTTCCAGGTGGCGTCAACTGTGAAACAATTCCACATTTTCTTAAGTGATCACCAAACTCATAACTCAGATATTCTCCCCCTCGATCAGATCGTAGGAACTTGATCTTCTTGTTACGATGATTTTCAACTTCACTCTGAAATTGCTTGAACTTTTCAAAAGTTTCAGACTTATGCTTCATCAAGTAAATATACCCATATCTACTTAAGTCGTCAGTGAAGGTGAGAAAATAACGATATCCACCGCGCGCCGTTACACTCATCGGACCGCACACATCAGTATGTATGATTTCCAATAAGTCATTTGCCCGTTCCATTGTCCCTGAAAACGGGGTCCTTGTCATCTTGCCCATGAGGCACGGCTCGCACGTGTCAAGTGATTCAAAATCAAGAGACTCCAAAAGTCCATCAGCATGGAGCTTCCTCATGCGTTTCACGCCGATATGACCCAGACGGCAGTGCCACAAGAAAGTGGTATTATCATTATCAACTCTACATCTTTTGGCATCAATGTTATGAACATGTGTATCATCACTATCGAGATTCAATAAGAATAAACCCCTAACTTCGGGTTCATGACCATAAAAGATATTACTCATATAAATAGAACAACCATTATTCTCTGATTTAAATGAGTAACCGTCTCGCAATAAACAAGATCCAGATATAATGTTCATGCTTAACGCAGGCACTAAATAACAATTATTCAGGTTCATAACTAATCCCGATGGTAATCGAAGAGCGAGCGTGCCGACGGCGATCACATCAACCTTGGAACCATTTCCCACGCGCATCGTCACTTCGTCCTTCGCCAGCCTCCGTTTATTCCGCAGTTCCTGTTTAGAGTTGCAAATGTGAGCAACCGAACCGGTATCAAATACCCAGGCACTACAACGAGAGTTGGTAAGGTACACATCAATAACATGTATATCACATATACCTTTGTTGTTGTTGTTGTTGGCCCCCTTCTTGTCTGCCAGATACTTGGGGCAGTTCCGCTTCCAGTGGCCGTTCCCTTTGCAATAGAAACACTCAGTCTCTGGCTTAGGCCCAGCCTTGGGTTTCTTCTTAGAGTTACCCTTCTTGCCCTTGCCATTCTTCTTGAAACTGGTGGTTTTATTGACCATCAACACTTGATACTCCTTCTGGATGTCTGCCTCAGCGACTTTCAGCATCGAAAACAGCTCGGCGATGGTTTTGTTCATCCCTTGCATGTTATACTGCTGCACGAAGCTCTTGTAGCTAGGCGGGAGTGACTGGAGAATTCTGTCAATGATAGCCTCATCCGGGAACACAAGTCCCAGATCAGCTATGCGGGTATAGTACCCAGACATCTTCAGTAAGTGCTCACTGACAGACGAATTCTCCTCCATCTTGCAGGCAAAGAATTTATCGGTGGTCTCATACCTCTCGATCTTAGCATTCTTTTCAAAGATGAACTTCAACTCCTGGTACATCTCATATGCCCCATGACGTTCAAAACGCCTTTGAAGTCCTCCTTCCAAACCATACAACATGGCACACTGCACTATTGAGTAGTCATCCGAACGCGACTGCCAGACGTTCATAACGTCCGCAGAGGCTGTAGGAGCGGGGGGTTCACCTAGCGGTGCATTTAGGACATAAACCTTTTGGGCAGCTGTGAGGATGATCCTCAGATTGCGGAGCCAGTCCACAAAGTTGCTCCCATCATCTTTCAGTTTAGCTTTCTCTAGGAACGCATTAAAATTCAGGGGAGCTACTGCGCGAGCCATCTACAACAAAAGATTTGCAAAGACATTTTAGACTATTGTTCATGATAAGTGAGTTACTACCTAATCAAATTATTTATAACTCCCACTCAAATTGACATCCCTCTGGTCATTCGAGCGTGACATGATCCAGATCCACCAACCCAAGTCCGATCATCACGTGAGATGAGGTGGTCTCAATGGTGAACATCTACATGTTGATCATATCTACTATATGACTCATGCTCGACCTTTCGGTCTTCCGTGTTCCGAGGCCATGTCTGTACATGCTAGGCTCGTCAAGTCTAACCCGAGTGTTCTGCATGTGCAAAACTGGCTTGCACCCATTGTATGCGAACGTAGAGTCTATCACACCCGATCATCACGTGGTGCTTCGAAACGACGAACCTTCGCAACGGCGCACACTCGGGGGGAACACAATTTTATCTTGAAATTTTAGTGAAGGATCATCTTATAATGCTACCGTCGTCCTAAGCAAAATAAGATGCATAAAAGGATTAACATCACATGCAAATCATAAGTGACATGATATGGCCATCAACTCGTGCTTTTGATCTCCATCTCCAAAGCACCGGCATGATCTCCATCGTCACCGGCGCCACACCATGATCTCCATCATCATGATCTCCATCATCGTGTCGCCATCGGGGTTGTCGCGCGCCCACCATGCTCTTACTACCATTGCTACCGTTTAGCGATAAAGTAAAGCATTACAAAGCGCTTAATGATTGACACGCAGGTCATACAAAAATTAAAGACAACCCTATGGCTCCTGCCGGTTGCCGTATGCATCGACATGCAAGTCGATATTAACTATTACAACATGATCATCTCATACATCAAATATATTTCATCATGTCATTGGCCATATCATATCACATACATACCCTGCAAAAACAAGTTAGACGTCCTCTAATTTGTTGTTGCATGTTTTACGTGGCTGCTATGGGTATCTAGCAAGAACGCTTCTTACCTACGCAAAGCCACAACGGTGATATTCAAGTTGCTATTTAACCTTCTACAAGGACCGCCTTGTTCTATTCCGATTCAACTAAGATAGGAGAGACAGACACCCGCCAGCCATCTTATGCAACAAAAGTCACATGTCTGTCGATGGAACCGGTCTCATGTACGTGGACATGTAAAGTTGGTCCGGGCCGCTTCATCCCATAATACCGCTGAATCAAGAAAGACTAAGGAGAGCAGCAATTTAAACATCAACGCCCACAAACCCTTTTGTGTTCTACTCCAGAAAGCATCTACGCAAGAACCTAGCTCATGATGCCACTGTTGGGGAACGTTGCATGGGAAACAAAAATTTTTCCTACGTTCACCAAGATCAATCTAGGAGATGCTACTACGAGAGGAGAGTTGGATCCACGTACCCTTGTAGATCGCTAAGCGGAAGCGTTAAGAACGCGGTTGATGGAGTCGTACTCGCCGCGATTCAGATCGCCGAAGATCCTAGCACCGAAGCAACGGTGCCTCCGCGTTCTTCACACGTACGGCTCGGGGACGTCTCCTCCTTCTTGATCCAGCAAGGGGTGGAGGAGAGGTTGATGGAGAGACCGGCAGCACGACGGCGTGGTGGTGATGGTGGAGGAGGATTCCAGCAGGGCTTCGCCTAAGCACCGCGGGAAGACGAATATGTTGTGGGAGAGGAAGGGCAGCACCGAGGCACAAACGTGTGTTTGCTGCCCTCCCTCTGCCCCTCTATATATAGGGGGAATAGATAGGAGGGGGGCGCCCTAGGGTTTCCCCTAGGGGAGCCGGCGGCCAGGGCAGTGGGGGGGCGGCGGCCAAGGGCTGCGCAGGCCCTAGGGTTCCCCCCCCCTAGGTGCCTTGCCCCCCAAGCCAGGGGTGCGGCTGCCCTAGGAGGGGCCAGCCCCCCATGCGCCATAGGAGAGGGCCCAGGGGGGGCGCACAGCCCTATGAGGGCTGTGGTGTCCCCCCTTTGTGGCCCATTAGGCCCAGAACCACTTCCGGGACCCCCGAAACCCTTTTCGGTAATCCGCCGATTTCCCGATGCTCCCCGGAACACTTCCGGACTCCGAAACCTTTCATCCTATATATCAATCTTCGTCCCCGGACCATTCCGGAGACCCTCGTCACGTCCGGGATCTCATCCGGGACTCCGAACAACCTTCGGTAACCATGCACTGTTCTCACTAACAACCCTAGCGTCACCGAACCTTAAGTGTGTAGACCCTGCGGGTTCGGAAACCATGTAGACATGACCGAGACACTCCCAGGTCAATAACCAATAGCGGGATCTGGATACCCATATTGGTTCCCACATGTTTCTCGATGATCTCATCGGATGAACCACGATGTCAAGGATTCAGGCAATCCTGTATACAGTTCCCTTTGTCTCGTCGGTATGTTACTTGCCCGAGATTCGATCGTCGGTATCTCTATACCTAGTTCAATCTCGTTACCGGCAAGTCTCTTTACTCGTTACCGTAATACATAATCCCGTGACCAACTACTTAGTCACTTTGAGCTCATTGAGATGACGTATTACCGAGTGGGCCCGGAGATACCTCTCCGTCACACGGAGTGACAAATCCCAGTCTCGATCCATGTCAACTCAACAGACACCCTCGGAGATACCTGTAGAGTACCTTTATAGTCACCCAGTTACGTTGTGACGTTTGGCACACACAAAGCACTCCTATGGTGTCAGTGAGTTACATGACCTCATGGTCATAGGAACTTATACTTGACATGCAGAAAACTATAGCGATAACTGACACGATCAAAAGCTATGTTTAACGTTTGGGTCTCGTCCATCACATCATTCTCCTAATGATGTGATCCCGTTATCAAATGACAACTCATGTCTATGACCTGGAAACCGCGGTCATCTTTGATCAACGAGCTAGTCCTGTAGAGGCTCACTAGGGACACAAATTCTGTCTATTCATCCACACATGTATTTGAGTTTCCAATCAATACAGTTATAGCATGGATAATAAACGATTATCATGAACAAGGAAATATAATAATAACTCTTTTATTATTGCCTCTAGGGCATATTTCCAACATTTTTGACCATAATTTTAAGTAACACAATATTTATTCATGTCGTACAATTTAATGTAATCGAAAACTATGTTCAAATGAATTCCAATGATATAATTTTGGTGACTGTTGACGCTCAAAAATGGCATGATCATAAAGAATGACTTGAGGCTATAATGAGATGATGTTAAGATTATGAGTTCATGTCACCATTTGATGGCTGTCTTCAAGATGATCATAATAGATATGGAGATGGTCCAAAACGGAGCTCAGATGCGAAAGTTATGACAATCTTATAGATGCTCGTATTGACACCAGATTAAAGAATGGCATGAATCCTAATTAAGATGATCTTGGATGAAAAAACTTTCAACTGCAAAGTTCCTTGTCTCATCAAAACGGACAATTTTGACATAAAAATCGTCCCCATCCGAGGTCGTATGCAAAAGTTACAAGCAAAACCGTGCGCTGCAGCAATGTTTAGCCGGATCATCCGGGCCAGGGTCCAGATCATCCGGGAAATTGAAGCACCAAGACAACAGAAGGTTTGTGATGAAGCTGGATGATCTGGGTCCCGTCCCGGATGATCCGGATGGAGGCCGTACAATCCGGGTAGAAGTCCGGACGTCCAGACAACTTTTTCTCCTGCAGACTTTAGAAAATAGCCCGAAACATCCTCAAGATGGCCTGAGATCGAAAAGTGTTCAACATGAAAGTTGTGCGTCTCGTCGAGGCGGTTGATTTTAATAGAAAAATCATCCAAAGCTGAGGCCGTATGGAAAAGTTTAGCCCGATTAGTGGACTGCTGTCAGAAATCTGGGCTTGGTCGGATCATCCGAGCCTAGAGCCGGACATCCGGGCCGGAGGTCATGAGAAGTCAGTATTTGGTTAGATTTTGATGATTTACACGGCAAGACAAATCATTTTCTTGTATGGGAAGTCCATCTGCCTCTTATATAGATAAGAGGTGATGGTTGATTGAACAACACAACCGACATATTAATCTACCACTTTTACCTTTACTTTTATCATCTCCCTTGTTCTTCTTCTACCTTGTTCTTCGTTTTTTGTTCTTGTTGCAGGGCAGCGAACCTCGAGGCCCTAGGGGAAATCAGGTCGACCTAGGGCAGCCCATAGCCGCCGCACGCCCTGATGGGGTCCCTCCCAGGCAAGCGGGGCTTCGGGTCTACAAAAGCGCCCGCCGGATTGCTTGCGTACCGCGCTTCCAGACGAGTCTCCTTCGATGTGAGCTGCGGTGCATAACCCCCAACGCCGAGGGTACACGGTGACGTGTTCGTGTGCGAACACGCTTTTTGGCGACTCCGCTGGGGACGAAGCTTTGAACGGTCTCTGGCCCGTTCTTGCTACGAAGAGATCGTCATCTAGGGTTTCCAATCTAAGAAGGTAATATGAATACCCAATTCACTTATGTAGATGCAAATAATGCATATGTTGTTGCTAGATTGTTTAATGAGCATATTGTATCGGCTAGACCTAGTATTATCAATCATGCATCTAATTATGTGCAACAGCCGATTCATAATAATCTTCTTGCTTCAACTTCATATAATTTTAGCAACATGCAACATATGTATGCCAACTCCCATGCATCGGCAACCCCACAAATCTATATGCCGATGAACAACATGATGAGTTCGGTTAATCAAGTTTAAACACCCCATGTAGGAACTTTCAATGGCATGCAACATGGTGTTTCATCTTTTTATTCATCGGCAACTAATTTGCAACATGTTAATCCAAACATGCCGGTGGATAGGGGAATTGGCCATAGTACTACTAGTTATTCGGCCAATTACCCTCAAACATCGTATGCTACACCTCATGCTACTAATTTTACGGCACCATACGCAATTGTGGATGTTCATCATTCGGCTCCGCACCTTAATGCTCATGGCCGAATAAGTGAGAATTCTACCAAAGAGCGTGTATCTTTACCTAGTAACGTAGTATATCATATTGCCCCTGGCACAATTACAGAATTTCGGCAACACACCATTGTCGAAAGCGTCTCAAAGTATTGGCGGGCAATCCGATGAAGATTGGGATGAAATTGGTCGAAAAAAGCTTAAAGATAGTCTAGCTGCAATGTTTGCTGAATTTAGACAAGAACAAGCAATCTTGCAAACCAAAGAAAGAAAGAGTGGTGATTCGGATAACAAAGTTAATACGATTATTAAAAAATCCAAATCAAATAGTATGTGTGCCGAATTTATTGAAGAAAAAGAGGACGCCAATGCACCGGAGAGTCATTTAAAAGTGGAGCAAAGTAGTATTCAAGTAACACAACCATCATGCTTTCCCAACGTGTATGAAGAGGTATGTCTAGTAAGTGATTTGCCCATTTTTAGATTTGGTCACAACTTTATTGTTGATGCATATATTAGGAAAAATCTCGTAAGTAATTTTTAAAGACCAATGATGAAGGGTAATTTACTTGTTAGCAATAAAATTGTTACAAAACATATCGGTCAATACATTGTACCATTCAAAGAGACTGATAGTGACTTATTATTGCAGCCAAATCTTCTCCCATTGCTTTATTTAAAGTTCATATCCAATTGGGTAGCTTTGCTTGCTTCGTACTTGGTTTACGCATGGTCTCAATTGAGACATGTGTGTTCTAACTATTTTCGTTTCAGAAATATAAAGCCAATGTTAAATTCTTTTGAGAAATCCGATCTAACATTATATATTATCCAAAGACATCGGAGATAGAGTGCAAAACACAATGCATAGCTGAATGGGGAGATTCTAAATCTAAACCATTCGTTCGCTTACCTCCAAAGCCGTTCGCACACCAAGATTGGCTAGAAAAAAAAACGTATACCTTCGGTTCAAACATGTGTGATCAAATCTTTGATTTGTTGTTAAAAAATAATTACATTAGAATTCTTGATCACCAAGTCAAGACATCTATTCATGGATGAATTTATTATAAGTTGCATGATTTGTTCAAGCATAGTATTGAGGATTGCAACATGTTTCGTCAAATAGTTAAATCGGCCATTGATAAAGGACAATTGAAATTTGTTGAGACACCAAGAGATGACGAGTCTATTCCAATTGGTCTCGATGGTAAAAGGTTTTTGCATCGGCTGCTTCAAGCCGATCCATTTAAAGAGAAGGTAAAAACTACATGTGATGGGGCGAAGCTTTCAAGTAAAGAAATTGTTGAAGAGCATAATGAACATAATCTTGTGGGCGAGAATTCCATCGAAGCTACAATGGAGATGCCAAGGACTGGGGGGTAACAGGAAAATCCAAAGACTGGTGCAAGCACAACCAAAGAAAACAAAGGCCGACGTAAGCACAAAGGTAAAAAGCCGAAAGTCACTTTCGCGCAACTATTGGAAAAATATCAGAAGATAAGTGAGGAGAACAGTGCTTATCGACCAACTAGTGCAAAAGCATGAAGATCACGCAGATCCAAGGATAGATATTGGCAAGAAGAGAATTTGAATGCAACTTGTTCATATCCTTATTTTGGGCCGCCAATGTCAATGTCGTGGATACCTCCCTATGCTCATGTAGATCCATATCCATCATGAGACAGGTACGATACAAGGGCACATTCTCCATCTTATTTTAGACCATCTCACCAATATAATGCAGCTCCGAGAAGATCAATATTTGAACAATCACATGTTAAAGACCGTTTTAATCATAAGGAATCGGTCCAGTGCTCAAGGAAGAAGAAAGAGGTGGTCAAGCAAGTCTACCATGTTAAAAAAGATGGACGTAAGAGTGCAGCTTCAGATTAGATCTCAAATGAAAAGGAGCCAAATAAAGTATTGACATTGGCTACTAAAGGCAGCGAGGCAAGTCAATCAAATGCCAAATCTAAAGAGAAGAAGTTGAGAGTGCACAAGGTAGAACAAGAATTGCCATTGCTTCAAATAAAATCGCAGCCGGGGTGCCCACTCGGCTTATCTTATTGGCAAAACAAGAAATTACAAAAACTTAGTGCATAAGAACTTAAAGAAAGGAACATGGCATGGGTTTCCAAAGGAACTACTCAAAATAAGAATTACGTGCAAGCATCCATTACAAGAAGTGCGACAAAGGTGAAGAAGGAAAAGAATGGAAATTATAAAGGACCAAGCCAAAGGTTTCAACATCTTCGGTCTACACATTATCCATATTCTTTAACTATGACATTAATGCATATGTCATTGAATTTGTCATCAGGTATGTTTGGTTACCCATAATGGTCTTATTTTAATCCATGGATGCAATATAATTTCCTATATGATGAGAGGGTATCACCAAATCACTACATATTTGGTTAGTTACATTTTTTGTTGCTAATACAAAGAGGCCGAAATATTTCATTGCTATTTCATTTGTTTATTTCGGCTATATATACTTTGATGGGTGAATTCTACATGGACCTTATGGTAATGGCCGGTATTTACCTATCACCCTAAGAATATGTCAAAGTATGGCCAGTGTAGTGTTCTAACATCGTCCTTAGTTCTATTGGAGACCTAAACAAGGTGCTATGCATATTGAGACTTTTGGTGATTCGTTATGAGTAGTGCAACAAATATCCAAGGGTTATCAATGTCTTGACGAATCACTTATAGTTCATCTTGAGGTATGTCTAGATGCAAAATTTACCTTGGGTTGCTTTAAAATTCATATTTCTAGACATGACAATTCAAGAGAATTGGCACAGCAGGCATCTGTCTACTATGTTAATCATGGTGTATTGCATTTCTATCAATAGCCGATGCTTAGTCTCATCAACAGGGCTAAGGCCGAACCGAAGTCCACCGCATCAGCCACTAATGAATTTTTTATGCAGGCGAAAGTAAGAATTAGAGAAAGTTTATTGTTGATTGTCTGCAAAATCCTAGTAAAAGGGTGAACAATATGGTTCGAAGGATGACCTTGAGATACATATCCATGGAACTTTATCATCGGATTGTCAATAAAGTTGAGAAGGTTTCACCCAAGTTTGCATCAAGGATTAAAACAAATAACGGCCGATATATATTTATCGCCCTAAGCACATGCAAAGTGGCCGATGGAGTGTTGAAGTCGTCCTTAGAATAAGTTATGTGCAAGTTATTTTTCGGCACACTAGCTTTGCCGAAAAATAGGGGGGCATGTATTGACGCTCAAAAATGGCATGATCATAAAGAGTGACTTGAGGCTATAATGATATGATATTAAAATTACGAGTTCATGTCACCATTTTATGGCTCTCTTCAAGATGATCAAAATAGATATGGAGATGGTCCAAAACGGAGCTTAGATGCGAAAGTTATGACAATCTTAGAGATGCTCGTATTGACACCAGATTAAATAATGGCATGAATCCTGATAAAGATGGCCTTGGATGAAAACACTGTTAACTGCAAAGTTCTTCATCTCGTCGAAACAGACGATTTTGATACAAAAATTGTCCCCATCCAAGGTCGTATGCAAAAGTTACATGCAAAACCGTGCGTTGCAGCATTGTTTGGCCGGATCATCCGGGCGAGGGTCCAGATCATCCGGGATATTGAAGCACCAAGACAACAGAAGGTTTGTGATGAAGCCGGATGATCTGGGTCCAGTCCCGGATGATCCGGGTGGAGGCCGGACAATCCGGGTAGAAGTCCGGACGTCCGGACAACTTTTTCTGCTGCAGAATTTAGAAAACAGCCCGAAATACCCTCAAGATGGCCTCAGATCGAAAAGTGTTCAACATGAAAGTTGTGCGTCTCATTGCGGCAGTTGATTTTGATCTAAAACTCATCCAAAGCCACTGTCATATCAAAAAGTTACAGCCCGATTAGTGGGCTGCTGTTAGAAATCTGTGCTTGGCCGGATCGTCCGGGCCGGAGGTCGTGAGAAGTGCGTACTTGGTTAGATTTTGATGATTTGGATGGCAAGACAAGTCCTTTTCTTGTACGGGAAGTCCATCTGCCTCTTATATAGATAAGATGTGACAGCCGATTGAACAACACACAATCGACATATCAATCTACCACTTTTACCTTTACTTTTATCCTCTCCCTTGATTTTCTTCTTCCTCGTTCTGCTTTCGTTCTTCTTGTTGTAGGGCGGCAAATCTCGAGGCCCTAGGGGTTATCATGTCAACCTAGGGCAGCCCATAGCCACCGCGTGCCCTGACGGGGTCCCTCTCGGGCAAACGGGGCTTCGGGTCTACAAAAGCACCCGCCGGATTGCTTGCGTACCGCGCTTCCGGACGGGTCTCCTTCAACGTGAGCTATGGTGTATCACCCCAAGCATCGAGGGTATATGGTGACGTGTTCATGTGCGAACAGTGACATGCATTAACATTTTCTTAGTTAAATGTTTTGTCAAAAATTGGCACAAATTACAAGGGGCCCAATAAACCAGGACGCAGGCATCATGATCAATTTTTGCCTGGGTTACTGTTGGTGGTATTTGTATTTAAATATTGAAGGAGTGGAGTACTATTCTTTATCTTAGCCTCGTAGGGCTCTCCCAGCGCCTATGCTCGCCTCCCCGCCTCACCTACCGGATCCCGCCATGGATAATCCCTTAGATCCCAGGATCCCGCAGGCTACCCTCTCGCTACGGCCCGCAGCACTGCCGCCTTTGAGCAAAACCCACATGTGTTTTATAGGGGATCCATTGCTTTGGAATCACATATCGGTGACGCCAGAGGACATGCCAGGGCTGCGTTTCAGGTGGTGGGCAGCAAGGGCAAATCGGATCAAGGAAGCGTCACATCGATTGGATACAAGTTCGAAGGAGCTGCGCCTCATGAAGCACAATGCGGAGGCGCAAGTAAATCTCAGGGGAGAGATGCTGAGGGTGTTGGAAATATGCCCTAGAGGCAATAATAAAATGGTTATTATTATATTTCCTTGTTCATGATAATTGTCTAGTGTTCATGCTATAATTGTATTATCCGGAAATCGTAATGCATGTGTGAATACATAGACCACAACATGTCCCTAGTGAGCCTCTAGTTGACTAGCTCGTTGATCAGTAGATGGTTACGGTTTCCTGACCATGGACATTGGATGTCATTGATAACGGGATCACATCGTTAGGAGAATGATGTGATGGACAAGACCCAATCCTAAGCCTAGCACAAGATCGTGTAGTTCATATGCTAAAGCTTTTCCAATGTCAAGTATCTGTTCCTTAGACCATGAGATTGTGCAACTCCCGGATGCCGTAGGAATACTTTGGGTGTGCCAAATGTCACAACGTAACTTGGTGGCTATAAAGGTACACTACGGGTATCCCCGAAAGCATCTGTTGGGTTGGCACAAATCGAGACTGGGATTTGTCACTCCGTATGACGGAAAGGTATCTCTGGGCCCACTCGGTAAGACATCATCGTAATGAGCACTATGTGACTAAGGATTTGGTCATGGGATGATGTGTTACGGAACAAGTAAAGAGACTTGCCGGTAATGAGATTGAACAAGGTATCGGTATACCGACGATCGAATCTCGGGCAAGTACTATACCGGTAGACAAAGGGAATTGTACACGGGATTGATTGAATCCTTGACATCGTGGTTCATCCGATGAGATCATCGTGGAACATCTGGGAGCCAACATGGATATCCAGATCCGGTTGTTGGTTATTGGCCGGAGAGATGTCTCGGTCATGTCTGCATGGTTCCCGAACCCGTAGGGTCTACACACTTAAGGTTCAATGACGCTAGGGTTATAGGGAATGTATGTACGTGGTTACCGAATGTAGTTCTGAGTCTCGGATGAGATCCCGGACGTCATGAGGAGTTCCGGAATAGTCCGGAGGTAAAGGTTTATATATGGGAAGTCATATTTTGGTCACCAGAATGATTTCGGGGTCACCGGTATTGTACCGGGACCACGGGAAGGTGTCCGAGGGTCCACCGGGTGGGGCCACCTACCCCGGTGGGCCAAGTGTACCAAGTAAGGGGGAACCAGCCCCTGGTGGGCTGGTGCGCCCTCCAAGGGCCCAAGGCGCCTAGGGTTGGGAAACCCTAGGGGTGGGGGTGCCCCACCTGCTTGGGGGGCAAGTCCGCCCCACCTGGCCGCTGACCATCGGTGCTTAGATCGAATTCGGCCGCGATCTGAATCGCTTCGTGTACGACTCCACCGACCGTGATCTTGCAATGCTTCCGCATCGCGATCTTCAAAGGTATGAAGATGCACTCCCCTCTCGTTGCTAGTAACTCCATAGATAGATCTTGGTGATGCGTAGAATTGTTTTGAATTTCTACAACGATCTCCAACAGTGGCATCATGAGCTAGGTCTATGTGTAGTTACTTTGCACGAGTAGAACACAAGTTGTTGTGGGCGTAGATTTTGTCAATTTACTTGCCGCTACTAGTCTTATCTTGATTCGGCGGCATCGTGGGATGAAGCGGCCCGGGCCGACCTTACACGTACGCTTACGTGAGACAGGTTCCACCGACTGACATGCACTAGTTGCATAAGGTGGCTAGCGGGTGTCTGTCTCTCCCACTTTAGTCGGATCAGATTGATGAAAAGGGTCCTTATGAAGGGTAAATAGTAATTGGCATATCACGTTGTGGTTTTTGGCATAGGTAAGAAACGTTCTTGCTAGAAACCTATAGCAGCCACGTAAAAACTTGCAACAACAATTAGAGAACGTCTAACTTGTTTTTGTAGCATGTGCCGTGTGATGTGATATGGCAAAAAGGATGTGATGAATAATATATGTGATGTATGAGATTGATCATGTTCTTGTAATAGGAATCACGACTTGCATGTCGATGAGCATGACAACCGGCAGGAGCCAAAGGAGTTGTCTTATTTTTTGTAAGACCTGCGTGTCATTGAAAACGCCATGTAATTACTTTACTTTATTGCTAATCGTTAGCCATAGTAGTAGAAGTAACGTTTGGCGAGACAACTTCATGAAGACACGATGACGGAGATCATGGTGTCATGCCGGTGACGATGATGATCGTGGAGCCCCGAAGATGGAGATCGAAAGAAGCAAAATGATATTGGCCATATCATGTCACTATTTGATTGCATGTGATGTTTATCATGTTTTACATCTTATTTGCTTAGAACGACGGTAGCATAAATAAATGATCTCTCACTAAAATTTCAAGAATTGTGTTCCCCCTAACTGTGCACCGTTGATAAGGTTCGTTCTTCCAAAGCACCACGTGATGATCGGGTGTGATAGGCTCTAACGTTCGCATACAACGGTTGTAAGCCAGATTTACACACGCAATACACTTAGAGTTGACTTGACGAGCCTAGCATTTACAGACATGGCCTCGGAACACGGAAGACCGAAAGGTCGAATATGAGTCATATAGAAGATACGATCAACATGAAGATGTTCACCGTTGATGACTAGTCCGTCTCACGTGATGATCGGACATGGCCTAGTCGATTCGGATCATGTATCACTTAGATGACTAGAGAGATGTCCATCTGAGTGGGAGCTCATTGAATTTGTTTAGATGAACTTAATTGTCATGAACATAGTCTAAAATCTTTACAATATGTCTTGTAGATCAAATGGCCCACGCTAATGTTGCCCTCAACTTCAACGCATTCCTAGAGAAAACCAAGCTGAAAGATGATGGTAGCAACTATACGGATTGGGTCCGTAACTTGAGGATCATCCTCATAGCTGCCAAGAAAGCATATGTCCTTGAAGCACCGCTAGGTGATGCACCCATTTTCCCAGCAACTCAAGACGTTATGAACGCTTGGCAGTCGCGTAGTGATGATTACTCACTGGTTCAGTGCGGCATGCTTTACAGCTTAGAATCGGTGCTCCAAAAGCGTTTTGAGCAGCACGGAGCATATGAGATGTTCCAAGAGCTGAAAATGGTTTTCCAAGCTCATGCCCGGGTCGAGAGATATGAAGTCTCTGAAAAGTTCTACAGTTGTAAGATGGAGGAGAATAGTTCTGTCAGCGAGCATATACTCAAAATGTCTGGGTTGCACAACCGCTTGTCTCAGCTGGGAGTTAATCTCCCAGATGACGCGGTCGTTGACAGAATCCTTCAGTCGCTCCCACCTAGCTACAAGAGCTTTGTGATGAATTTCAATATGCAAGGGATGGAGAAGTCCATTCCCGAGGTATAGTCAATGCTGAAATCAGCGGAGGTGGAGATCAAAAAGGAACATCAAGTGTTGATGATGAATAAAACCACTAAGTTAAAGAAAGGCAAGGGTAAGAAGAACTTCAAGAAGGACGGCAAAGGAGTTGCCGCACCCGGTAAGCCAGTTTCCGGGAAGAAGCCAAACAATGGACCCAAGCCTGAGACTAAGTGCTTTTATTGCAAGGGAACGGGTCGTTAGAAGCGGAATTGCCCCAAATACTTAGCGCATAAGAAGGCCGGCAACGTCAAAGGTATATGTGATATACATGTTATTAATGTGTACCTTACCAGCGCTCGTAGTAGCTCCTGGGTATTTGATACCGGTGCAGTTGCTCACATTTGTAACTCAAAGCAGGAGCTGCGGAATAAGCGGAGACTGGCGAAGGACGAGGTGACGATGTGCGTCGGGAATGGTTCCAAGGTTGATGTGATCGTCGTCGGCACGCTATCTCTACATCTACCTTCGGGATTAGCTTTAAACCTCAATAATTGTTATTTAGTACCAGCTTTGAGCATGAACATTGTATCTGGATCTCGTTTAATGCGAGATGGCTACTCATTTAAATCTGAGAAAAATGGTTGTTCTATTTATATGAGAGAAATGTTTTATGGTCATGCCCCGCTGGTCAATGGTTTATTTTTATTGAATCTCAAACGTGATGTTACACATATTCATAGTGTGAATGCCAAAAGATGTAAGGTTGATAATGATAGTCCCACATACTTGTGGCGCTGCCGCCTTGGTCATATTGGGGTCAAACATATTAAGAAGCTCCATGCAGATGGACATTTGGAGCTCTTGATTATGAATCATTTGACACGTGCGAACCATGCCTCTTGGGCAAGATGACCAAGACCCCGTTCACCGGAACAATGGAGTGAGCAACCAACTTGTTGGAAATCATACATACTGATGTGTGTGGCCCAATGAGTGTTAAAGCTCGTGGTGGCTATCGTTATATTCTTACCCTCACTGATGACTTAAGTAGATATGGGTATGTCGACTTGATGAAACACAAGTCTGAGACCTTTGAAAAGTTCAAGGAGTTTCAGAATGAGGTTGAGAATCAACGTGACAGAAAAATAAAGTTCTTACGATCAGATAGTGGAGGATAATATTTAAGTCACGAATTTGGCACGTACCTAAGAAAATGTGGAATTGTTTCACAATTGACGCCGCCTGGAACACCTCGGCATAACGGTGTGTCCGAACGTCGTAATCGTACTCTGTTGGACATAGTGCGATCTATGATGTCTCTTACCGACTTACCGCTATCCTTTTGGGGTTATGCTTTAGAGACTGCCGCATTCACTTTAAATAGGGCACCGTCTAAATCCGTTGAGACGACAGCGTATGAACTATGGTTTGGGAAGAAACCTAAGTTGTCGTTTCTAAAAGTTTGGGGATGCGATGCTTATGTCAAGAAACTTCAACCTGAAAAGCTCGAACCCAAATTGGAAAAATGCGTCTTGATAGGATACCCTAAGGAAACTATTGGGTATACCTTCTACCTCAGATCCGAAGGCAAGGTCTTTGTTGCCAAGAATGGATCCTTTCTGGAGAAAGAGTTTCTCTCGAAAGAAGTAAGTGGGAGGAAAGTGGAACTTGATGAGATGATTGTCACCCCTCTTGAACCGGAAAGTAGCGCAGTGCAGGCAGATGTTTCTGTGGTGCCTGCACCGACTAGAGAGGAAGTTAATGATAATGATCATGAAGCTTCAGATCAAGTTACTACTAAACTTCGTAGGTCCACAAGGACACGTTCCGCACCAGAGTGGTACGGCAACCCTATCCTGGAAATCATGTTGTTAGACAACGGTGAACCTTCGAACTATGAAGAAGCGATGGCGCACCCGGATTCCAACAAATGGCTTGAAGCCATGAAATATGAGATAGGATCCATGTATGATAACAAAGTATGGACTTTGGTTGAATTGCCCGATGATCGGCGAGCCATAGAAAATAAATGGATCTTTAAGGAGAAGACTGACGCGGATGGAAACGTGACCATCTATGAGGCTCGTCTTGTCGCTAAGGGTTATCAACAAGTTCATGGAATTGACTGCGATGAGACTTTCTCTCCCGTAGCGATGTTGAAGTCCATCCGAATCACGTTAGCAATTGCCGCATTCTATGATTATGATATATGGCAAATGGACATCAAAACGGCATTCCTTAACGGCTTCCTTAAGGAAGAATTGTATATGATGCAGCCCGAAGGTTTTGTCGATCCTAAGAATGCTAACAAGGTATACAAGCTCCAGCGCTCCATCTATGGGCTGGTGCAAGCATCTCGGAGTTGGAACATTCGCTTTGATGAGGTGATCAAAGCGTTTGGGTTCATACAGACTTATGGAGAAGCCTGTATTTACAAGAAAGTGAGTGGGAGCTCTATAGCATTTCTCATATTATATGTGGATGACATACTGTTGATGGGAAATGATGTAGAACTCTTGGAAAGCATAAAGGCCTACTTGAATAAGTGTTTTTCAATGAAGGACCTTGGAGAAGCTGCTTACATATCAGGCATCAAGATCTATAGAGATAGATCGAGACGCCTCATTGGTCTTTAACAAAGCACATACCTTGACAAGATATTGAAGAAGTTCAATATGGATCAGTCCAAGAAAGCGTTCTTGCTTGTGTTGCAAGGTATGAGATTGAGCACAGCTCAATGCCCGACCTCGGCAGAAGATAGAGAAAATATTAGTGTCATCCCCTTTTCCTCGGCCATAGGTTCTATAATGTATGCCATGCTATGTACCAGATCTGATGTGAACCTTTCCATAAGTTTGGTGGGGAGGTACCAAAGTGATCCCGGAATGGAACACTCGACATCGGTCAAGAACATCCTGAAGTACCTGAAAAGGACTAAGGATATGTTTCTCGTTTATGGAGGTGACGAAGAGCTCTCGTAAAGGGTTACATTGATGCTATCTTCGACACAGATCCGGATGACTCCAAGTCACAAATCGGATATGTGTATATTTTGAATGGTGGGGCAGTCAGCTAGTACAGTTGCAAGCAAAGCGTCGTGGCGGCATCTACATGTGAATCGGAGTACATAGCTCCTTCCGAAGCAGCATAGGAAGGAGTCTAGATGAAGGAGTTCATAACCGACCTAGGAGTTATTCCAAGCGCGTCGGGCCCGAAGACTCTCTTCTGTGACAACACTGGAGATATTTCCATTGCCAAGGAGCCCAGGTTTCACAAGAAGACCAAGCACATCAAGCGCCGTTTCAACTCCATTCAAAGTTATATTCAAGATGGAGACATAGATATTTGTAAAGTCCATACAGATCTAAATGTCGTAGATCCATTGACTAAACCTCTTCCACGAGCAAAACATGATCAACACCAGAACTCTATGGGTGTTCGATTCATCACAATGTAACTAGATTATTGATTCTAGTGCAAGTGGGAGACTGTTGGAAATATGCCATAGAGGCAATAATAAAATGGTTATTATTATATTTCCTTTCATGATAATTGTCTAGTGTTCATGCTATAATTGTATTATCCGGAAATCGTAATGCATGTGTGAATACATAGACCACAACATGTCCCTAGTGAGCTTCTAGTTGACTAGCTCGTTGATCAATAGATGGTTACGGTTTCCTGACCATGGACATTGGATGGCATTGATAACAGGATCACATCATTAGGAGAATGATGTGATGGACAAGACCCAATGCTAAGCCTAGCACAAGATTGTGTAGTTCGTATGCTAATGCTTTTCCAATGTCAAGTATCTGTTCCTTAGACCATGAGATTGTGCAACTCCCGGATGCCGTAGGAATACTTTGGGTGTGCCAAACATCACAACGTAACTGGGTGGTTATAAAGGTACACTACGGGTATCCCCAAAAGCATCTGTTGGGTTGGCACAAATCAAGACTGGGATTTGTCACTCCGTATGACGGAGAGGTATCTCTGGGCCCACTTGGCAAGACATCATCGTAATGAGCTCTATGTGACTAAGGAGTTGGTCACGGGATGATGTGTTACAGAACGAGTAAAGATACTTGCCGGTAACGAGATTGAACAAGGTATCGGTATACCGACGATCGAATCTCGGGGAAGTACTATGCTGGTAGACAAAGGGAATCGTATACGGGTTTGATTGAATCCTTGACATCGTGGTTCATCCAATGAGATCATCGTGGACCATGTGGGAGCCAACATGGATATCCAGATCCCGCTGTTGGTTATTGGCTGGAGAGATGTCTCGGTCATGTCTGCATGGTTCCCGAACCCATAGTGTCGTGGTTTTCTCACGGCAGATGTCCTAGCAAAAGGACTTAGTAGTGAGGCCATCGCTATGGGTTAGCTTAAAGGGGTTAAAGGGACAAGGACACAGGGATTTTATACTAGTTCCGCCCCTTCGATGAAGGTA
This sequence comes from Secale cereale, assembly GCA_902687465.1. Lineage (NCBI taxonomy): Eukaryota > Viridiplantae > Streptophyta > Magnoliopsida > Poales > Poaceae > Secale > Secale cereale. Next base: position 64,955,170 of record LR738712.1, read on the forward strand.
AAAGCCTATGTCTAGTTTGGTGTGTATTGCTGGGGTTTCGATGACCAGGGAGCGAATCCGCTTTGCCTATGTCTCAAGCTGTAGTTCTCTGTCCTGAACCGTCGCCGGGTCGTCCCTTTATATAAGAGGTGACACCCGGTCCTGTTTATAGAGTCCCGAGGCCGGCTCATGAACGTGTCCGCCTCGGTCTCTACTCTTTCTATCTTACATCTCATGTTACATAGTACGGCGGTTTACAAATCATGGGCCCTAACACTTGGGCTCTAAACCTCTTGGGCTGAAATCTTCTACTTCATGCTCTGCTGGGCCTTTGATAAAATAATCTTGATAACATAATCCGTCCCCTCCTGGGCGGTTTATACCTGGTAGTATTATCCCTAACATTAGGCCCCAGATTGATTTGAACCTGTTTATGTCAATCTTCAAAGTCTTGTACAGATCTTCCCTTTCCGCAGCTTCGAAATGCTTCAAACCGTCGTTACGTTATCTCCTCAAATCACTTTAAACCATCGTGACGCCATCTGCGCATTTAATACTTGTACCTGTTTTTTACTTTTTATTCATTAATGCTCTGAAGATCGAGGCGACCGTATTGTCCATATCCGCTTTTTGGGCTACTCGATCCCTGCGCCTGCCGTTTTATCCCTTCGTCTTATAAATAGGGCAGAGGGACATCTCTTTCCCCCCTTGCGTCTTCTTCTTCCTCGTCCACTTGCGCTCGAGCTCCGCCGCCGTCCGTCGAACTCTGTGTCTTCGTTGAGCCCGGCCGATGCATCAACCTGAACGTTTCCAGAGACCCGCCAGTGCTTCTCCGCACCCGTTGCTTCGGGTACATCTTCTTCCTCCCTTCTCATAGATCTCAGTTCTAGGGTTTCCTTATGCGAGCTCGTGGATAGGCCCTTGTTCTTCGTAGTTCTTCGCCATAGCCAGTAGTTCGCCGTAGATCTCAAACCTTTAGTTAACAACCGTAAGAATGACTCCGCTCCATCGCTGTAGCTTTATTTTTCCAATACAATCAGTTAGATTGAATCTGTTTAAGACCTTCATCGCGCTTGCTGAATATAGCTTGAATTGTTTCCGAATTTTCCCCATGTTGTAGATCCACATTTTACTGCTATTTGTTGTGAAAGTGGTTTCCCCAAACTTCAGAATTGTATCTTATCTGCCTGTGTTTTGCGGTTTAGCTTTTTTCAAACTTTATAATCCGGTAGATACCATTAGGCCCCTGCTTAAACCGCCGTTTTAGACTAGTACCTTCATAGAGCATGCCGGTTTAAATCTGCTTTGATTATAAACCGGCTCTTCGTTGTATTTTCAGCCTTTCCCTTCCGAAAAGATGACTACTACAGCCAAACAGTTTGTCTCCTGCAACTGGGTCCCATCCCGGATCAGTGAGGATGATTTAGGGAAAATGGCCTCAATTGGCACTTTAGGCCCAAAGGATGTCCTTCACTGGAGGGCTCCCGGATCAGAATGCCCTCCAAAGCCCAAGGAAGGAGAAATCGTTGTCTTCTTTGATCACTTGGCCCGGGGATTCAACCCTCCTGGGTCAAAGATTTTCCGTGATGTATTAGCAAACTTTCAGCTTCATCCAGAAGACATTGCTCCCAATTCTGTATCAAACATTTGCAACTTCCAAGTCTTCTGTGAAGCATATCTACAAGGGGAGCCTACAGTGGAGCTATTCCGGGACTTCTTCCACTTAAACCGTCGTACTGAATTTCATGATGGCCCAAACACCGAACTTGACGGAATGTCTATTCAGAAGAGAAAAGATGTTAGTTTTCCTCACGCTACTCTCCACATCCATCCAAAGGACTGGAATCAAACTTGGCTCTACTGCGTAGACACTTCAGCGGAAGGGGAAAATCCACTGCCGGGTTATCGCCCCCACCGTCTTCCAGAGAACCACCCTTTTCCACAGCGCTTAAGTGCCTAGGAGCGAGCTCAATATGCCCCTCAGCTTTCAATGTTCAGGGCCTTTGTAGCCAATGGACTGATAGGAGTTGACTTCGTCCGTTGCTGGGTTTCTTGGAGTATTCTCCCGCTAAGCCGGCGTTCCGGTTTAATGTGTGAGTATATTGGGAACCCCAAGGACCCTTTGCGCCACACAAAGACGGTGCTACCAGAAAATGAGATTAACGAATCCGTCAAGAAGCTGCTGAATATACCTCTAGAAGAGTGCAGTCAGACCGGCTTGGCACCCTAATGTGTGACCAATAAACCGTCGTCGGTAAGAAATTCTTCCCTCCCTTTTGCTTTGTTTTAATCCGTCCATAGTGCTTGGCTTACTATTCCTTTATTCCTTTAAACAGGAGAATGACCATTTCTGGAAAAGGAAAAACCGGCGAAGGCAGCTCGCAAAAAGACCCTGGCTGTTAAGAGAAACAAGAAGAAGAACACTACTGCGTCGGGATCTAATGCGGAAGAAGATGATCCGGCCTCCAAGGTATCACCTGATTCCCTTGATTTCCTTGTCCTTTCTTTATCTGAATTTTTATTAACAATGACTATTCCCAGGGCCCTGCTGAAGGCAGTAAGGCGGATGACGTTGAGGTAATCTCCCTTTCCTCTTACTTAGAACCACTGCCACCACCAAAAATTCGTCGGACAGTCCGGAAATTTCAGTTTTCTCATCCTTATGCTCATCTGGATCCAAACTTTCTTTTAAAGAAGCAGCAACATGAAGCTCGCCGCACCACTCGCCATAGTGGCCATGCGATTGAATCCATCGGATTAACGCACACTCCGGCTCGAAGGCGTCATTCTGAGGTTATACTTACTCCAACTGCTCTTTACCCCAAAGCAAGTCTTATTCGTCAACCCCTTAATCCGTCTGACTCGAATTATCAGGAAACTCCTCTCTCATCTTCTGGCGAATCAACAGCCACACAAGTTCCTGCCCTCAAGACTGTTCACGAGTAAGCTGTCTTTCACTCTGTCCGGTTTACCTTTTCATCTTTAAATCTTCTAATTTTCATTATCTCTTAAATTTTCACAGTATGCCCAAGCCTAGCAAAAAGGCCAAATTGAGTAAACCGGCAGTCGATAACACCACTCCTGGACCGGCAGAAGATCCTGAGATTGCTAACCCTTTAGAAGACAACGTTGAGATTCCGCATGATGATCCTCCTCCTATGGATTAAGAAGTCTATGTTGATCAGGGGAATGACCCCATGGAGCGTGATCTTGAACCGGCCAGCCATGCTCGGGTTAGTCCTGACCCTGCTAGTCCTGCTGCTGCTAATCCCTCTAAGCCAACGGCTGCTTCACCTGGTGATGTTGAGATCACTGGGACCGGTTTTACCACCCCTGGAGAGCCTGTCGCTTTGGCCAAACATACTGCAAAGGAAGAATTTGACAATAAGGACAAAGGCAAGTGGAGTACTGACTTGTCCAGCTATGCTCAGCTCAGTGCTCAGGACCGGTTTTACCACCCCAGGAGAGCCTGTCACTTTGGCTTGGTGAACTTAATGAAGGAACGTTATGAGGTAACTTCTTTTCCTTTGTCTTTGTCCTCTATCTCTGTTTGTGCCTTGTAATTGTACCTTTACTCGATCGTAGCCCCCAAGTGCCGATTTAGCCCTCTAGGGTGAACCGGGACTCCTCCTGTTTCTAGAACAATGTCACATTAGCCCCCAAGTGCCAAGTATATAACTTGTTTATGTGCTTGGGACTTGTCTGAAAAATTGCTTGTTTTCACTGCAAATATACATTAGCCCCCAAGTGTCAAGTGCATAACTGGTTATGTGCTTGGGACTTTGATTGAATTGCTCCATGAATACCTGATATACTTTCATTTTTGGCAGACTGACTTGAACCGGAGGGCCTCTGAAATAACTGATCTCCGGGATAGCTTAAAATTCCAAGAGATTGCTACTGTTAAAGTCAAGGATGAGCTTACACTTGCTTTAACTAATATGGAGAAGCTAAAAAAGGACTTTGAAACAGAGCGGTCAGCTTGGGCGGTTGAAAAGGCTGCTCTGGAGAAGAGAGCCAGTGATGCGGAGGCTGCTCTTAATCCGGTGACAGAGGAGCTGTCCGGGTTAAGGCAGCAAATAAGTGACATGACATCTGCCATCTTTGGTAGGTTCTCTTGACATAAGCTTATCCTTGCAATCCTGTACTATTCCAGCTTGACTCATAATTTTTTCGCAGGGAGGCGCATCACTCATCTTGGCGATGATGTGCGGAAGAAATTGAAAGCTGCATACACTCTAGTGGAGCAGCTATATTTCGGTGCTCAGAGGGCCACCAGCGCCATCTCGCACAACAAACCGGCTCCTACCACGATCCAAGGCACATTGCAGAAGCTGTCTATTCTGCCTGCCCGCCTCGTAGAGGTGAAGAAGTTATCTGCACGAGCAGGCGCTCTGATGGCTTTGACCCGAGCGAAGGCTTGGGTTCCAGATTTTGATCCGGCGGAAGCAGTGAATGGCTATGCAAGCATGAAGGAAGACGGATCAGCCTTTTCAAGTGATGATCTTCGTGATTTAACCAAGGATATGTGGCCTCTTGCTAGCAAACTTGCTGATGAAGCGGATCTATCAAGATATCATCCAGGCTATGATGCGGAGAACGTGCGGGTGGAGCGTCCGTCTTATGATATTGAAAACCTTATTCCGCCCGTTCGTAAGCACACCTTTGCTCCTGACATTGATCCGTCAGATCTCATAAATGACGAAGTTTATTTCCGAGCTCTGGCCAAGATTAACTAGACCACCACCGACTTCCAGCAGCTGGAAGAAATCGCCGAAGATCCGGAGCAAGCTGACCCTCAGTCTTCACGGCGAGCTGATGCAGAATCTTAAACCAGCGCCGGTTTAACTTTATGTCTTGAGTACTTTTGAAAAAAAACTGGTATTCTTTTGGGCCTTCCAGCGCCTTGTAATAGGATAGCTGAGATACTCTGTATTTGTCCCATACTATCTTTGTGAGATTGCTTTGATTGGCAACTTCTTAAATATATCCTGCTTTCAATGCTTTTGACGGTTTATTCTACCTGTTTCTGCATAAAACGATGTTCAAAGTGTCCTGGCGGTTTATCGCCGGACGGGTCATAATGCCCAAGCACATGATCTAAGTTGATAACTTGAAATGTGCATAAAGTATAAGTATGTATCATACCTGTGATTAAGTGTATCACAATAAACCTTAATCTGGCAGGAAGAAATAATGCTTCAAGGTGTAAGTGCTAATGACTCCCTTGATTATGTGTCGGCTCTTCATGAAAACCGAACCGGGTTATGATGAACTCCGGTTTAGCTATAGTTAGTACTGGTGTTTATATCCCAGACTAGAGCTATATAAATACAGATGTAGTGGCAACTTATAGTCATCCACTCCCTGAATCGATGGACTTGGTTGAAAAACCAATGATCTTGAGGATAAAGATTTGATAAAACGTGAAAAATAAAAATGAAGTTTTAGGCAAATAAGACCATGTAGTTGAGGCTTTTTACGAGCTGCGAGGCTCCAAATTCGAGGATTTTTATGAGCTGCCAGGCTACTGTCATTAACCATTTTGCAAATCCTGTTAAGATGGTCCTCAATCTTTAACCAAATCATCAATGTCAAATGCTACCAAGTTCAAAAAATCTTGTAAAGATTTGACTTGTGTAATCACTTGATGATCATCGATTTAACGTTACCAAGTTCACGGTCCGTAAGGATTGACTTGTGTGTACGTTCGACGGGTCGTACCAGGTTTACCTGGATGGAGTGACTTACTTGATGCAGGCAGGTTAATCCGGGGTTTTAGGTGTATACACCAAGCTTCCAAGCCGTGTTTACTACAAGAGTTTTCAACTCGCTGATATCTTGCATCAGGAGCCCCCAGGTAGCATTTGAGCATTGCTCGTCGAGGCCTACGTTTGAGTTGTGCTAAGCATCAAACTCTCTTTTGCCCCTCATCATCTTGTGGAAATTGCCGAAGCAACCAGAGTTGTGCTCTTATGATGGCCTTGATGCGGTCGCCGGTTTAAGAGGCCATAGGAACTCCCTTGCCCCCAGAAGCCCCCATGTGATACTCTTATGAAAAATGCGGCTGGTACCCCGGTTTATCGGGGGCGCCGGTTTATTATATTGATCATAATATATACATTGTAAAGATATGTACATAAAGCGGAGCCTATGGCTCAAGCATAGTAAGGTCGAAGAAGAGCGATGTTCCACGACCGTTTGGTGTCCTCCTCCCCCGTGCGTGAGTCCTTATGTTCTCGAACGTCGACGAGGTAGTATGATCTGTTGTGCAGGTTCTTGCTGACCACAAAGGGTCCTTCCCAAGGTGGGGATAGCTTGTACATGTCCGTCTGCTCTTGGATGAGCCGGAGCACCAGATCTCCTTCTTGAAACGTCCTAGTTTTAACCCGGCGACTGTGGTACCGGCACAGATCTTGCTGATAAATCGCCGATCGAGCTGCTGCCGTGTCCCGTTCTTCATCTAGCCGGTCCAATGGATCTTTCCTTGCTTTTTCATTATCCGCTTCAACATAAGCCGCCACCCGCGGCGAGTCATGACGGATATCACTAGGGAGGACCGCTTCAGCTCCATATATCATGAAGAAAGGCGTGTACCCCGTGGATCTGTTAGGTGTAGTGTTGATGCTCCATAGTACAGAAGGTAACTCCTCCACCCAACAACCCGGTGTTCTCTGCAAAGGAACCATAAGCCGGGGTTTGATGCCTCTCAAGATCTCTTGGTTGGCTCTCTCAGCTTGGCCATTAGACTGAGGGTGAGCTACTGATGATACATCAAGGCGGATGTGCTCTCGTTGACAGAACTCCTCCATAGCCCCCTTGGATAGATTGGTGCCATTATCAGTTATAATGCTGTGTGGAAAGCCAAACCGGAAAATCACCTTTTTGATGAACTGAACCGCCGTTGCTGCATCACACTTACTGACAGGCTCCGCTTCAATCCATTTGGTAAACTTGTCCACCGCCACCAAAAGGTGGGTCTTTTTATCTTGGGATCTCTTGAAGGGCTCAACCATATCAAGCCCCCAAGTCGCAAACGGCCAAGTAATTGGAATCATCCTCAACTCCTGCGCCGGTATATGAGCACACCGTGAGAATTTCTGGCAAGCATCACATTTTCTAACCAAGTCCTCTGCATCAGCATGAGCCGTCAACCAGTAGAACCCATGACAAAAAGCTTTAGCCACCAAAGATTTTGAACCGGCATGATGACCACAATCTCCTTCATGGATCTCTCTAAGAATGTCACAGCCCTCCTCTGGTGACACACATCGCTGAGACGCCACAGAGACGCTGCGATGATGAAGTTCTCTATTGACAATAGTCATTGACTTGGACCGCCGGATTATCTGTCTAGCAAAGACTTCGTCCTATGGTAACTCACCTCGGTTCATGTACGCTAGGTAGGGAAGCATCTAATCCGGAATAACATGAAGTGCCGCGACCAATTGTGCCTCCGGATCAGGAACAATGAACTCCTCTTCTGAAGGTAACTGCACTGACGGATTGTGCAACTCATCCAAGAAGGTATTGGGTGGAACCGGTTTGCGCTGAGAACCCTGCCGGCTTAACGCATCAGCCGCTTCATTCTTTCGCCGGTCTATATGATCCACCTGATAACCCTTGAAGTGTCCGGCAACAACGTCTACCTCTCGTCGATATGCTGGCATGAGTGGATCCTTGGAATCCCACTTGCCAGATACTTGCTGTGCCACCAGGTCTGAATCGCCAAAGCATTTAACCCGGCTTAAGCTCATCTCCTTGGCCATCCGTAGACCATGGAGGAGAGCTTCATACTCAGCAACATTGTTAGTACAAGGGAACATTAAACGGAGGACATAAAAGAACTTATCACCTCGTGGGGAAGTTAGCCCGACTCCAGCCCCCGAGCCCTCCAATTGCCTTGATCCATCAAAGTGAATAGTCCAATATGTGTGATCCGGCTTTTCCTCAGGTGCTTGCAACTCTGTCCAATCGTTGATGAAATCCACCAATGCCTGGGACTTTATCATAGTACGGGGCACATACTTTAACCCGTGTGGGCTAAGTTCAATGGCCCACTTTGCAACTCGCCCAGTAGCTTCTCTGTTCTAGATTATATCCCCCAGCGGAGCTGAACTGACAACGGTGATTGGATGGCCTTGAAAATAGTGCTTTAGCTTCTGGTTTGCCATGAAGACTCTATACACCAATTTCTGCCAATGTGGGTATTTCTGTTTCGATTCAATGAGCACCTCACTGATGTAGTAAACCGGCCGTTGAACCGGATATTCTTTGCCTTCCTCCTTACGCTCTACCACAATGGCAACACTTACTACACGGGCATTAGCAGCCACGTATAACAACAGCGGCTTATTGTCAACTGGGGTAGCAAGGACTGGTGGCTTTGCTAACTACTTCTTCAGGTCCTCAAACGTAGCATCAGCAGCATCACTCCAGACAAAGTGGTATGTCTCTTTCATCGTTTGATAAAGAGGGATAGCCTTTTCCCCCAAACAGCTCATAAACTGGCTGAGCGCTGCAATACGGCCCGCTACGCGTTGGACATCGTTGATGCACGCCGGTTTAGCCAAGGATGTAATCACCTTGATCTTCTCCGGATTAGCTTCGATTCCCCTGTTCGATACTAAGAACCCGAGGAGCTTGCCTGTCGGAACACCGAAAACGCACTTCTCCGGATTAAGCATCATTTTATAAACCCGGAGATTGTCGAAGGTTTCTTTCAAATCTGTTATCAACGTCTCCTCTTTCCTGGATTTCACCACAGTGTCGTCCACATATGCATGAACATTCCACCCAATCTGTCCATGAAGGCAATTCTGCACACAACGCAGATAGGTCGCTTGGGCACTCTTCAGACCAAAAGGCATAGACACATAATAGAAGGCTCCAAAGGGAGTTATAAAGGCCGTCTTCTCCTGGTCCTTGACTGCCATCTTGATCTGATGATAACCTGAATATGCATCCAAAAAACTTAGTCGCTCACATCCTGCCGTAGCATCAATGATCTGATCAATACGAGGGAGGGCAAAGGGATCAGTTGGGCAAGCTTTGTTCAGATATGTGTAATCAACACACATTCACCAAGTGCCATTTTTCTTAAGTACTAGCCCCGGATTAACCAACCACTCTGGATGAAACACCTCAACTATAAAGTCTGCCGCCAAGAGCCTAGCCACTTCCTCTTTGATAGCTTTGCACCTTTCTTCGTTGAAGCGGCGCAGAAATTGCTTGACCAGTTTAAACTTAGGATAAATATTGAGATTGTGCTCAGCGAGTTCCCTCGGTATACCTGGCATGTCAGAAGGCTTCCATGCAAAGATTTCCCGATTCTCACGGATGAACTCGATGAGCGTGCTTTCCTATTTCAGATCTAGGTTAGCACTGATAGTGAACTTCTTGGATGAATCGCCAGGAATGAAATCAACCTGTTTGGTCTCTTTAGCCGATTTGAACTTCAAAAACGGATCATGCTCTGTGGTTGGTTTCTTCAGCGGAGACATATCTGCCGGATCAACATTGTCCTTATAAAATTTCAACTCCTCAGTTGCACAAACTGCTTCAGCATAAGCTGCATCACCTTCCTCACATTCCAAAGCAATCTTGCGGCTCCCATGGATCGTAATGGTTCCTTTGTGTCCTGGCATCTTGAGCTGTAGATAAACATAACACGACCTTGCCATGAACTTGGCGTAAACCGGCCGCCCAAACAAGGCGTGATATGGGCTCTTGATTTTTACCACTTCAAAGGTCACGGTCTCCGACCTGGAGTCATGTTCATCTCCAAAGGTAACTTCTAGATCGATTTTGCCAACTGGATATGCCGATTTACCGGGCACCACCCCATGAAACACTGCATTGGACTGCCGAAGCTTCTTAGCTGTCAGACCCATACGCCGGAAAGTCTCATAATACAAAATGTTGATGCTGCTGCCTCCGTGTCGGGGGAAACTGTCCGCCACGAACACCTATGGGACCGGAGCCCCTTGTCTGTGCGGTACAAGGGCGGAGGGAGCACAAAGAGCAGATCGTAGCGAGCACGCGGGCAGTTTTACCCAGGTTCGGGCCGCGGTAGACGCGTAAAACCCTACTCCTGCTTAGTTGTGTATTGAGTTTGAGTGCTCGGGAGCTTGAAGAAGCAGCTACACCGAGCGTGAGAGTGATCTAGGTTCCGAACCCCCTCCACGTTGTGCATGGGCCTCCTTTTATAGTGCAAGGGGTCACCGACAGGTGTCAACGTAGGAGAAAGGGGTAAAAACGTAAAAGAGGTGGTAGTTGCAACAGTGCGGGAACAGTGGAGCTACAGTGCAGAACAGTGGTCTATACCTACTTTGACAGTGGAGGACAAGGGCATTCAATGCCCGTCGCCGTCGACCCCAAAAGTTCCCGCCTTAGCGTCTCCGTCTGCCACGGCGATGGATTCACCACCGTGGAGTGCCACCGTGTCCCCCAGGCTACACAGCCATCCGCCACGCGTCCCTGGATAGGCCCCAGGACGACGCGTGGGCCGATGAGCTGGAGCGCGGGCACACGGCGCATCCTTCCCGACAAGCACCTTGCCGGGGCCTTGATCTTTGCCGGGCCCGGGAGCTTGCCGCTCCCCGGGCCCTTGCCGGGACGCATATAGCGCCGGGGCGTTGTCTTCTAGTCTTCCTGGCAAGCTCCTCTTGCCAGGGCCTTGTGCTAGTGGAGCAGTCTTGAGCCTGGTACGGCCTTCCCGGCAAGCTCCTCTTGCCGGGGTCTCGATCTTCTGTCTTGTATACTTTGTTTTTGAATGGCTTAATAAGGGGCAGGAAGGTCTCCGGCGAGCACGCGGTAAAGCCTGCCGCGGGAAGCTGCAACTGCCCGTGCACAAGTTGGGGTACTGAGGTACCCCTACCTTAGTACACCGACAGGAGCCCCCGGGCCTGGGCCACACACGGTGCCGAGCGCTGTTGGGCCAGGCCCAAAACAGTGCACGGGCACCCGCGGCCCGCGGCGCGCCGAATCCACTTCCGTATCCGCCGCATCCCCCCGTAACGGCACGCGTCGATCGCGGCGTCGTGGGATGGGACGTGCCCACGATCTCTTAATGGAATGGGCGAAACGCCCCCCACTCCCCCATAAAAAGCAGAGGGAGCAGGCGCGGTTCCCCTCCCTGCGCTTTCATTGCATCGTCTCCTTCCTCCAGAGATCTCTCTTGCGCTCTGCCTCCACACCTCCGCCGCCGCCGAGCTCTTCGTCCCCCTCCTTCCGCCGCGTCCGCCATGGCCCCGAAGACCGACAAGGCGAAGGCGGAGAAGTCCAAGAGGGAGAAGTCGGAGCAAGCGGCGAAGCTCGCCGCGTATCGGAAGCAGCACCTCGTCTTCCCGCCGAGGCTCGGCGCGCGGGAGCTCTGGAACAAGTACTACTTGTTCTGGGCCAAGGAAACCAAGGCGCATCCCCGCACGCGAGCATATCCGGCCGCCGCCAAGGACAGCTACCCCGGCGGGTACTACTTCTTCGCAGCCTTCTTTCACTGCGGTCTGTGTCCTCCTTTCTCGAATTTCTTCTGTGATGTCATGCACACCTACGGCCTCCACCTCCTTGACTTCACCCCCAACGCCATTCTCACCATGGCGGTTTTCGCACACATGTGCGAAAACTTCATAGGGGTACAGCCCAATGTAGCGCTTTTTAGGCACTTTTTCACTCCTAGAGCAGAGGCCGATGCCCCCCTCTCCGGAGGAATTTCCTGGGTCTTTCGTCTGAACAAGAAGGGATCCTACTTGCCGGGGGAGCTCCGCGGCAAGTGGGAGGAGTGGCGCGCGGAGTGGTGCTGGGTCGTCGAAGACCAGCCGCAAGCCTTCACCGCGCCGCGCACAACGCCCATCGTGCGCGGCAGGGACTGGAGCGAGTTAGACTCGGACGACATCAAGCTCGACATCGCCCTCGTTCGTATTCTTCGTCTTCGGGTGGCACAGCTGTCCGTTGCTGAGGTGGGCGCAGACTTCCTTCGCCGCCGCATCGCCCCCCTCCAGGACAGGAAGAGGCCGGCCTGGGAGTACGGCGGCCCGGCGGACATAATGAGGCTGCGCCCCGGGCTCAACTTCAATTTCACAACGCTCGAGCTGAGGGGGATGGTCCGGGAACTCTTCAAGTATGACCCGGCACACCCCGAGTGGTTCCGAGCTCCCCGGGGAGTGGTGCCGCTCTGCAACAACATCGTCCGGGACCGTATCCTCGCCATGATGCCCGCGTGCGACTCGCACGGCGTGGACCGCACGTGGATCGCGCCCAAGCCCATCGACGTCCTCAACTTCTACGACAACCTCGTGGAGGTGGCGAAGAACAAGAGTGACATCAAGGAGCACACGCGGGACACCACCGACCAGGAGATCGCCTATATGGCTTCTCGGGCTGAGGAGGCCGCTGCAGCCGCAGCGGCAGGAGACTTCGGGTACACGCCTGCTGAGGCGGAGGCTGCGGACGCGTCCAGCCAGGCGGAGGAGGCGGAGATCCGCAGATTGCTGCAGCTCCCTCCCGACGCGCTTGCCGGGGTCCCCTCGCTGAGGCACTCCGGGATCCACGGAATCGTGGCCGAGGCCGCGGCAATGGAGGGTGCCGCCGGAGGGAACAGGGGCGCCGCGAGGAGCGGAGGCGCCGGAGGGAGCGGAGGCGGCAAGGGAAAGGAGGCCGCAATGCAGGGCGCTGGGCCCAGCGAGCCGGCCGGGGAAGAGGAGGAGGAGGAGGCCGAGGACTCCGGCGGATCTACGGAGCTCTACGCCGACGACCTCTCCTCGTCGGAGAGCTCCCCGCCCCCGGCAAGCCCAAGGCAGTCTCCACCGAAGCGTCTCCGCAAGACGGCGACGGGAGAGAGGGCGCAAGCGCCCCGGCAGCAACCAGCTCGCCGGGCAGCTCCCCGGGGAAGCCAAGCCGCGCCAAGGGCGACCGGCGCACCAGCCACAGTGGAGGCGGCCCGCGCGCGGGCCACGACGGAGGCATCTCGCAGGCCGGCGCCGAGCCGGCAGGGGTCTTCTCGGAGCGGAGCAGCGGCTCCGCCCGCTCCTCGGGCGCCGGCCACCACAGGGGCTGGGTCTTCGCAGCCCCCAGCCCCGGTGAACACCAAGCGCGCGAGGGAATCTTCGTCTTCCGCTCCTCGCGCCGACGCGCCCACGGTGGAGTACGACTTCTCCGCCCTAAGCGAGGAAGACGAGGAGGACCAGGAGTAAGGATCCAGGACCTTACGCCTTCTCGAGTTTTGTCTTGATTCCTGTTGATGCTGACTCTGTTCATTGCTTTGATTTCAGGACCTTGACTCAGCGCGCGGCGAAGAAGGCCAAGGCGCCTGTGGTCGAGGCCGCGGAAGACCCAGCCGCCGCGGCGACAGGAGGCGCGCCGGAGCCGAGCCTGCCGGACCCGAGCGCTGCTCCGAGGAGCAGCCCCCAGCGCAGCCCCCAGCGTAAGTCTGGGGTTTATTCTTTCGCTTGTCGGGGTACGCCTGAGGATTTCGTCTTCTTTCATTATCTTGACGTTTCTTATCTTGATTTGTGCAGAGGTGGAGCCACAGCGGGAAGAGCGCCCGGAGACCGTCGTCGAGGAGCCGCAGGCCCCGCCATCCCCGCCAAGGCAGAACTCTCCGGCAAGGGAGAGTGCTCCGCCAAGGGCGGGTACTCCGCCAAGGCAGAGTACCCCGCCAAGGACGAGCAGCCCGGCGAGGGCGGCCACTCCGCCAAGGCCGAGCTCCCCGGCGAGGGAGCCCGCCGCTGAGGACGTCCGCCAAGGTATGCCTTGTGATTTGTCTTCTTGGCTTCGTCTCTTTTTGGATCTTTGCTTGAACTTGAACTTCTTTTTCTTCTTTCTCTTTTTAGACCCTCCTCCTCCCGAACCGATGGAGACTGAGGTCATCAACATCGAGGACGAGGAGGGCGCGCAGGGCGGCGGCGGTGGCGCCCCTGCCACCGAGGAGATGGCTGAGGCCGCCGAGCCGACCGCGCAGGAGGCCGCTCCGGCTGCAGGCGCAGCGGCCGGGGAGGGGGACGGCGACCGCACCGCCGCCCCGGAGGCGGCGGGAGTATCAGATGCTGCACCGGCCGCACACCCCTCCGCCGGCAAGGAGCAGGGCTACTACCTTGAGGCCCCCAACGGCGTCTTCATCCAGATGCCTTGGGGGTCTTCATCGGGAGCTCCCGCGGAGGGCGAGGCGTTTGACGGAGAAGTCCTCGCCTCCGCAGGTCTGAAGATCGTCGAGGCGCCCGGCGGGAGCGAAGGGCCCGAGGAGGAGAAGCTGCTCCACCAACTCCTGGCCTTTTACCGGGCCAGGCAGGCGAAGCTCGCTTCCCGGGAAGCCCTTGCCGCCAAGGCCGCCGCAGAAATGGAGAAGCGCGCGGCGGAGCTCAGCGCCGCCAACCAGGCGGCCCTCCGCGAGGTGGCGGAGGAGCGTGAGCGTCTCGCCGGCGAGTACCAAGAATGGGTGCTGGAGAAGGCCGAAGCTGAGGAACAGCAGCGGCTCGCCGGGGTGGAGCTGTCCCGGCGAGAAGGAGAGCTCGCGCAGCGGAAGGTCGAGCTCGACTCCCATGAGGGGGACCTCGCCGCTCGCGAGACGGCCCTTGGCGGGGAGTTGAAGGAGGCGAAAGCCGCCGCGGTTGCCGCGGAAAACGCCAAGAAGGAGCTTGCCGCCAAGGTCGTACAGCTGGAGAAGGCGCTGAAGGTGAGCGCGGAGAAAGTTGCCGCGCTCATCACGGAGCGCGAGAAGGACGCCCACACAAATTCAGAGCTCCAGGTGAGCCTCTCTAAGAGGAGCGACGAGTTGAAGGCCGCCAAGGACTCCATCGAGGACTTGGAGCTGAAGGTCACTACTCTGAAGGATTCACTCGACGCTGCCCGGGCTCAGGAGACCAAGCTGAAGGAGGAGCTCCGCAAGGAGCGGACCTTGGTGGACAGCGTCAACAAGGCATCCGAGCTCTTCCGCCAGACCATTGAGGTATGGACCGAAGACTTGGTATCTTCTGCGTCCAACATTGACCAGGAGCTGCTGGCGCTGAAGGTTGAACATCTCATCTACTCGCCGGATCCGGATCTCCCGCACAGCGCCAAGCACAGCCTCTTCTTCAGAGGGATCGCGCCGGCCCTTGCAGGTCTCCGGAACCAAATCCCCGCGCAGCTGGCCGAGGAGTCGCGCCTGCTCTGCGCGGGAACTCTGGAGCGGGTGCTGACGAAGATCGTGTACCGCATCCCGGGGATCAATCTCACTAACGTTCTTCGCAGCCTGCCGGCTGATGCGGACACGGAGGCCCTGAAGGAGCAGGTCGCCCACATCATCGCCAAGGTGGCTAAGCTCGGCAGGAAGGAGGGCGACCGCGTAGATTACGGCTCCGTTATCTTTATCTCTTCTTTTTTTTTGCTGCTGCACATTATGTTATGAACTCATTAGTCCATTGCGACAAGTTATCCTTTGTAAGATATTTACCTTATTTTGATTAATCAGTGCAATGTTATCTTCCTTGTCTTAATCCTTGACTTTGTATGTTTTTCACCCTACGCTCCCGGGGAGCTTGCCGGCAAGGGACCTTGCCGCGAGCGCTGAGTGCCGGACCCTGAGCAGCCTGCTGGCCAAGGTCTTCACCGGCAAGCAACCTTGCCGCAGCTAGTCGCAGCGCACTTAGCTTGCTGAGCGTACTCGGAAACGAAGCAAGGGCGCGACACTTGTCGCAGCTCACTTAAACCGTTGAGCGAACTCGAAAACAAGATAAGGGTGCGGCAAGCTACGGGTAGGTTCCTCCGCGCACAGGTTTTCCATACAAAGTGTGATTGTTCAAGGAAGACAACTAAAATTTAAAATTTGAACTGGTCAAACTCTAACAACTTAGCTTTCATATGTTGCTTGCTTATATTGCTTGCTTTCCGGTAAGGCTTCTCTTTCTTGAACAGCACTTGGTTCCTCCTCCACCTCCTTCCCCCCTGGCAAACTTGTGCGCGAGGAACGTTCCTTCTGCTTAAGAGGAAAGAAAAGGTAGAGGGAAACAAGTATATGGCCTTTCGGCGTGCTAACGCTTACCGTATACTTGAGTGTTGCACCAAATGCCAGACAAAACATGCAAATAGCGAAGAAAAGCATGCAAAAGGCAATCGGTGCGAAAAACACAAAAACTTTACTGATGCACGGGGTCTGCGCCCGGCTTTGTACAAAGGGTTACATGCAACAGCGGCAAAGCTTGTACAGAAGGTGGTTGCCGGAGCGGATCGCGGCAACCACGCCTTAGGGGTGAAACTTGCGAAGATGCTCTATGTTCCAGGAGTTGCTCACCGGTAAGCCTTCTTCGGTTTCGAGGCGGACAGCGCCGGGCCTCGTAACTTGTCTCACCCGATAAGGGCCTTCCCACTTCGGCGTCAACTTGTTAGAATTCTTGGCGGACTGAACACGCCGAAGAACAAGGTCGCCTTCCTCGAGACTCCTGGCCTTGACCTTGCGGCTATGATAGCGGCGCAAGGCTTGCTGGTATCGAGCAGCTCGTACAGCAGCCTGGAGACGTCCCTCCTCGAGGAGCAATGCGTCATCTTGCCGCAGTTGCTCTTGCTCGAGCTCATCATAAGCGAGCACTCTAGGAGATCCGTATACGAGTTCCGTGGGGAGAACTGCTTCTGCTCCATAGACTAGAGCAAAGGGTGTCTGTCCGGTGGCTCGACTTGTTGTCGTCCTGATTGACCAAAGAGCCGCCGGTAGCTCCTCTATCCAATTTCTTCCACACTTGCGCAGCCTGTCAAAGGTCCTTGTCTTGAGTCCGCGCAGCACTTCAGCATTTGCCCTCTCCGCTTGACCGTTGCTCCTCGGGTGAGCAACAGAAGCGAAACAGACCTTGGCGCCAAGGTCTTGGACGTACTGCATGAAGGTGCGACTAGTGAATTGTGTACCGTTGTCGGTGATGATCCTGTTAGGGATCCCGAAACGGCAAACAATCGACCTGAAGAACCTGACTGCTGACTGTGCTGTCACCTTCCTTACCGGCTCCACTTCTGGCCACTTTGTGAACTTGTCGATTGCAACGTACAAGTACTCAAAGCCCCCGACAGCACGAGGGAAAGGGCCGAGGATATCGAGCCCCCAGACCGAGAAGGGCCAGGATAAAGGGATTGTTTGGAGAGCTTGAGCTGGCTGATGAATCTGCTTTGCATGGAACTGGCACGCTTCACACTTGGTTACTAGCGCAGTTGCATCTTGGAGGGCTTCTTGCCAAAAGAACCCTTGCCGGAAAGCTTTCCCGGCAAGCGCCCTTGCGCCAATGTGGTGGCCGCATATGCCTCCGTGTATTTCCGCGAATAGCTTCTGTCCGTCTTCCCTGGAGATGCACTTCAGTCTGACAGCATTGAGCCTTCTTCTGTACAGCTCGTTATCCACAAACTGGTACATACTTGACTGTCTGGTTATCTTCTCTATTTCTTCTGGGTCGTCGGGAAGTTCTCCAGTTTGAAGGAAGCGGACGATCTGCTGCGCCCATGCCGGAGCCTGGGGCTCGGCGGCAAGGACTAAAGGCTCGAGGGCCGCTGCGGGAACCTCAGCTTCTACGGCAAGGACCTCTGGTTCCGCCGGAGCTGAAGGTCCCCCGGCAAGCTCGCCGGGGCGAGGCTTGTCGGGAACACTTGCTTCAACTGTACAGACCCGAGGATCTGCAGGAGCAAACTTTCTCTTCTTGGATTGTCCAATTGATGGTGTAACGGATGGTTGAGTCAGCTTGAGCAAGAAGGTCCCTGGTTCCACAGGTAACTTCATTGAAGCACACTTTGAAAGGCCATCTGCAATCTCATTTTGAGCTCTCGGGATGTGCTCCATCTGCAAACCTTCAAAGTGCTCCTCAAGCTTCCTCACTTCATCGACATAGGCTTCCATCAAAGGGCTCTGATAGCTCTTGTTAACTTGTCGGACCACCAACTGAGAATCTCCTCGCACAATCAGTTTCCTGATCCCAAGTTCGGCCGCAATCCTGAGGCCGGCAAGCAAGCCTTCATATTCAGCAGTGTTGTTCGTCGCTTGCTCCCTGGGAAAGTGCATCTGGATAACGTATTTGAGGTGCTCTCCGGTTGGCGCGATGAGTACCACGCCAGCTCCGGCGCCTTGCAGCGAGAAGGCACCGTCAAAATACATTACCCATTCACTTGTCGCTTCTTGTACGGGTGTGCTTGTTTCTTGAACTTCTTCATCTGGCGTTGGGGTCCATTCAGCTATGAATTCCGCCAAAGCCCGGCTCTGTATAGTCGAAGTACTTTCAAACTTAAGTCCAAAGCTCGACAGCTCCAGTGCCCACTCAACGATCCTGCCTGTTGCTTCTGGATTGTGCAATATCCTCTTCAGCGGAAAGCGAGTGACCACTGTTATCTCATGGGCTTGAAAGTAATGGCGCAGCTTTCTCGAGGCCATGAGGAGGCCGAAAAGCAATTTTTGCACACCAGAGTATCTTGATCTAGCCCCCTGGAGAAGGGAACTTACAAAATACACTAGGCGCTGCACCATCTTCTTCCGCACCCCATCCTGTTCCTGCGCAGAGTCATCCTTGTCGGGGCCAGAGCTTGCCGGAGCAGCCCCCTGCTTGTCGCTGGATTCGCTTGCCGGTGGTGCTGACTCCTCGTCGGACTCCCTCTCCGCTACTAACGCAGCACTAACCACCTGGTTGGTTGCCGCTAAGTATAACAACAACTTTTCCTGTGGTCTAGGTGCGACAAGTATTGGAGTGGAGGACAGGTACCGTTTCAAATCCTGCAGCGCCGCCTCCGCTTCCGGAGTCCACTTCATGGGACCTGCCTTCTTCAAGATTTTGAAGAAAGGTAGGGCGCGTTCCGCAGACTTTGAAATGAACCTACTGAGGGCAGCTACACAACCTGCAAGCCTCCTGACATCCTTGACGCGCTTTGGGGCCTCTATCTGCTCAATGGCTTTAATCTTGTCGGGGTTGGCTTCAATCCCCCTCTGTGATACAAAGAACCCGAGAAGCTTGCCGGAGGGGACTCCAAAGACGCACTTCTCGGGGTTCAACTTGAGCTGTATCCTGCGCAGGTTCTGAAACGTCTCCTCCAAATCTTGGATGAGGGTTTCCTTGCTCTTGCTCTTCACCACGATGTCATCCATGTAAGCCTCTACATTCCTGTGGATCTGTGGCTCAAAAGCAGTGTACACTACCCTTGCAAAGGTTGAGCCTGCATTCTTCAATCCAAATGGCATGCGAATAAAGCAATAAGTGCCACATGGAGTGATAAATGCAGTCTTCTCTTCATCCTCCTTGGCCATGAAGATCTGATGATAGCCTGAGTATGCATCAAGAAAACAGAGTAGCTCACATCCGGCAGTGGAGTCAACGATCTGGTCAATGCGCGGCAAAGGGAATGGATCCTTGGGACATGCTTTATTCACATCGGTGAAGTCTATACACAGTCTCCATTTCCCATTGGCCTTGCACACGACGACTGGATTCGCCAACCATGTCGGATGGATCACACCTCTAACTAGGCCTGCTGCCTCTAGCTTCTTGATTTCTTCGTTGATGAACTCTTGGCGCTCCACGGCTTGCTTCCTCACTTTCTGCTTGATGGGCCGCGCATGAGGACAGATAGCGAGCTTGTGCTCAATCACCTTCCTGGGAACACCGGGGATGTCAGATGGTTGCCAGGCAAACACATCGACATTCGCCCGCAGGAAGGCAACGAGCGCGCTTTCCTATTTGCTGTCAAGGGTGGCACTGATGGTGAAGGTACCACCAGTGCCGTCCTCCTTGGCGGACACCTTCTTGGTTGCCGGAGGAGCGGCCATTCCTTTCTTACTCTTGCCGGTGGAGCTCGATGGAACGTCCTCGACGGCAGCGCAGCACTCCGAAGAGGTGCGGTTGCCGGAGTGGGTCCCAGAGCACTTGCCGGACTTGGTCTTCGTCTTCTTCCCCCCGGGAGCTTCAGCGGCAAGAGTATCCTTCTCGGCCGCAGCTGCCGCATCCCGGTAGATCTTGTCGGCGCAGACAAGCGCATCCTTCTTGTCGCCGTGGACAGTGATGACGCTTATCGGCCCCGGCATCTTGAGTACATTGTAAGCATAATGGGAAGCTGCCATGAACTTGGCGAGGGCAGGACGGCCAAGTATTCCATTGTAGGGCAACGGAATATCGGCAACGTCGAAAGTGATGCGCTCAGTTCTGAAGTTGAGCTCCCCGCCAAAGGTCACCGGCAGAGTGATCTTTCCCTTGGGCTTGCTCCTTCCCGGGTTGATTCCTTGGAATGAACCGGTCTCTTCGAGCTCGCCATCTGGAATCTGGAGTTTCTTGATCACAGCAGAGGAGATCAAGTTCAGCCCGGCCCCGCCGTCAACCAACATTTTGGTGACCTTGAGGTTGCGGATGGTGGGCGAAACCAGCATCGGCAAGCACCCGACCGCAGTGGTGCGGTCAGGGTGATCCTCAAGATCAAAAACGATGGGCGTGCTGGACCATTTGAGGAGCCTGCGCGACTCCACGGGCGGCTCCGCCGCATTCACCTCACGCACCCACTGCTTGAGTTGGCGGTGAGAGGTGTGCAGAGAGGCGCCACCGTCGACGCACAGGACCTCCGTGGCCTTCTGGAACTCCTGTTCGCTGTTATCTTCGTCCTCCATGTCTTCATCGTCGTCCTCTTCGTCCTTATCGCGGCCCCGGGGAGGTCGATCGCCTTGCCGCTGCTTGGCCTTGCCGCGGCGCCCTCCCCGGCCGTTGAACGGCCGCTTCTTGCTTGTCTCCTCCCCGCCACCTTGGGCCTTCTCCTTGTCGCGCCTCTCGTACTCAGCCTTCTGCTGCTCGACGAGGTACTCGACGCGCTTGCAGTTGGAGAGATCGTGACCCTTGGTGCGGTGGATCTTACAGTATTGCTTGTCGGAGCTGCCCGGCTTGTCGGCCGCCGCAGCAGGGGCAGGCTCCTTGCCGGAGCCGCCAGCCTGCGCTTGCTTGGCGGGGGCCTCCTTGCCGGACTTCTCGACGGCAAGCACCTCTTTCTTGCCCTTCCTTCTGTTATTCCGCCGCCGGCTCTTCTTTGCCTGGGCGGCGTCGTCGCTGTCGCTTCCTCCTGCGCCAGCATCCTCCCCGGGGAGTCTACTCCCCTCTTCTGCGCGTGCGCACTTGTCAGCCAGAGCATAGAGCTCGCTGAGATCCCGAATCTTCGTCATCGCCATCTCTTCACGCATGCGGCGGTTACGCACGTTCTGATGGAACGCGCTGATAACCGCGGCAGGGTGGACATCAGGGATGTTGTGCTGCACACGGCTGAAGCGTTGGATGTACTTGCGCAGGGTTTCGCCTTCCTTCTGGGCCAGAATGTGGAGATCGCTCTCCTGGCCGTGAGGTTTGTGGCCGCCGGTGAAGGCGCCAAAAAACTGGTGGCAAAGGTCGGCCCAAGAAGAGATAGAACCTTCCGGCAAGTGCATAAGCCACGAACGGACGTTCGGCTTTAGCACGAGCGGGAAGTAGTTCGCCAAGATCTTCTCGTCGCGCCCCCCGGCAGCTTGCACTGCGATGGTATAGACGCTGAGGAATTCCGAGGGGTGCGTCTTGCCGTCGTACTTCTCCGGTACGTCGGGCTTAAAATTCTTCATGCTGGGCCACTGGACGCGCCGCAGCTCGCGGGTGAACGCAGGGCAGCCTGCCGCGTACGGCAAGTCGCCTGGCTCACCGGGCGCGTGCGCGTCGACAGTGTTCCCAGCTCTCTTGTCTGATTGCCGCCGAGCTTCTCGGCGGCGCTCGATTGTGGTCCGAGCGTCTTCTTCTCGCCGGTCGTCGAGGACTTGGCGCTGGTCCCGACGAGCCCGCGGGTCCGACGAGGCTGTGGAGCCGTCGTCGGCGTTGTTCCTGCGGGGCGGCGTCTTCTGCTTCTGCGGCGGGGAGTGCACACTTGTCGCACCCCCGGCGGTCTTGTCGCCGTCAGCCTTCGTCTTCTCATCTTGCCGCGGCCGTGAGGTCGACGGCTGCTGTGGAGAATCGTTGTTGGCGAAGTCTATCAGGCTCCGGATGGTGGCCCTCCATTCTTCGGCCTTGTCGGCCGCTGGAGGGAAGTCGAGGAGCAGTTGCGCCCTTGCGAGCGCTTCTGCCGGAGTGGAGGGGAACGCGGGCGAGCGGTGCGAGGAGCGGGATACGCTCGGACTTCTAACGACGTTAGAAGGAGCGGGGTCCCGCGCCGGCGCCTTTGCTTTGCTTGTGCCCGGATGGGGGTCCGGGGCGTCCCGCGAGCCTCCGGTTTGGCCTTGCCCCAGCAAGCGGATACCACCTCCCGTGGTATGGCGCTGCTGGGTTGTAGTGTGCTGAGATGGACGCGGCGCGTCCACGGAGACCGAGGTTCGGTCGTCCGTCCTGTTCTTGGATCTGGTGGCGCCGTGAGTGTCCTCGCCGGCGACCACCCTTCCGACGGCGTCTCCCCCGCCCACCGTTGGCTCTGGTGGCGGCGGGTGAGACGCAGACGGGCCTCCGACCTCCGAAGCCTTCTTCTTCGGGGCCATGGAGCTGTTGCTGGTGAAGTTGCTGATGAAGCTGGAGAGGTTGATAAAGAATGCGCCCGCGCGAACGCCGGATCAGGTTCGCACAACCTCGACGCCCCCTACCTGGCGCGCCAAAGATGTCGGGGGAAACTGTCCGCCACGAACACCTATGGGACCGGAGCCCCTTGTCTGTGCGGTACGAGGGCGGAGGGAGCACAAAGAGCAGATCGTAGCGAGCACGCGGGCAGTTTTACCCAGGTTCGGGCCGCGGTAGACGCGTAAAACCCTACTCCTGCTTAGTTGTGTATTGAGTTTGAGTGCTCGGGAGCTTGAAGAAGCAGCTACACCGAGCGTGAGAGTGATCTAGGTTCCGAACCCCCTCCACGTTGTGCATGGGCCTCCTTTTATAGTGCAAGGGGTCACCGACAGGTGTCAACGTAGGAGAAAGGGGTAAAAACGTAAAAGAGGTGGTAGTTGCAACAGTGCGGGAACAGTGGAGCTACAGTGCAGAACAGTGGTCTATACCTACTTTGACAGTGGAGGACAAGGGCATTCAATGCCCGTCGCCGTCGACCCCAAAAGTTCCCGCCTTAGCGTCTCCGTCTGCCACGGCGATGGATTCACCACCGTGGAGTGCCACCGTGTCCCCCAGGCTGCACAGCCATCCGCCACGCGTCCCTGGATAGGCCCCAGGACGACGCGTGGGCCGATGAGCTGGAGCGCGGGCACACGGCGCATCCTTCCCGACAAGCACCTTGCCGGGGCCTTGATCTTTGCCGGGCCCGGGAGCTTGCCGCTCCCCGGGCCCTTGCCGGGACGCATATAGCGCCGGGGCGTTGTCTTCTAGTCTTCCTGGCAAGCTCCTCTTGCCAGGGCCTTGTGCTAGTGGAGCAGTCTTGAGCCTGGTACGGCCTTCCCGGCAAGCTCCTCTTGCCGGGGTCTCGATCTTCTGTCTTGTATACTTTGTTTTTGAATGGCTTAATAAGGGGCAGGAAGGTCTCCGGCGAGCACGCGGTAAAGCCTGCCGCGGGAAGCTGCAACTGCCCGTGCACAAGTTGGGGTACTGAGGTACCCCTACCTTAGTACACCGACACTCCGTCCATAAGCTATTTGGTAAACTTGTAGCCACTCACCTGAGGTGCCACAACTAGAGCCAGCTGACCTGGATTATCAACCCTGGGCGGATGATCCTCTCTGCTCCACACAATGGGCTGCTCCGACCAACGCAGGAAACGTGGCACCGCCGGTTCAACAGAATGTACTTCCCCCTTTAGAACTTTCTGATCACGCTTGCACAAGCTCGTGGTGAAGACATGATACTGCCCACTGCTCAGCTCCTTTGGATTATTCTGATATCCGGATTGCCGCTGCTGTTGGCGCTCTTGATTTCCCTGATTGTTATATCCGCCCTGACCATGCTGCTAGTTATACTGATTGCGCCCATTATGGTTGTCGTTATTACCTTGGTACCCTGAACCGAATCCACCACCTTGATAACCCGGCCCTTGAAAACTGGGGCCTGACCCGCCGGATGGTCCGTGATCGTACCGAGTCCGGTTCATGAATTCCTGCATAATAAAACAATCTTTCCAAAGATATGTAACTGGCTTTTCTGGTGTACCGTGCTTCGGGCAATGTACGTTCAACTGGCGTTCCAGATTAATAGGCGGCCTCCCGTTACGTGGAGGCGGTCTACCCTTGCGGCGCTGTCCATCCTCCTGAGCTTTGGTGTTGGCCACAAAATCCGTATTACCATCCGCTTTACGCTTACCGTTGTATCCTTGATTCACCGGGTTGGGCTGCGGTGCCTTACCATTCTTGCTTGCCTTCCCTGACTTGTCTCCATCAGCGTTTGGGTGTTTGGTATTATCGGAGTCCCCATACTTCACTAAAGCGCCCATCAGTGTCCCCAGGTCATTACAATCACGCTTAAGCCGTCCCAACTTTAGTCTCAAGGGTTCAAACCGGCAATTGCCTTCCAAGGTTACCACTCTTGTACTTGGGTTGATGCTATTCGAGGAATGCAAGATCTCTGATACTCGACGCACCCAACTGCTTGTAGACTCATGCTCTCCTTGAATGCAGGCAACTAAATCAACGACATACATTGGCTGCTTGCACGTATCCTTGAAGTTATTGATAAACCGATGCCGCAATTCGGCCCATGATCCGATGGAATTGGGTGGTAAGCCCTTCAGCTAAGTGCGAGCCGTGCCTTCTAGCATCATTGGAAAATACTTAGCGCACGCTGCATCATCCACATCCAGCATCTCCATTGCCATATCATAACTCTCAACCCATGCCTCCGAGGCCAGATCCGCCGTGTAATTGGGCACCTTGCGCGGTCCTTTGAAATCCTTGGGCAGTTTCACGTTCCGCAAAGTGGGAGTAACACAAGGACCTCCCAAGGAGCTAGACATGACTCTCGGTTCAACTGTGGTAGTGGGACGAACCGGCGTTTGATACGTCTAAAATGTATCTATAATTTCTGCTTGCTCCATGCCTCTTTTGGGTGATATTGCTATGATATTTATACACTTCCATACACTTTTGATCATATTTGGACTAACCTATTAACTCAGTACACCCCAGTGCCAGTTTCTGTTTTCGGCTGTTTTTGTATTTCAGGTTTTCCCGTCACGAAAACTGCCAGAAAAATCCCGGAAAAATTATATAAAAAATCAGCATTCCGGAAGCTTCCACACGGCCGAAGTAGGGCCGGAGGGGGGCCACCAGGGCTCCAGGCGCCCTGGTGGCGCGGCCCCCCTCCTGGCCGCGCCGGGGGGCGCCTGGGCCCCCTAGGCCTCCGTTGATGCCCCCCTTTGGCATATATTTAACACGCGTCCCGAAACCCTTGAGGACGGAACCCTTTTTCGCGATCTCATCTCTGTTCCGCCGCCGCCGCGCTTCCAAGATCGGGAGCACCAGGAGAACTCTTCCCGGCACCCTGCCGGACGGGAGGATCACCACCAGGAGCCTCTCTACCACCATGGACGCCTCCCGGATGAGTTGTGAGTAGTCTCCCTTGGACCATGGGTCCATGACCAGTAGCTATGTGATGTTCTCCTCCCCTTCTTGTGCTTCACTAATTAGGCCCCGTGAGCTGCCCTACATGATCGAGGCACATATGTAATCCTTATGCTGTTGCTATGTTGAGTTTGCTGGGATCCGATGGATTGTGAGATTATGTTCAGATTGTGTTTGAGTAATATATTTGATTCACCTCTTTTATATTTATGTTCGTAAGTAATTCTTGCATGTTCTCCGTTGTTATTTATTGCTTTGGCCAAGTAGTAGGTAGTGACTCCAAGAGGGAACGTTATGCTTGATTGTGGGTTCATGCCCCTCGATGACTAGCTTGAGTGACAGAAACATGAGTCTAGGGGATGTGCTGTTGCCACAAGGGGGAAAACAACGGTGCTTGTGCCCGCGGGTGCAAGGATTGTTTACTTTACGCAAAGTTCTTTTAATGCAGTTGTCTATTGCTTTGAGTTTACACTATGGGTGGGACTCGCAACTTAATACCAGCAAGATGTTCTGGATAGATATCTCAAGGTGGATGATTAGTAGTAGATGCAGATGGATTTCGGTCTACTTGCCTTGGCGTACCACCCATGCTTTGAACCTCTACCTTTCTTGAAACATAGTTAGCATTGGTTTGCGCACATAATTCTGTCAATTGCCTAGCTGTAATTCGTTTACCTCACATAGCTGTTTTATCGTCTTTTGGGAGAGAGACATCACTAGTGAACATCATGGGACCCCGGTCCATATTACCATCATTGATCACATCCGCTATTTACTTTACGCTTTTACTTACTATTTGCAGCAATTCCTATCACTATTATCACTTGCGTTTGATCCTTTGTAAACGACAAGGCCGGAGGGATTGACAACCTCTCTGTACTCGTTGGGAGCAAAGTTATTTGTATCTGTGCAGGTCCACGTTGATTGCTAATATCTGGCGCCGTTAGTAGTTGACACCTTCTTGTTGAAACTAGGAGTCTCAGGGGAAATCGATCCTTGGTATCTTTGCCAAGGGAAAACTACCGCTACACTGCATCTCAAACCTTCCACTTGGGGTAACCAACGAGGGGCGAGAAGCCATCAAGCAAAGTTTTCTGGCGCCGTTGCCGGGGACTCCACTCTTCAAGATAGGGGAGTTGCACGCTATCTTTTACCTTTGCTTTTAGTCTTGTTAGTTTACCTTTCAGTTTTGCTTTAGTATCTTTTATCAAAAATCACAATAATAGTTATCTTGCTTGCTTGCTACTATGGGTTCCACCAAAAACACTAAATGGGAGGAGTACACCCCTTCTTCCATCACGCCAATCACCACTGTCGGGATCTACAAAAGTAATAAACCTTGTGATTATGTTAGTCTTAATGGAGAGTTATGCCCATGGCATGGTCTTCCAGGAAAAGAGTATGAGCCTCAGTTTAAAGTTGCTCCTATGCTTCCCCAAACTTGGGAAGACGTTCAAACTCTTATAATAGAGAGCAATTCAAACAAAGAAGATGACACTACAATTCTGCTCAATAATGATAAAATTGATTTTGATAATTGTAGTATCTCGGAAGTTGTCACCTTTCTACAAAGAATGGCTAAAGATCCCCACCCTAGCACGCTTAATCTTGCCTTCATGGAGCATATCACTAATGCTCTCATCAAAGCTAGGGAGGAGAAACTTAGAGTAGAAGCCTCCATACCTAGAAAGCTAGAAGATGGTTGGGATCCTATGATTAAAATTAAGTTGAATAACTTCTCTTGCTATGCTTTATGTGATGTTGGAGCTAGTACCTCCGTTATGCCCAAAAGAATATATGATATGCTTAAATTGAAACCTTTTGATTCTTGTTCTTTTGGTGTTCGTCTTGTTGATTCTTCCATAAAGAAACCTTTGGGGAGGATCGACGATGTTCTTATCATTGTCAATGACAATTACGTTCCCGTTGATTTTACTATTATGGACATTGAATGTGAACCTTCTTGTCCAATTATTTTGGGACGTCCTTTTCTTCGCACCGTTGGTGCTATCATTGACATGAAAGAGGGGAATATAAGATACCAATTTCCTCTCAAAAAGGGATGGAACACTTCCCTAGAAAGAAGATTAAGTTACCTTTTGAGTCCGTTATACGGGCTAGCTATTCTTTTACTCTTGATAAAACTTGATCTCTTTGCATTATGCCTAGCTTAAAGGCATAAAAGAAAGCGCTTTTGGGAGGCAGCCCACATGAATAAAATTTTATTTTGCTTTTGTTGTGTCTTGATGTTGTTACTACAGTAGCATCATCATTGTATCTTTGCTTTTCAACTTTGTGCCAAGTGTAGCCTCTGATTGCAAGAAAGTTCAAAAGTTGTGACGTGCCGTCCAGGAAACAGATTTTGTCGTTGGATAGAAAAATTCGTATAAAATCACCAGATCATCTTTTTGGTCTGAATTGTTTCGACAGCGTGCTCTATACAATTGTCTTTCGTGTGTCTGTTCTGAGTTTTTTTATTAGAGTTGCAGAAGTGCCCCGAAACAATTATTTACTACCCGATGTTCTGTTTTTCACAGATTCTGTCCTGTTTTGTCTTTCCTTCATTTTGCAAACCTTGAGCTTGTTTTTTCTTTGCAAAAACCTTTTGGCAATCTTGAGAAACAGTAGACCTTCAAGAATATCCTTATTTCCAGCAAGGAACAATTATATTATTATGGGTACTAACCTCGCTAATCAGATTATGATGAGTTATGTATGAAGGGAGTTTTCAAGTGTGCGAGGGAAGATGATAAAAAGATTCAGGAGTGTCAAGCGCTCAAGCTTGGGGATGCCCCGATGCATCCCCAAGAAATATTAAAGAAGACTCAAGCGTCTAAGCTTGGGGATGCCCCCGTGCATCCCCTTCTCCATCAACATTATCAGTTCGTCTTTCGTTCCACTATATTTTTATCACTTCATGTGTTATGTGCTATGCTTGGAGCGTCTTGCTTTTTAGTTTTCCTTTTTAGTTTTCTTTAGC
The DNA here is from genome assembly GCA_902687465.1 of Secale cereale. Classification (NCBI taxonomy): domain Eukaryota; kingdom Viridiplantae; phylum Streptophyta; class Magnoliopsida; order Poales; family Poaceae; genus Secale; species Secale cereale. The sequence continues at coordinate 64,983,582 of LR738712.1, forward strand.
TTTTCATAACGAGTCGGAACTCAGCTTTCTTTGTGTGGGAGAGAAACACGCTCCACTTCAACCTAGAACACAACATAGAATTTTCATGTCTATCTTTGCTGTGTGTGTTCTTTGTCTTTCAATAGCTACTGTCATGCTTAGCTCTTAGTTTTCATGCTTATCTTTTTAAAAGAGCTTCTGTTTAGTTGGTTGCTTGAACTCTCTTTATTTATAATGCTTATCTTATTAAGAGAGTTTGCTTCTGTTGCATTGGTCGATATGTCTATGATAAAAATGCTACGTGCATAATGGTGCTTAGTAGTTCATGTTTTCTTATGGTTAGTCTCAAATAGCTAGGGGGTTCCCAATGTGTTATTGGAGTACCAACATGATTTGTTTGTCTATGATGTGGTATGGTTTAGTAATATCTTCCTTCAAGAATTTATTTTGATTGACTTGGCGTATGCTCACGCATATTTAAGACTGTAAAGAAAGTCTGTCAAGCCTTGATGATCTTTTGTTTCTGAGTAGCGATATAACTACCATGCCTGATTCAATGTTGCTTTGTCGCTCTGCATGATTATGACCGTCATTGCTCTTTTAGAAGGTCGCTCCCAGTCTTTTGCTAACCTTCGCCTATACTAAGCGGACTGACTACTTGTGCATCCAAAATCCTTTAAACCAGTTATGCCATATGAGTCCACCATACCTTCCTATACATGGTATTTACCTGCCATTCCTAACGAAGACTTTCATGTACCATCTCGAAAATTATTAAAAAAAAGCATTTCTATTTTGTGCCTCTGTTTTAGTCCATGAGGAAGTAGTAGTTAATTCATGATCTTTTTAAGTTGGACAAGCTTCACCCCGGGATTGCATGCCTAATGTGCAAACCCATAATACGAGAAGGAACTGGCAAAGAGTGCGCCCGGCTCAAAATTAATATAACAAAAAAACCCTCCTTCACGCTTTGTTCATGAGAAATCAGAAAACTTTGGCAGTGATAAACAAAGGAGATTAAGAGGATGTGATCGTCCTCATTCGGGAGCCGTTCCTCGAAACTTGTCCATCTCAAGAAGTGATTGAGTTGTCTGCTAGCATTCGTTGACGGAACATGCATAATCTAAAAAAAATATTATTACCTCTGTTTTTAAAACCAAGAGGTCTAGTACATGTTTTGTCTTTGTTTACGACCATGGGTTTTCAACCTTGCCAACAAAAGCCACGGTTCGAGAGTCTCCACCTTCTTTTAAAGCACCAACTATTAAGAGCATGATTGTCATTCTGAGTGTAATGTGCATTGTCCCAAAGTAGCATTGTCTCTTGCATGATTGTGATATCGTTTATTCTGAAATCATTGTATCTAGTCATCACTTAAACCTTGGAGGTGCCCCTGCATTTATGTTTTGCTTCACTAAAGGGGGCAAGCGAGATATCACTTTATCATATTTGCACACCATGCTCATTACAAATCTATTTGATGTTTCAGTATCATATTGTAAAACTTTCAGTTCTTTGTGATTTTCTCATAAGGCAACTTAATTACTACAGATTCATCGTCTCAGTAAGCTTTTGTCATGTGACTATAAAAAGTCCTTATATGGTTAATAGCATGTCACCACAAAAATTGTTCTTGTTATCATTTACCTACTCGAGGACGAGCAGGAATTAAGCTTGGGGATGTTGATACGTCTAAAACGTATCTATAATTTCTGCTTGCGCCATGCCTCTTTTGGGTGATATTGCTATGATATTTATACACTTCCATACACTTTTGATCATATTTGGACTAACCTATTAACTCAGTGCACCCCAGTGCCAGTTTCTGTTTTCTGCTGTTTTTGTATTTCAGGTTTTCCCGTCACGAAAACTGCCAGAAAAATCGCGGAAAAATTATATAAAAAATCAGCGTTCCGGAAGCTTCCACACGGCCGAAGTAGGGCCGGAGGGGGGCCACCAGGGCTCCAGGCGCCCTGGTGGCGCGGCCCACCTCCTAACCGCGCCGGGGGGGGCGCCTGGGCCCCCCAGGCCTCCGCTGATGCCCCCCTTTGTCATATATTTAACACGCGTCCCGAAACCCTTGAGAACGGAACCCTTTTTCGCGATCTCATCTCTGTTCTGCCGCCGCCGCGCTTCCAAGATTGGGAGCACCAGGAGAACTCTTCCCGGCACCCTGCCGGAGGGGAGGATCACCACCGGGAGCCTCTCCACCACCTTGGACGCCTCCCGGATGAGTTGTGAGTACTCTCCCTTGGACCATGGGTCCATGACCAGTAGCTATGTGATGTTCTCCTCCCCTTCTTGTGCTTCACTAATTAGACCTCGTGAGCTGCCCTACATGATCGAGGCACATATGTAATCCTTATGTTGTTGCTATGTTGAGTTTGCTGGGATCCGATGGATTGTGAGATTATGTTCAGATTGTGTTTGAGTAATATATTTGATTCACCTCTTTTATATTTATGTTCGTAAGTAATTCTTGCATGTTCTCCGTTGTTATTTATTGCTTTGGCCAAGTAGTAGGTAGTGACTCCAAGAGGGAACGTTATGCTTGATTGTGGGTTCATGCCCCTCGATGACTAGCTTGAGTGACAGAAACATGAGTCTAGGGGATGTGCTGTTGCCACAAGGGGGAAAACAACGGTGCTTGTGCCCGCGGGTGCAAGGATTGTTTACTTTACGCAAAGTTCTTTTAATGCAGTTGTCTGTTGCTTTGAGTTTACACTATGGGTGGGACTCGCAACTTAATACCAGCGAGATGTTCTGAATAGATATCTCAAGGTGGATGATTAGTAGTAGATGCAGATGGATTTCGGTCTACTTACCTCGGCGTACCGCCCATGCTTTGAACCTCTACCTTTCTTGCAACTTAGTCAGCATTGGTCCTGTCAATTGCCCAGCTGTAATTCGTTTACCTCACATAGCAGTTTTATCGTCTTTTGGGAGAGAGACATCACTAGTGAACATCATGAGACTCCGGTCCATATTACCATCATTGATCACATCCGCTATTTACTTTTCCGCTTTTTACTTACTATTGCAATTATACCTATCACTATTATCACTTGTGTTTGATCCTTTGTAAACTACAAGGCCGGAGGGATTGACAACCTCTCTGTACTCGTTGGGAGCAAAGTTATTTGTATCTGTGTGCAGGTCCACGTTGATTGCTAATATCTGGCGCCGTTAGCAGTTGACACCTTCTTGTTGAAACTGGGAGTCTCAGGGAAATCGATCCTTGGTATCTTTGCCAAGGGAAAACTACCGCTACACTGCATCTCAAACCTTCCACTTGGGGTAACCAACGAGGGGCGAGAAGCCATCAAGCAAAGTTTTCTGGCGCCGTTGCCGGGGACTCCACTCTTCAGGATAGGGGAGTTGCACGCTATCTTTTACCTTTACTTTTTAGTCTTGTTAGTTTACCTTTTAGTTTCCTTTATGCCTTTTCACTAGTTTTGCTTAATGGAAAACAACAAAAATATGAGAGAGCTTTATAAGCTCTACCTTGCTTTGGGACATGATGTGTTTGAAGAGAAAATTTAAAAACCTATGGAACTTTATTATTTGCATAACAATCATGATGGTGGTGATGTTATTAGTATGCTTTCTTTGAATATCAATATTGCTAATGACATGGAAAGCTCTAAGCTTGGGGATGACACGTTTGATGAACATGATATTTTTAGTCCCCCAACTTTTGAAGAGAAAAATTACTTTGATGATACTTTGCTTCCTATATATGATTACAATGATGAATATGATGTTTTCAGTCCACCTACTATTGAGGATAAAATTTATTATGATTATGATATGCCTCCTAAATACAATGATTACCATGATGGTTATGATTGCTTTACTCTCACTATTCCTAATAAGAAAGATTTTGCTTATATGAAGAGTAATGATACCTTTTTGCATGTGGATCATGGTAACAATGCCTTATGTGATAGTTATATTGTTGAGTTCATCCATGATGCCACTGAAATTTATAATGAGAGAGGGAGACTTGGTTCTAAATATTTTAATAATAAGAAGTTTCCTGTCTTTATGGTGAATATTTTGAAGTTATGCTTGTTTTGCCTTCCTATGCTAGTTGCTTTGTGCTTCAATGAATTATTCTATTGCAATATTCCTATGCATAGTAAGCATGTTAGGCTTAAATGTGTTTGGTTTTTCGCGATCTCATCTCTGTTCCGCCGCCGCCGCGCTTCCAAGATCGGGAGCACCAGGAGAACTCTTCCCGGCACCCTGCCGGAGGGGAGGATCACCACCGGGAGCCTCTCCACCACCATGGACGCCTCCCGAATGAGTTGTGAGTAGTCTCCCTTGGACCATGGGTCCATGACCAGTAGCTATGTGATGTTCTCCTCCCCTTCTTGTGCTTCACTAATTAGACCTCGTGAGCTGCCCTACATGATCGAGGCACATATGTAATCCTTATGCTGTTGCTATGTTGAGTTTGCTGGGATCCGATGGATTGTGAGATTATGTTCAGATTGTGTTTGAGTAATATATTTGATTTACCTCTTTTATATTTATGTTCGTAAGTAATTCTTGCATGTTCTCCGTTGCTATTTATTGCTTTGGCCAAGTAGTAGGTAGTGACTCCAAGAGGGAACATTATGCTTGATTGTGGGTTCATGCCCCTCGATGACTAGCTTGAGTGACAGAAACATGAGTCTAGGGGATGTGTTGTTGCCACAAGGGGGAAAACAACGGTGCTTGTGCCCGCGGGTGCAAGGATTGTTTACTTTACGCAAAGTTCTTTTAATGCAGTTGTCTGTTGCTTTGAGTTTACACTATGGGTGGGACTCGCAACTTAATACCAGCAAGATGTTCTGGATAGATATCTCAAGGTGGATGATTAGTAGTAGATGCAGATGGATTTCGGTCTACTTGCCTTGGCGTACCGCCCATGCTTTGAACCTCTACCTTTCTTGCAACATAGTTAGCATTGGTTTGCGCACATAATTCTGTCAATTGCCCAGCTGTAATTCGTTTACCTCACATAGCTGTTTTATCGTCTTTTGGGAGAGAGACATCACTAGTGAACATCATGGGACCCCGGTCCATATTACCATCATTGATCACATCCGCTATTTACTTTACGCTTTTACTTACTATTTGCAGCAATTCCTATCACTATTATCACTTGCGTTCAATCCTTTGTAAACGACAAGGCCAGAGGGATTGACAACCTCTCTGTACTCGTTGGGAGCAAAGTTATTTGTATCTGTGTGCAGGTCCATGGTGATTGCTAATATCTGGCGCCGTTAGCAGTTGACACCTTCTTGTTGAAACTAGGAGTCTCAGGGGAAATCGATCCTTGGTATCTTTGCCAAGGGAAAACTACCGCTACACTGCATCTCAAACCTTCCACTTGGGGTAACCAACGAGGGGCGAGAAGCCATCAGCGTTGCCTGATGGGCTTCGTACTGTGCTGTTACTTTGGCCTCCCAGCGCTGCCTGCCCAGATCCACCATGTTCTGAGCGTTCGCGTCTCCTCCTGCCAGATTGTCCTGCCTCGGCGGATTACGTCTTCGTGCACTGCTTGACACGGCCGGTTCATCCAAACGCCTGGTGTAACTCCGGCTTGGGCGGGGTGTTGAATGAATCCTCTCGCGGCTGTGAGAATAAGCTTGCTGTTGAGTTAGCGCCGTCTCCAAGAACTCCCTGGCCCGCCGTGCCTCCACTACTATGGAGGACGTTCCTTCAATGGGAAGGGCGACCAGTCATGAAGTGGCAGCGACTATGTTGTCCAATGGATTAGAGTAGTGACCAGGAGGGATGGGCACATGCTGTGACGGCACAACCTGGCGGGTTGGCTCTGCGGCCGGCGGCTGAACCGACGCTCCCGTGCCCGACGCCCCTCCCCGGTTCACCTCCGGCTGGTTACTAGTTCCTGCTCCTGGCGTGCTAAAGAGATTCCTTTCCTCATAAACCAGTGGCAAGCGAGATCGTTGCCTTCTCATCATTACCTCGTGTGAAGCGGTCTGATCCAACATGAGTCGATAGGCTTGAGCATCGAGCTCCGCCTGCCTTGTATCCATCCTAGCTTTCTCAGCAGCCAGGTCCAACTTGGCTTGTTCAATCCGGCCTTTCACCTGAGCAACCTCCGCATCATGCTGCTCCTTGTATGCCTGGGCTACCTCTGCTGTTAATAACGCTGTCAAAGTATCGACCAAGACGGATAAGGTTTCAGATGGCGACGGGGCAGGATCTCCAGCTATAGCTCCCATCGCGTCTGATGTGAACACCGCTGTTGTTGAGGACTGCTGCACAGGTTGTGATCCGGCCATAAAGACAGCAACCCGGTTTGGTGGATCGAGGGGGTCCGGAATACTATCACCATTGGAACAGCCCTCAGATCGGCCATCCTACAGCAGATATAAAGATTATGTCTCTCCGGAAGAAGATTCATCGCCGGAATAGACAACAGTCTCGCCGCCAGAGTCCGATTTGTCCTCGGTTTGCATTCCATGCACTGCTCCAACGAAGACGTGCTTCACGGCGGGCTGAATCCGGGCAGGTCTCGGACGTTGAGCCGATTCGACGATGTTGGGGAAGATGTCTGGCTCAGGTCCCGGTTCGCCGATCTTGCCAATGAAGGCGTGGATGCCGCCGAAGGGGACCCGGTACCCGTATTCGATTGAATCGGCCTCAGGGCCCCAACCTGCATCGTTGATGTAGATCTTGCCGCGACGACTCTTAGTCATCCGGCCCACTGCGTAGCCTTTGAGTCCTTCAAAGCTGCCCTTCAGGAACTCGAAACCATCGTGCGACTGCCCCACGGTGGGCGCCAACTATCGTGGTTGTGTCACGGCAGACGTCCTAGCATAAGGACTTAGTCATGAGGCCATCGCTACGGGTTAGCTTAAAGGGGTTAAAGCGGACAAGGACACAGGGATTTTATACTAGTTCGGCCCCTTCGATGAAGGTAAAAGCCTACGTCTAGTTTGGTGTGTATTGCTGGGGTTTCGATGACCAGGGAGCGAATTCGCTTTGCCTATGTCTCGAGGTGTAGTTCTCTGTCCTAAACCGTCGCCGGGTCATCCCTTTATATAAGAGGTGACGCCCGGTCCGGTTTACAGAGTCCCAAGGCCGGCTCATAAACGTGTCTGCCTCGGTCTCTACTCTTTCTATCTTACATCTCACGTTACATAGTATGGCGGTTTACAAATCACGGGCCCTAACACTTGGGCTCTAAACCTCTTGGGCTGAAATCTTCTACTTCATGCTCCACTGGGCCTTTGATAAAATAATCTTGATAACATAATCCGGCCCCTCCTGGGTGGTTTATACCTGTTAGTAATATCCCTGACACATAGGGTCTACACACTTAAGGTTCGATGAAGCTAAGGTTATGGGGAATGTATGTACGTGGTTACTGAATGTTGTTCGGAGTCCTGGATGAGATCCCGGATGTCACGAGGAGTTCTGGAATAGTCCGGAGGTAAAGATTTATATATGGGAAGTCATATTTTGGTCACTGGAGTGATTTTGGGGTCACCTGTATTGTACCGGGACCACCGGAATGTGTCCAGTGGTCCACCGGGTGGTGCCACCTACCCCGGTGGGCCAAGTGGACCAAGTAAGGTGGGAACCAGCCCCTGGTGGGCTGGTGCGCCCCCAAGGGCCCAAGGGGCCTAGGGTTGGGAAACCCTAGGGGTGGGGGCGCCCCACCTGCTTGGGGGGCAAGTCCCCCCCCCCCACCTGGCTGCCGCCCCCTCTAGATCTGATCTAGGGGGGCCGGCCCCCTCTTCCTTGCCCCTATATAAAGAGAGGGGGTGGGAGGGAAGCCACACCTGAACCCTGGCTCAGCCCTCTCTCCAACTCCTCCTCCTACTCCCGTAGCGCTTGGCGAAGCCCTGCCAGAGTACCACGCTCCTCCACCACCACCACGCCGTCGTGTAGCTGCTGGACAAATTCTTTGCCAACCTGTCCCTCTCTCCTTGCTGGATCAAGGCGTGGGAGACGTCACTGGGCTGCACGTGTGTTGAGCGCGGAGGCACCGTTGTTCGGTGCTTAGATCGGATTCGGCCGCGATCTGAATCGCTTCGTCTACGACTCCGCCGACCGCGTTCTTGCAACGCTTCCGCATCACAATCTTCAAAGGTATGAAGATGCAGTCCCCTCTCACTGCTAGTAACTCCATAGATAGATCTTGGTGATGCGTAGAATTTTTTTGAAATTCTGCAATGATCCCCAACAGAGGCATGTCAGTATCTGGCAGCGTCGCATTGATTTCGAGCTAGGGCTAATAGCAGAGATCATATCCACGGAGTCGACTACGGAGGAAAGAACGCGCATGCCTACGGGATGGGATGAGCAGCCGGTGCAACTGTTCAAATGGCCGCTAGGAGAAGCCAAATCGCAAAGCCAGCTACTGCGGAGGCACTGGGGATGCATCATAGGCGAGGTGAGCTGCCCTCCTTCCCCGCCAGCGATGTAGTGACCTACTCGGTTGCTGCTGCAGTGAACTTGCAGTGCCATGGCATTTTGCAACCGTGACAATCACTCCATCTATATGTATTTTATTCCTGTGAAAATACTTGGTCATTTGGAAAAAGATGGTAACTGATTTATCACTAGTTTTTTATTGCTTGGTCATGACAATCACCCGAAGCCACAACTAGAAGTCTCCATCGCATAATACTTACGGTCGGTCGCACCAACAGACGGTCCATTGGACCCGCGACATGCATCGGCTTGGTCTTACATGTATGGCCAGTTACATCACTAACTTGTGCGACCGCATTTGAGCATTAGTACTTGAATTTTGTGTTCTAGGAAACTCATCGGGAACCGTTTTGGTCCTTGACCATCAATTAATCTTTAGTTTGTTCCCATCACATTCTAAAGTAGTACTACCATGCTATAATTAAGTGCTAACCTGCTTACACCTAGTACGTATGAAACCTGAACGTGTTCCCACTATGCAGATTTTAGTACTAGTGCAGTACTAGGCTATAAAAAGGGCAACTATACCTAGCCGAAAATCACTCTACCTTCCTCCTCACAAGTCTTTCTTGTTCGTCCGTCCTTGCCATGGTCGGTGTGCAGAGCTCTAGGTCGAGAACTACTCATAGCAACGGAGCGGCGACCAAGGCCGCGAAAAAAGGAGGGCTTGCCACCTCGCAAAGACCTCGAAAGATCACTCACGCGCAGGCGAGGGCTCCCAGGAGCGCCCTAGACACGGAGGGGAACACGTCGAGCTGGCGGTGCTGGATTCGTTATCCCTCAACGACATGCCCAATCAGCTCAATAAGCAGAAGGATTTCATCGATGGCTTGGTGGAGCTGCTGAAGGAGAGCCTCGACGACATGCTCGCTAAGCTCAATAAGCGAGAGGAGTTGACCGCAGGCTTGATGATGCAACTGAAGGAGATCATTGCCTCGGGTAAGAAGGCGACCGGCGAAATCCTGCAACTTCAGGAGGACAATGCGAAGCTTCGCCACGAGCTCGACCTACTGGAGGAGGAGAATGCCGGCTGGAATGAGCTGCATGAGAAGAGTAGTTCCTCCGTGAAGATGTTGCATGCCCTCGTCATGGAACAGAAGGAGTTGACGAAGCTCCGCATCGAGCACCCGACTGCTGTCAAGGTACATAATGCGGCCGTGGAAGAGATGATGAAGGCTCGCGTCGAGAAATCCCGTGTCATGGACAGAATGAAGAAGATGGTGGAGGAGACGAGCGAGGAGATGAAGGCCGTGGAGGCGATGAAGAAGCAGTTAGGACTCCACTGTCAACTCTTCATGAAGTAGAGAGTAGCGCCCCAGACTTGTGTTTGTGTCTTCCTTCTTTTTTGGGGGGGAGGGGCAATCTTCCTTCTTCTTTTGCTCCTGTGTTTCTTCTTTTGCTTCGGGTGTTTCGCTGCATGTGTCACGTTCTCTGCGAGGCACAAAGAGAACAATGCTACTCCCTCCATTTTAGTTTACAAGTCCTGCGCATATACCTAGGTTGCCAATTTTATCACCGTAGTATAAACTATATAACACAAAAATTATACCGTTTGAAAATAGAATATCTAAAGTTTACAATGGTATGTTTTTTGGTAATATATGACTTTTATTAGGTTGGTCAAATTGATGACTTAGGGGTATGTGCACGCCTTGTAAACTGAGAGAGAGGGAGTAACGATGAGCGGCGTTGTGGGATTGCCATGTCGCACTAGGCTATCGTGTTTCGCGCTCCTCCATCGTACTAGTCCTACTCCAGTGGAAAGTAGTAGTATACCACATGGTTCATTACTCCTCCTCAGGTCACCGGCAACATTTATTCGAGCAGTCAAATCACAAGGCCCCACCTTCCAGTAGTAATGAGTCGTCAAATCACAAAGGCCCTCGCCTCTCGTGAAACCGACCAAGCGAGACTGCCCCAGCCTCTTGCCTTTTAAATGTACTTTTGTACAGTAGCAGTATCGATGGATTGCTCCATGGAGCAAAACTAACAAGATGAAATTAACGAAAAAAGGTGGTACATATAGAGAGCGCTCGTTGCCGAATTATGCATATAATACTATTAAAAAAGCTAGTACGTGCTTAGATGGGGTGCATATTGAAGAGTTAAAGTAACGAGAAGGAGCATAAAATAGTGATGTTGGGGGCTCAGCACAACACACCCCTCAAATAAAACTAATAACCCTGAAATTAAACTAAGCAACTAATCCGTTAGACAGTGTATTAAAACCACCACGAGCAACGACACTGCCACCTTACTCGGACTCCTCGTCCACATGCTCGACTTCGTCCTTGTCCCTCTTCCTCCTGGCCGATACTTCTTTGCTTGAACCACACACTTGGCTCCCGCTCTTTGTCCAACCCTTGTAGATATTGAAACAAAGGTAGGCATCCATTGCAGCGTAGTGGATGTGGTATATATCTAGTACATTCCACTGCAATGCAAGATGAAACTTGGGCGGAGGTTTCTTCAGTTTAGGGTACGAAGGATCAACCATGGCTCCTGCCAGGGTCAGCATTTAAGGCTGATCGGAGGACACTAGCCCATTCCTCTGGAGGTCGAAGGGATGACCTACAATGAGGCCTATCTGATCCAGGACTCTTCTATCATTCATAAAGTCTAGAATAACGAATTTGACTTTGCCACCCGCGCGGAAGTTTAAATTCCTCGCACTCAACGTCGGCATGGCATATTTGGTAGACCAAGCACTAGTTATGCACACAAACCTGGATCACAGCGGGTTTCTTCCTCTTTTCCTCCTTTAGATTCTTCTCTTTTCCCAGGATTGTGGTGTACACAACATCTAGCCCAGCGACCCACTCATCACCATTTGACTTTTCGAACATGCTTCTGAAGCAAGCAAGGCATCTTTTCACCATCGCAGAAGAACAAGTGTAGATGACGTCGAATTCATCACCGGTGATGGTTCTAACCTTGTACTCACCGCTGATCATGGAGATTTGGGACACCATGGATTTGGGAGGTGGGTTTGGATTAGTGGAACTACTGTAATGTGAAAGGACGGGACGACTAGGAGCGAACTGCCGTAATGTTAAAGGACGGCCGGGAACGAGTAGGAGAGAATTGCTAGTGGTTTTCCTATTGTAAAAATGCTGAGTGGGGCGTCCGAACAGCAGGGTAGAGGCTTGCCCGGTGGATAAATGGATTCATGCACAATACCATGGGGGCCCAATTAGATTTCATGTCTACTAGAAGCCCAATTAAATGGCTCCATGCATTTGCATGTTCGCACGTCAAGCGTCGGGAATATTATAGGTGATACAGAGCTTTCCATGCTCCCATGATACGGGCTTCCGAGACCCCTTGGATCTGAGATCGAATGGTTGCATGGCGTGATTTTAGACCTATGGGGAATATCCTATCCTTGATGGTTATTCTGCAAATTTTCAGCCACTTAGCATGCAACCATTCGATCTCAGATCCAAGGGTTGTCAGCAGCCCGTATCATGGTCACGCCTACTATACCGTTGCCTCGCTCGCGCGGTCGCGCCCTTGGAGATTTCAGACGGCTATAAATGAGCATTATTTTGCCTACTTCGCATGCATGAAACTACTTCCTCCGTCCAGGTGCGTTAGGCTATCTGATGTTGGCATATCATACATAGTCATCACTTAGTCACTAATACAACAAGGTTAGCTATAAGGTTGGCTATAAGAGTATTTTATTTTACTTCTCTCTATCTCTTTCTTCGTAGTATTTATTGCATTTGCCAAGGAGTAAGGAGTACAATACTTGGCACCTGTATACTCCCTCCGTTTCAGTTTACAAGTCTTGCGCGTATACCTGGGTTGCCAGTTTTATCACCGTTATATAAACTATATAACACAAAAATTATACCATTTGAAAATAGGATATCTAAAGTTTACAGTTGTACTTTTTTGTAATATATGACTTCTATTAGGTTGGTCAAACTGATGACTTAGGGGTACGCACAAGCCTTGTAAACTGAGAGAGAGGGAGTACCATAGAGGTGGTCAGGAATTGGGAGACTCAGGCCTGTCGTAGCACCGCAGTAATAATGATAATGGCAAGTCAAATCATAGGGCCCCACTTGTCCAACAGTAACGAGCCATCAAATCACATAGCCCTATGTTTGCAGCAGCCTACTCCCTCATCTTCTCGCCTCTCTATCAAACTGACTAGGCGGAACTGCCCCGCCTACCGCGCGGGAAAAGCCCCGCCCTCGACTTTCAAATATAATTTTGTATCCATGGATTGCGCCATGGATCAAAGCCTCAAGAAAACAATGGTACATCTATATGCAGCACGCCCGTCGCGTTCGTGTCGCACCCCAGACGGTCGGTCAGTCGGTCTAGCACGCCGCTCTCTGAATGGAACGCGCGTCATATTGCCTTTGCATACACATGTGGGACCGCCATTGAGAACCGACCATAGGCACACCCCCGTCCTCGCAAGTCGGCTAAGTTAATAGAAGAGAGAGACGAGCGATAGTACTGGAGTAGTGTTGTAAACACGTCGGTGCCTGGATGATCCCTGCATGGCACGGGAGATCAGTTTGTCCATGCATGTGAGCAGACTCTAGCATACGGCTGGATTGGCTATTGTCTACATATCATGCATGTTGTGTTGTACAGGGCTGTAGTTCTGATTAGAAATCTAAAAAAGTTTTCTTGTCACCTCGCAATATTAGGTGTGATGTGCTTCAGATCCCTGTGAGGGTTAAACACAACAATTGCGTTCCTCGAAGGCGCTGGTCATTGGGGGCACATGCACGAAGACTACTCAGTTGCCCTCTAGGTCAAGCCGGCTATGTTAATTAGGACATCTATCGATTGAATCCTTTTTTATGAGTTTGCCTTTAATTTGAGCTTTGATCCTCGTCTAGTTTGTCCGTCGGGATTCATATTGTCTCCTTGGGGCAGTCAGGTTATGGTTTGCTATCATGTGGCATTTTGTGTGTGTTATATGTTAATCTGGTGCGCTTCAGATCAAAATGATGACAACCTCGCCTTCGGGGCACGTGCATGAAGACTTCTCAACAGTCATTGACGAGGTCAAGCCGGCTCCGGTAGATAAAAGAAAACTACTCCACTATATAGGCAGGAGCCTCCATGCGTGCAATCTAGTGTTGCTCTCTTCACACACCCTTGTCCTCTCCAGATCTAAACACGACAGCTATGGCCACACTCTCACGCTGCTCACCGCTGGTCACAGATCCGGCCGGACCCCCTCCGTCGGGGAAGGTCGGAAGGTGCAATGTTCACATGGTCGTCCTTGGCGACGGCTCTTACCCACTGCTAGCGTGTCACGATCAGCGTGCCTTGCCATTCTCCTACACGCAACGCCGGCTCAGGAGGGCATCTGACCCCTTCTTCCTCGCTGTCGTAGTGTGGGTAGATCCGGCCTCCAGCCGCCCACCTAGTGACATCTCGGTGACCCTCAGGTATAACTTCCTTTGAAACCAGTCTTTCTCTCCTGCCCCAGCTCCTCACGTCGATGCATTTGTTTCTTTTACTATTTCTCAGGGCCCCTCGTAGGTAGGATCGATCGGCTGTTCGAAAACCACCTAAATTTTTACTGTTAAGAGGTAAAACTACTTCATGCAGTCGAATCTAGTACGCTTGGTTCAAACAGGGAAGAAAGGGGGTGGGGTGGGGGAGATTTGTTACCTGAATCTAGGACTTGGTCGAAAGAGGAAATAATGGGGGCGAAAAGTAGCAGAGACTGGCTATCCAACTGGACTCTTGGCCTAATAGGAAAAAAAGGAAACATAGTACAAACTCAATATAAACCGATTTATTGGTTGAGAAAGGAAAGAAAGTGGGGACTGATGGCTTCTCGCCCCTCGTTGGTTACCCCAAGTGGAAGGTTTGAGATGCAGTGTAGCGGAAGTTTTCCCTTGGCAAAGATACCAAGGATCGATTTCCCAGACACTCCCAGTTTCAACATGAAGGTGTCAACTGCTAACGGCGCCAGATATTAGCAATCAACGTGGACCTGCACACAGATACAAATAACTTTGCTCCCAACGAGTACAGAGAGGTTGTCAATCTCTCCGGCCTTGTAGTTTACAAAGGATCAAACGCAAGTGATAATAGTGATAGGTATTGCTGCAATAGTAAGTAAAAGCGTAAAGTAAATAGCGGATGTGATCAATGATGGTAATATGGACCGGGGTCCCATGATGTTCACTAGTGATGTCTCTCTCCCAAAAGACGATAAAACAGCTATGTGAGGTGAACGAATTACAGCTGGGCAATTGACAGAATTATGTGCGCAAACCAATGCTAACTATGTTACAAGAAAGGTAGAGGTTCAAAGCATGGGCGGTACGCCAAGGCAAGTAGACCGAAATCCATCTACATCTACTACTAATCATCCACCTTGAGATATCTATCCAGAACATCTCGCTAGTATTAAGTTGCGAGTCCCACCCATAGTGTAAACTCAAAGCAACAGACAACTGCATTAAAAGAACTTTGCGTAAAGTAAACAATCCTTGCACCCGCGGGCACAAGCACCGTTGTTTTCCCCCTTGTGGCAGCATCACATCCCCTAGACTCATGTTTCTGTCACTCAAGCTAGTCATCAAGGGGCATGAACCCACAATCAAGTATAACGTTCCCTCTTGGAGTCACTACCAACTACTTGGCCAAAGCAATAAATAACAATGGAGAACATGCAAGAATTACTTACGAACATAAATATAAAAGAGGTAGATCAAATATATTACTCAAACACAATATGAACATAATCTCACAATCCATCGGATCCCAGCAAACTCATCATAGCAACAGCATAAGGATTACATATGTGCCTCGATCATGTAGGGCAGCTCACGAGGACTAATTAGTGAAGCACAAGAATGGGAGGAGAACATCACATAGCTACTGGTCATGGACCCATGGTCCAAGGGAGACTACTCACAACTCATCCGGGAGGCGTCCATGGTGGTGGAGAAGCTCCGGTGGTGATCCTCCCCTCCGGCAGGGTGCCGGGAAGAGTTCTCCTGGTGCTCCCGATCTTGGAAGCGCGGCGGCGGCGGAACAGAGATGAGATCGCGAAAAAGGGTTCCCGTCTCGAGGGTTTTGGGACACGATATAAATATATGCCAAAGGGGGGCATCACCGGAGGCCCGGGGGGCCCAGGAGCCCCCCCGCGGCGCGGCCAGGAGGGGGGCCGCGCCACCAGGGCGCTTGGAGCCCTGGTGGCCCCCCTCCGGCTGTACTTTGGCTGCTGGGAAGCTTCTGGAACGCTGATTTTTTATATAATTTTTCCGGGATTTTTCTGGCAGTTTTCGTAATGGGAAAACCTGAAATACAAAAACAGCAGAAAACAGAAACTGGCACTGTGGTGCACTGAGTTAATAGGTTAGTCAAAATATGATCAAAAGTGTATGGAAGTGTATAAATATCATAGCAATATCACCCAAAAGAGGCATGGAGCAAGCAGAAATTATAGATACGTTTTGGACGTATCAACATCCCCAAGCTTAATTCCTGCTCGTCCTCGAGTAGGTAAATGATAACAAGAATAATTTTTGTGGTGACATGCTATTAACCATATAGGACTTTTTCCTAGTCATATGACAAAAGCATACTGAGACAATGAATCTGTAGTAATTAAGTTGCCTCATGAGAAAATCACAAAGAACTGAAAGTTTTACAACATGATACTGAAACATCAAATAGATTTGCAATGAGCATGGTGTGCAAATATGATAAAGTGATATCTCGCTTGCCCCCTTTAGTGAAGCAAAACGTAAATGCAGGGGCACCTCCAAGGTTTAAGTGATGACTAGATACAATGATTTCAAAATAAACGATATCATAATCATGCAAAAGACAATGCTACTTTGGGACAATGCACATTACACTCAGAATGACAATCATGCTCTCAGTAGTTCGTGCTTTAAAAGAAGGTGGAGACTCTCGAACCGTGGCTTTTGTTGGCAAGGTTGAAAACCCGTAGTCGGAAACAAAGACAAAACATGTACCAGAGCTCTTGGTTTTAAAACCAGAGGTAATAATATATTTTTTAGATCATGCATGTTTCGTCAACGAATGCTAGCAGACAACTCAATTACTTCTTGAGATGGACAAGTTTCGAGGAACGGCTCCCGAATGAGGACGATCACATCCTCTTAATCTCCTTTGTTTATCACTGCCAAAGTTTTCTGATATCTCATGAACAAAGCGTGAAGGAGGGTTTGTTTGTTATATTAATTTTGAGCCGGGCGCACTCAATGCCAGTTCCTTCTCGTATTATGGGTTTGCACATTAGACATGCAATCCCGGGGTGAAGCTTGTCCAACTTAAAAAGATCATGAATTAAATACTACTTCCTCATGGACTTAAAACAGAGGCACAAAATAGGAATGTATTTTTTTTTTGAATAATTTCGAGATGGTACATGAAAGTCTTCGTTAGGAATGGCAGGTAAATACCATGTAGGAAGGTATGGTGGACTCATATGGCATAACTGGTTTAAAAGAATTTGGATGCACAAGCAGTCAGTCCGCTTAGTACAGGTGGAGGTTAGCAAAAGGCTGGGAGCGACCAACTAAGAGAGCAATGACGGTCATAATCATGCAGAGCGACAAAGCAACATTGAATCAGGCATGGTAGTTATATCGCTACTCAGAAACAAAAGATCATCAAGGCTTGACAGACTTTCTTTACAGTCTTAAATATGCGTGAGCATACGCCAAGTCAATCAAAATAAATTCTCGAAGGAAGA
Organism: Secale cereale; assembly: GCA_902687465.1. Taxonomy (NCBI): domain Eukaryota; kingdom Viridiplantae; phylum Streptophyta; class Magnoliopsida; order Poales; family Poaceae; genus Secale; species Secale cereale. Next base: position 65,000,743 of record LR738712.1, read on the forward strand.
TATTACTAAACCATACCACATCATAGGCAAACAAATCATGTTGGTACTCCAATAACACATTGGAAACCCCCCAGCTATTTGAGACTAACCATAAGAAAACATGAACTACTAAGCGCCATTATGCATGTAGCATCTTTATCATAGACATATCAACCAATGCAACAGAAGCAAACTCTCTTAATAAGATAAGCATGATAACTAAAGAGAGTTCAAGCAACCAACTAAACAAAATCTCTTTAAAAAGATAAGCATGAATACTAAGAGCTGAACATGATAGTAGCTATTAAAAGACAAAGAACACACACAGCAAAGATAGACATGAAAATTATATGTTATGTTCTAGGTAGAAGTGGAGCGTGTTGCTCTCCCACATAAAGAAGGCTGAGTTCCGACTCGTTATGAAAAGCTAAAGAAAACTAAAAAGGAAAACTAAAAGCAAGACGCTCCAAGCATAGCACATAACACATGAAGTGATAAAAATATAGTGGAACGAAAGACGAACTGATAATGTTGATGGAGAAGGGGATGCACGGGGGCATCCCCAAGCTTAGATGCTTGAGTCTCCTTGAATATTTCTTGGGGGTGCATGGGGGCATCCCCAAGCTTGAGCGTTTGACACTCCTGAATCTTTTTATCATCTTCCCTCGCACACTTGAAAACTCCCTTCATACATAACTCATCATAATCTGATTAGCGAGGTTAGTACCCATAATAAAATAATTGTTCCTTGCTGGAAATAAAGATATTCTTGAAGGTCTACTGTTTTTCAAGATTGCCAAAAGGTTTTTGCAAAGAAAAAGCAAGCTCTAGGTTTGCAAAATGAAGGAAAGGCAAAACAGGACAGAATCTGTGAAAAACAGAACAGCAGGTAGTAAATGATTTTTTCGGGGCACTTCTGCAACTCTAATAAAAAAACACAAAACAGATGCACGAAAGACAATTATATAGAGCACGCTGTCGAAAAAATTCAGACCAAAAAGATGATCTGGTGATTTTATACGAATTTTTCTATCCAAGGACAGAATCTGTTTCCTGGACAACACGTCACAACTTTTGAACTTTCTTGCAATCAGAGGCTACACTTGGCACAAAGTTGAAAAGCAAAGATACAATGATGATGCTACTGTAGTAACAACATCAAGACACAACAAAAGCAAAATAAAATTTTATTCATGTGGGCTGCCTCCCAAAAGCGCTTTCTTTTATGCCTTTAAGCTAGGCATAATGCATAGAGATCAAGTTGTATCAATTGAACCATCATCAAGATCATGAAAAAGCTCTTCAATAATACAACTAGTATTAAGAGGACTTTCAAATAAAGGCCTCATAGAGATACTTCTAGGGAGAATACCAAAAGGATAAAAGTCAAGGGAAGATTCATTTATAAATTCATCAAAGAGAGGTGTTTCTTCCAAAGTCTTTACAGTTTCAACCCCTTTGGCAATGGATGGATTACTTTTAGAGCGGGGAGCCTTTGGAACGTGAACGAACTTAGGCTCCCTCTTTGCCGGAGTTTCTACCTTTTTGGTTTTGATTGAGGAGAAAGTAGTTCCTAGAGTATCAAAGATTCCCTCAATCTTGTCTATCCTAGAAGAGTCCAAGTCATGGGATTTGATGGTCTCCAAAGTTTTGAAAATTTTATGCATGGAGCTATCAAGCCTATTCAAATTCCCTTGGATCTTACGATCCAACTCATTTATCTTATTAATGTTTGGCATCTCTAGCTCTATCTTTTCAAGTTTTTTCATAATGTGAGCTAGGGTGATGTCCTGTTGAATGCTAACAACAGGGGGATTCCCAACAAGATTTTCAATAATACTAAGAGACTCCCAAACTGGGGCCTCTAGGAAATTTCCATTGATAGCAGTATCTAGAATAAACCAATTCCAAGAAGTAATTCCAACATAAAAATTTCTAAGCAGGATAGTAGTAGATTGCTTCTTGGTGGCTCTTTTTCGAGAATCATTAATTCTATACCAAGCATCTTTTAGACTTTCCCCACCTCTTTGTTTAAAGGTGAGAACTTCTGCCTCGCCAAAGACAAAAGGACCCGACATAATAACAACTAAAGAATGAGATAACTATTTTTGTGATTTTCGATAAAAGATACTAAAGCAAAAACTGAAAGGTAAACTAACAAGACTAAAAAGCAAAGGTAAAAGATAGCGTGCAACTCCCCTATCCTGAAGAGTGGAGTCCCCGGCAACGGCGCCAGAAAACATTGCTTGATGGCTTCTCGCCCCTCATTGGTTACCCCAAGTGGAAGGTTTGAGATGAAGTGTAGTGGAAGTTTTCCCTTGGCAAAGATACCAAGGATCGATTTCCCTGAGACTCCCAGTTTCAACAAGAAGGTGTCAACTGCTAACGGCGCCAGATATTAGCAATCAACGTGGACCTGCACACAGATACAAATAACTTTGCTCCCAACGAGTACAGAGAGGTTGTCAATCTCTCCGGCCTTGTAGTTTACAAAGGATCAAACGCAAGTGATAATAGTGATAGGTATTGCTGCAATAGTAAGTAAAAGCGTAAAGTAAATAGCGGATGTGATAAATGATAGTAATATGGACCGGAATCCCATGATGTTCACTAGTGATGTCTCTCTCCCAAAAGACGATAAAACAGCTATGTGAGGTGAAGGAATTATAGCTGGGCAATTGACAGAATTATGTGCGCAAACCAATGCTAACTATGTTACAAGAAAGGTAGAGGTTCAAAGCATGGGTGGTACGCCAAGGCAAGTAGACCGAAATCCATCTGCATCTACTACTAATCATCCACCTTGAGATATCTATCCAGAACATCTCGCTGGTATTAAGTTGCGAGTCCCACCCATAGTGTAAACTCAAAGCAACAGACAACTGCATTAAGAGAACTTTGCGTAAAGTAAACAATCCTTGCACCCGCGGGCACAAGCACCATTGTTTTCCCCCTTGTGGCAACAGCACATCCCCTAGACTCATGTTTCTGTCACTCAAGCTAGTCATCGAGGGGCATGAACCCACAATCAAGCATAACGTTCCCTTTTGGAGTCACTACCTACTACTTGGCCAAAGTAATAAATATCAACGGAGAACATGCAAGAATTACTTACGAACGTAAATATAAAAGAGGTAGATCAAATATATTACTCAAACATAATCTGAACATAATATCACAATCCATCGGATCCCAGCAAACTCATCATAGCAACAGCATAAGGATTACATATGTGCCTCGATCATGTAGGGCAGCTCACGAGGACTAATTAGTGAAGCACAAGGACGGGAGGAGAACATCACATAGCTACTGGTCATGGACCCATGGTCCAAGGGAGACTACTCACAACTCATCCGGGAGGCGTCCATGGTGGTGGAGAAGCTCCCGGTGGTGATCCTCCCCTCCGGCTGGGTGCCGGGAAGAGTTCTCCTGGTGCTCCCGATCTTGGAAGCGCGGCAGCGGCGGAACAGAGATGAGATCGCGAAAAAGGGTTCCCGTCTCGAGGGTTTCGGGACACGATATAAATATATGCCAAAGGGGGGCATCAGCGGAGGCCCGGGGGGCCCAGGCGCCCCCCCCGGCACGGCCAGGAGGGGCGCCGCGCCACCAGGGCGCCTGGAGCCCTGGTGGCCCCCCTCCGGCTGTACTTTGGCTGCTGGGAAGCTTCTGGAACGCTGATTTTTTATATAATTTTTCCGGGATTTTTCTGGCAGTTTTCGTAATGGGAAAACCTGAAATACAAAAACAGAAACTGGCACTGGGGTGCACTGAGTTAATAGGTTAGTCCAAATATGATCGAAAGTGTATGGAAGTGTATAAATATCATAGCAATATCACCCAAAAGAGGCATGGAGCAAGCAGAAATTATAGATACGTTTTGGACGTATCAGGGACTTGTGGACAAGTCAACAGAGTATGTCAAGCACTAGATTTGCTAGCCTCACACTGTATAAGGTGGCTATACCGAACAAAAATGGGACCAACCCAGATATCCTATTTGGATGTTTGTTGCCCCGAGCTCCTCTTATGTAATGCCACTGGTAAAATGTAGCAGTCCCACTGTTAAAGTAAGGACATGTTAAACCAATGTTGTTTTCAATGTAATGCCTCCAGTAATATGAATCAATGGCACTGTTTTTCATGTCTTGCTAAATTTCCCATTAATATAAGTTGCTTCTTTTCGTTAGAAATGCAACTGTCCGGGTCCACCTACTCTCCCGTGCCCAAATACCTACTCTTTAGCAACTGTTAATGTAATGTTCCTGGTAAAATGAAGCAATAGCACCATTAAAGTAATGTCATATTTAATGGTTGTCATAGTTAATCCTAATGCCACACTAATATCTAGCAATGCTGCTTTAGAAATTGCTACTGTCCTTGTAGGATCGCCATTCAGATAAGGAACATGCTTCTTTTCATTTGATGTATGTTTCATCACTTATTAGTCACCCTCCTTTCCACCTTTTTGTGCAAACAGAGATATACATTTCACGCTTGAACTTAGTTGAACTGCACAAAATGATATCCAAATTATAGTTGAACATTCCAGGAGCTTCATGACCAACCTTGATGTTGCTCAATTTTATTGCAACTAATGAAGAAGAAGCTGCTAGCTCATGGGACCAAGTACTTGCTAACTGCATGATGCAAACATTGCTTCATTTTAGGTGAACTACATAAAAAGGTCCCATGAATTGAATCGTCCATGTTGGTGACTAGTGTCATCCCTTTTACGATGGCGTTACTGCAGATATGGTTCCCATCACGAGGTATGTTCCTTTTTGGTCCGACCATTTGCCAAAGATCCTGCATGTTGACTCTGCTCTTGTGCTACTGTTTTGGCACTTCCATGATAAAGCATTAATCTTATTATTTTGCACCTTAATCTAGTGGCACTATTAATTTGAGGCAATGGTTTGGCACCGCTAGTGCCACTGATTTTTGTTATATCAAAAGAAGGATTTCCTCCTATTTCATTACAGATACCCAACCATAGAGAACCATTATCCGACAACATCTCAGTGTAAACGGGCAGTTATGCAACTTCTACTAGAACGGACTGAGTACTACCAGGAGACAAGTTCGCCACATAAGCTAGGCAGGTAGGGGACACAGCACCAGCTCGACCAAGTTTGTATTACAACCCAAATGCTACCACATAAACAACAGGGGGAAGATAGGGACTGAAAGAGCCAGCTTAAGCATCCCAATCTAAGCACCCCCGGCCTCCATCCTTGCGACGCACGGTACACCTCGCTGGCCACCTGCTCGACCCTAGTGCCACTGATAAAATGAAGTAATAATACAGTTAAAATAGAGCGAGTGTCCTCTCTATAATTTCATTTCCAATGTAGATAAAGAAAGGGCTTCTCTTTGTTAGTATATGTTTCATCAACTAGTCCCATTGTTAATGTTTAAGTGTTTCTGCAAATTGGGCTGCTTAATTTTAGTTGATTTGCACAAAAATAGAGATTGGAATGTCTCAAGGCCCCTCCTTGCACTACCGCAATACACTGATGTTCATCACTGGCAGAAGGTGTATCAAGGAGAATTGGGTCGATTTCCAGTATGAGGCCTATCGTATGAGGCGTCGCAGGGCCCATCTCACCCTCGCACCATGGCATACTGTGATACTATCGCAATATTTTCCCATTAAGAAAATGAAGTTTCTTCTGTTTATTACTGTATGTTTCATCAACGAGTGCCACTATAACGTAATCATGATTTTTCATTATCTGTGTAAACAGGGTTATTCAACTGCATTTTGGTGGAACTGCACAAATGTACGGATGGATCCGACATATATGCAGAGTGCGAGGTGCAAAGTAAAAATTACCGACACCAACCATGCTCCATCTAAGCATTGGCGCTATCTGTGGACGGATCTTTCTCGGCAGCAAATCCTCTCATCCAATACAAGTAGCTTATATTGGCACTTTTCTAGGGAGTGCTCTTTTCTGAAAGAAGCACCAATCGATTTTTCTTTATTTGTACACGGTGTTTTTTTGGGTCCAGAGCTACTTTAGGGTGATTGGCGTAGTACTCAGAGACTGATTGTAACCATGATTTTCTATAGCTGTCCCACTAATTGTAAGCATGAGTAGATGGAAGATTAGGTTGGTGCGAAGCTTACCTTAAACTCTACCGCCGCCGTTGAAACGAGGCGAGCGGCGAGGGAACCGCAGAGAACGGCGGGGAAGCGACATCGCGCCATTTGGCCATCTCTTGCGGTGGAAGAACGAATACTCATGTGGCTTCGGCTGGCACCGCACCATCCCGAACGGCACACCGTACTCGATCGATTCATTATCCTCTGGATGCTCGACCTTCGACCTATACGCCCACCACTTCCTCCTGACTTTCTCATCGGGAAAATCTGTCTGCTCCATCGCCCAAAGGAGATACTCGATGAATTCGAAGGACTGCGGCGTGACTGCCGTCGGGGAGTACATCGCTGCCCTCATCGCCGCCGTCTCGCTCTTTGACATACATTGCCACATGGCCCTCACCATCCTCGAAATCTCCCACTCATTGTCAAACCAAGTAAGGATCTCCTTCAACATGGCTAACATCGCCTGGTCACCGGCGGCGATCTGCCTGATTCGCTGCTGCATCCTCTTCATAGATGTCCTTCTGAGAGGTCCGGTGCTAGCTTTGGAAGATGGGAGGAGGAGAAACGGTGGTCTTGCAATGGAGAAGAGGGAGAGGCAAGACAGTGGTTTTGCAATGGAGAAGATGGAGAGGAGAGGGGGTGGTTTTGCAATTGAGAAGAGGGAGAGGCGAGACGGTGGTTTTGGAATGGAGATGATGGAGAGGAGAGGGGGTGGTTTTGCAGGGTTAGGATCCTCTGCAGTAGCGCACCATGCAGTACGGTCACTGCCATGTGGACCCGGCCCCACATGTCATCCGCAGTACAGCACCATATAGTACTGCAGATGATCTCAACCCGGTTTTGCAATGGAAAAGAGTGAGAGGAGCGTGCGGCAGCGATTTAGGATTGGATGACAGGGCCGGTGCTCTGCGACTGGATCAAAATCAAAATCAATATATCCCTCAATTAAGAAAGCAACCCCACATTAATTAGTCTCCCTTTTATTCTGGGTCATATTTGACCATGATTTTCACAAATAAAATATATGTTATACGTTGCAAAAATAATATAATTTGGAACGACATTCAGATATGAACCAAATGATACAATATTTGATGACATGCATTCACATGTTGCTTGTCAAATACAGTACATGGTCAAACTTTGACCTCAAAATATGCAAAACAATAAAATACTTCCAAGACCAGCGCCGCTCCTCTCCTCTTAAACCGCCGCCGCTCCTATCTTGTTCCAATCCAAAACCAGTGCCGTTCCTCTCCTCTTCCATTAGAAAACCACCATCGGTCCTCTCTCGTTCTAATCTAAAACCAGCGCCGCTCCTCTCCTCTTCCATTCAATAACCACCGTCGGCGAGTGAAGCTGCTGTCGAGAAGTAGATTGATGGAGGAGTACAACCGATACATGAGGATCGCAGACGGCGACCCTATGAAGCTAGCCAGGATGTTGGAGATACAATCTTGGTTTGATAACCGGGAGCAATTAGTGGCAATGGCAAAAAAGCAATGGCCAAATATCTAGAAAAGATCAAAAAAGAGGCGATACATCGGGAGGGAGTCGCACGGGAGTACATAGAGTTGCTCCTCTAGGCCATGGAGCAGACATATTCACCGAATCTGAATGTGAGGCAGCAGTGGTGGGAGTATCGATCCAAGATGGAGCATCCACTAGAGATTGAAGGATCGAGCATCTACACGATGCCGTTTGTGAGGGTGCCGTGGTAAAGCGGACTGGTGGAGTCTTCGTCGATCGTACCCAACTGCAAGAGGAGAAAAGCAGTTGGTGCGACGACGCTTCCCTGCCATCCTCTCCCTCGCCATTCACCTCATCTCATGGGGCGGTTGTCTGCCGTCGAGGAATAGGAGGGGACTGCCCCCCATAGTCTCATGAGGAGCTTAGGGTTGTTAGTATTTGCAGGTTGTGAATTGTGTTTTGTGTTGTGTATTTTGAGAGTACTTTCAGATATGAATGTCAGATTTGCAGTATTGGGCATATGAAGTATTGTCTTAAATCTAGAGATTTGTTTTTAGAACTTCAAAAATGTAGTTTCATATAAAACTGCAGACAATGTGATTCTTGATGTCTACTACACAACCTTCTTCTTGTAGACTCCTGTTGGGCCTCCAAGCGCAAAGTTTTGTAGGACGGTACCAAATTTCCCTCAAGTGGATGACCTAAGGTTTATCAATCTATGGGAGGTATAGGATGAAGATGGTCTCTCTCAAACAACCCTGCAACCAAATAATAAAAAGTCTCTTGTGTCCCCAACACACCCAATACAATGGTAAATTGTATAGGTGCGCTAGTTCGGCGAAGAGATGGTGATACAAGTGTAATATGGATGGTAGATATAGGTTTTTGTAATCTGAAAATATAAAAACAGCAAGGTAACTAATGATAAAAGTGAGCACAAATGGTATTGCAATGCTTGGAAACAAGGCCTAGGGTTCATACTTTCACTAGTGCAAGTTCTCACAACAATGATAACATAATTAGATCATATAACAATCCATCAACATGCAACAAAGATTCACTCCAAAGTCACTAATAGCGGAGAACAAACGAAGAGATTATTGTAGGGTAGGAAACCACCTCAAAGTTATTCTCGCTAATCGATCTATTGGGCTATTCCTATAAGTGTCACAAACAGCCCTAGAGTTCGTACTAAAATAACACCTTAAGACACACATCAACCAAAGCCCTAATGTTACCTAGATACTCCATTGTCACCACAAGTATCCGCGGGTTTGATTATACGATATGCATCACACAATCTCATATTCATCTATTCAAACCAACACAAAGAACTTCAAAGAGTGCCCAAAGTTTCTACCGGAGAGTCAAGACAAAAAACGTGTGCCAACCCCTATGCATAAGTTCACAAGGTCACTGAACCCGCAAGTTGATCAGCAAAACATACATCAAGTGGATCACGTGAATATCCCATTGTTACCACAGATAAGCACATGCATGACATACATCAAGTGTTCTCAAATCCTTAAAGACTCAATCCGATAAGAGAACTTCAACGGGAAAACTAAATCCATTACAAGAAGGTAGAAGGGGATAAACATCATAAGATCCAACTACAATAGCAAAGCACGCGGTACATCAAGATCGTGCCAAATCAAGAACACGATAGAGAGAGAGAGAGAGAGAGAGAGAGAGAGAGAGATCAAACACATTGATACTTGTACATGCCCTCAGCCCCGAGGGTGAACTACTCCCTCCTCGTCATGGAGACCGTCGGGATGATGAAGATGGCCACCGATGATGGTTTCCCCCTTCGGCAGGTGTCGGGGGAAACTGTCCGCCACGAACACCTATGGGACCGGAGCCCCTTGTCTGTGCGGTACGAGGGCGGAGGGAGCACAAAGAGCAGATCGAGGCAGACGCGCGGGCAGTTTTTACCCAGGTTCGGGCCGCACGGATGCGTAAAACCCTACTCCTGCTTGGTTGTGTATTGAGTTGAGCGCTCGGGAGCTTGAAGAAGCAGCTACACCGTGCGTGAGAGTAATCTAGGTTTCGAACCCCCTCCACGTTGTGCATGGGCCTCCTTTTATAGTGCAAGGGGTCACCGACAGGTGTCAACGTAGGAGAAAGGGGTAAAAGAGTAAAAGAGGTGGTAGTTGTAATAGTGCGGGAACAGTGGAGCTACAGTACAGAACAGTGGTCTATACCTACTTTAACAGTGGGGGACAAGGGCATTTAATGCCCGTCGCCGTCGACCCCAAAAGCTCCCGCCTTAGCGTCTCCGTCCGCCACGGCGACGGATTTATCGCCGTGGTGTGCCACCGTGTACCCCAGGCTGCACAGCCATCCGCCACGCGTCCCTGGTTAGACCTCAGGGCGACGCGTGGGCCGATGAGCTGGAGCGCGGGCACACAGCGTGGCCTTCCCGACAAGCGCCTTGCCGGGGCCTTGGTCTTGCCGGGCCCGGGAACTTGCCGCTCCCCGGGCCCCTTGCCGGGGCGCGCATAGCGCCGAGGCAACGCCTTCTAATCTTCCTGGCAAGCTCCTCTCGCCAGGGTCTTGTGTTAGTGGGACAGCCTTGAGCCTGGTACGGCCTTCCCGGCAAACTCCTCTTGCCGGGGTCTCGATCTTCTGTTTTGTATACTTTGTTTTTGAATGGTTTAATAGGAGGCAGGAAGGTCTCCGGCGAGCACGCAGTAAACCTTGCCGCGGGAAGCTGCAACTGCCCGTGCACAAGTTGGGGTACTAGGGTCCCCCTACCTTAGTACACCGACAGGAGCCCCCGGGCCTGGGCCACACACGGTGCCGAGCGCTGTTGGGCCAGGCCCAAAACAGTGCACGGGCACCCGCGGCCTGCGGCGCGCCGAATCCACTTCCATATCCGCCGCACCCCAACGTAACGGCACGCGTCGATTGCGGCGCCGTGGGATGGGACGTGCCCACGATCTCTTAATGGAAAGGGGAAAAACGCCCCCCACTCCCCCATAAAAGCAGAGGCAGCGGGCGCGGTTCCCCTCCCTGTGCTCTCATTACGTCGTCTTCTTCCTGCAAAAAGATTCCTTCTTGCGCTCCGCCTCCACAGCTCCGCCGCCGCCTAGCTCTTCGTCCCCTTCCTTCCGCCGCATCCGCCATGGCCCCAAAGAGCGACAAGGGGAAAGCGGAGAAGTCCAAGAAGGAGAAATCCGAGCAAGCAGCCAAGCTCATCGCTTACCGGAAGCGGAACGTCGTCTTCTCGCCGAAGCTCGGTGTGGAAGAACTCTGGAACAAGTACTACTTGTTCTGGTCCAAGCGCACCGATGCGCATCCCCGCACCCGAGCATACCCGGCCGCCGCCAAGGACCACTATCCCGGCGGGTATTACTTCTTTGCTCCCTTTTTCCACTGTGGTCTCTGCCCTCCATTTTCGAACTTCTTCTGTGATATCATGAATACGTATGGCTTCCATCTGCTTGATTTCACCCACAACGCCATCCTCACCATGGCCGTTTTCGCACATATGTGCGAAAACTTCATAGGAGTCCACCCCAACGTAGTCCTCTTTAGACATTTTTTCACCCCTAGAGCCGAGGCAGATGCCCCCCTCTCCGGATGTATTTCTTGGGTCTTCCGTCTCGGGAAGAAGGGGTCGTACTTGCCGGGGGAGCTCCGCGGCAAGTGGGAGGAATGGCGAGCTGAGTGGTGCTGGATTGTAGAGGACCAGCCGCAAGCCTTTACTGCGCCGCGCACAACGCCTATCGCGCGCGGCAGAGATTGGAGCGAACTAGACTCCGACGACGTCAAGCTTGACATCGCTCTTGTCCGGATCCTCCGTCTTCGGCTGGCCCGGCTGTCAGTTGCCGAGGTGGGCGCAGATTTCCTCCGCCGGCGCATCGCCCCCCTCCAAGACCGGAAGAGGCCGGCCTGGTTGTACGGCGGCCCGGCAGACATCATGCGGCTGCGCCCGGGACTTAATTTTAACTTCACCACTCTGGAGCTGCGCGGGATGGTACGAGAGCTCTTCAAGTACGACCCGGCGCACCCCGAGTGGTTCCGGACTCCCCGGGAAGTGGTGCCGCTCTGCAACAACGCCGCGAGGGACCGAATCCTGGCCATGATGCCGATGTGCGACTCGCATGGCCTGGACCGTTCGTGGATCCCCCCGAAGCCAATCGACGTCCTCACTTTCTACGACAACCTCGTCGAGGTGGCGAGCAACAAGGAGGACCTCAAGCTGCATACGCGGGACACCACCGAGCAGGAAATCGCCTACATAGCTTCTCGGGCTGAGGAGGCCGCCGCAGCCGCGGCGGCAGGAGTCTTCGGATTCTCGCCGGAGGAGGCGGAGGCCGAGGAGGCGTCCACCCAGGCGGAAGAGGCGGAGATCCGTCGGTTGCTGAACCTCCCACCCGACGCGCTCGCCGGGGTCCCCTCGTTGAGGCACTCCGGGATCCATGGGATCGCGACGGAGGCCGCGGCAAAGGAGGGAACCGCCGGAGGAAGCAGAGGCGCCGCGAGGGGCGGAGGCGCCAAGGGGAAAAGGGCCGCATCGCTGGATGCTGGGCCCAGCGAGCCGGCCGAGGCAGAGGAGGAGGAGGAGGAGGAGGCCGAAGACTCCGGCGGATCGACAGAGTTGTACGCCGACGACCTCTCCTCGTCGGAGAGCTCCCCGCCCCCGGCAAGCCCGAAGGAGTCCCCGGCAAAGCGTCTCCGCAAGGCGGCGACGGGGGAAAGGGCACAGGCGCCCCGGCAACAGCCACCTCGGCGGGCGGCTCCCCGGGGGAGTCAAGCCGCGCCAAGGCCGTCCGGCGCACCAGCCGCAGCAGAGGCGGGCCGGGCGCGGACCACGACGGAGGCGCCCCGCAGGCCGGCAGCGAGCCGGCAGGGGTCTTCTCGGAGCGGAGCAACGGCTCCGCCCGTCCCCCGGGCGCCGGCAGCCACAGGGGCTGGGTCTTCGCAGCCCCCAGCCCCGGCGAGTACCAAGCGCGCGAGGGAGTCCTCGCCTCCCGCTCCTCGCGTCGACGCGCCCACGGTGGAGTACGACTTCTCCGCCCTGAGCGAGGACGACGAGGAGGACCAGGAGTAAGGATCCGAGATTCTTCATCTTCTTAATTTTTGTCTTGAGCTTCTGTTGATGTTAACTCTGTCTTCTGTTCTGGTTTCAGGACCCTGGCCCATCGCGCCGCGAAGAAGGCCAAGGCGCCCGAGGCTGAGGTCGCGGAGGACTCGGCGGCGGCGACAACAGAGGGCGCGCCGGAGCCGATCCTGCTGGACTCTGGCACTGCTCCGATGAGCAGCCCCCAGCGCAGCCCGCAGCGCAGCCCCCAGCGTAAGTCTGGGGTTCTTTCTTTTTGCTTGTCGGGGTACGTCTGAGGCTTTTGACTTTATCTTCATATTTTGACATCCCTCGTCTTGTTTCGTGCAGAGGAGGAGCCGCAGCGGGAAGAGCGCCCGGAGACCACCGCCGAGGAGCCGCAGGCACCGCCATCCCCGCCAAGGCAGGACTCTCCGGCAAGGGAGAGTGCTCCGTCAAGGGCGGGTACTCCGCCAAGGCAGAGTACCCCGCCAAGGACGAGCAGCCCGGCGAGGGCGGCCACCCCGCCGAGGCCAAATTCCCCGGCGAGGGCGACTACCCCGACGAGGCCGAGCTCCCCGGCGAGGGAGCCCGCCGCTGAGGACGTCCGCCAAGGTAACCTTTATAACTTTGTCTTCTTGGCTTGTCTTTTTTGGATATTTGCTTGAGTCTTGAATTTCTTTGCCTTCTTCTTCTTAGATCTTCCTCCTCCTGTGCCTATGGAGACGGAGGTAATTATCCTCGAGGAGGAGGACGCGCAAGGCGGCGGCGGCGACGCACCAGTCGTCGAGGAGGTGGGCGAGGCCGCCGAGCCGGCCGCGCAAGAGACTGCTCCGGCTGCGGACGCAGCGGCTGGGGAGGGGGACGGTGGCCGCACCGCCGACCCGGAGGTGGCGGGAGCATCGGATGCTGCGCCGGCCACCGGTCCCTCCGCCGGCGAGGAGCAAAGGTTTTATCTCGAGGCCCCCAATGGCGTCTTCATCCAGATGCCGTGGGGGTCTTCGTCGCGAGCTCCTGCGGAGGGCGAGGCGTTCGACGGAGAGGTCCTCGCCTCCGCAGGCCTGAAGATAGTCCAGGCGCCCGGTGGAGGTGAGGGGCCCGAGGAGGAGCGATTGCTTCATCAACTCCTGGCCCTTTACCGGGCCAGGCAAGCAAAGCTCGCTTCCCGGGAGGCTCTTGCCGCCAAGGCTGCGGCAGAGATGGAGAAGCGCGCGGCGGAGCTCAGCGCCGCCAACCAGGCTGCCCTCCGCCAGGTGGCAGAGGAGCGAGAGCGTCTCGCCGGCGAGTACCAAGAGTGGGTACTTGAGAGGGCCGAAGCCGACGAACAGCAGCGCCTCGCC
>LR738712.1:65014703-65073305 GCA_902687465.1 Secale cereale
GGAAATCGCCTACATAGCTTCTCGGGCTGAGGAGGCCGCCGCAGCCGCGGCGGCAGGAGTCTTCGGATTCTCGCCGGAGGAGGCGGAGGCCGAGGAGGCGTCCACCCAGGCGGAAGAGGCGGAGATCCGTCGGTTGCTGAACCTCCCACCCGACGCGCTCGCCGGGGTCCCCTCGTTGAGGCACTCCGGGATCCATGGGATCGCGACGGAGGCCGCGGCAAAGGAGGGAACCGCCGGAGGAAGCAGAGGCGCCGCGAGGGGCGGAGGCGCCAAGGGGAAGAGGGCCGCATCGCTGGATGCTGGGCCCAGCGAGCCGGCCGAGGCAGAGGAGGAGGAGGAGGAGGAGGCCGAAGACTCCGGCGGATCGACAGAGTTGTACGCCGACGACCTCTCCTCGTCGGAGAGCTCCCCGCCCCCGGCAAGCCCGAAGGAATCCCCGGCAAAGCGTCTCCGCAAGGCGGCGACGGGGGAAAGGGCACGGGCGCCCCGGCAACAGCCTCCTCGGCGGGCGGCTCCCCGGGGGAGTCAAGCCGCGCCAAGGCCGTCCGGCGCACCAGCCGCAGCAGAGGCGGGCCGGGCGCGGACCACGACGGAGGCGCCCCGCAGGCCGGCAGCGAGCCGGCAGGGGTCTTCTCGGAGCGGAGCAACGGCTCCGCCCGCCCCCCGGGCGCCGGCAGCCACAGGGGCTGGGTCTTCGCAGCCCCCAGCCCCGGCGAGCACCAAGCGCGCGAGGGAGTCTTCGCCTCCCGCTCCTCGCGTCGACGCGCCCACGGTGGAGTACGACTTCTCCGCCCTGAGCGAGGACGACGAGGAGGACCAGGAGTAAGGATCCGAGATTCTTCATCTTCTTAATTTTTGTCTTGAGCTTCTGTCGATGTTAACTCTGTCTTTTGTTCTGGTTTCAGGACCCTGGCCCATCGCGCCGCGAAGAAGGCCAAGGCGCCCGAGGCTGAGGTCGCGGAGGACTCGGCGGCGGCGGCAACAGAGGGCGCGCCGGAGCCGAGCCTGCCGGACTCTGGCACTGCTCCGATGAGCAGCCCCCAGCGCAGCCCGCAGCGCAGCCCCCAGCGTAAGTCTGGGGTTCTTTCTTTTTGCTTGTCGGGGTACGTCTGAGGCTTTTGACTTTATCTTCATATTTTGACATCCCTCGTCTTGTTTCGTGCAGAGGAGGAGCCGCAGCGGGAAGAGCGCCCGGAGACCACCGCCGAGGAGCTGCAGGCACCGCCATCCCCGCCAAGGCAGGACTCTCCGGCAAGGGAGAATGCTCCGTCAAGGGCGGGTACTCCGCCAAGGCAGAGTACCCCGCCAAGGACGAGCAGCCCGGCGAGGGCGGCCACCCCGCCGAGGCCAAATTCCCCGGCGAGGGCGACTACCCCGACGAGGCCGAGCTCCCCGGCGAGGGAGCCCGCCGCTGAGGACGTCCGCCAAGGTAACCTTTATAACTTTGTCTTCTTGGCTTGTCTTTTTTGGATATTTGCTTGAGTCTTGAATTTCTTTGTCTTCTTCTTCTTAGATCTTCCTCCTCCTGTGCCTATGGAGACGGAGGTAATTATCCTCGAGGAGGAGGACGCGCAAGGCGGCGGCGGCGACGCACCAGTCGTCGAGGAGGTGGGCGGGGCCGCCGAGCCGGCCGCGCAAGAGACTGCTCCGGCTGCGGACGCAGCGGCCGGGGAGGGGGACGGTGGCCGCACCGCCGACCCGGAGGTGGCGGGAGCATCGGATGCTGCGCCGGCCACCGGTCCCTCCGCCGGCGAGGAGCAAAGGTTTTATCTCGAGGCCCCCAATGGCGTCTTCATCCAGATGCCGTGGGGGTCTTCGTCGCGAGCTCCTGCGGAGGGCGAGGCGTTCGACGGAGAGGTCCTCGCCTCCGCAGGCCTGAAGATAGTCCAGGCGCCCGGTGGAGGTGAGGGGCCCGAGGAGGAGCGATTGCTTCATCAACTCCTGGCCCTTTACCGGGCCAGGCAAGCAAAGCTCGCTTCCCGGGAGGCTCTTGCCGCCAAGGCTGCGGCAGAGATGGAGAAGCGCGCGGCGGAGCTCAGCGCCGCCAACCAGGCTGCCCTCCGCCAGGTGGCAGAGGAGCGAGAGCGTCTCGCCGGCGAGTACCAAGAGTGGGTACTTGAGAGGGCCGAAGCCGACGAACAGCAGCGCCTCGCCGGGGTGGAAATGTCCCGGCGAGAGGGAGAGCTCGCGCAGCGGAAGGTGGATCTGGACTCTCATGAAGAAGACCTTGCCGCTCGCGAGGCTGCCCTTGGCGGGGAGCTGAAAGAGGCGAAGGCCGCCGCGGCTGCCGCGGAGGACGCCAAGAAAGAGCTCGCCGCCAAGGTTGAACAACTGGAGAAGGCGATGAAGGTGAGCGCCGAGAAGGTTGCCGCGCTCATCCTGGAGCGCGAGAAGGATGCTCACACCAACTCAGAGCTCCAGGTGAGTTTGTCCCAGAGGGGTGACGAGCTGAAGGCCGCCAAGGATTCCATTGAAGACTTGGAGCTGAAGGTCACCACCCTGAAGGAATCGCTTGATGTTGCCCGGGCCCAGGAGACCAAGCTGAAGGATGAGCTCCGCAAGGAGCGAACCTTGATGGAGGGCGTCAACAAGGCCTCCGAGCTCTTCCGGCAGACTATCGAGGTGTGGACCGAAGAGCTGGTTTCTTCTGCGTCCAACATTGACCAGGAGTTGCTTGCTTTGAAGGTCGAACATCTTATCTACTCGCCGGATCCAGATCTCCCGCACAGCGCCAAGCTCAGCCTCTTCTTCAGAGGCGTCGCTCCGGCCCTTGCAGGTCTCCGGAACCGCATCCCCGCGCAGCTGGCCGAGGAGTCGCGCCGTCTCTGTGCAGGAACTCTGGAGCGGGTCTTGACGAAGATCGTGTTCCGCAACCCGGGGATCAACCTCACGAACGTTCTTCGCAGCTTGCCGGCAGATGCAGACACGGAGGCCCTGAAGGAGCAGGTCGGCCATATCATCGCCAAGGTGGCAAAGCTTGGCAGGAAGGAGGGCGACCGCGTAGACTAGGGCCCCATTTATCTTTATCTTTTTGTTGCTGCACGTTATGTTATGAACTCATTAGTCCATTGCGACAAGTTATCCTTGTAAGATATTTG
The DNA here is from genome assembly GCA_902687465.1 of Secale cereale. Classification (NCBI taxonomy): domain Eukaryota; kingdom Viridiplantae; phylum Streptophyta; class Magnoliopsida; order Poales; family Poaceae; genus Secale; species Secale cereale. The sequence continues at coordinate 65,017,802 of LR738712.1, forward strand.
CTTTACTTCAATCAATCAGTGCAATGTTATCTTCCTTGTTCCAATCTTTGACTTTGTATGTTTTTCACCCTACGCTCCCGGGGAGCTTGCCGGAAAGGGGCCCTTGCCGCGAGCGCTGAGTGCTGGACTCTGAGCGGCCTGCTGGCCAAGGTCCTCGCCGGCAAGCAACCTTGCCGCAGCAGGTCGCAACGCACTTAGCTTGCTGAGTGTACTCGGAAACGAGGCAAGGGCGCGACACTTGTCGCAGCTCACTTAAATCGTTGAGTGGACTCGAAAACAAGATAAGGGTGCGGCAAGCTACGGGTAGGTTCCTCCGCGCACAGGTTTTCCATACAAAGTGTGATCGTTCAAGGAAGACAACCAAAATTTAAAATTTGAACTGGTCAAATTCTAACAACTTATCTTTCATATGCTGCTTGCTCATGTTGTTTGCTTTCCGGTAAGGCTCTTCTTACTTGAACGGCACTTAGTTCCTCCTCCATCTCCTTCCCCCCCGGCAAACTTGTGCGCGAGGAACGTTCCTTCTGCTTAAGAGAAAAAAAGGAAAAGGAGAGGGAAACAAGCATATTGCCTTTCGGCGTAATAGTGCTTACCGAATGTCTAAGTGCTGCATCAAATGCCAAATAAAACATGCAAATAGCAAAGAGAAGCATGCGAAAGGCAATCGATGCGAAAACACGAAATCTTTACTGATGCACGGGGTCTGCGCCCGGCTTTGTACAAAGGGTTACATGCAACAGCGGCAAGGCTTGTACAAAAGTTGGTTGCCGGAACGGATCACGGCAACCGCGCCTTAGGGGTGAAACTTGCGAAGATGCTCTATGTTCCAGGAGTTGCTCACCCGTAAGCCTTCTTCGGTCTCGAGGCGGACAGCGCCGGGCCTCGTAACTTGTCTCACCCGATAAGGGCCTTCCCAATTCGGCGTCAACTTGTTGGAATTCTTGGCGGACTGAACACGCCGAAGAACAAGGTCGCCTTCCTCGAGACTCCTGGCCTTGACTTTGCGGCTATGGTAGCGGCGCAAAGCTTGCTGGTATCGAGCAGCTCGTACAGCAGCCTGGAGACGTCCCTCCTCAAGGAGCAATGCGTCATCTTGCCGCAGTTGCTCTTGCTCGAGCTCATCATAAGCGAGCACTCGAGGAGATCCGTATACGAGTTCCGTGGGGAGAACTGCTTCTGCTCCATAGACTAGAGCAAAAGGTGTCTGTCCGGTGGCTCGATTTGGTGTCGTTCTGATTGACCAAAGAGCCGCCGGGAGCTCCTCTATCCAATTCTTTCCGCACTTGCGCAGCCTGTCAAAGGTCCTTGTCTTGAGTCCGCGCAGCACTTCAGCATTTGCCCTCTCCGCTTGGCCGTTGCTCCTCGGGTGAGCAACAGAAGCGAAACAGACCTTGGTGCCAAGGTCTTGGACGTACTGCATGAAGGTGCGACTAGTGAATTGCGTGCCGTTGTCGGTGATGATCCTGTTAGGGATCCCGAAACGGCAAACAATCGACCTGAAGAACCTGACTGCTGACTGTGCTGTCACCTTTCTCACTGGCTCCACTTCCGGCCACTTTGTGAACTTGTCGATTGCAACGTACAAGTACTCAAAGCCCCCGACAGCGCGAGGGAAAGGGCCGAGGATATCGAGCCCCCAGACCGAGAAGGGCCAGGACAAAGGGATTGTTTGGAGAGCTTGAGCTGGCTGATGAACTTGCTTTGCATGGAACTGGCACGCTTCACACTTGGTTACTAGTGCAGTTGCATCTTGGAGGGCTTCTTGCCAAAAGAACCCTTGCCGGAAAGCTTTCCCGGCAAGTGCCCTTGCGCCAATGTGGTGGCCGCATATGCCTCCGTGTATTTCTGCCAACAGCTTCTGTCCATCTTCCCTGGAGATGCACTTCAACCTGACACCATTGAGTCTTCTTCTGTACAGCTCGTTATCCACAAACTGATACATACTTGACTGCCTGGTTATCTTCTCTATCTCTTGAGGGTCGTCGGGAAGTTCTCCAGTTTGTAGAAAACGGACGATCTGCTGTGCCCATGCCGGAGCTCGGGGCTCGACGGCAAGGACTAAAGGCTCGAGGGCTGCTGCGGGAACCTCAGCTTCTACGGCAAAGACCTCTGGTCCTGTCGGAGCTGTCGGTCCCCCGGCAAGCTCGCCGGGGCGAGGCTTGTCGGGAACACTTGCTTCAACTGCACAAGCCCGAGGACTCGCAGGAGCAAACTGTTCCTCAGCGTTATCGTTGATCTTGGGAACTTTGGCGGCGGGTTCAGGGAGATCCGCCGGCAAGTAGTCGCCGGAGACCAACTTTCTCTTCTTGTACTGCCCAATTGATGGTGTAACTGATGGCTGAGTCAGCTTGAGTAAAAAGGTCCCTGGTTCCACAGGTAACTTCATCGCGGCGCACTTTGACAGGCCGTCTGCAATCTCATTTTGAGCTCTTGGGACGTGCTCCATCTGCAGACCTCCAAAGTGCTCTTCAAGCTTCCTCACTTCATCGACATATGCTTCCATCAAAGGACTCTGGTAGCTTTTGTTAACTTGTCGGACCACCAACTGAGAATCTCCCCGTACAATCAGCTTCCTGATCCCAAGTTCGGCCGCAATCCTGAGGCCGGCAAGCAAGCCTTCATATTCTGCAGTGTTATTTGTCGCTTGCTCCCTGGGAAAGTGCATCTGGATAACATATTTGAGGTGCTCTCCGGTGGGCGCGATGAGTACCACGCCAGCACCGGCGCCTTGCAGCGAGAAGGCACCGTCAAAATACATTACCCATTCACTTGTCGCTTCTTGCACGGGTACGCTCGTTTCTTGAACTTCTTCTTCTGGTGTTGGGGTCCACTCAGCAATGAATTCTGCCAAAGCTCGGCTCTGTATGGTTGAAGTACTTTCAAACTTGAGTCCGAAGCTTGACAGTTCCAGTGCCCACTCGACGATCCTGCCTGTTGCCTCTGGATTGTGTAATATCCTCTTCAACGGAAAGCGAGTGACCACCGTTATCTCATGGGCTTGGAAGTAGTGGCGCAGCTTTCTCGAAGCCATGAGGAGGCCGAAAAGCAATTTTTGCACACCAGAGTACCTTGATCTAGCTCCCTGGAGAAGGGAACTTACAAAATACACTGGGCGCTGCATCATCTTCTTCCGCACCTCTCCTTGTTCCTGCGCAGAGTCTTCCTTGTCGGGGCCAGAGTTTGTCGGGACAGCCCCCTGCTTGTCGCTAGATTCGCTTGCCGGTGACACTGGCTCCTCGTCGGACTCCCTCTCCGCTACCAACGCAGCACTAACCACCTGGTTGGTTGCCGCTAAGTATAGCAACAACTTTTCCTGTGGTTTAGGTGCGACAAGTGTAGGAGTGGAGGACAGGTACCGTTTCAAATCCTGCAACGCCGCCTCCGCTTCCGGAGTCCACTTCATGGGACCTGCCTTCTTCAAGATTTTGAAGAAAGGTAGGGCGCGTTCTGCGGATTTTGAAATGAACCTACTGAGGGCAGCAACGCAACCTGCAAGTTTTCTGACATCTTTGACGCGCTTTGGAGCTTCTATCTGCTCGATGGCTTTGATCTTGTCGGGGTTGGCTTCAATCCCCCTCTGTGATACAAAGAACCCGAGAAGCTTGCCGGAGGGAACTCCAAAGACGCACTTCTCGGGGTTCAGCTTGAGTTGTATCCTGCGCAGGTTCTGAAACGTTTCTTCCAAGTCTTGAATCAGTGTTTCTTTGCTCTTGCTCTTCACCACGATGTCATCCATGTAGGCTTCTACATTCCTGTGGATCTGTGGCTCAAAAGCAGTGTACACTACCCTTGCAAAAGTTGAGCCTGCATTCTTCAGTCCAAATGGCATGCGGATAAAGCAATAGGTGCCACATGGAGTGATAAATGCAGTCTTCTCTTCATCTTCCTTAGCCATGAAAATCTGGTGATAGCCTGAGTATGCATCAAGAAAACAGAGTAGCTCACATCCGGCAGTGGAGTCAACGATCTGGTCAATGCGCGGCAAAGGGAAGGGATCCTTGGGACATGCTTTATTGACATCAGTGAAGTCTATACACAGTCTCCACTTCCCGTTGGCCTTGCGCACGACGACTGGGTTTGCCAACCATGTCGGATGGATCACACCTCTAACTAGGCCTGCTGCTTCTAGTTTCTTGATCTCCTCATTGATGAACTCTTGGCGCTCCACGGCTTGCTTCCTCACTTTTTGCTTGATGGGCCGCGCATGAGGGCAGACAGCAAGCTTGTGCTCAATCACCTTCCTGGGAACACCGGGGATGTCAGATGGTTGCCAAGCAAACACATCGACATTCGCCCGCAGGAAGGCGACGAGCGCGCTTTCCTATTTGCTGTCAAGGGTGGCACTGATGGTGAAGGTACCACCAGTGCCATCCTCCTTTGCGGACACTTTCTTGGTTGCCGGAGGAGCAGCCATTCCTTTCTTGCTCTTGCCGGTGGAGCTCGATGGAACGTCCTCGACGGCGGCGCAGCACTCCGAAGAGGTGCGGTTGCCGGAGTGGGTCCCAGAGCACTTGCCGGACTTGGTCTTCGTCTTCTTCCCCCCGGGAGCTTCAGCGGCAAGAGTATCCTTCTCGGCCGCAGCTGCCGCATCCCGGTAAATCTTGTCGGCGCAAATAAGCGCATCTTTCTTGTCGCTGTGGACAGTGATGACGCTTATCGGCCCCGGCATCTTCAGCACGTTGTAGGCATAGTGGGAAGCTGCCATGAACTTGGCGAGGGCGGGACGGCCTAGTATCCCATTGTAGGGCAATGGAATATCAGCAACGTCAAAGGTGATGCGCTCAGTCCTGAAGTTGAGCTCCCCGCCAAAGGTCACCGGCAGAGTAATCTTTCCCTTGGGCTTGCTGACAAGATTTGCAGGTTTACGCCGTGGTGCGGTCAGGGTGATCCTCAAGGTCAAAAATGATGGGCGTGCTGGACCATTTGAGGAGCCTGCGCGACTCCACGGGCGGCTCCGCTGCATTCACCTCACGCACCCACTGTTTCAGCTGGCGGTGGGAGGTGTGCAGGGAGGCGCCACCGTCGACGCACAGGACCTCCGTGGCCTTCTGGAACTCCTGCTCGCTGTTCTCGTCGTCCTCCATGTCTTCATCGTCGTCTTCGTCGTTGTCGCGGCCCCGGGGAGGTCGATCTCCTTGCCGCTGCTTGGCCTTGCCGCGGCGTCCTCCCCGGCCGTTGAACGGCCGCTTCTTGCTGGGCTCTTCCCCGCCACCTTGGGCCTTCTCCTTGTCGCGCCTCTCGTACTCAGCTTTTTGCTGCTCGACGAGGTACTCGACGCGCTTGCAGTTGGAGAGGTCGTGACCCTTGGTGCGGTGAATCTTACAGTATTGCTTGTCGGAGCTACCCGGCTTGTCGGCCGCCGCCGCAGGGGCAGGCTCCTTGCCGGAGCCGCCAGCCTGCGCTTGCTTGGCGGGGGCCTCCTTGCCGGACTTCTCGACGGCAAGCACTTCCTTCTTGCCCTTCTTCCTATTGTTCCGCCGCCGGCTCTTCTTTGCCGGGGCGGCGTCGTCGCTGTCGCTTCCCCCTGCGCCAGCATCCTCCCCGGGGAGTTTCCTCCCCTCTTCTGCACGGGCGCACTTGTCGGCAAGAGCGTAGAGCTCGCTGACGTCCCTGATCTTGGTCATCGCCATCTCCTCACGCATGCGGCGGTTACGCACGTTCTGATGGAACGCGCTGATAACCGCAGCAGGGTGAACGTCGGGGATGTTGTGCTGTACCCGGCTGAAACGTTGGATATACTTGCGCAGGGGTTCGCCTTCCTTTTGGGCCAAAATGTGGAGATCGCTCTCCTGGCCATGGGGTTTGTGGCCGCCGGTGAAGGCGCCAACAAACTGATGGCAGAGGTCGGCCCAAGAAGAGATAGAGCCTTCCGGCAAGTGCATGAGCCATGAACGGACGTTCGGCTTCAGCACAAGCGGGAAGTAGTTGGCTAGGATCTTCTCGTCGCGCCCCCCGGCAGCTTGCACTGCGATAGTGTAGACGCTGAGAAACTCCGAGGGGTGCGTCTTGCCGTCGTACTTCTCCGGTACGTCGGGCTTAAAGTTCTTCATGCTGGGCCACTGGACGCGCCGCAGCTCGCGGGTGAACGCAGGGCAGCCTGCCGCGTACGGCAAGTCGCCTGGTTCACCGGGCGCGGGTGCGTCGACAGTGTTCCCAGCTCTCTTGTCGGATTGTCGCCGAGCTTCTCGGCGGCGCTCGATCGTGGTCCGAGCGTCTTCATCTCTCCGGTCGTCGAGGACCTGGCGCTGGTCCCGACGGGCCCGCGGGTCCGACGAGGCTGTGGAGCCGTCGTCGGGGTTGTTCCGGCGGGGCGGCGTCTTCTGCTTCTGCGGCGGGGAGTGCACGCTTGTCGCACCCCCGGCGGTCTTGTCGCCGATAGCCTTCGTCTTCTCAGCCTGCCGTGGCCGCGAGGCCGACGGCTGCTGCGGAGAGTCGTTGTTGGCGAAGTCTATCAGGCTCCGGATAGTGGCCCTCCATTCTTCGGCCTTGTCGGCCGCTGGAGGAAAATCGAGGAGCAGCTGCGCCCTTGCGAGCGCTTCTGCCGGAGTAGTGGGGAACGCGGGCGAGCGGTGCGAGGAGCGGGATACGCTCGGACTTCTAACGACGTTAGAAGGAGCGGGGTCCCGCGCCGGCGCCTTCGCTTTGCTTGTGCCCGGACGAGGGTCCGGGGCGTCTCGCGAACCTCCAGTTTGGCCTTGCCCCAGCAAGCGGATACCACCTCCCGTGGTATGGCGCTGCGGGGTCGTCGTGTGCTGTGATGGACGCGGCGCGTCCACGGAGACCGAGGTCCGGTCATCCGTCTTGTTCTTGGATCTGGTGGCACCGTGAGTGTCCTCGCCGGCCACCACCCTTCCGACGGCGTCTCCCCCGCCCACCGTTGGCTCTGGTGGCGGCGGATGAGACGCAGACGGGCCCCCGACCTCCGAAGGCTTCTTCTTCGGGGCCATGGAGTTGTCGCTGGTGAAGTTGTTGATGAAGCTTGGAGAGGTTGATGGAGAATGCGCCCGCGCGAACGCCGGATCAGGTTCGCACAACCTCGACGCCCCCTACCTGGCGCGCCAAAGATGTCGGGGGAAACTGTCCGCCACGAACACCTATGGGACCGGAGCCCCTTGTCTGTGCGGTACGAGGGCGGAGGGAGCACAAAGAGCAGATCGAGGCAGACGCGCGGGCAGTTTTTACCCAGGTTCGGGCCGCACGGATGCGTAAAACCCTACTCCTGCTTGGTTGTGTATTGAGTTGAGCGCTCGGGAGCTTGAAGAAGCAGCTACACCGTGCGTGAGAGTAATCTAGGTTTCGAACCCCCTCCACGTTGTGCATGGGCCTCCTTTTATAGCGCAAGGGGTCACCGACAGGTGTCAACGTAGGAGAAAGGGGTAAAAATGTAAAAGAGGTGGTAGTTGTAACAGTGCGGGAACAGTGGAGCTACAGTACAGAACAGTGGTCTATACCTACTTTAACAGTGGGGGACAAGGGCATTTAATGCCCGTCGCCGTCGACCCCAAAAGCTCCCGCCGTTGCGTCTCCGTCTGCCACGGCGATGGATCCTCTGCCGTGGAGTGCCACCGTGTCCCCCAGGCTGCACAGCCATCCGCCACGCGTCCCTGGAGTGGCCCCAGGGCGACGCGTGGGCCGATGAGCTGGAGCGCGGGCACACAGCGCACCTCCCCCGGCAAGCACCTTGCCGGGGATCTCGACCTTGCCGGGCCCGGAAGCTTGCCGCTCCCCGAGCCCTTGCCGGGTCTTCTAAGGTAAAATCTTCTATTCGTCCTGACAAGCTCCTCTTGTCAGGGCCTCGTGCTAGTTAAGCAATCTCGAGCCTGGGACGGCCTTCCCGGCAAGCTCCTCTTGCCGGGGTCTTGGTCTTCTGTCTTGTATACTTTGTTTTTGAATGGCTAGATAAGGGGCAGGAAGGTCTCCGGTAAGCGCGTGATGAACCCTGCCGCGGGGAGCTGCCGCTGCCCGTGCCCAAGTTGGGGTACTAGGGTACCCCTACCTTAGTACACCGACAGGAGCCCCCGGGCCTGGGCCACACACGGTGCCGAGCGCTGTTGGGCCAGGCCCAAAACAGTGCACGGGCACCCGCGGCCCGCGGCGCGCCGAATCCACTTCCATATCCGCCGCACCCCACGGCAACGGCACGCGTCGATTGCGGCGCCGTGGGATGGGACGTGCCCACGATTTCTTTAATGGGAAGGGCGAAACGCCCCCCCACTCTCCCATAAAAGCAGAGAGAGCGGCGCGGTTCCCCTCCCTGCGCACTCATTGCCATCGTCTTCTTCCTCAGATTCCTCTGCGCTTCGCCTCTACTCCTCCGCCACCACCAAGCTCTTCGTCCCCTTTTTTTTTTTTTTTGAATGTCTTGGTTCTTCTATCTTCTCTTGTGCAGAGGTGGAGCCGCAGCGGGAAGAGCGCCCGGGGACCGTCACCGAGGAGCCGCAGGCCCCGCCGTCCCCGGCAAGGCAAAACTCTCCGGCAAGGGAGAGCGCTCCGCCAAGGGCGGGTACTCCGCCAAAGCAGAGTACCCCGCCAAGGGCGAGCAGCCCGGCGAGGACGGCCACTCCGCCAAGGCCGAGCTCCCCGGCAAGGGAGCCCGCCGCAGAGGACGTCCGCCAAGGTACGTTCTGTACTTGGTTTTCTTGACTTTGCTTCTTTTTGGATCTTTGCTTGATTTTGAACTTCTTTTTCTTCTTCTAGATCTTCCTCCTCCTCCTCCCGCGCCGATGGAGACCGAGGTCATCAATATCGAGGATGAGGAGGGCGCGCAGGGCGGCGGCGATGACGTTCCCGTCGTCGTGGAGATGGCCGAGGCCACCGAGGAGGCGACCGAGGCCACCGAGCCGGCCGCGCAGGAGGCCACTCCGGCCGCTGACGCCGCGATGTCATCCATGTAGGCTTCTACATTCCTGTGGATCTGTGGCTCAAAAGCAGTGTACACTACCCTTGCAAAAGTGGAGCCTGCATTTTTCAGTCCAAATGGCATGCGGATAAAGCAATATGTGCCACATGGAGTGATAAATGCAGTCTTCTCTTCATCTTCCTTAGCCATGAAAATCTGGTGATAGCCTGAGTATGCATCAAGAAAACAGAGTAGCTCACATCCGGCAGTGGAGTCAACGATCTGGTCAATGCGCGGCAAAGGGAAGGGATCCTTGGGACATGCTTTATTGACATCAGTGAAGTCTATACACAGTCTCCACTTCCCGTTGGCTTTGCGCACGACGACTGGGTTTGCCAACCACGTCGGATGGATCACACCTCTAACTAGGCCTGCTGCCTCTAGTTTCTTGATCTCCTCGTTGATGAACTCTTGGCGCTCCACGGCTTGCTTCCTCACTTTTTGCTTGATGGGCCGCGCATGAGGGCAGACAGCAAGTTTGTGCTCAATCACCTTCCTGGGAACACCGGGGATGTCAGATGGTTGCCAAGCAAACACATCGACATTCGCCCGCAGGAAGGCGACGAGCGCGCTTTCCTATTTGCTGTCAAGGGTGGCGCTGATGGTGAAGGTACCACCAGTGCCATCCTCCTTTGCGGACACCTTCTTGGTTGCCGGAGGAGCAGCCATTCCTTTCTTGCTCTTGCCGGTGGAGCTCGATGGAACGTCCTCGACGGCGGCGCAGCACTCCGAAGAGGTGCGGTTGCCGGAGTGTGTCCCAGAGCACTTGCCGGACTTGGTCTTCGTCTTCTTCCCCCCGGGAGCTTCAGCGGCAAGAGTATCCTTCTCGGCTGCAGCTGCCGCATCCCGGTAAATCTTGTCGGCGCAAATAAGCGCATCTTTCTTGTCGCTGTGGACAGTGATGACGCTTATCGGCCCCGGCATCTTCAGCACGTTGTAGGCATAGTGGGAAGCTGCCATGAACTTGGCGAGGGCGGGACGGCCGAGTATTCCATTGTAGGGCAATGGAATATCGGCAACGTCAAAAGTGATGCGCTCAGTCCTGAAGTTGAGCTCCCCGCCAAAGGTCACCGGCAGAGTAATCTTTCCCTTGGGCTTGCTCCTTCCCGGGTTGATTCCTTGGAATGAACCGGTCTCTTCGAGCTCGCCGTCTTGAATCTGGAGTTTCTTGATCACAGCAGAGGAGATCAAGTTCAGCCCGGCCCCGCCGTCAACCAACATTTTGGTGACCTTGAGGTTGCGGATGGTGGGGGAAACCAGCATCGGCAAGCACCCGACCGCCGTGGTGCGGTCAGGGTGATCCTCAAGGTCAAAAACGATGGGCGTGCTGGACCATTTGAGGAGCCTGCGCGACCCCACGGGCGGCTCCGCTGCATTCACCTCACGCACCCACTGTTTCAGCTGGCGGCGGGAGGTGTGCAGAGAGGCGCCACCGTCGACGCACAGGACCTCCGTGGCTTTCTGGAACTCCTGCTCGCTGTTCTCGTCGTCCTCCATGTCTTCATCGTCGTCTTCGTCGTTGTCGCGGCCCCGGGGAGGTCGATCTCCTTGCCGCTGCTTGGCCTTGCCGCGGCGTCCTCCCCGGCCATTGAATGGCCGCTTCTTGCTGGGCTCTTCCCCGCCACCTTGGGCCTTCTCCTTGTCGCGCCTCTCGTACTCAGCTTTTTGCTGCTCGACGAGGTACTCGACGCACTTGCAGTTGGAGAGGTCGTGACCCTTGGTGCGGTGAATCTTACAGTATTGCTTGTCGGAGCTACCCGGCTTGTCGGCCGCCGCCGCAGGGGCAGGCTCCTTGCCGGAGCCGCCGGCCTGCGCTTGCTTGGCGGGGGTCTCCTTGCCGGACTTCTCGACGGCAAGCACTTCCTTCTTGCCCTTCTTCCTGTTGTTCCGCCGCCGGCTCTTCTTTGCCGGGGCGGCGTCGTCGCTGTCGCTTCCCCCTGCGCCAGCATCCTCCCCGGGGAGTTTCCTCCCCTCTTCTGCACGGGCGCACTTGTCGGCAAGAGCGTAGAGCTCGCTGACGTCCCTGATCTTGGTCATCGCCATCTCCTCACGCATGCGGCGGTTACGCACGTTCTGATGGAACGCGCTGATAACCGCAGCAGGGTGAACGTCGGGGATGTTGTGCTGTACCCGGCTGAAACGTTGGATATACTTGCGCAGGGGTTCGCCTTCCTTCTGGGCCAAAATGTGGAGATCGCTCTCCTGGCCATGAGGTTTGTGGCCGCCGGTGAAGGCGCCAACAAACTGATGGCAGAGGTCGGCCCAAGAAGAGATAGAGTTTTCCGGCAAGTGCATGAGCCACGAACGGACGTTCGGCTTCAGCACGAGCGGGAAGTAGTTGGCTAGGATCTTCTCGTCGCGCCCCCCGGCAGCTTGCACTGCTATGGTGTAGACGCTGAGAAACTCCGAGGGGTGCGTCTTGCCGTCGTACTTCTCCGGTACGTCGGGCTTAAAGTTCTTCATGCTGGGCCACTGGACGCGCCGCAGCTCGCGGGTGAACGCAGGGCAGCCTGCCGCGTACGGCAAGTCGCCTGGTTCACCGGGCGCGGGTGCGTCGACAGTGTTCCCAGCCCTCTTGTCGGATTGTCGCCGAGCTTCTCGGCGGCGCTCGATCGTGGTCCGAGCGTCTTCATCTCGCCGGTCGTCGAGGACCTGACGCTGGTCCCGACGGGCCCGCGGGTCCGACGAGGCTGTGGAGCCGTCGTCGGGGTTGTTCCGGCGGGGCGGCGTCTTCTGCTTCTGCGGCGGGGAGTGCACGCTTGTCGCACCCCCGGCAGTCTTGTCGCCGATAGCCTTCGTCTTCTCGGCCTGCCGCGGCCGCGAGGCCGACGGCTGCTGCGGAGAGTCGTTGTTGGCGAAGTCTATCAGGCTCCGGATAGTGGCCCTCCATTCCTCGGCCTTGTCGGCCGCTGGAGGAAAATCGAGGAGCAGCTGCGCCCTTGCGAGCGCTTCTGCCGGAGTAGTGGGGAACGCGGGCGAGCGGTGCGAGGAGCGGGATACGCTCGGACTTCTAACGACGTTAGAAGGAGCGGGGTCCCGCGCCGGCGCCTTCGCTTTGCTTGTGCCCGGACGAGGGTCCGGGGCGTCTCGCGGACCTCCAGTTTGGCCTTGCCCCAGCAAGCGGATACCACCTCCCGTGGTATGGCGCTGCGGGGTCGTCGTGTGCTGTGATGGACGCGGCGCGTCCACGGAGACCGAGGTCCGGTCATCCGTCTTGTTCTTGGATCTGGCGGCACCGTGAGTGTCCTCGCCGGCCACCACCCTTCCGACGGCGTCTCCCCCGCCCACCGTTGGCTCTGGTGGCGGCGGATGAGACGCAGACGGGCCCCCGACCTCCGAAGGCTTCTTCTTCGGGGCCATGGAGTTGTCGCTGATGAAGTTGCTGATGAAACTTGGAGAGGTTGATGAAGAATGCGCCCGCGCGAACGCCGGATCAGGTTCGCACAACCTCGACGCCCCCTACCTGGCGCGCCAAAGATGTCGGGGGAAACTGTCCGCCACGAACACCTATGGGACCGGAGCCCCTTGTCTGTGCGGTACGAGGGCGGAGGGAGCACAAAGAGCAGATCGAGGCAGACGCGCGGGCAGTTTTTTACCCAGGTTCGGGCCGCACGGATGCGTAAAACCCTACTCCTGCTTGGTTGTGTATTGAGTTGAGCGCTCGGGAGCTTGAAGAAGCAGCTACACCGTGCGTGAGAGTAATCTAGGTTTCGAACCCCCTCCACGTTGTGCATGGGCCTCCTTTTATAGTGCAAGGGGTCACCGACAGGTGTCAACGTAGGAGAAAGGGGTAAAAGAGTAAAAGAGGTGGTAGTTGTAATAGTGCGGGAACAGTGGAGCTACAGTACAGAACAGTGGTCTATACCTACTTTAACAGTGGGGGACAAGGGCATTTAATGCCCGTCGCCGTCGACCCCAAAAGCTCCCGCCTTAGCGTCTCCGTCCGCCACGGCGACGGATTTATCGCCGTGGTGTGCCACCGTGTACCCCAGGCTGCACAGCCATCCGCCACGCGTCCCTGGTTAGACCTCAGGGCGACGCGTGGGCCGATGAGCTGGAGCGCGGGCACACAGCGTGGCCTTCCCGACAAGCGCCTTGCCGGGGCCTTGGTCTTGCCGGGCCCGGGAACTTGCCGCTCCCCGTGCCCCTTGCCGGGGCGCGCATAGCGCCGAGGCAACGCCTTCTAATCTTCCTGGCAAGCTCCTCTCGCCAGGGTCTTGTGTTAGTGGGACAGCCTTGAGCCTGGTACGGCCTTCCCGGCAAACTCCTCTTGCCGGGGTCTCGATCTTCTGTTTTGTATACTTTGTTTTTGAATGGTTTAATAGGAGGCAGGAAGGTCTCCGGCGAGCACGCAGTAAACCTTGCCGCGGGAAGCTGCAACTGCCCGTGCACAAGTTGGGGTACTAGGGTCCCCCTACCTTAGTACACCGACAGCAGGGTGCAAGAACGGGCTCCAGATTGATTTTTTGTGGCTACACAGGCTTGCGGTGGCGGAACTCTCGATCTAGGTTTATTTCTGGGGGTTTCAGTATTTATAAGAATTTTTGGCATCGGGGACAAGTCAGGGGGACCCACGAGGCGATGACAAGGTAGGGGGTGCACCCTAGGGGGCGCCCTCCACCCTTGTGGTGGCCTCGTGGCTCTTCTGGTCCATCTCCGGCACTCCGTGGGTTTCTTTTGGTCCACAAAAAATTACTGTAAACTTCCAGGTCAGTTGGACTCCGTTTGATATTCCTTTTCTGCAAAACTCAAAAACAAGGAAAAAACAGAAACTGACATTAGGCTCTAGGTTAATAAGTTAGTCCCAAAAATCATATGAAATAGCATATTGATGCATAAAAAACATTCAAACAGATAATATAATAACATGGAACAATAAAAAATTATGGATACATTGGTGACGTATCAAGCATCCCCAAGCTTAATTCCTGCTCGTCCTTGAGTAGGTAAATGTTAAAAACATAATTTTTGATGTGGAATGCTACCTATCATATTTATCAACGCAATTTGTTTATTATGGCATGAATATTCAGATCTGTATGTTTCAAGCAAAAGTTTATATTGACATGGGAACAATAATATTTCAAGCATAATAGACAGTAAATCATTAAGCTTCGAAAATAACATGGCAAAAGAAAGTTATCCCGACAAAATCATATAGTCTTATTATGCTCCCTCTTTTCAACACAAGGTAATCATGCCCACCCTGGTGCCAGCCAAGCAATTGGTTCATACTTTTTAATGTGCTTTAGCCTTTTCAACTTTTTACGCAATATATGAGTGTGAGCCATGTACATAGCACTATGGTTGGAATAGAAGGTGATAATAGACAAAAGTGGGGAGAAAGTCTCACATCAACTAGGAAAATCAATGGATTATGGAGATGTCCATCAATTGATATCAATGTGAGTGAGTAGGGATTGCCATGTAACGGATGCACTAGAGCTATAAGTGTATGAAAGCTCAAAATAAAACTAGTGGGTGTGCCTCAACTTGCTTGCTCATGAAGACCTAGGGAATTTGAGGAAGCCCGTCGTTGGAATATACAAGCCAAGTTCTATAACTAAAACTCCCACTAGTATATGAACATGACAACATAGGAGACTCTCTATCATGAAGAACATGGTGCTACTCTCAAGCACAAGTGTGGTAAAAAGATAGTAACATTGTCCCTTCTCTCTTTTGTCTTTTTTTTTATTTTGGGCTCTTTGGCCTCTCTTTTTTGGTGGGCTTCTTTGGCCTATTTTATTTATTTGGGCTTAATTAGCCTCTTTTATTTTTGATAACCTCACATGGGACAATGTTCTAATAATGATGGTCATCACACTTTTATTTACTTACAACTCAATATTACAACTCCATACTAGAACAAAGATATGACTCTATATGAATGCCTCCAGTGGTGTACCGGGATGTGCAATGACCAAGAGTGACACGTATAAAAAATATGAACGGTGGCCTCGCCACAAATACTATGTCAACTACATAATCATGTAAAGCAATATGATAATGAAGATGCGTGTCATAATAAACGGAATGGTGGATTTACATGGCAATATATCTCGGAATGGCTATGGAAATGCCATAATAGGTAGGTATGGTGGATGTTTTGAGGAAGGGTATAAGGTGGCTTGATGCACTGGTGAAAGTTGCGCGGAACTAGAGTGGCTAGCAAGGTGGAAGGGTGAGAGTGTGTATAATCCATGGACTCAACATTAGACATAAAGAACTCACGTACTTATTGCAAAAAGGTTTATTAGCCCTCGAAGCAAAGTACTACTATGCATGCTCCTAGGGGGAGGTTGGTAGGAGTTAAGCATCGCACGCCCCCGATACTAACACAAAGGTAAACAATCAAGACACAAGCGCTTCAATTCGGTTACACAGTTAGGTGACCATACGTGCATGCTACGGGAATCACGAACCTTAACACAATTATTTCCTCAATCGCACAATTTACTGCTAGCATGATTCTAATATTACCATCCTCATATCTCAAAACAATCACAAGGAATCAATACTCTCATACTATTAAATGCTCTATATGAAAGTTTTTATTATATCTCCCTTGGATGCCCATCATATTAGGACTAAATTCATAACCCAAGAAAATTACCATGTTGTTTAGAGACTCTCGAAATAATATAAGTGAAGCATGATAGTTCACCAATTTTTATAAAATAATACCACCGCCGTGCTCTAACAAGATGTAAGTGAAGCACTAGAGCAACTGACAAACTACTCTAAAAGGATATAAGTGAATATCAATGAGTAGTCAAATAATTTACTAGCTATGAGAAGACCCTCTCTCATTTAAGAATTTCAGATCTTAAGTAATTTATTTAAAAATCAAGCAAAACTGAATAAAATGACATTGCAAGGATAGCACATATCATGTGAAGAAGCGAAAACTTAGGCTAAACCGATACTAACCGATAATTGTTGATGAAGAAAGGTGGGATGCCTACCGGGGTATCCCCAAGCTTAGATACTTGAGACATCTTGAAATATTATCTTGGGATGCCTTGGGCATCCTCAAGCTTAGGCTCTTGCCGCTCCTTATTCCATAGTCCATCAAATCTTTACCCAAAACTTAAAAACTTCACAACACAAAACTCAACAGAAAATCTTATGAGCTCCGTTAGTACAAGAAAGCAAATCACCACTTAGGTACTATTGTGAACTCATTCTAAATTCATATTTGTGTTATATCTACTGTATTCCAACTTATCCACGGTTCATACCCTCTGATACTACTCATGGGTTCATCAAAATAAGCAAACAACACATGAAAAACAGAATATGTTTAAAACAGAAAAATTTGTAGTAATCTCGACAACCACCATACTTTTGGAACTCTAAAATTCTGAAAAATTAGGAAAACATAGGAAATTTGTATATAAATCATGTGTAAAAAATTCATCTAATTATCACGTTCCAGTTATTTAATGAATTTTCTGCATTGGAGGCAAAACTTTCTGTTTTTGCACAGAATCAAGTCAACTATCAACCACACTATCCCAAACGCTTTACTTGGCACTTTATTGAAACAAAAGCTATAAAACATGATTAGTACAGTATCTTAATCAGGTGAACACACAAAATAGTAGGTAAAATTATTGGGTTGTCTCCCAACAAGCGCTTTTCTTTAACGCCTTTTTAGCTAGGCATGATGATTTCAATGATGTTCACATAGAAGTAAATAATTCAAATGCAAAAAGAGCATCATGAATCGCATGACAAGCACATTTAAGTCTAACCCAGTTCCTATGCATAGGGATTTTGTGAGGAAACAATTTATGGGAACAAGAATCAACTAGCATAGGAAAGCAAAAGAAGCATGACTTCAAAACTTTCAACACATAGAGAGAAAACTTGATATTATTGAGATATGTAAAAGCATATGTCAAAGGATATGTAAAAGCATCATTGATGATTTCAATGATGCTCACATAGAAGTAAAGAATTGAAACGCAAAAAGAGCGTCATGAATCGCATGACAAGCACATTTAAGTCTAACCCACTTCCTATGCATAGGGATTTTGTGAGAAAACAATGTATGGGAACAAGAATCAACTAGCATAGGAAAGCAAAACAAGTATGAATTCAAAACTTTCAACACATAGAGAGGAAACTTAATATTACTGAGATATGTAAAAGCAAATGTTCCTCTCTCATAATAATTTTCAGTAGCATCATGAATGAATTCAACAATATAACTACCACATACAACATTCTTTTCATATGCATAAGCATAGTAGTTTTGCTACTCTCCACATAAGCAAAATTCTTCTCATTCGGAATAGTGGGAGCAAACTCAACAAAATAACTATCATGTGACACTTAATTGGCATAATCAATTTGATAATTAAAAGCATGATGACAAGTTTCATGGTTATCATTATTCTTTATAGCATACATGTCATCACTATAATCATCATAAATAGGAGGCGTGATTTCATCATAATCAATTATTCTTTATAGCATACATGTCATCACTATAATCATCATAAATAGCATACATTCCATCACTATAATCATCATAAATATCATCTTCATCCAACATAGCATCCCCAAACTTGTGGCTTTGCATATCATTAGCATCATAGATATTCAAAGAATTCATACTAACAACATTGCAATCATGCTCATAATTCAAAGATTTTATGCCAAACATTTTATGAACTTCTTCTTCTGACACTCGAGCATAATTTTTCTTTCCATCATTTTCACGGAAGACATTAAAAAGATGAAGCATATGAGGTAACCTCAATTCGATTTTTTGTAATTTTCTTTTATAAACCAAAATACTGATAAAACAAGAAACTAAAAGATTCAATTGCAAGATCTAAAGATATACCTTCAAGCAGTCATCTCCGCGGCAACGGTGCCAGAAAAGAGCTTCGTTGACGGGATGTGAGTGCCGCTTACCTAGCCTCGCCGGCAACGGCGCCAGAAAAGAGCTTGATGTCTACTACACAACCTTATTCTTGAAGACTCGTGTTGGGCCTCCAAGAGCAGAGTTTTGTAGGACAGTACCAAATTTCCCCCAAGTGGATGACCTAAGGTTTATCAATCCGAGGGAGGCGTAGGATGAAGATGGTCTCTCTCAAACAACCCTGCAACCAAATAATAAAAAGTCTCTTGTGTCCCCAACACACCCAATACAATGGTAAACTGTATAGGTGCACTAGTTCGGCGAAGAGATGGTGATACAAGTGTAATATGGATGGTAGATATAGGTTTTTGTAATCTAAAAATATAAAAACAGCAAGGTAACTAATGATAAAACTGGGCACAAACGGTATTGCAATGCTTGGAAACAAGGCCTAGGGTTCATACTTTCACTAGTGCAAGTTCTCTCAACAATTAACATAATTAGATCATATAACAATCCCTCAACATGCAATAAAGAGTCACTCCAAAGTCACTAATAGAGGAGAACAAACGAAGAGATTATTGTAGGGTACGAAACCACCTCAAAGTTATTCTTTCTGATCGATCTATTGGCATATTCCTATAAGTGTCACAAACAGCCCTAGAGTTCGTACTAAAATAACACCTTAAGACACACATCAACCAAAGCCCTAATGTCACCTAGATACTCCTTTCTCACCACAAGTATCCGCGGGTTTGATTATGTGATATGCATCACACGATCTCAGATTCATCTATTCAAACCAACACAAAGAACTTCAAAGAGTTCCCGAAGTTTCTACCGGAGAGTCAAGACGAAAACGTGTGACAACCCAAATGCATAAGTTCACAAGATCACTAAACCTGCAAGTTGATCAACAAAATATACATTAAGTGGATCACGTGAATATCCCATTGTCACCACAGATAAGCACATGCAATACATACATCAAGCATTCTCAAATCCTTAAAGACTCAATCTGACAAGATAACTTCATAGGGAAAACTCAATCCATTACAAGAAGGTAGAAGGCAAGAAACATCATAAGATCCCACTATAATAGCAAAGCCCGCGGTACATCGAGAGCGTGCCAAATCAAGAACACGAGAGAGAGAGAGAGAGAGAGAGAGAGAGAGAGAGAGAGAGAGAGAGAGAGATCAAACACATAGCTACTTGTACATGACCTCAGCCCCGAGGGTGAACCTACTCTGTCCTCATCATGGAGACCGCCGGGATGATGAAGATGGCCACCGATGATGGTTGCCCCCTCCGACAGGGTGCCGGAACAGGCTCCCGATTGGTTTTTCGTGGCTATAGAGGCTTGCGGCGGCGGAACTCCTGATCCAGGTTTATTTCTGGGGTTTTCGTTATTTATAGGAATTTTTGGCGTTAGAAACAAGTTAGCGGGACCCATGAGGCGACGACAAGGCAGGGGGTGCGCCCTAGGGGGCACCCACCACCCTTGTGGTGGCCTCGTGGCTCTTCTGGTCCATCTCCGGCACTCCGTGGGCTTCTTTTGGTCCATAAAAAATCACCGTAAATTTTTAGGTCAATTGGACTCCGTTTGATATTCCTTTTCTGCGAAACTCAAAAACAAGGAAAAAGGCAAAAACTGGCACTGGGCTCTATGTTAATAGGTTAGTCCCTAAAATCATATAAAATAGCATATTAATAGATATAAAACATCCAAAATAGATAATATAATATCATGGAACAATAAAAAATTATAGATACGTTGGATACTTAGCAATTCTCATAGAAGAAACTACAAGTTTCAGTTTTAGAGGGAAGAGCATTTATATTAACACGCCCTTTTCGAAGAAGGATAACATTATGTTGGAAGTTTTATTCATGGTCGAAAATGGAACTACCAGCCAGTTAACATCATGCTAATCAATATTCATGCATAGCACATCTTCATATGATGCACAGTCAAAAAGATATGCTATTTGCAAAATGGCCACACAATGTTGAGTGCGAAAACAAAGAAAATGAGGGACGAAGTTTTGCCAAGTGTTGGAGGTGGTCTGCGTAGATGACAATGGGGACCCACATGTTAGTAATGGCAGAGGCAAAATTTGGCGACAATTTCCCTGCATCAGGTGGAATCGAACTCGGGCAGAGCAGCGGTTGGGGAGTTGAACCAAGCCACTGGGCTACTGCAGAACTTTACGTAGAAGTTTGGCACAACTTCTACCACTACTGTAGCACGTCTTCCCCGACTCCGGTGCGTTCTCGTCTGGGGCCTGGACGTCATCCTCCGCCTTTGCGCGCTCGCCGCGGCACCGATGTCTGCCGTTGTGAACATGCTCAAAAAACGAGAGGAATCTAGAGAGGACTGTACGTGGAGAGGCGGACAATCGGGACCCACGAGGCCCATGGCCATACGCTAGCAAGTGGCTCATTGAAAAAATACTTCCTCCTAATTCTATACTAATGTTGGGGCCGATGGGTTTGTCAACGTAGTTACTCCTACTAAAGAGATAAATTTACAATGAAGCATGTTATTGGGGAGCTAGGAGGGAGTATCATTTATTATCAGTGGGCGAGCAAGTATCGACTGTTTTGTTTTTGAGAAATGTATCAGCTAGGTTGTGGGCTAACTAGTCTAGGCTTTTTTAAACATGGGCAGCCCACGATAGGCCGGTTTGTATTTTTTAGCGCCGTCATGTATCGACCGGGCTATGGGCCTTCGATCCTAGGTTTTATTTTTTCTTAAACATCCGCAACCCAACTTATATGTTCTTTTACAACAGAAAACGCAGAGGTTTGTTCTATTTTTCTATTTAATAATAGAAACGCCAGGTCCAACTTATGTTCCCCTTTTTACTATATTATATATATTTATATTATTTTATATATTATTGTTATTATCATCATATATTTATACATACATAACAAAAAATATCCCACGTCTTATTAACTTATAAAGTTATTTTTTAACAAGAAAATCTTGTTGTTTTAAGGCAACGAAAATGCTGGTCATTGTGTGCAAAAGCTTGGTAAGATTTGAGGATCAATGTAATAATAAAGCGCTTATTATGAAATATATTTATAAGGAAATGATCAGCCACTGTTTATTTTTTGATAACATTGTTGCGCCCAACCCAACAATATAATGAGAACCAGCCCAGCAAAATTGTGTATTTCGAGAAAGCGCAAATGGGTTGTAATTTTTTAGGAAAAATTAAATGGGCGGCATAGACCCTACATTATTTGTTCACCCAGCCCAGCAAATTCGTGTATTTCGAGAAAGTGCAAATGGGATGTATTTTTTAGAAATAATATAAATGGGCCGCGTGGACACTACATTATTTGTTCACCCAGCCCTACAAATGGACTGTAAATTCTAAAAGAATGGATTGAATATGTGCCACATTTTTGGAGGCTCAAATGTGGGCCAATAGGTCGAAGCCAACACAAGGCATTGTCAAGTTAGTCAACAAATGATTATGACATCCTTAGCCGTCGGATTTACATCCAATGGCCGACATCCATCTTCAGTCTCTCGTCTTCTTCCTCCAGCACCGCTGGGACCACCTCCTCCCGCCTCCGGCTGCTAGCAGCCCTGCTTAGCAAGCTTCGCTGCGAAGCGATACCCCACTGCCGGCCATGCCATCCCCTCCACACATCCTCTTATTCTCTGCCGACTGCAGAACCATGGTGCACCAGAACCAGTTACCCCTCGTACACCTCTCCGTCTACGACTCCACTGCCGCGTCTTCCCATCTCTGGCTCGTTGCTGTCCAGGGCCTCGCCGTCGTCCACCACCTTGGTGCGCTCGGCTTGGCATGGTCAACGTGGTCAACATACGAGAGTTATCAGAAGAACACTGTACGTGGAGAGGCTAACAGTGGGGACGCACCAGGTCCATGGACACACGCACGCAACCGCCTCCTTATTACACGAAAATAAAATTATTCCTCCCCGTGAAATCTAGGACCCACCACCTATATCTTCGCATGGAAGGAAGTGCCTCCTTATTCCTACCCCTGACACCTGGGACCCACCTGCAACATCTTCGCATGCGGAAGGAAGTGCCTCCTTATTACGGGCAAAAAATTGATTCTGCCCCTGAAAGCTGGGACCCACCAGCTATATCTTCGCACGCAAGGAAGTGCCTCCTTGTCCTCCCTGACAGCTGGGACCCACCCGGTGGAAGCGTACGTAGCGTTATCTGTCTGGTTGCGAACATGTACGTACATAGAGGTCGATCGGTCTCTCTGCAGCGATGAACCATCACCGAGTAAGGAGCGACACGTGTCGTACGTATAGTCCCGTCTAAACCGTGTACACGTACGTACAGCCACACGGCAAAAATATGGCTACATATGTACATACAGGCAGAGTCTCGAACGCGTACTTGATACGTCTCCAACGTATATATAATTTTTGATTGTTCCATGCTATTATATATTCTGTTTTGGATGTTTAATGGACTTTATTCTACACTTTTTTTGGGACTAACCTACTAACCCAAGGCCCATTGCAGATTGCTGTTTTTTTTGCCTATTTCAGGGTTTCGCAGAAAAGGAATATCAAACGGAGTCCAAACGGAATAAAACCTTCGGGAGAGTTATTTTTGGAACCGTATTTACCCAGAAGACTTGGAGTACACGCGAGGGAACAAAGGAGACGGCCACAAGGGTCCAGGACGTGCCCCCTCCCCCTGGGCGCGCCCCCACCCTCGTGGGCCCCCTCTGGCTCCCCCGATGCCCTCCTTCCTCATATATATATCCATGTAGCCTGAAAACATCGAGGCAACAGAGAAAACCCTAATTCCACCGCCGCAACCTTCTGTTCCCGTGAGATCCAATCTTGGGGCCTGTTCCAGAGCTCCGCCAGAGGGGGGATCTACCATGGAGTGCTTCTACATCAACACCATAGCCTCACCCATGAGTCGTGAGTTGTTTACCACAGACCTTCGGGTCCATAGTTATTAGCTAGATGGCTTCTTCTATCTTTTTGGATCTCAATACAAAGTTCTCCTCGATCTTCGAGGAGATCTATTCGATGTAATCTTTTTGCGGTGTGTTTGTCGAGATCCGATGAATTGTGTATGATCAGGATTATCTTTGAGAAATATTTGATTCTTTTCTGAAATCTTTTATGTATGATTATAATATCCTTGCAAGTCTATTCGAAGTATTGGTTTGGTTTGGCCTACTAGATCTATAGTTCTTGCAATGGGAGAAGTGCTCGTCTTTGGGTTCAATCTTGCGGTGTCCTTTCCCAGTGACAGCAGGGGCAGCAAGGCACGTATTGTATTGTTGCCATCGAGGATAAAAAGATGGGGTTTATATCATATTGCTTGAGTTTATCCATCTACATCATGTCATCTTGCTTAAAGCATTACTCTATTCTTATGAACTTAATACTCTAGATGCATGCTGGATAGCGGTCGATGTGTGGAGTAATAGTAGTAGATGCAGAATCGTTTCGGTCTACTTGTCACGGACGTGATGCCTATATATAATGATCATGCCTAGATATTCTCATAACTATTCGCTTTTCTATCAATTGCTCGACAGTAATTTGTTCACCCACCGTAGAATTCTGCTATCATGAGAGAAGCCACTAGTGAAACCTATGGCCCCCGGGTTTAATCTCAACATATTAATCTTTCATCTACTTTACTTTGCTTTATTTAATTTATGTTCTTGTATCCAAAAATACCAAAAATATTATACTATCCTATCTATCAGATCTCACTCTCGTATTTGACCGTAAAGGGATTGACAACCCCTTATCGCGTTGGCTGCGAAGTTCTTATTTGTTTGTGCAGGTGCGAGGGACTTGCGCGTGGTCTCCTACTAGATTGATACCTTGCTTCTCAAAAACTGAGGGAAATACTTACGCTACTGTGTTGCATCACCCTTTCCTCTTCGAGGGAATACAACACAAGCTCGAGAAATAGCAAGAAGAATTTCTGGCGCCGTTGCCGGGGAGATCTACGCAAAATTCATATACCAAGTACCTATCACAAACCCTTATCCTTCGCACTACATTATTTGCCTCTCGTTTTCCTCTCCCCCACTTCACCTTTGCCGCTTTATTTGCCCTTCTTTTGCCGTGTGTTTACCGTTCGCTTGCCTCTTGTTTCCTTGTGTGTTGGATTGCTTGCTTGTCACTATGGCTCAGAACAATACCAAATTGTATGACTTTTCCAATACCAACAATAATGATTTTATTAGCACTCCGATTACTCCTATTACCGATGCTGAATCTTGTGAGATCAATGCTGCTGTATTGAATCTTGTCATGAAAGATCAATTTTCCGGCCTCCCTAGTGAAGATGCCGCTACCCATCTGAACAACTTTGTTGATTTGTGTGATATGCAAAAGAAGAGGGATACGGATAATGATATTGTTAAATTGAAGCTATTTCCGTTTTCACTTAGAGATCATGCTAAAACTTGGTTTTCCTCTTTGCCTAGAAATAGTATTGATTCATGGAATAAGTGCAAAGATGCTTTTATCTCTAAGTATTTTCCTCCCGCTAAGATTATCTCTCTTAGAAACGAAATTATGAATTTTAAGCAACTAGATCATGAGCATGTTGCACAAGCTTGGGGGAGAATGAAATTAATGATATGTAATTGTCCTACACATGGTTTGAACTTATGGATGATTATACAAAACTTTTATGCTGGCTTGAATTTTGCTTCTAGAAATATTTTAGATTCGGCCGCAGGAGGCAGTTTTTTTTTGAATATTTCCGCAGGAGACAGTTTCATGGAAACTACCTTAGGAGAAACTACCAAACTCCTAGATAATATTATGGTTAACTACTCTTAATGGAACACCGAAAGATCTACTAGTAAAAAAGTGCATGAAGAGATTAGTGTTTTGAGTGGAAAGATGGATGAACTTATGAAATTATTTGCTACTAAGAGTGCTTATTCTGATCTTAATGATATGCCTTTATCCACGTTGATTGAAAATAATAATGAATCTTTGGATGTGAATTTTCTTGGTAGGAATAATTTTGGTAACAATGCTTATAGAGGAAACTTTAATTCTAGGCCTTTTCCTAGTAATTCCTCTCATAATTATGGTAATTCCTACAATAAATCTTATGGAAATTTTGGTAAAGTGCCCTCTGAATTTGAAACTAGTGTTAAGGATTTTATGATTTCGCAAAAGAATTTCAATGCTTTGCTTGAAGAAAAATTGCTTAAGATTGATGAGTTAGCTAGAAGCGTGGATAGAATTACTCTTGATGTTGATTCTTTGAAAGTTAGATCTATTCCACCCAAGCATGATATCAATGAGTCTCTCAAAGCCATGAGAATTTCCGTTGATGAATGCAAAGAAAGAACCGCTAGGATGCGTGCTAAAAAAGAGTGCTTTATGAAACTGTGCTCTTCTAGTTATCATGAAAATAAAGATGAAGATCTGAAAGTTATTGATGTGTCTCCTATTAGTGTTGGAAATATGCCCTAGAGGCAATAATAAAAGGATTATTATTATATTTCCTTGTTCATGATAATTGTCTGTTATTCATGCTTGAATTGTATTGTACGGAAACAGCGATACATGTGTGAATACATAGACAACAACGAGTCCCTGGTAAGCCTCTAGTTACTAGCTCGTTGATCAACAGATGGTCACGGTTTCCTGACCATGGACATTGGATGTCATTGATAATGGGATCACATCATTAGGAGAATGATGTGATGGACAAGACCCAAACCTAAGCTTAGCACGAGATCGTATAGTTCGTAGTGCTTAAGTTTTTCCAGTGTCAAGTATCTGTTCCTTAGACCATGAGGTTGTGCAACTCCCGAACACCGTAGGAATACTTCGGGTGTGCCAACGTCACAAGGTAACTGGGTGACTATAAAGGTACACAACGGGTATCTCCGAAAGTGTTTGTTGAGTTGGTACGAACCGAGACTGGGATTTGTCACTCCGTATGACGGAGAGGTATCTCTGGGCCCACTCGGTAAGACATCATCATCATGAGCTCAAAGTGACTAAGGAGTTAGTCACGGGATGATGGATTATGGAAAGAGTAAAGAGACTTGCCATGACGAGATTGAACAAGGTATCGGGCATACCAACGATCGAATCTCGAGCAAGTACCGTACCGATAGACAAAGGTAATTACATACGGGATTAAGTGAATCCTTGACACAGTGGTTCATCCAATGAGATCATCGAGGAACACGTGGGAACCAACATGGGTATCCAGATCCCGCTGTTGGTTATTGACCGGAGAGTCATCTCGGTCATGTCCGCGTGTCTCCCGAACCCATAGGGTCTACACACTTAAGGTTCGGTGACGCTAGGGTTGTAGAGATAGATGCACACGGAAATCCGAATGTTGTTCGGAGTCCCGGATGAGATCCCGGACGTCACGAGGAGTTCCAGAATGGTCCATAGGTAAAGAATTATATATAGGAAGTCCAGTTTCGGCCACCGGGAGCGTTCCGGGGGTCACCGATAGTGTACCGAGACCACCGGAAGGGTCCCGAGGGTCCACCGGGTGGGGCCACCCATCCCGGAGGGCCCCGTGGGCCATAAGGGGAGGGGGACCAGCCCCCAGTGGGCTGGCGCACCCCTCATGGTCTCCCCCCCCATGCGCCTAGGGTTAAAACCCTAGGGGTGGGGGCGCCCCCTTTGGCTTGGGGGGTAAGAAACCCCACCTTGGCCGCCGCCCCCCTAGGAGATTGGATCTCCTAGGGCCGGCGCCCCCCTGGCCCCCTATATATAGTGGGGGGAGAGAGGGCAGCCGTACCTCAGCCCCTGGCGCCTCTCCCCCCCCCTCGTTACACCTCCAACTCCTCCCGCAGGGACTCGGCGAAGCCCTACAGCTTTTCCCGTTGCATCCACCACCACGCCGTTGTGCTGCTTGATCTCCGTCATCCTCTCCTCCCCCCCCTTGCTAGATCAAGAAGGAGGAGACGTCGCTGTACCGTACGTGTGTTGAACACGGAGGTGCCGTCCGTTCGGCGCTGGGATCATCGGTGACAAGGATCACGATGAGTACGACTCCATCATCCACGTTCCCTTGAACGCTTCCGCTCGCGATCTACAAAGGGTATGTAGATGCACTCCTTTATGCTCGTTTCTAGATGAACTCCTTAGATTGATCTTGGTGAAGCGTAGAAATTTTTTGAATTCTGCTACGTTCGCCAACAGTGGCATCTGAGCTAGGTCTTTGCGTAGCATCTTGCACGAGTAGAACACAAACAAGTTGTGGACGTTGATTTTGTTCAATTCTCTTGACGCCACTAGTCCAATCTTGTTTCGGCGGCATCGTGGGATGAAGCCGCCCAGATCGACCTTACACGTACGCTTACGTGAGACTGGTTCCACCGACTGACATGCACTAGTTGCATAAGGTGGCTGGCGGGTGTCTGTCTCTCCCACTTTAGTCGGATCGGATTCGATGAAAAGGGTCCTTATGAAGGGTAAATAGAAATTGACATATCACGTTGTGGTTTTGGCGTAGGTAAGAAACGTTCTTGCTAGAAACCTATAGAAGCCACGTAAAAACTTGCAAAAACAATTAGAGGACGTCTAACTTGTTTTTGCAGCACGTGCTATGTGATGTGATATGGCCATGAAGATGTGATGAATGATATATGTGATGTATGAGATTGATCATGTTCTTGTAATAGGAAATCACGACTTGTATGTCGATGAAAATGACAACTGGCAGGAGCCATAGAAGTTGTCTTATTTATTGTATGACCTGCGTGTCATTGAATAACGCCATGTAATTACTTTACTTTATTGCTAAACGTTAGCCATAGTGGTAGAAGTAATAGTTGGCGAGACGACTTCATGAAGACATGATTATGGAGATCATGATGATGGAAATCATGGTGTCATGCCGGTAACAAAGATGATCATGGTGCCCCGAAGATGGAGATCAAAGGAGCAAAATGATATTGGCCATATCATGTCACTCTATTTGATTGCATGTGATGTTTATCATGTTTATGCATCTTGTTTACTTAGAACGATGGTAGTAAATAAGATGATCTCTCACTAAAAAATCTCAAGAATTGTGTTCCCCCTAACTGTGCACCGTTGCTAAGGATCGTTGTTCCGAAGCACCACGTGATGATCGGGTGAGATAGGCTCTAACGTTCGCACACGACGGGTGTAAGCCAGATTTACACATGCAATACACTTAGGGTTCACTTGACGAGCCTAGCATGTACAGACATGGCCTCGGAACACGGAAAACCGAAAGGTCAAACATGAGTCGTATAGAAGATACGATCAACATGAAGATGTTCACCGTTGATGACTAGTCCGTCTCACGTGATGATCGGACACGGGCTAGTCGATTCGGATCATGTGTCACTTAGATGACTAGAGAGATGTCAATCTGAGTGGGAGTTCATTAAAATTTGATTAGATGAACTTAATTGTCATGAACTTAGTCTAAAAATCTTTACAATATGTCTTGTAGATAAAATGGCCCAGGCTCAAGTTGCCCTCAACTTCGACGCGTTCCTAGAGAATACCAAGCTGAAAGACGATGGTAGCAACTATACGGATTGGGTCCGTAACCTGAGGATTATCCTCATAGCTGCCAAGAGATCATATGTCCTTGAAGCACCGCTAGGTGATGCACCCGTTCTCCCGGCGACCCAAGACGTTATGAACGCCTGACAGTCCAGTTGTGATGATTACTCCCTGGTTCAGTGCGGCATGCTTTACAGCTTAGAATCGGGGCTCCAAAAGCGTTTTGAGCACCGCGGAGCATATGAGATGTTCCAAGAGCTGAAAATGGTTTTCCAAGCTCATGCCCGAGTCGAGAGATATGACGTCTCCGACGCATTCTATAGTTGTAAGATGGAGGAGAATAGTTCTGTCAGCGAGCACATACTCAAGTTGTCTGGGTTGCACAACCGCTTGTCTCAGTTGGGAATGAAACTCCCAGACAAAGCGGTCGTTGACAGAATCCTTCAGTCGCTCCCACCTAGCTACAAGAGCTTTGTGTTAAATTTCAATATGCAGGGGATGGAGAGGTCCATTCCCGAGGTGTATTCAATGCTGAAATCAGCGGAGGTGGATATCAAGAAAGAACATCAAGTGTTGATGGTCAATAAAACCACTAAGTTCAAGAAAGGCAAGGGTAAGAAGAACTTCAAGAAGGACGACAAAGGAGTTGTCGCGCCCGGTAAGCCAGTTTCCGGGAAGAAGCCAAAGAATGGACCCAAGACTGAAACGGAGTGTTTTCATTGCAAGGGAACGGGTCACTGGAAGCGGAACTGCCCCAAATACTTAGCAGATAAGAAGGCCGGCAACGTCAAAGGTATATATGATATACATGTTATTGATGTGTACCTTACCAGCGCTCGTAGTAGCTCCTGGGTATTTGATACCGGTGCAGTTGCTCACATTTGTAACTCAAAGCAGGAGCTGCGGAATAAGCGGAGACTGGCGAAGGACGAGGTGATGATGCGCGTCGGGAATGGTTCCAAGGTCGATGTGATCGCCGTCGGCACGCTGCCTCTACATCTACCCTCGGGATTAGTTTTAAACCGTAATAATTTTTATTTAGTACCAGCTTTGAGCATGAACATTGTGTCTGGATCTCGTTTGATACGAGATGGCTACTCATTTAAATCCGAGAATAATGGTTGTTCTATTTATATGAGAGATATGTTTTATGGTCATGCCCCGCTGGTCAATGGTTTATTTTTGATGAATCTCGAACGTGATGATACACATATTCATAGTGTGGATGCCAAAAGATGTAAAGTTGATAATGATAGTCCCACATACTTGTGGCATTGCCGCCTTGGTCATATTGGTGTCAAGCGTATGAAGAAGCTCCATGCAGATGGGCTTCTAGAGTCTCTTGATTATGAATCATTTGACACGTGCGAACCATGTCTTTTGGGCAAGATGACCAAGACTCCGTTCTCCGGAACAATGGAGCGAGCAACCAACTTATTGGAAATCATACATACCGATGTGTGCGGTCCAATGAGTGCTGAAGCTCACGGAGGCTATCGTTATGTTCTCACCCTCACAGATGACTTGAGTAGATATGGGTATGTCTACTTGATGAAGCACAAGTCTGAGACCTTTGAAAAGTTCAAGGAATTTCATAATGAGGTTGAGAATCAACGTGACAGAAAAATAAAGTTCTTACGATCAGATCGTGGGGGTGAATATTTGAGTCATGAATTTGGCACGCACCTAAGGAACTGTGGAATTGTTTCACACTTGACACCGCCAGGAACACCTCAGTGTAATGGTGTGTCCGAACGTCGAAATCGTACTTTGTTGGACATGGTGCGATCTATGATGTCTCTCACCGACTTACCGCTATGTTTTAGGGGATTTGCTTTAGAGACTGCCGCATTCACTTTAAATAGGGCTCCGTCAAAATCCGTCGAGACGACACCGTATGAACTTTGGTTTGGCAAGAAACCTAAGTTGTCGTTTCTGAAAGTTTGGGGTTGCGATGCTTATGTCAAGAAACTTCAACCTGAAAAGCTCGAACCCAAATCGGAAAAATGCGTCTTCATAG
Source organism: Secale cereale (assembly GCA_902687465.1). Classification (NCBI taxonomy): domain Eukaryota; kingdom Viridiplantae; phylum Streptophyta; class Magnoliopsida; order Poales; family Poaceae; genus Secale; species Secale cereale. The sequence goes on from LR738712.1 coordinate 65,048,126, forward strand.
GATACCCAAGGGAAACAATTGGGTACACCTTCTACCTAAGATCTGAAGGCAAGATTTTTGTTGCCAAGAATGGATCCTTTCTGGAGAAAGAGTTTCTCTCGAAAGAAGTAAGTGGGATGAAAGTAGAACTTGATGAGGTGACAGTCACCCTTCCCGAACCGGAAAGTAGCGCAGCGCGGGAAGTTGTTCCCGAGGTGCCTGCACCGACAAGGGAGGAAGTTAATGATGATGATCATAAAGATACCGAACAAGTTACTACTGAACTTCGAAGGTCCACAAGGACACGTTCCGCGCCAGAGTGGTACGGCAACCCTGTCTTGGAAATCATGTTGTTGGACAACGGTGAACCTTCGAACTATGAAGAAGCGATGGCGGGCCCGGATTCCAATAAATGGCTTGGAGCCATGAAATCCGAGATAGAATCCATGTATGAAAACAAAGTATGGACTTTGGTGGACTTGCCCGATGATAGGCATGCCATAAAAAATAAATGGATATTCAAGAAGAAGACAGACGCGGATGGTAATGTGACCATCTATAAGTCTCGGCTTGTCGCTAAGGGTTATCGACAAGTTCAACGGATTGACTACAACGAGACTTTCTCTCCCGTAGCGATGCTAAAGTCCGTCCGAATCATGTTAGCAATTGCCGCATTTTATTATTATGAGATATGGCAAATGGACGTCAAAACAGTATTCCTTAATGGCTTCCTCAAGGAAGAACTGTATATGATGCAGCCGGAAGGTTTTGTCGATCCAGAGAATGCTAACAAAGTATGCAAGCTCCAGCGCTCGATCTACGGGCTGGTGCAAGCATCTCGGAGTTGGAATATTCGCTTTAATGATGTGATCAAAGCTTTTGGCTTTATACAGACTAGGGGAGAAGCCTGTATTTACAAGAAAGTGAGTGGGAGCTCTGTAGCATTTCTCATATTATATGTGGATGACATACTGCTCATGGGAAATGAAATAGAATTCTTGGAAAGCATAAAGGCCTACTTGAATAAGAGTTTTTCAATGAAGGACCTTGGAGAAGCTGCTTATATATTAGGCATCAAGATCTATAGAGATAGATCGAGACGCCTTATTGGTCTTTCACAAAGCACATACCTTGACAAGATATTGAAGAAGTTCAATATGGATCAGTCCAAGAAGGGGTTCTTGCCTGTTTTACAAGGTATGAGATTGAGCACGGCTCAGTCCCCGACCACGGAAGAAGACAGAGAAAAGATGAGTGTCATCCCCTATGCCTCAGCCATAGGTTCTATTATGTATGCCAAGCTGTGTACCAGCCCTGATGTGAACCTTGCCATAAGTTTGGTAGGGAGGTACCAAAGTGATCCCAGTATGGAACACTGGACAGTGGTCAAGAACATCCTGAAGTACCTGAAAAGGACTAAGGATATGTTTCTAGTTTATGGAGGTGACGAAGAGCTCGTCGTAAAGGGTTACGTCGATGCTAGCTTCGACACAGATCTGGATGACTCCAAGTCACAAACCGGATACATGTATATTTTGAATGCAGGAGCAGTCAGCTGGTGCAGTTGCAAGCAGAGCGTCGTGGCGCATTCTACATGTGAAGCGGAGTACATAGCTGCTTGCGAAGCAGCCCAAGAAGGAGTCTGGATGAAGGAGTTCATCACTGACCTAGGAGTCATTCCAAGCGCGTCAAGCCCGACGACTCCCTTCTGTGACAACACTGGAGCTATTGCCATTGCCAAGGAGCCCAGGTTTCACAAGAAGACCAAGCACATCAAGCGCCGTTTCAACTCCATCCGGAATTATGTTCAAGATGGAGACATAGATATTTGTAAAGTGCATACGGATCTGAATGTCGCAGATCCGTTGACTAAACCTCTTCCACGGGCAAAACATGATCAACACCAGAACTCTATGGGTGTTCGATTCATCACAATGTAACTAGATTATTGACTCTAGTGCAAGTGGGAGACTGTTGGAAATATGCCCTAGAGGCGATAATAAAAGGATTATTATTATATTTCCTTGTTCATGATAACTGGCTGTTATTCATGCTTGAATTGTATTGTACGGAAACAGCGATACATGTGTGAATACATAGACCACAACGAGTCCCTGGTAAGCCTCTAGTTACTAGCTCATTGATCAACAGATGGTCACGGTTTCCTGACCATGGACATTGGATGTCATTGATAACGGGATCACATCATTAGGAGAATGATGTGATGGACAAGACCCAAACCTAAGCTTAGCACGAGATCGTATAGTTCGTAGTGCTTAAGTTTTTCCAGTGTCAAGTATCTATTCCTTAGACCATGAGGTTGTGCAACTCCCGGACACCGTAGGAATACTTTGGGTATGCCAAACGTCACAACGTAACTGGGTGACTATAAAGGTACGCAATGGGTATCTCCGAAAGTGTTTGTTGAGTTGGTACGAACCGAGACTGGGATTTGTCACTCCGTATGACGGAGAGGTATCTCTGGGCCCACTCGGTAAGACATCATCATCATGAGCTCAAAGTTACTAAGGAGTTAGTCACGGGATGATGGATTATGGAACGAGTAAAGAGACTTGCCATGACGAGATTGAACAAGGGTCACCGGTAGTGTACCGAGACCACCGGAAGGGTCCCGGGTGTCCACCGGGTGGGGCCACCCATCCCGGAGGGCCCCGTGGGCCGTAAGGGGAGGGGGACCAGCCCCTAGTGGGCTGGCGCACCCCTCATGGGCTCCCCCCCATGCGCCTAGGGTTAAAACCCTAGGGGTGGGGGCGCCCCTTTGGCTTGGCGGGGTAAGAAACCCCCCCTTGGCCGCCGCCCCCCTAGGAGATTGGATCTCCTAGGGCCGGTGCCCCCCTGGCCCCCTATATATAGTGGGGGAGAGAGGGCAGCCGTACCTCAGCCCCTGGCGCCTCCCCCCCCCCCGTTACACCTCCAACTCCTCCCGCAGGGACTCGGCGAAGCCCTGCAGCTTTTCCTGTTGCATCCACCACCACGCCGTTGTGCTGCTGGATCTCCGTCAACCTCTCCTCCTCCCTTGCTGGATCAAGAAGGAGGAGACGTCGCTGTACCGTACGTGTGTTGAACGCCGAGGTGCCGTCCGTTCGGCGCTGGGATCATCGGTGACAAGGATCACGACGAGTACGACTCCATCATCCACATTCCTTTCAACGCTTCCGCTCGCGATCTACAAAGGGTATGTAGATGCACTCCTTTATGCTTGTTGCTAGATGAACTCCTTAGATTGATCTTGGTGAAGCGTAGAATTTTTTTTGAATTCTGCTACGTTCCCCAACAATTAGATCCTTGTTTTCTAGTATGAATCTTGATAAAGATGGGACCGGAGATGAGTCTACTTTAGTTAAAAGGCATCCCAATGGTTCGGAGTTTTTAGATCTTGATGCTAAAATTGTTAAATGCGGGATTGAAGAGATTAAAACTTTGCATAGTGATGAACCCACTATTTTGGATTTCAAGGGATTCAATTATGATAATTGCTATTTGATAGATTGTATTTCCTTCTTGCAATCCATACTAAATTCTCCGCATGCTTATAGTCAAAATAAGGCTTTTAGCAAACACATAGTTGATGCTTTGATGCAATCTTATGAAGAAAAACTTGAATTAGAAGTTTCTATCCCTAGAAAGCTTTATGATGAGTGGGAACCTACTGTTAAAATTATAAAGATCATGACTGCTTTGCCTTGTGTGATTTGGGTGCAAGTGTTTCTACTATCCCAAAAACTTTGTATGATTTGTTAGGTTTCCATGAGCTTGATGATTGTTCTTTGAATTTTCATTTTGCAGATTCTACCATTAAGAAACCTATGGGAAGGATTAATGATGTTCTTGTTGTTGCCAATAGGAATTATGTGCCCGTAGATTTCATTGTTCTTGATATAGATTGCAATCCTTCATGTCCTATTATTCTGGGTAGACCTTTCCTTAGAACGATTGGTGCAATTATTGACATGAAGGAAGGAAATACTAGATTCCAATTTCCGTGAAGGAAAGGGATGGAACACTTTCCTAGAAAGAAAATCAAATTACCTTATGAATCTATTATGAGAGCCACTTATGGATTGCCTACCGAAGATGGCAATACCTATATCTATTCTTGTATCGTGCCTAGCTAGGGGCGTTAAACGATAGCGCTTGTTGGGAGGCAACCCGATTTTATTTTCTTTGTTTTTGCTTCTGTTTAGGAATAAATATTGCATCTAGCTTCTGTTTAGATGTGGTTTTGTGTTTTAATTAGTGTCTGTGCCCAGTAGAACCTTTGGTAAGACTTGTGTGAAGTTTATATGATCATGCTATGAAAAACGGAAACTGTAGCGCTCACAAGATTAGCCACCAGATTTTACTGGAGAGTGCTATTTAGTTGATTATTTTTGCAGATGATTTATAGACAAATTCCTCAAGTTTACCAATTTATTTTAGTTTTTTTGGAGTTACAGAAGTATTCGAAAGTTATAGATTACTACAGACTGTTCTGTTTTTAACAGATTCTGTTTTTCGTGTGTTGTTTGCATATTTTGATGAATCTATGAGTAGTATTGGGGAATATGAATCATAGAGTAGTTGTAATACATTATGTTAAACACCAATATAAACAAATAATGAGTTCATTACAGTACCTTTGAGTGGTGGTTTGTTTTCTTATACTAACGGAGCTCACAAGATTTTTGGCTAAGTTTTGTGTTGTGAAGTTTTCAAGTTTTGAGTATGGCTTTGATGGACTATGGAACCAAGAGTGGCAAGAGCCTAAGCTTGGGGATGCCCAAGGCACCCCAAGGTAAATTTCAAGGACAACCAAAAGCCTAAGCTTGGGGATGCCCCGGGAAGGCATCCCCTCTTTCATCTTCGTCTATCGGTAACTATACTTGAGACTATATTTTTATTCACCACATGATATGTGTTTTGCTTGGAGCGTCATGTATGATTTGAGTGTTTGCTTTTTAGTTTGCCACAATCATCCTTGCTGGACACACCTTTTGAGAGAGATAAATATGGTTTAGAATTTATTAGAATACTCTATGTGCTTCACTTATATCTTTTGAGCTAGATAGTTTTGCTCTAGTGCTTCACTTATATCTTTTAGAGCACGGTGGTGGTTTTATTTTGTAGAAATTGTTGATCTCTCATGCACTTATATCTATTTGAGAGTCTTTTAGAACAGCATGGTAATGTGCTTTGGATATAAAACTAGTCCTAATATGATAGGCATCCAAGATGAGTATAGTAAAAACTTTCACATAAAGTGCATTGAATACTAAGAGAAGTTTGATACTTGATGATTGTTTTGAGATATGAGGATGGTGATATTAGAGTCATGCTAGTAGAGTAGTTGTGAATTTTAGAAATACTTGTGTTAAGGTTTGCAAGTCCCGTAGCATGCACGTATGGTAACCGTTGTGTGACAAATTTGAAGCATGAGGTATTTCATTGAGTGTCATCCTTTGTGTGGAGGTCGGGGGCGCGCGATGGTTAACTCCTACCAACCTCCCCCCTAGGAGCATGCGTCTAGTACTTTGTTTTGATGACTTGTAGATTTTTGCAATAAGTATGTGAGTTCTTTATGACTAATGTTGAGTCCATGGATTATACGCACTCTCACCCTTCCACCATTGCTAGCCTCTCTCGTACCGAGCAACTTTCGCCGGTACCATATACCTTCCTCAAAACAGCCACCATACCTACCTATCATGGCATTTCCATAGCCATTCCGAGATATATTGCCATGCAACTTTCCACCCTTCCGTTTGTTATGACACACTTCATCATTGTCATATTGCCATGCATGATCATGTAGTTGACATCGTATTTGTGGCTAGGCCACCATGCATAATTTTTCATACATGTCACTCTTGATTCATTGCACATCCCGGTACACCGCCGGAGGCATTCATATAGAGTCATACTTTGTTCTAGTATCGAGTTGTAAATCAATATAAGTGTGATGATCATAATTATTAGAGCATTGTACCAAAGAAAACAAAGAAAAAGAAAGAAAGAAAGGCCAAAGAAAAAAGAAAGGCCCTAAAAAAAGAAAAAAGAAAGAAAAAAAGGGACAATGCTACTATCTTTTTCCACACTTGTGCTTCAAAGTAGCACAATGATCTTCATGATAGAGAGTCTCTTGTTTAGTCAATTTCATATACTAGTGGGAATTTTCATTATAGAACTTGGCTTGTATATTCCAACGATGGGCTTCCTCAAATGCCCTAGGTCTTCGTGAGCAAGCAAGTTAGATGCACACCCACTTAGTTTGTTTTGTTGAGCTTTCATACATTTATAGCTCTAGTGCATCCGTTGCATGGCAATCCCTACTCACTCACATTGATATCTATTGATGGGCATCTCCATAGCCCATTGATACGCCTAGTTGATGTGAGACCATCTTTCTCCCTTTTGTCTTCTCCAGAACCACCACTCTATTCCATATAGTGCTATGTCCATGGCTCACGCTCATGTATTGCATGAAAGTTGAAAGAGTTTGAAAAAATTAAAGTATGAAACAAGTGCTTGGCTGCAATCAGGGTTGTGCATAATTGGAATATTTTGTGTGACGAAGATGGAGCGTAGCCTAACTATATGATTTCGTAGGGATGAACTTCCTTTGGACATGTTATTTTGAGAAGACATGATTGCTTTGTTAGTATGCTTGAAGTATTATTATGCTTATGTCAATATGAAATTTTATCTTGAATCTTTCAGATCTGAACATTCATGCCACAACAAAGAGATTACACTGAGAATTATGTTAGTTAGCATTCCACATTAAAAATTCTGTTTTTATCATTTACCTACTCGAGGACGAGCAAATTATGCTTGGGGATGCTTGATACGTCTCCAATGTATCTATAATTTTTGATTGTTCCAAGCTATTATATATTCTGTGTTGGATGTTTAATGGGATTTATTGTACACTTTTATATAATTTTTAGGACTAACCTACTAACCCAAGGCCCAGTGCAGATTGCTATTTTTTTGCCCATTTTAGGGTTTCGCGGAAAAGGAATATCAAACGGAGTCCAAACGGAACGAAACCTTCGGGAGAGTTATTTTTGGAACCGTATCTACCCAGAAGACTTGGAGTACACGCGAGGGAACGAAGGAGGCGGCCACGAGGGTCCAGGGCGCGCCCCCTCCCCTTGGGCGCCCCCCCCCCCACCCTCGTGGGCCCCTCTGGCTCCCCCGATACCCTCGTTCCTCCTATATATATCCATGTACCCTGAAAACATCGAGGCAACAGAGAAAACCCTAATTCCACCACCGCAACCTTTTGTTCCCGCGAGATCCCATCTTGGGGCCTGTTCCGGAGCTCCACCGGAGGGGATATCTACCACGGAGTGCTTCTACATCAACACCATAGCTAACCCATGAGTTGTGAGTAGTTTACCACAGACCTTCGGGTCCATAGTTATTAGCTAGATGGCTTCTTCTTTCTTTTTGGATCTCAATACAAAGTTCTCCTCGATCTTCGAGGAGATCTATTCGATGTAATCTTTTTGCAGTGTGTTTGTCGAGATCCGATGAATTGTGGGTTTATGATCAAGATTATCTTTGAGAAATATTTGATTCTTTTCTGAAATCTTTTATGCATGATTATAGTATCCTTGCAAGTCTCTTCGAATTATTGGTTTGGTTTGGCCTACTAGATCTATAGTTCTTGCAATGGGAGAAGTGCTTGGCTTTGGGTTCAATCTTGTGGTGTCCTTTCCCAGTGATAGCAGGGGCAGCAAGGAACATATTGTATTGTTGCCATCGAGGATAAAAAGATGGGGTTTATATCATATTGCTTGAGTTCATCCCTCTACATCATGTCATCTTGCTTAAAGGATTACTCTGTTCTTATGAACTTAATACTCTAGATGCATGCTGGATAGCGGTCGATGTGTGGAGTAATAGTAGTAGATGTAGAATTGTTTTGGTCTACTTGTCACGGACGTGATGCCTATATACAATGATCATGCCTAGATATTCTCATAACTATTCGCTTTTCTATCAATTGCTCGACAGTAATTTGTTCACCCACCGTAGAATTCTGCTATCATGAGAGAAGCCACTAGTGAAACCTATGGCCACCTGGTCTATTCTCAACATATTAATCTTTCATCTACTTTACTTTGCTTTATTTACTTTCTGTTCTTATATCCAAAAATACCAAAAATATTATACTATCATATCTATCAGATCTCACTTTCGTAAGTGACCATAAAGGGATTGAAAACCCCTTATCGCGTTGGCTGCGAAGTTCTTATTTGTTTGTGCAGGTGCGAGGGACTCGCGTGTGGTCTCCTACTGGATTGATACCTTGGTTATCAAAAACTGAGAGAAATACTTACGCTACTATGCTGCATCACCCTTTCCTCTTCGAGGGAATACAACGCAAGCTCGAGAAGTACCAGTACTCGTGCATACGTACGGCCAGAGCTGGTGTACATGGAGAGGCAGCGGACGGCAACAACGGCGTCGTGTTCATCGATAGCCAACCGGTGGGGTCAGAACAGAGAAACAATGTCATGTTCATCGAGAGCCAACTGGCTTGGACGGAACAGCCCAAACCTGGTGTGGCGTACCGCAAAACGGAGGGAAACGACCTTCTACTAGAGCGCGTACGGTCAAAATGGGGTCATGTTCATCGGGAAGGGTATGGCGTGCCACAAAACGGAGGAAACAGCCTTCTGCTCGACCGGCTACGATCAAAACGGGATCTTGTTCATCGGGAGGGGTCTGGCGTACCGTGAAACGGAGAAAACAGACTAGTGTTGGAGCGCTATGGTCGAAACGGGGGTCGTGTTCATCGGGAGGGGTGTGGCGTACCGCAAAACGGGACTCCACGGGCTACTGTTCACCCACCGTCGACTTCCTCTAGCCTCCACCTGCACGGTTCATCCACCCTGTCTTCCTCTGCCTCCACCGGCTACTGTTCCACCAGCCCTCCATGGGGTCCTGTTCATCCACCCTGATACGTCTCCAACGTATCTATATTTTTGATTGTTCCATGCTGTTATATTATCATTCTAGGATGTTTTACAATCATTTTATATCATTTTTGGTACTAACTGATACGTCTCCAACGTATCTACTTTTCCAAACCCTTTTGCCCTTGTTTTCGACTCTAACTTGCATGATTTGAATGGAACTAACCCGGACTAACGCTGTTTTCAGCAGAACTGCCATGGTGTTGTTTTTGTGCAGAAATAAAAAAGTTCTCAGAATCGCCTGACAATCAACAAAGAATTATTTCAGAAAATATAAAAAATACCTGCAAGAAGATCCACACCGGGGGGCCCACGGCCTGTACTCGAGGGTGGGGGCACGCCCCCTTCTCAGGGCTCGCCCCCTGCCTCGAGGGCCCCCCGATGCTCCACCGACGTACCCCCAGGTTCTATATATTCTGTTTCAAGGAGAGAAAAATCAAGGAGAAAGAATTATCGCGTTTCACATGACGGAGCCGCCGCCAAGCCCTAATCTCTCTCGGGAGGGCTGATCTGGAGTCCGGTCGGGCTCCGGAGTGTGGAGATCGTCGCCATCGTCATCATCAACCTTCCTCCATCACCAATTCCATGATGCTCACCACCGTGTGTGAGTAATTCCATCGTAGGCTTGCTGGACTGTGATGGGTTGGATGGGATCTATCATGTAATCGAGTTAGTTTTGTTAGGGTTTGACCCCTAGTATCCACTATGTTCTGAGATTGATGTTGCTATGACTTTGCTATGCTTAATGCTTGTCACTAGGGCCCGAGTGCCATGATTTCAGATCTAAACCTATTATGTTTCCATGAATATATGTGTGTTCTTGATCCTATCTTCCAAGTCTATAGTCACCTACTATGTGTTATGATCCGGCAACCTCGAAGTGACAATAATCGGGACCACTCCCGGTGATGACCATAGTTTGAGGAGTTCATGTATTCACTATGTGTTAATGCTTTGGTCCGGTACTCTGTTAAAAGGAGACCTTAATATCCCTTAGTTTCCAATATGACCCCGCTGTCACGGGAGGGTAGGACAAAAGATGTCATGCAAGTTCTTTTCCATAAGCACGTATGACTATATTCGGAATACATGCCTACATTGCATTGATGAACTGGAGCTAGTTTTGTGTCACCCTAGGTTATAACTTCTACATGATGAATTGCATCCGGCGTAATTTCCCATCACCGATCCAATGCCTACGAGCTTTGCCTATATTGCTAGTTGCTATTTACTTTTCCGTTGCTATTATCACAAAAACTACAAAAATACTATCTTTACTTTTATTACTGCTACCACCACTATCATATTACTGTGCTACTAAACTATCTTGTTGCAGATACTAAGTTTCCAGGTGTGGTTGAATTGACAACTCAGCTGCTAATACTTAAGAGTATTCTTTGGCTCCCCTTGTGTCGAATCAACAAATTTGGGTTTAATACTTTACCCTCGAAAACTGTTGCGGTCCCCTACACTTGTGGGTTATCAAGATTATTTTCTGGCGCCATTGCCGGGGAGCATAGCTCTATTCTTTAAGTCACTTGGGATTTATATCTGCTTATCACTATGAAGAATTTGAAGGACTCAAAATCCAAGATCTTACCCTCAACTACGAGGGGAGGTAAGGAACTGCCATCTAGCTCTGCACTTGATTCTCCTTCTATTATGAGTAAACTTGCAACACCTACTCCTGCTATTGAATCTGATATGTCATATCTTCTTGATGATGCTACTTCTGCTATGTATGATGAAACTACCTCTATGCCTGATACTGTGCCAATAGGTGAATTTCTAGACGAACAAATTGCTAAGGTTAGGGAGAGTGCAAATGTAGATGATATTTATGAAAGTGATGATAAAACTACTCCCAATAGATATGAATTGCCTGTCGTGCCTGAGGGTTATGTTATGGATGAAGAAACTGCTAGAGACTTTCTTGCTTGCAATGATAGATATGATCTTAAGAAGTTATTAGCTAAGCTGAAAGAAAAGTCCTTGAATGCTAGAATGAAACATGACCCTGCTTTTGCTACTTCACCTATATGTGTTACTGATAAGGATTATGAATTCTCTGTTGATCCTGAGTTAATTACTTTGGTTGAATCTAATCATTTCCATGGCTATGAGTCTGAAATTGTTATGGCACATCTTACCATGTTGAATGATATAGCCACCCTGTTTACCAATGATGAAAAGATTCGCTATTATTATATCCTTAAGTTGTTTTCGTTCTCGTTAAAGGGTGATTCTAAGACTTGGTTTAATTCTCTTGATCCTGGTTGTGTGCGTAGTCCCCAGGATATGATGTATTACTTTTCGGCTAAATATTTTCCCGCTCATAAGAAACAAGTTGCCTTACGGGAAATCTATAACTTTGCTTAAACTGAAGAAGAGAGTCTCCCACAAGCTTAGGGGAGGCTTCTCCAGTTACTTAATGCTTTGCCTGATCATCCTCTTGAGATGCATGATATACTTGATGTCTTTTATAATGGACTAACCGATGCTTCCAGAGACCACCTGGATAGTTGTGCTGGTTGTGTTTTCGGGGAAAGAACAGTTGAACAAGCTAAACTATTATTGAATAATATGCTGGCCAATGAGAATAATTGGACACTTCCTGAACCAGCCCCTAAGCCAACTCCGAAGAAAAGAGGTGTTCTATTTCTTAGTCCCGAAGATATGCAAGAGGCGAAGAAATCCATGAAAGAAAAAGGTATTAAAGTTGAAGATGTTAAGAATTTACCTCCTATTGAAGAAATACATGGTCTTGATAACCCGACACACGTAGTAAAGGTAAATTCTCTTTATAGATTTGATGAAGGTGGTATTCCTCGTTATAAGTCTGCTAGCCAATGTTTAAATGAGTTTGACAATTTTATTGTGAAACAAGAAAACTTCAATGCCTATGTTGGTAGACAATTACAACACAATGCTCATATGATTGAACGCTTGAGTGATTATTTGTCTAGTGCCAAAGATGAACTGAAACTTATTAGTATACATGCTTCTATGGTTACCACTCAAGTAGAACAAGTACTTAAGGCTCAGAATGACTTGCTCAATGAATTAAATAGTAAGAATAAGGATAATGCCATTAGAGTTGTGACTAGAGGTGGTAGAATGACTCAGGAACCTCTGTATCCTGAAGGCCACCCTAAGAGAATTGAGCAAGATTCTCAGAGAGCTAATTTAGATGTACCTAGTTCTTCTAAGAAGAAGAAAAAGAAAAATGATAGGACTTTGAACCTAGTGATAATATTAATGATGAAGTTCATGTCGATGCTCAACCTAGCAATGATAATGATGTAGAGATTGAACCTGCTGTTGATATTGATAACCCACAATCAAAGAATCAACGTTATGATAAGAGAGACTTTGTTGCTAGGAAACACGGTAGGGAAAGAGAACCATGGGTTCAGAAACCCATGCCTTTTCCTCCAAAACCATCCAAGAAAAAGGATGATGAGGATTTTAAGCGCTTCACTGAAATGGTTAGACCTATCTTTTTGCGTATGCGTTTGACTGATGTGCTTAAAACAAATCATTATGCCAAGTATATGAAAGACATTATTACCAACAAAAGAAAGATACCGGATGTAGAAATCTCCACCATGCTTACCAATTACACTTTTGAGGGTGGAATGCCTAAGAAATTAGGAGATCCGGGAGTACCTACTATACCTTGCTCCATTAAGAGAAACTATGTTAAAACTGCTTTGTGTGATCTTGGAGCCGGTGTTAGTGTTATGCCTCTCTCTTTATATCGTAGACTTGACTTGAGTAAGCTGACACCTAGTGAAATATATTTGCAAATGGCTGATAAATCAACTGCTATACCTGTTGGTACTTGTGAGGATGTGCCTGTTGTAGTTGCAAATGTTACTATTCTAACGGACTTTGTTATACTTGATTTTCCCGAGGACGATAGTATGTCTATTATTCTTGAAAGACCTTTTCTGAATACTGTAGGGGCTGTTATTGATTGCAACAAAGGCAATGTCACTTTTCATGTCAATGGTAATGAGCATACGGTACACCGAGGAAACAACCTCAGGTCCATAGTATCAATTATATTGGAAAAACTTCAACTATTACTATTGGAGGTTTTGAGTTTCCTATTACTACTATCAAGAAGGCTTATGACATACTTATTGTTGGGGACATACATATCCCCATTGAGGTAACATAGTGTTATTAAAAAATTCTCCGGTTTCATTTTACTCGGAAAGAGTTTATTAACAAGATCTCATCAACCTTGTTAATGGATTCCTTTTGATGAACATGGGATAGGTGAATCTAGATAGCACAAACCTTCTGTACCCTTCTTTTACTTCATGTTAAATAGGTTAAATAAAAGAAAAATAGCATTATCTGTCTGTTTCCAGACTTATCCGTGCAATAAAAAATATCCCGAAAATAAAAGTTCTCCAAATGCCATGAAAATGAAATATGATTTTTTTTCTAGAATATTTAAGAAAATATGGCACTGACACACAGCGAGTGGAGCCAGCACGTGGCCTCGAGGGCACAGGGCGCGCGCCCCTGCCTCGAGGGCCCCACGTGCCCCCCTCCACTTATCCTTTCACCCATGCTCTTCTTCTTCCTCCCAAAAAAATCCCCAACCAGCTCAAACCCGAGTTCTAGCTCGTTTTGCTGCCATTTTCGATCTCCTTGCTCAAAGCACCATTCACCAAACTATTTGGGGAGATTGTTCCTTGGTATGTGACTCCTCCATTGGTCCAATTAGTTTTTGTTCTAGTGCTTTATTTGTTGCAAATTTGTGCTGTTGTGGTGACCTTGTTCTTGAGCTTGCATGTCAATTTTTCTTGGTCCCAAGTAGTTCTAATGCATGATATAGCCTCTAGGCACTTGTAGGAGTTGTTGCTATCAATTTTGTTGAGTTTGTTTAACTTTTATTGTGAGTTACTAAAAATTTCAGAAAATTTCAGAAAAATGTCTAGGAAAAACTTCCAAGGTGGTCCTTCAAGGAAGCAAGGACCGAGGCTTGCGTTCCGTGAGCCCGACGATGAGCCACCGAGGGATGCTGATGTACGGCCTTGTGAATGGCCGTCGGATGAATTTATGAGTCAAGCGGGCATCAAAGATGAATTTTACGCATATTTGCGTAACGCTGAACTCGAGGACTTCATGCAGGATAAGTGCCTTCAATACCGTGGCTTGACTGATAGCTTTGTGAGAAGGTTTAAATTTTCATCCTCCCGTAATTCTCACACTGTCCCGTTTGACCTTAATGAAAAATCTTATACCATGGACATAGAGGATTTTAATGTTGCCTGCAAGCTCCCACAGTGGGGCAGTATGAGTGATCCTCGTAAATCTGAATTTAGAGAATTCATTGCTAGTATTACAGTGGGAGAATCCAGGGACATCACACAAGCCACCACGGGGAGCATACATTTTCCTGCTATTCATTACTTTGCTCTCTTTATTGGTAGATGCATAAATGGTAAAGATGAAGCCTGTCACATGTGTGTCCCTGATCTCGACATTCTCAGGAGTGCTGTACTAGGTGACAGGCAATATAACTTAGGAGCAATTGTTGCACGTAGACTGCACCATAATGGTTCGAATGGAGATTTATTTGGTGGGATCTATGCTACTCGCATAGCCCGCTATCTTGGTGTGTCTGTCCACCCTTATGATGAACCTTTACCTGCTGCTTATTTAGACTGTAATGCTATGGCTAGTCACCAGTTTGTAGAGTGGGATAATCAAACTCTCAAATATCGACTAATCTTTAACCAGTAGCATGCCATCCCTATTGTTCTTCCTGCCCCTACTTTGTTTAACTTTCAGGAAAAGGAAGACACACCATAACTATTGAGGAGGAAAATTCCCATTATAACATGACGGAGGTAGCCCGTCTTCGAGCTGCAGCTCAATAGGCAGCATCTGCTGCATCACAGTACAACCCCAACTACAACTTTGGATATCCGTCAGGCCAGTACTGGCCATAGACCAACTTAGGCCAAAAGCCAGAGCTTGGGGGAGTACGTGTTTCTCACCGACTTACTTTCATGTTCACAGTTATTCTATCTGTCGGTGCTCACACTCTTTCACTGTACAGTCCATGCTTAGTTAAATTTCTTTTTCTTAGTCTTTTTCTTGTGTGCTAGAAAAACCCAGAAAAACAAAAAAAACATTAGTTGTAGCTTCTAGCTAGTTTACTTTCTTTGCTTGTAGTAGTAGCTAAAATGAAAACCCAAAAAGAATCCCGTTCTTCTTTTGCTTGTTGGGAGCTTTTCCGTGTAAATAGTTTCTTTTCTTTTCTTTAGGGGTTAAGAGTAGAAGACCATGATTGAAATTTTTTAGTGGTTCACATATGCTTTGTTGACTGATTTAATTTTGAGCCATATTACCTTGTCTTCTCTCTTGTATCGAGTATCTGCAGATTCCAGCTTAGTCCAATGCACGTGCACGATTATTATTTTCCACACCGTTCGGTCGTGCGAGTGAAAGGCAATAAGGATGATATATGTGGAGCTAATTGAGATGAGAAAAGCTGGTATGAACTCAACCTCTCTTGTTTTTGTAAATAAAATTGCTCGTCGTTCTTGATTTAGCTTGTTATGAATGAAATATGTTTGCAATGACAATTAGAGATCATAGCTGCTTATGCCATGCTTAATTAGCTGAGAGTTTATAATGGTCTATCTTGCGTGCCAACATGATATTGAAATGGTTGTGATGTGGTATGATGGGTGGTATCCTCCTCTGAATGATTTAAGTGACTTGACTTGGCACATGTTCACGCATGTAGTTGAAACAAATCAACATAGCCTTCACGATATTTATGTTCATGGTGATTTATATCCTACTCATGCTTGCATTTATTGTTGATTAATTTTAATGCATGTTCATGATCGTTGTTACTCTCTAGCTGGTCGCTTCCCAGTCTCTTTCTAGCCTTCACCTGTACTAAGCGGGAATACTGCTTGTGCATCCACTTCCATAAACCCCAAAGTTTTTCCACATGAGTCCACCATACCTTCCTATATGCGGTATTTACCTGCCATTCCAAGTAAATTTGTATGTGCCAAACTCTAAACCTTCAAATGAAATTCTGTTTTGTACGCTCGAACAACTCATGTATCAACTAGGGTTGTCTATATCTTCCATGGTAGGTGGGTTATTCTCACGATGAGTGGACTCCGCTCATCACTCATGAGAAAATGGCTGGTAATCGGGATGCCCAGTCCCATGCTCAAAATCATAATAATTAAACAAAACTCCCCCAGGGCGGTTGCTTGTTTGGACGGTACCCCGTGGATTCGGATGGCCGTGGAGTGTGCTTGTTGGTGGTTGGGGGAGTATAAACTTTACCATTCTTCTTGGGAACCGCCTATAATGTGCGTAGCATGGGAGATATCGAGATTCTTGGTTGTTATGTTGACAATTAAAGTATACCACTAAAAATGTTATTCAATCTCTATTTAAAAGTCGAGCTCTTGCACCTCTACAAATCCCTGCTTCCCTCTGCGAAGGGCCTATCTATTTACTTTTATGCAGAGTCATCACCCTCTTATTCAAAAAGCACCAGTAGGAGAGCACCTCTGTCGTTGCATGTATTACTATTAATTTGCATTGAGTATGATCATGACTGGATCTCTTTTACCATGAATTATAATGTCTAGTGAGTCCTTGATCTTTAAAGGTGCTCTGCATTTATGTTTTGTGGTCTCGGAAAGGGCTAGCGAGATACCATCCTGTTATATCATATCATGATCGTTTTGATAAGTGTTGTCATCCGAGGTTTATTATTATTGCTCGCTAGTTGATTATGCCATTGATGTGAGTAGTCTTGAGACCTGAAAGTTATTGTGAATAGGGTTAGTTCATGATCTTGTTGAAAACCTGAATGCTAGCTTACATATTTATAACAGCAAGAGCAAACAGAGTTTGTCAAAGTTTTTCTTTATCACTTTCAATTTATCAACGGAATTGCTTGAGGACAAGCAAAGGTTTAAGCTTGGGGGAGTTGATACATCGCCAACGTATCTACTTTTCCAAACCCTTTTGTCCTTGTTTTGGACTGTAACTTGCATGATTTGAATGGAACTAACCCAGACTAACGCTGTTTTCAGCAGAACTGCCATGGTGTTGTTTTTGTGCAGAAATAAAAACTTCTCGGAATCGCCTGAAAATCAACGGAGAATTATTTCAAAAAATATAAAAAATACCTGCAAGAAGATCCACACCGGGGGGCCCACGGCCTGTCCTCGAGGATAGGGGGCGCGCCCCCCTTCGCAGGGCGCGCCCCCTGCCTTGAGGGCCCCTCAATGCTCCACCGACGTACCCCCAGGTCCTATATATTCTGTTTCGGGGAGAAAAAAATCGAGGAGAAAGAATTATCGCGTTTCATGAGACGGAACCGCCACCAAGCCCTAATCTCTCTCGGGAGGGCTGATCTAGAGTCCGTTCGGGGCTCCGCAGAGTGGAGATTGTCGCCATCGTCATCATCAACCTTCCTCCATCACCAATTCCATGATGCTCACCGCCGTGTGTGAGTAATTCCATCGTAGGCTGGCTGGACGGTGATGGGTTGGATGGGATCTATCATGTAATCGAGTTAGTTTTGTTAGGGTTTGATCCCTAGTATCCACTATGTTCTGAGATTGATGTTGCTATGACTTTGCTATGCTTAATGCTTGTCACTAGGGCCCGAGTGCCATGATTTCAGATATGAACCTATTATGTTTCCATGAATATATGTGTGTTCTTGATCCTATCTTGCAAGTCTATAGTCACCTACTATGTGTTATGATCGGGCAACCCCGAAGTGACAATAATCGGGACCACTCCCGGTGACGAACATAGTTTGAGGAGTTCATGTATTCACTATGTGTTAATGCTTTGGTACGGTACTCTATTAAAAGGAGGCCTTAATATCCCTTAGTTTCCAATAGGACCCCGCTGCCACGGGAGGGTAGGACAAAAGATGTCATGCAAGTTCTTTTCCATAAGCATGTATGACTATATTCAGAATACATGCCTACATTGCATTGATGAACTGGAGCTAGTTCTGTGTCACCCTAGGTTATAACTTCTACATGATGAATTGCATCCGACGTAATTTCCCATCACCGATCCAATGCCTACGAGCTTTACCTATATTGCTAGTTGGTATTTACTTTTCCGTTGCTATTATCACAAAAACTACAAAAAATACTATCTTTACTTTTATTGCTGCTACCACCACTATCATATTACTGTGCTACTAAACTATCTTGCTGCAGATACTAAGTTTCCAGGTGTGGTTGAATTGACAACTCAGCTGCTAATACTTAAGAGTATTCTTTGGCTCCCCTTGTGTCGAATCAACAAATTTGGGTTTAATACTTTACCCTCGAAAACTGTTGTGATCCCCTACACTTGTGGGTTATCACTAACCTATTGACATAGTGCCAAGTGCCAGTTGTTGTTTTCTGCTTGTTTTTTACATCGCAGAAAATCAATATCAAATGGAGTCCAAATGCAACGAAACTTTACATGGACTTTTTATGGACCAGAAGACACCACATGGGCTAGAGAAGCACCCAGGGGTGCCCCGATGGGGGCAGAACCCACCAGGGCATGCCTGGGCCCCTAGGCGTGCCCAGGTGGGTTGTGCCCACCTCGGTGGCCTCCCTCACCGCCTCTTCTCTCTATAAATTCCCAAATAATCCAAAAACCATAGGGGAGTGGACGAAATTTTGTTCCTGCCACCACAGGCTTCTGTATCCATGAGATCCAATCTAGAGCCCTTTCCGGCACTCTGTCGGGGGGGGGGGGAACCATCATCGATGGCCATCTTCATCATCCCGACGGCCACCATGATGAGGAGCGAGTAGTCCACCCTTGGGGTTGAGGGTTTCTACCAGTGGCTATCTGTTTGATCTCTCTCTCTCTCGTGTTCTTGAGATGCACAATCTTGATGTATCGCGGGCTTTGTTAATATAGTCGGATCATATGGTGTTTCCCCCTCTCTATCTTGTTGTGATGAATTGAGTTTTCCCTTTGAGATTTATTTGGATTGAATACTTTTATGGATTTAAGAATACTTGATGCATGTCTTGCTATGAATACCCCTGGTGACAATGGGGTATAATATTGATTCACTTGATATGTGTTTTGGCACTAAATTTGTGGATTCCTGCGGTGACATCGGGATAATCTATGCCTAGGGGTTGATGCACGTTCTTGTCTTTGCTTCTCCGGTAGAAATCTTGGGGCACTCTTTGAGGTTCTTTGTGTTGGATTGAGTATTATAAATTTGAACTTGTTTTGGTGTTATTTTAGTACGAACTCTTGATAGATCGATCGGAAAGAATAACTTGTGTTATTCTAGTACGAACTCTTGGATAGATCGATCGAAAAGAATAGCTACAAACAATTTCTTCTTATGTTCTCTGCTAGATAGGAACTTTGGAGTGATTCTTCATCGCTCGTTGAGGGATGGTTATGTGATCCAATTATATTAGTATTGTTGATAGATTGCACTAGCGAAAGTACGGACCCTAGGCCTCATTTTCAAGCATTGCAATATCGTTTGTGCTCCGTTTTATCACTTTCTACCTTGCTGTTTTTTATTGTAACTATTACAAAAATCAATATCTACTATCCATATTACACTTGTATGAGCATCTCTTTGTCGAACTAGTGCACCTATACAATTTGCCATTGTATTTGGTGTGTTGGGGACACAACAGACTATTTGTTACTTGGTTGCAGGGTTTCTTGAGAGAGACCACCTTCATCCTACGCTTCCCACGGATTGATAAACCCTATCTCATCCACTTGAGGGAAAATTTCTACAAAACTCTGCGCTTGGAGGCCCAACACGAGTTTACAAGAATAAACTTTCATAGTAGACATCAAGCTCTTTTCCGGCGCCGTTGCTAGGGAGGTGCGTGCTTGAAGATATATCTTTAGATCTTGCAATCAAATCTTTTAGTTTCTTGTTTTATCACTAGTTTTGTTTTGTAAAAGAAAACAAAAAAATGGAATTCAGGATGCATCATATTGTTCATCTCTATAATGTCTTTCGTGAAAATGATGGGAAGAAAATTGTGCTCAATTGATAGAAGAAGAATTCAATAAAATCTTTTTAATAAATGTCGGGGAAACTGATCGCCCACGAACACCTATGGGACCGGAGCCCCTTTTCGGTCCGGCAAGGGAGCGGAGGGAGCACAAAGAGCAAATCGAGGGGCACACGCGAGCAGTTCACCCAGGTTCGGGCCGCACGGATGCGTAAAACCCTACTCCTGCCTTGGTTGTATTGAGTTCTTGGCTCGGGAGCAAGAAGATCTACAATACTAGCTACACCGAGCGTGGGAGTGATCAAGTTTCTAGAACCGAACCCCCTCTACGTTGTGCATGGGCCTCCTTTTATAGCTCAAAGGAGTCACCGACAGGTGTCAACGTAGATGAGGGTAAAAGCGTAAAATTGGTGGTAGATGGAACAGTGCATAAACAGTGTATGTACAGTGGTCTATACCTAACCCTGACGGTGGGGGATAAGGGCATTGAATGCCCGTCGCCGTCACCCCAAAAGCGTCCGCCCGGGCGTCTCCGTTCGCCACGATGGCGGCCTCGTCACCGCGGCTCGCCACCGTGTACCCCAGGCTGCACAGCCATCTGCCACATGCCCCTGGAAGGGCCCCAGGGCGACGCGTGGACAGATGAGCTGGAGCGCGGGCACACAGTGAAAGCTTCCCCCGGCAAGCACCTTGCCGGGGTTACTCTCTTGCCGGGCCCAGAAGCTTGTCGTTCCCCGGGTCCTGCCGGGGCGCGTGATGCGCCACGATATGTCTTCTGAGATGCTATTTTCTGGTCTTCCTGGCAAGCTCCTCTTGCCAGGGTCCTGTGAAAATAGGGTGGTCTTGTGCTTGGAGCAGCCTTCCCGGCAAGATCCTCTTGCCGGGGCCTTGTTCTTCTGACTTGTATACTTTGTTCTTGAATGGCTTCAAGGGAACTAGAGCGGGCTTTGGCGGGCACGTGGTGAGCCCGACCATGGGACGCTGCTACTGCCCGTGCACAAGTCGGGATACTAAGGTACCCCTAATTTAGTACACCGACAGGAGCCCCCGGGCCTGGGCCACACACGGTGCCGAGCGCTGTTGGGCCAGGCCCAAAACAGTGCACGGGCACACGCGGCCCACGGCGCGCAGTATCCCTCTCCGTATCCGCCGCATCTCTCCCTAACGGCACGCGTCGATTGCGGCGTCGTGGGAGAGATCGTGGCCTATTTCTTTAATGGGAAAATGCGGAACGTCCCCCACTTCCCCCTTAAAAGCAGAGGAAGCAGGGGCAGTTTCCCCCCATTGCTTCATTGCGTCTTCAATCTCCAGAAACCCCCGCCTCTCTCCGCCTCCCCAAAGGTCGACAGAGAGCCGAGCTCCACCCTTCCTCCGCCGTCTCCAGCATCCGCAGCGCCGTCGACCTCCCTCGCCGTCCCCGCCATGGCCCCGAAGAGCGACAAGGCGAAGAGCGACAAGGCGAAGAAAGAGAAGTCCGACAAGGCGGCGAAGCTGGCAGCCATGCGGAAGAGGATGGTGGTCTTCCCGCCGAGGCTCGGCGCGAGGGAGCTGCGGGACAAGTATTACCTGTTCTGGGCGAGGGAGACGAAAGCTCACCCACGCACCAGGGTCCTCCCCGCCGAAGCCATCGACATGTACCCGGGAGGTTACCACTAGTTCGCTTTGTTCTTCCACTGTGGCCTTTGTCCTCCGTATTCTGAGTTTTTCTGCGATGTGATGAACACGTACGGCTTCCACCTCCTAGATTTCACCCTGAATGTCGTTCTTACAATGGCCGTTTTCGCACATCTGTGTGAAAACTTTGTCGGGGTCCATCCCAACGTAGCTCTCTTCCGCCACTTCTTCACACCTAGAGTAGAGTCTGGATCTCCACTCTCCGGTGGCATTTCCTGGATCTTCAGGCTTAACAAGAAAGAGGCGTACTTGATTGGAGAGCTCCGCGGCAAGTGGGAGGAGTGGAGAGCTGATTGGTGCTGGGTTATGGAAGAGGAACCCCAGCAGTTTACCTCCCCGCACCGAGCGGCAATAGTGCGAGGCAAGGATTGGAGCGACTTGGCCCCGGAGGACGATAAGCTGTAGATTGCCTTTACTAGGATCCTTCGCCTCCGGGCCGCCAACCTTACTGTAGGTGAGGTCGGGGCGGATTTCCTCCGTCGCCGCATTGCCCCCTTGCAGGACAGGAAGAGGCCTGCTTGGGAGTTCGGCAATGCGGCAGACTTCATGAGGCTGCGCCCCGGGCTGAATTATAACTTCACCGTCTTGGAACTCAAGGGGATGATCCGGGAGCTGTTCAAGCATGACCCCAAGCACCCAGAGAGGTTCACCCCGTCGAACGTAGTGGTTCCATTATGCAATAACTCTGCCCTTAGTGCTATCCGTGCGGCAATGCCTGAGTGCGACTCCCACGGGGTTGCTCCCACCTGGCTGATGCCTTCAGAGGAGACCGTGCAGACTTTCTTCGACAACCAGGTTGAACGGCCGCGCAACCCCGACGAGAAGAAAGGTCTCACGCGCGCGACCACCGACCGGGACGTGGCATACATAGCCAACAGGATGGAGGAGGCCGCCACAGCGGCGGCCGCGGGTGAGTTCGGGTACACCGTGGAGGAAGCAGAAGCAGCGGATGCAGTGAGCCGGGCCGAGGAGCAAGAAATCCTCAAACTGCTGAGGCCCGCCGGGAAGCCTGCCGGGGAGCCTGCCGGGACAAGCGAGGCTGCCGGGCAAGGCACTGAGTCCAGTGAGCCCGCCGAGGAGGACGCCGAATCGGGCGATTCCGATGAAGACTCGGGCGGGTCACTGAACCTCGACGACCTTTCCTCATCCTCGGAGAACTCTCCGCCACCGCCAAGTCCTCCGCCACAGCCGAAGAAGCGCCTCCGCAAGACCACTGAGACGGTGAAGCAGCCGGCGCCCCGACAGCAGCCGAAGCGTCGGGCGACGCGTGCCACCACGACGAGCAAGGTCGTCAAGGAGGCGCCCCGTGTCCCAGCGGCGAGCGGAGGGGGATCTTCCCGGAGCGGTTCTGGTGTTCCTTCTGCTCCTCGGTCCTCGGCGACGACCGGCGCGGGGTCTTCGCAACCCACGGCTCCGGAGCCCGCCAAGCGCCCGAGGGAGCCTACTCCTCCAGCTCCTCGCGCTGGGATGCGCGAGGCGGAATTTGACTTCTCCGCCCTTAGCTCCGACGAGGTGGAGGAAGAGTAAGCACTTGCAACTTTTATTTCCTTTGATTTTTGTTCTTGTCTTGAATTCTCTTGCTTGGTTCTGATCTTGTTTGGCTTCCAGGACCCTGACCCAGAGGATGGCGAAGAGGGCCAAGATCCCTGTGGTCGACCTTGAGGGCGACGAGCCCGTCGCCGCGGCAGGAGACGTGCCCGCGACAGGCTTGCCGGACCAGCCTGCTGCTCCGGAGAGCAGCCCCCAGCGCAGCCCCCAGCGTAAGTTCGTTGTTCACTTTTCTGCTTATCGGGCGCGCTTGAGCTTCTTATCCTTATTGATGTCTTGTTTGCTTGTTGTCTTGTGCAGAAGTGGAGCCGCAGCCGCAGGAGCGTCAAAAGACTGCTCCCGACGAGCCACTTGTCCCACCGTCCCCGCCAAGGAGGAGCTCCCCGGCGAGGGAGGGTGCTCCGCCAAGGGCAGGTACTCTGCCAAGGGCGAGTACCCCGCCAAGGGCGAGCACCCCGACAAGGGAGGGCACCCCGCCAAGGGAAGGCGCCAGCAGCCCTCCGCCGGCGGGGGCCACTACTACGCCGCCAAGGGAGAACTCCCCGGCGAGGGACCCCGTCATTGAAGAGGCCCGCGCAGGTAAACCCTTGTACTTTCCTTCTTCTGAACTCTTCTTTTTTGGATATTTGCTTGACGATTCTTCTTTTCTTCTTTTTCTGTTGCCAGATCCGCCTCTCCCGGAGCCGATGGAGACGGAGACCATCGCCGAGGAGGAAGTGCGTGACAATGCTGGCGACGCCGCCACTGCTGACGAGCCCGTCGCCGACGAGACCCCCTCGGCCACTGACGCGGCAGCTGGGGAGGGGACCGGCGACCGCACTGACGGCCCCGAGGCCGCAGGAGCGCCGGACGCTGCACCGGCCGCCGACCCCTCCGCCGCCGCGACTGGGCCGGGTATCTATCTGGAGGCCGCCAACGGGGTCTTCATCCAAGTCCCGTGGGCGTCATCATCAAGGGAACCCGTGGAGGGTGAGAGCTTCGATGGAGAAGTCCTCGCCTCCGCCGGGCTGAAGGTTGTCGACGCGCCCGGCAGCAGCAGTGAGCCCGAAGAGGAGCAGCTCCTACGCCGGCTTTTGGCCTTGTACCGAGCCAGGCAGGCCAAGCTAGAGTCCCGAGAGGCTCTGGCCGCCAAGGCCAACATCGACTTGGGGAAACGCGCCGCGGAGCTCCGCGCCGCCAACCAAGCGGCCCTCCGGAACTTGGCGGAGGAGCGCGAGGAGCTCGCCGAAGCACACCAGGCGTTCATCCTCGAGAAGGCCGAGGTTGAGGAGCAGCATCGACTGGCCGCCGAGGATCTGGCTCGGCGGGAAGGAGCGCTAAACCAGCGGAAGGTCGACCTCGATAGCCACGAGGACGACCTTACCGCGCGCGAGCAGTCCATTGGCGGGGCTCTGCAGGAGGCGAGGGATGCCACTGCTGCCGCAGAGACCGCCAAGAGGGACCTGGAGGCGAGGGTGGCGCAGTTGGAGCTTGATCTGAAGACGAGCGAGGAGAAGGTCGCCGCGCTCAAACTTGAAAGGGAGAAGGACGCCCACAGCCACACGGAGCTGCAGGTCCAACTCTCCGAGAAGGGCAAAGAGCTCAACGACGCCAAGGACTCCATCGCAGACTTGGAGCTGAAATTGTCCACTCTTTCTGAGTCGCTTGACGGGGCCCGGGACAGGGAGTCTAAGTTGAAGGACGATCTCCGGGCTGAAAGGGCGCTGCTGGACAGTGCCGCTCTATCGCAGAACAACTTCCAGCGGGCGGTGGAGCAGTGGACCGAGGAGCTCGTCGCCTCTGTCGCCAACATCGACAAGGAGATGGTGTTTAGGGTTTAGGGTTTAGGGAAGATAACTAAGAATTTTAAAATTTTGAATGCTCAAACTTTGGCAACTTAGCTTTTGTGTTCCGTTTGCTTCCCGGCAAGGCCTTCCTTCCTTGAACAGCACTTGGTCCATACCACTGTCTCCT
>LR738712.1:65081969-65146384 GCA_902687465.1 Secale cereale
AGTAAAGAGACTTGCCGGTAACGAGATTGAACTAGGTATAGAGATACCGACGATCGAATCTCGGGCAAGTAACATACCGATGACAAAGGGAACAACGTATGTTGTTATGCGGTTCGACCGATAAAGATCTTCGTAGAATATGTAGGAGCCAATATGGGCATCCAGGTTCCGCTATTGGTTATTGACCGGAGAGATGTCTCGGTCATGTCTACATAGTTCTCGAACCCGTAGGGTCCGCACGCTTAAACGTTCGTTGACGATATAGTATTTAATGAGTTATGTATGTTGGTGACCGAATGTTATTCGGAGTCCCGGATGTGATCACGGACATGACGAGGAACTCCGGAATGGTCCGGAGATAAAGATTAATATATGGGATAATAGTGTTTGACCTCCGGAAGGGTTCCGGAATTCACCGGAAGGGGTTCCGGATGTTTCCCGAAGTGTTTGGGTACGAGAACACTTTATTTGGGCCAAAAGGGGAAGCACACAAGGTTTTTGGAAGGCGCAAAAGGAAGTTTTGCGGAGTCCAGGGGCCAGACGCCAGGGTCCCTGGCGTCTGGGTCCAGACGCCGGGAACCCTGGCGTCTGGCCCTGGAGTCCGAGAAGGTCTCTTGCCTTTCGGGTGAAACCGACTTTGTGAAGGCTTTTACTCCAAGTTTCGACCCCAAGGCTCAACATATAAATAGAGGGGTAGGGCTAGCACCCAAGACACATCAAGATACACCAAGCCGTGTGCTGGCTACCCCGACCCTCTAGTTTATCCTCCGTCTAGTTTCTGCAGTGCTTGGCGAAGCCCTGCAGAGATTGTTCTTCATCAACAACCGTCACCACGCCGTCGTGCTGCCGGAACTCATCTACTACCTCGCCCGTCTTGCTGGATCAAGAAGGCGAGGACGTCATCGAGCTGAACGTGTGCTGAACGCGGAGGTGCCGTACGTTCGGTACTAGATCGGGACGGATCGTGAAGGTGCACGACTACATCAACCGCGTTGATAAACGCTTCCGCTTTCGGTCTACGAGGGTACGTAGACACACTCTCCCCTATCGTTGCTATGCATCTAGTAGATAGATCTTGCGTGATCGTAGGAAAATTTTGAAAATACTACGTTCCCCAACAGTGGCATCATGAGCCAGGTCTATGCGTAGATGATATGCACGAGTAGAACACAAGTGAGTTGTGGACGATACTAGTCATACTGCTTACCAGCATGTCATACTTTGCTTCAGCGGTATTGTGAGATGAAGCGGCCCGGACCGACATTACGCGTACGCTTACGCGAGACTGGTTTCACCGTTATGAGCACTCGTTGCTTAAAGGTGACTGGCGGGTGTCTGTCTCTCTCACTTTAGCTGAATCGAGTGTGGCTACGCCCGGTCCTTGTGAAGGTTAAAACAGCACATACTTGACAAAACATCGTTGTGGTTTTGTATGCGTAGGTAAGAACGGTTCTTGCTAAGCCCGTAGCAGCCACGTAAAACTTGCAACAACAAAGTAGAGGACGTCTAACTTGTTTTTGCAGGGCATGTTGTGATGTGATATGGTCAAGACATGATGAGTTATACGGTTTTGTATGAGATGATCATGTTTTGTAATGTTATCGGCAACTGGCAGGAGCCATATGGTTGTCGCTTTATTGTATGAAATGCAATCGCCATGTAATTGCTTTACTTTATCACTAAGCGGTAGCGATAGTCGTAGAAGCAATAGTTGGCGAGACGACAACGATGCTACGATGGAGATCAAGGTGTCGCGCCGGTGACGAAGGTGATCATGACGGTGCTTTAGAGATGGAGATCAAAAGCACAAGATGATGATGGCCATATCATGTCACATATTTTGATTGCATGTGATGTTTATCTTATTATGCTTCTTATTTTGCTTAGAACGACGGTAGCATTATAAGATGATCCCTTACTAAATTTCAAGGTATAAGTGTTCTCCCTGAGTATGCACCGTTGCGAAAGTTCGTCGTGCCGAGACACCACGTGATGATCGGGTGTGATAAGCGCTACGTTCAAATACAACGGGTGTAAGCCAGTTTTGCACACGCAGAATACTCGGGTTAAACTTGACGAGCCTAGCATATGCAGATATGGCCTCGGAACACTGGAGACCGAAAGGTCGAGCGTGAATCATATAGTAGATATGATCAACATAAGATGTTCACCATTGAAACTACTCCATCTCACGTGATGATCGGACATGGTTTAGTTGATTTGGATCACGTGATCATTTAGATGACTAGAGGGATGTCTATCTAAGTGGGAGTTCTTAAGTAATATGATTAAATTGAACTTTAATTTATCATGAACTTAGTCCTCGTAGTATTAGCATATCTATGTTGTAGATCAATAGCTCACGATGTTGCTCCCCGTTTATTTTTTATATGTTCCTAGAGAAAACTAAGTTGAAAGATGTTAGTAGCAATGATGCGGAATTGTTCCGTGATCTGAGGGTTATCCTCATTGCTGCACAGAAGAATTATGTCCTTGATGCACCGCTAGGTGACAGACCTATTGCAGGAGCAGATGTAAACGTTATGAACGTTTTGACAAAAGCTCAGTATGATGACTACTTGATAGTTTAAGTGCACCATGCTTTAAGGCTTAGAACCGGGACTTCAAAAACGTTTTGAACGCCATGGAGCATATAAGATGTTCCAAGAGTTGAAATTAGTATTTCATACTCATGCCCATGTCGAGAGGTATAAGACCTCTGACAGTACATTGCCTACAAGATGGAGGAGAATAGCTCAACCAGTGAGCATGTGCTCAGATTGTCTGGGTACTACAATTACTTGAATCAAGTGGGAGTTAATCTTCCAGATAAGATAGTAATTGACAAAGTTCTCTAGTCACTATCACCAAGTTAGTAGAACTTCATGATGAACTATAATATGCAAGGGATGACGAAGGTAATTCCCGAGCTCTTCGCGATGCTAAAATCGGCGAAGGTAGAAATCAAGAAAGAGCATCAAGTGTTGATGGTTAATAAGACCACTTGTTTCAAATAAAGGGCAAAGGGATAGAAGGGGAACTTCAAGAAGAATGACAAGCAAGTTGTCACTCCCATGAAGAAACCCAAAGCTAAAACTCAAGCCTGAAACTAAGTGCTTCTACTGCAAAGGAAATGGTCACTGGAAGTGGAACTGCCCTAGATACTTGGCGGATAAGAAGGATGGCAAAGTGAGCAAAGGTATATTTGATATACAGATTATTTGATGTGTATTTTACTAGTGTTCATAGCAACCCCTCGGTATTTGATACTGGTTTAGTTGCTAAAGAGTAGTAACTCAAAATGGGAGTTGCATAATGAATAGAAACTTGTTAAAGGATGAAGTGCCGATGTGTATTGGAAGTAGTTCCAAGATTGATATGATCATCATCGCACACTTCCTATACTTTCGGGATTAGTGTTGAACCTAAATAAGTGTTATTTGGTGTTTGTGTTGAACATGAATATGATTTGATCATGTTTATTGCAATATGGTTATTCATGTAAGTTAGAGAATAATTGTTGTTCTGTTTACATGAATAAAACCTTCTATGGTCATACACCCAATGAAAATGGTTTGTTGGATCTCGATCGTGTGATACACATATTCATAATATTGAAGCCAAAAGATGCAAGGTTAATAATGATAGTGCAACTTATTTGTGGCACTGCCGTTTAGGTCATATTGGTGTAAAGCGCATGAAGAAACTCCATAGTGATGGACTTTTGGAATCACTTGATTATGAATCACTTGGTGCTTGCGAACCATGCCTCATGGGCAAGATGACTAAAACTCCGTTCTCCGGAACTGTGGAGCAAGCAACAGAGTTGTTGGAAATCATACATACTGATGTATGCGGACCAATGAGTGTTGAAGCTCGTGGCGGGTATCGTTATTTTCTAACCTTCACTGATGATTTGAGCAGATATGGGTATATCTACTTAATGAAGCACAAGTCTGAAACATTTGAAAAGTTCAAAGAATTTCAGAGTGAAGTGGAGAATCATCGTAACAAGAAAATAAGAGTTTCTACGATATGATCGTAGAGGTAAAATATTTGAGTTAGTGAGTTTGGCCTTCAGTAAAAACAATGTGAAATAGTTTCACTACTCACGCCACCTGGAAGACCACAGTGTAATGGTGTGTTCGAACGTCATAACCGTACTTTATTAGATATGGTGCGACCGATGATGTCTCTTACCGATCTACCACTATCGCTTTTGGGGTTATGCATTAGAGACAGCTACATTCACGTTAAATAGGGCACCATCTAAATCCTTGGAGATGACACCGTATGAACTGTGGTTTGACGAAAAACCTAAGTTGTCATTTCTTTAAGTTTGGGACTGCGGTGCTTATGTGAAAAAGTTTCAACATGATAAGCTCGAACCCAAATCGGAGAAGTAAATCTTCATAGGATACCCAAAAGAAACTGTTGGGTACACCTTCTATCACAGATCCGAAGCCAAGGCCTTTGTTGCTAAGAGTGGATCCTTTCTAGAGAAAGAGTTTCTCTCGAAAGAAGTGAGTGGGAGGAAAGTGGAACTTGATGAGGTAATTGTACCTTCTCCCGAATTGGATAGTAGTACATCACAGAAACTGGTTTCAGTGATTCCTACACCAATTAGTGAGGAAGCTAATGATGATGATCATGAAACTTCGGATCAAGTTACTGTTGAACTTCGTAGATCAACCAGAGTACGTTCCGCACTAGAGTGGTACGGCAACCCGGTTCTGGAAGTCATGTTACTGGACCATAATGAACCTACGAACTATGAGGAAGCGATGATGAGCCCAGATTCCGCGAAATGGCTTGAGGCCATGAAATCTGAGATGGGATCCATGTATGAGAACAAAGTGTGGACTTTGGTTGACTTGCCCGATGATCGGTAAGCCATCGAAAATAAATGGATTTTTAAGAGGAAGACTGACGCTGACGGTAATGTTACTGTTTACAAAGCTTGACTTGTTGCGAAATGTTTTCGACAAGTTCAAGGAGTTGACTACGATGAGACTTTCTCACCCGTAGCGATGCTTAAGTCTGTCCGAATCATGTTAGCAATTGCCCCATTTTATGAAATCTGGCAAATGGATAACAAAACTGCATTCTTTAATGGATTTATTAAAGAAGAATTGTATATGATGCAACCAGAAGGTTTTGTCAATCCTAAAGGTGCTAACAAAATGTGCAAGCTCCAGCGATCCATCTATGGACTGGTGCAAGCATCTCGGAGTTGGAATATATGCTTTGATAAGTTGATCAAAGCATATAGATTTATACAGACTTGCGGTGAAGCCTGTATTTACAAGAAAGTGAGTGGGAGCACTACAACCTTTCTGATAAGTATATGTGAATGACATATTGTCAATCGGAAAGGATGTAGAATTTTCTGGAAAGCATAAAGGAGTGTTTGAAAGGAGTTTTTCAAAGAAATACCTTGGTGAAGCTGCTTACATATTGGGCATCAAGATCTATAGAGATAGATCAATACGCTTGATAAGACTTTCGATGAGTACATACCTTGATAAGATTTTGAAGTAGTTCAAAATGGATCAGTCAAAGAAGGAGTTCTTGCCTGACTTGTAAGGTGTGAAGTTGAGTAAGACTCAAAGCCAGACCACGACAGAAAAATATAGAGAGAATGAAAGTCATTCCCTATGCCTCGGCCATAGGTTCTATAAAGTATGCCATGCTGTGTACCAAACATGTTGTGTACCTTTCCATGAGTTTGACAGGGAGGTACAATAGTGATCCAGGAGTAGATCACTGTACAGCGGTCAAAATTATCCTTAGTAACTGGATGACTAAGGAAATGTTTCTCGATTATGGAGGTGACAAAGAGTTCGTCGTAAAGGGTTACGCCGATGCAAGCTTTGACACTAAATCCAGATGACTCTAAGTATCAATCTGGATGTGTATTGAAAGTGGGAGCAATTAGCTAGAGTAGCTCCATGCAGAGCATTGTAGACATAGAAATTTGCGAAATAGATACGGATCTGAATGTGACAGAACCGTTGACTAAACTTATCTCACAAGCAAAACATGATCACACCTTATTACTCTTGGGTATTAATCACATAGCGATGTGAACTAGATTATTGACTCTAGTAAACCCTTTGGGTGTTGGTCACATGGCGATGTGAACTATGGGTGTTATTCACATAACGATGTGAACTATCGGTATTAAATCACATGGCGATGTGAGCTAGATTATTGACTCTAGTGCAAGTGGGAGACTGAAGGAAATATGCCCTAGAGGCAATAATAAAGTTGTTATTTATATTTCCTTATATCATGATAAATGTTTATTATTCATGCTAGAATTGTATTAACCGGAAACTTAGTACATGTGTGAATACATAGACAAAACAGAGTGTCCCTAGTATGCCTCTACTAGACTAGCTCATTGATCAAAGATGGTTATGTTTCCTAACCATAGACATGAGTTGTCATTTGATCAACGGGATCACATCATTAGGAGAATGATGTGATGTTCAAGACCCATCCGTTAGCTTAGCACTATGATCGTTTAGTTTTACTGCTATTGCTTTCTTCATGACTTATACATGTTCCTATGACTATGAGATTATGCAACTCCTGAATACCGTAGGAACACCTTGTGTGCTATCAAACGTCACAACGTAACTGGGTGATCATAAAGATGCTCTACAGGTGTCTCCGAAAGTATTCGTGGTGTTGGCATAGATCAAGATTAGGATTTGTCACTCCGAGTGTCGGAGAGGTATCTTTGGGCCCTCTCGGTAATGCACATCATAATAAGCCTTGCAAGCAAATGACTAATGAGTTAGTCACGAGATGATGTATTACGGAACGAGTAAAGAGACTTGCCGGTAACGAGATTGAACTAGGTATAGAGATACCGACGATCGAATCTCGGGCAAGTAACATACCGATGACAAAGGGAACAACGTATGTTGTTATGCGGTTCGACCGATAAAGATCTTCGTAGAATATGTAGGAGCCAATATGGGCATCCAGGTTCCGCTATTGGTTATTGATCGGAGAGATGTCTCGGTCATGTCTACATAGTTCTCGAACCCGTAGGGTCCGCACGCTTAAACGTTCGTTGACGATATAGTATTTAATGAGTTATGTATGTTGGTGACCGAATGTTATTCGGAGTCCCGGATGTGATCACGGACATGACGAGGAACTCCGGAATGGTCCGGAGATAAAGATTAATATATGGGATAATAGTGTTTGACCTCCGGAAGGGGTTCCGGATGTTTCCCGAAGTGTTTGGGTACGAGAACACTTTATTTGGGCCAAAAGGGGAAGCACACAAGGTTTTTGGAAGGCGCAAAAGGAAGTTTTGCGGAGTCCAGGGGCCAGACGCCAGGGTCCCTGGCGTCTGGGTCCAGACGCCGGGAACCCTGGCGTCTGGCCCTGGAGTCCGAGAAGGTCTCTTGCCTTTCGGGTGAAACCGACTTTGTGAAGGCTTTTACTCCAAGTTTCGACCCCAAGGCTCAACATATAAATAGAGGGGTAGGGCTAGCACCCAAGACACATCAAGATACACCAAGCCGTGTGCCGGCTACCCCGACCCTCTAGTTTATCCTCCGTCTAGTTTCTGCAGTGCTTGGCGAAGCCCTGCAGAGATTGTTCTTCATCAACAACCGTCACCACGCCGTCGTGCTGCCGGAACTCATCTACTACCTCGCCCGTCTTGCTGGATCAAGAAGGCGAGGACGTCATCGAGCTGAACGTGTGCTGAACGCGGAGGTGCCGTACGTTCGGTACTAGATCGGGACGGATCGTGAAGGTGCACGACTACATCAACCGTGTTGATAAACGCTTCCGCTTTCGGTCTACGAGGGTACGTAGACACACTCTCCCCTATCGTTGCTATGCATCTAGTAGATAGATCTTGCGTGATCGTAGGAAAATTTTGAAAATACTACGTTCCCCAACAAATTCTTCGAGGAAGGAAAAGTTCCGGATCGCGAAGCTACACCGGAAGAATTGCGGATGTTGCAAAACAATGCTTAAGCTTGTGACATTCTCTTCAATGCCTTGTGTCCCGAGGAGTTCAACAAAATCAGCCGTCTTGAGAATGCAAAAGAGATTTGGGATACTTTGGTTGAAATGCACGAAGGTACCGAGTCCGTGAAGGAATCAAAGCTAGATATTCTTCAAGGTCAACTTGACAAGTTCAAGATGAAGGATGGTGAAGGAGTCGCTGAAATGTACTCTAGGCTTGCTCTCATCACAAATGAGATTGCCGGCTTAGGAAGCGAAGAAATGACCGACCGATTCATCATCAAGAAGATTCTCAGAGCTTTGGATGGAAAGTATGACACCGTGTGCACTTTGATCCAAATGATGCCAAACTACAAGACTCTCAAGCCAACCGAAGTCATTGGAAGAATTGTTGCTCATGAGATGACACTTAAGGATAAGGAAGAGCTTCACAACAAGTCAAGTGGTGCTTACAAAGCTACAAGTGATGCTCCCACTACCTCAAGTGACAAGTTAGTTTCCAATGAAGAGATAAGCCTAATGGTCAAGAACTTCAACAAATTCTACAAGAATAGAGGCAAAGAGAGAAGCTCAAAGTCTAGATCATATGATGAAAAGAGATCTTCTAGTCGTGATCGAAACTGCTACAATTGTGGAAGACCCGGACACTACTCAAATGAGTGTACGGCTCCCCACAAGAGAAGAGAAGAATCTCCAAGAAGAAGAAGCTCAAGAGATGAGTCACCTCGGAAAGAGAGAAGGAGTAGAGATGATCGTTATGAACGAAGACTCTCTCGGAGAAGCAAGGATTCAGAGAGGAAAGACAAGTCATCAAGGAGCTACACAAGAAGAAAACATCAAGCTCATGTAGGTGAATGGGTCTCCGGCTCCGACTCCGACAATCAATCCGAAGGAAGCTATCACTCCGACTCCGACTACAGTCAAGATGAAGGTGTTGCCGGTCTTGCTCTCGTATCCTCCAACTCCAACTCCTACGACTTATTTGATTCACCAAATGAGGGAATTGGAAGATGTTTCATGGCTAAAGGCCCCAAGGTATCACACCCTGAATTCATTGACTTCAATAGTGATGAGGATGACTTGCTTGGTGAAGATGAGCTCTTGCATGATAAATCCAGTGAGCCTAGTAACGATGAACATGCTAGTAGTCTTTATAGTCGAGAAGAGTCGAATGACAATGCTATGAAGGAGATTGAGCGTCTAACTAAAGAACTAAACACTCTTAAGTTAGCTCATGAAACAACTCAAGAAGATCATAGAGAGCTCCTAAGATCTCATGAGAAGCTACGCTTTGAGAAGCTCAC
This sequence comes from Secale cereale, assembly GCA_902687465.1. Taxonomy (NCBI): domain Eukaryota; kingdom Viridiplantae; phylum Streptophyta; class Magnoliopsida; order Poales; family Poaceae; genus Secale; species Secale cereale. The sequence continues at coordinate 65,091,275 of LR738712.1, forward strand.
TCTAGAGCAAGAACATGAGTTTCTAAAAGCAATCAATGACGATCTTCGAAAGAAGAGTTCTTCATATCTTGCCAAACGACTTCTCTTGTCTAATTTCTTGCCACCCATTAAGACTAAGCATGACAAGCATAAGAAAAATTCTTCCTCTAGCAGTAACAATAACCATGCTAAATCCAATGTTGTTGCTTCTAGTAGTTCTCTTGATTCCACTAACAATGTTTCAAGCCAAGTTACACTTGAGCAAGAGAATAGTTTATTGAAAGGGATCATAGAGAAAGGTGTCTACAAGAGCCTTGCCGGAAGCAAGAACTTTGAGGAAATTGTTCGCAAGCAAGGAAGGCACCGGAAGAATCAAGGAATTGGTTTTGAGCGAAAGTTCAACGCCGAAGGTGTTGAGTGGGAAGAAGGTCAATATCCTACTCCACAGTTTGTTCCTCAAAAGGAGAAGTATGATCCTACTTCTTCCAATGTGGAACAAGCTCAAGATGACCTTCCACCACAAGACCACAAGCTAAAAGGCAAGGACAAGCTTCAAGAGGAGATTAATGCATTTGTTGAAGCACCTCAAGCCATGGTCAAGTGGGTTCCCAAGGAAACGTCAAGTTCTACTTCGTCAAGCTCAACTACAACCCCAAGGATTCCCATCAAGATGATGTGGATCCCGAAGAAGAAGAACTAGAAAGTTCTTGAGGGTGACTCCGCCAACATACTTCACTCACATTCATTTTGGCAAAGGCTTGTGCAATCAACTTCCACATCGTGCACTAGTTCATGGAGTCACAAACCCTCTTGTTGGTAAGTCAAGGGACAAGGTAATCATTGCTTTCATGGACATCATCTATTGTGAACTTCAATCTATGTCCATGGATATCCTTGTTTGTTCCTTGTGGGACTAACCCATGTAGGTATTGAAAGTGCCCGAATCCAAAGGATAGCTCCCAACTCTTGATGATCTCCATCAACATTGAGCATCCACATCTTCAACATCTACATGAAGTCTTCTACGACAACCCAAGGTTAGTTTGACCCTTTAAAAGGGGTTCTCACATCTAGGGGGAGCTTTGCTCTAAAAAATTGAGCTAAAGCATCTTCAAATGATGTGAACACATCAATGCTTTATGTAAAAGTGGTAACCCCACTTGTGCTTAAACGATGAGTATGACCTATGATCAAATGTTCTCATTTGGCTCCTAAGTCAATATACTCATATAAAGATGACCTAGTCATCGACAAATTGTGTGTTAGTTGCTAGAGTTTTGGTTGTGCATGTTGGACACATATTTCATTTGCTATCTTATTGTGTGAGCATGTTGGATGCATGATTTTATCCATTCGAGGACATCCATTTGTTGTTTTGGTCGTTTTGATTTTTCTGACCAAATGGATGGACAAGAATGCCTAAGTACCTCCCCTAGCTATCTATGCTTTCTTGTCTCAAATTCTATTCATGCTTACATCACAAATTTTGAACAAGTCATTTTCGGACCCTCCGGGTGAGGAGCACTCGGAGCCACCGATCCGTCAAGGGCTAATTTCCAAAACCTTCTAATTGATTTCGGTCAGACCAACTCACTCAAACTCGGTCGAACCGAAAGCATTTAGACTGATCTAGGTTTTCATCTCGGTGAAACCGAGTTGTGATTTTCGGCGTGACCGAAGTCCATAACTGCCTAGCAGTTATCCATCTCGGTGCCACCGAGTTTTACAACTCGGTCCCACCGACAGCGAAGGGGTATATATTCCGAGGGCCACGCGCGTTGATTCCTCCTTCAAACGTTTCGCCCCCACACCCCTTGCTGCCGTCGCCTTGGTCTCCGGATCGTCGCCGCCGTCGCCTGTGCGCCCTCGCCGCAGGTCTCCGTCGCCGTCAACGGCCATCTCCTCCGCGCCGTTGCCGCCGTAGAAAAACTCCACCAAGTTAGGGTGAGTTTTGATCCCACTCGTGCTCCCATCTCCGATTCAATGCATGTTTGGATTGCCTAGTATCTTGCCATGATTGAAATCCTCCTGTACACCATATTGGTTCGTTTGAACTAGATTCGAGTAAAAGTTTTAGGGTTAGGTTTCCGCGGAACACATCTCGGTGAGACCGATTTTATATTTTCGGTATGACCGATTTGGCCTATGGCCATTGCACTGCACCCTTCGGTCCAACCGAGTTGTGCAAAATCGGTGTGACCGAAATGAAGATTATGTGAAACCCTAGTGTTTTCGGCAGGACCGAAACCCACTTCGGTCAAACCGAAAGTGGTGTGCCAAGCTCCTGTTTAACACTTCGGATTCACCGAACCTTAAACTTGGTCTGACCGAAATGTCTTCTGTGAAAACTTAATACTAGAATTTGAACTCATTTTTTTGCAAAAACTTCTGCATTTTGTGATGACTCTTCTTCTCTGCCTACACCTTATCTATTCACAGGTTGTCAGCCATGTCAGATGCCAGTGACAGTGAGAACAGGTCAGAGACACCCATTGCAGACATTCCAGAGGCAGGCACTAGTCCTGATCCTAGTAGCTCATCTGATGATGGTGAGAGGAGTACACCAAGTGGCATGCCTCCTGTAGCCACCAGAGCTAGAAAGAAGAGGTTCCAGCAGAGGATTTGGAAATCTGGAAGCTCGGCTCAGTCTACCATCTCCAGGCAGGCTTACCTACCACTAATACCATTTTGAGGCATACCTTGATTCCCAAATCTGGAGATGATCGCATGATCAGAGGATACTCTATCAACATGCTGCACATACTTGATGAGAGAGCACCTTTCAAGGTGATGGACTTGATGGTAGAGACCATTAAGAGGACTGCAGCTGACCAGAAAAGGTCATGTGGATTTGCCCCGCAGATTCAGATGCTTATCAATGCCAAGTTTGGCACGGGCACATTCTTGTTGGATAGAGAACATTTACCGTTGCAGCCAGAGCATGAAGACAATGTTGTTGTGATGGATGAGGAGGATCCGACATCTGTTGAAGGTCAAGCCAAGATCGCAGCTGCTAAGAAAGCCAAAGCTGACAAGGAAGCAGCAGCAGCAGCAGCTAAACCAAAGAGTTTCGGAGAGCAAATTCTTGAAGCTACTCAAAGGATTGAACAACGCCTGGCCAGCATTGAACAGTCTCAGGAGAGCTTAGAGAGGATTGTTGACGAGAAGATCCACGCTCTGGACGTGAAGCTGACTGAAGTACAAGTGACCGTCAACAAGCTCGAGGCAGACATTGAGGAAGCAAAGCAGGACAAGGCAGAGCTTATGCGTGAGTTGCAGGATGACTTAGTCCAGGATTCTCATCGACAGACTGCTCCGGTTCCCAAAGGATCCCGATCAGCTGCTATTCCAGTGACTGACACCAGGACTACAGCTTCAGCACCTCCCACAGTTCCAGCAGTTGCTCCTACTCCAGCCCCAGCTCCAGTGTCCACTCCTCCAGCACAGACATCAGCTGAAGTCTTCGCCGATGCTGTCATATCCACTCCGACATCAACCCAGACGGGAGCCGCCAGCAGAGTCCACAGTGACGCTTAGCTCTATGCTTTTTTGAACTTTTTGGTAACTTGTTGCCAAAGGGGGAGAAATTGTATAGATCATAGGGCTTCGAGAGAGAGAGTGATGTTGTCTTTGCGTTTTTGCTCTTTCGTTCTTTTGCGGTTTATTTGAGATACTTTTGGTTTTCGAGACATTCAGTGTGTTTGATACTCCGTTTGATTCTACCTTAATGAGTGCTTGGTCGTACTATGCTTTAATGTGTGCTTAATGCTTATCATATGCCATTCCTATCTCGTATGACCATTTACTCATGTCTTGGTGATTGGGTGCATGCTGTTCATTCTTATAATTTTGTGCGCTCCACCAAGATGTATGTGACATGGAAGAGTGACCCATGATCCTAATCGATTGTGCATTTGCATTCAAACGCAAATCTTAAATAATGCACAAATTTAGGGGGAGCTCTTGCTTATCACATACTTCTCAAAGCGACGATATTATTCATTGATTATATCCTTCATTACCAAAAAGGGGGAGATTGAAAGTGCAACTAATCCCCGGGTGGTTTTGGTAATTAATAACAACATATATATCATTGAACTAATAGTTACTTGAGAATCATTTCAGAGAGTTCAGTGATATGGGTATGGCAAGGACTGAAGAAGTGGACCCCTCAAAATGCTAAGGCAAGCATTGGGAAAAGCTCAAGACTCCATTTTTGGTTTAGTGATCCAAGATCACATTGAGTCCATAGGAAAAGCCAATACTATTAAAAGGGGATGAGGTTATGATGATGATCTGGTTGCTCAAGTGCTTAGTGATACATCTCCTAAACTATCAGCAACTTTCACTGCCATAGACACTCATAAGTAGTCTCGGTCCCACCGATATTCCAAACTCAGTCACACCGAGATGAACCACCTCAGCCATAAGCCAAACCCTAGTAAACTCGGATTTTCCGATTCTGAACTCGGTCTCACCGAAACATGAGTTGCCAAGTTTCTGTAACCTTCTGTCATCAAATCGGTGTCACCGAGATGATGAAGTCGGTCCCACCGAAACTGGCATGCTCTTGTCATTGCACGAATCGGACTAACCGAGATTGTATATTCGGTCCCACCAAAAATCCCAACGTTCACATTATTTGAACTATCGGTCTCACCGAGTTGTCCACTTCGGTCCCACCGAGATTGCTCAAATGTGTGTAACGGTTGGATTTTGTGTGGAGGCTATTTATACCCCTCCACCCCCTCTTCATTCGTTGAGAGAGCCATCAGAAAGAACTACCACTCCTACCTTACATTTCTGAGAAGAGAACTACCTACCCTTGTGTTGAGATCAAGTTGCTCCACTCCCACCATATGAAGCTTGATCTCTAGCCTTCCCAAGTTGCTTTCCACTCAATCCTTTCTTCCACCATAGCCAAATCAGTGAGGAGAGTTGAGTGTTGGGGAGATTATCATTTGAAGCACAAGAGCAAGGAGTTCATCATCATCTACAACATCTATTACCTTTTGGAGGGTGGTGCCTCCTAGATTGGTTAGGTGTCGCTTGGGAGCCTCCGTCGTCGAGATGTGGAGTTGAACCAAGAAGTTTGTAAGGGCAAGGAGATCGCCTACTTCGTGAAGATCTACCCCGAGTAAGGCTAGCCCTCCGTGGGCGTAGGCCATGATGGAATAGACAAGGTTGCTTCTTCGTGGACCCTTCGTGGGTGGAGCCCTCCGTGGACTCGCGCAGCCGTTACCCTCCGTGGGTTGAAGTCTCCATCAACGTGGATGTACGATAGCGCCACCTATCGGAACCACGGGAAAAATCACCGCGTCTCCAAAATTGCGTTTGCTCTTCTCCACCTCTCTTTACTACATGTGCAATTTACTTTCCGCTGCCTATACTCTAGAATTGCATGTGTAGGGTGATGCTTGACTTGATCATAATTGTGAATCTGCCAAAAACTGTTCTTTGTCAAAAGGCAGAATTTTTATATTGACAAGTAGTCTAATCACCCCCCCTCTAGACATACTTTTGATCCTACAGGTACCCCCGGTACCACGCCGCTGCTGGTCCGGCACCTCCTGAGAGGGGCACGGTGCATGCACGGACACCGAGGTCTTGGAATGGGCTCGATCGTCCGTCTTGTCCTTGGACTTGGCGGCGCCGTGAGTGTCCTCACCGGCGTCCACCCTTCCGCCATCGTCTACCCCACCAACCGTTGGTTCTGGTGGTGGTGGGATCGACGCGGACGGGCCTCCTACCTCCGAAGCCTTCTTCTTCGGAGGCATGCTGATGTAGTCGATGAGGTTGATGAAGCCGGTGAAGTTGCTGAAGGTTGCGCCCGCGTGAGCGCCGGATCAGGTTCGCACAACCTCGACGTCCCCTACCTGGCGCGCCAAAGATGTCGGGGAAACTGATCGCCCACGAACACCTATGGGACCGGAGCCCCTTTTCGGTCCGGCAAGGGAGCGGAGGGAGCACAAAGAGCAAATCGAGGGGCACACGCGAGCAGTTTACCCAGGTTCGGGCCGCACGGATGCGTAAAACCCTACTCCTGCCTTGGTTGTATTGAGTTCTTGGCTCGGGAGCAAGAAGATCTACAGTACTAGCTACACCGAGCGTGGGAGTGATCAAGTTTCTGGAACCGAACCCCCTCTACGTTGTGCATGGGCCTCCTTTTATAGCTCAAAGGGGTCACCGACAGGTGTCAACGTAGATGAGGGTAAAAGCGTAAAATTGGTGGTAGATGGAACAATGCATAAACAGTGTATGTACAGTGGTCTATACCTAACCCTGACAGTGGGGGACAAGGGCATTGAATGCCCATCGCCGTCACCCCAAAAGCATTCGCCCGGGCGTCTCCGTTCGCCACGATGGCGGCCTCGTCACCGCGGCTCGCCACCGTGTACCCCAGGCTGCACAGCCATCTGCCACGTGCCCCTGGAAGGGCCCCAGGGCGACGCGTGGACAGATGAGCTGGAGCGCGGGCACACAGTGAAAGCTTCCCTCGGCAAGCACCTTGCCGGGGTTACTCTCTTGCCGGGCCCGGAAGCTTGTCGTTCCCCGGGTCCTGCCGGGGCGCGTGATGCGCCACGATATGTCTTCTGAGATGCTGTTTTCTGGTCTTCCTGGCAAGCTCCTCTTGCCAGGGTCCTGTGAAAATAGGGTGGTCTTGTGCTTGGAGCAGCCTTCCCGGCAAGCTCCTCTTGCCGGGGCCTTGTTCTTCTGACTTGTATACTTTGTTCTTGAATGGCTTCAAGGGAACTAGAGCGGGCTTTGGCGGGCACGTGGTGAGCCCGACCACGGGACGCTGCTACTGCCCGTGCACAAGTCGGGATACTAAGGTACCCCTACTTTAGTACACCGACAATAAATGATGAGCATGATTGCAATGTTGTTAGTATGAATTCTTTAAATATCCATGATGTCAACGATATGCTAAGCCATAAGCTTGGGGATGCTATGTTTGATGAAGATGATATTTTTAGCCCCCCAAGATTTGATGTGGAAATTTGTTATAATGGTAGCGTGCCTCCTATTTATGATGATTATGGTGAAATAAAGAAGTGGATTTGGAGAGGCCACGACTTTATTTAGTGATGAATCCACTATTTTGGAGGATGTTTCAATTGACTATGATAACAAAGTTGCTATCTATGATGATTATGGTGATGACATGTATGATATATTGAATAATCATAACCATGAAACTTGTCATCATGACTTTAATTTTCAATCTCATGATAGTTATTTTGTTGAGTTTTCTCCCACCACTATTCATGAGAATAAATTTGCTTATGTGGAGAGTAGCAAAATTTCTATGCTTTTGCATCATGAAAAGAATGATTTATGTGATGACTATATTGTTGAATTCAATCATGATGCTACTGAAAATTACTATGAGAGAGGAACATCTGCTTGTAGGTATTGCATTTATAACAAGTTTCCTCTCTATGTGTTGAAAATCTTGAAGTTTTGCTTGTTTTGCCTTCCTATGCTAGTTGATTCTTGCTCCCATAATTTGTTTGCTCACAAAATCCCTATGCATCGGAAGAGGGTTAGACTTAAATGTGCTTGCCATGTGATTCATGATGCTCTCTTGCATGTTTCAATTCATATCTTTTATTTGAGCATCATTGAAATCATCATGCCTAGCTAAAATGCATTAAAGAAAAGCACTTGTTGGGAGACAACCCAACACTTATACCTACTATTTTTGTGTGTTCACATGGTTAAGCTACTGTAGTAATCATGTTTTACATGTTTCGTTCCAATAAAGTGCCAAGTAAAGCCTTTGGGCTAGTGTGGATGATAGTTGATTTGATTATGTGCAAAAATAGAAAGTTTTTGCTTCCAGTGCAGAAAATTCAATAAATCACTAGAACGTGATAATTAGCTGAAATTTTGACCCATGATTGGTATACAACTTTCCTACGTTGTCCTAATTTTTGAGAATTGTTAGAGTTGAATAAGTATGGTGGTTGTCTAGTTACAGACTATTTTTTTTTTTGATGGAATGACAGTAGGAGAGGCTCCCACTGTTTTTGTATATATATGATGTAAGGTGTTACAGATATGTTATAGGTTGCATTACATTTATGTAGACATCCTACCCCTTTCCTCCCCTCCTCTCAAGAAGTGGGGGGGTGAGGTTTAGGTGAGCACAATGTAGTGTCTACTCAAAAACAGGCAAGTGAAAATGGGGGGAGCTAGGGCAGAGAATTACAATAGGCAATCACAGAGGTCTTCTGAGCCTCTTTTACTCTGTATTGGAGAAGGCCAAAATCTTCCTTGAAACGTGTCAACCAAGAGGTTGTGCTGGGGTTGATCCTTCTAAAGTGTTTATTATTGCGCTCTTTCCACAGACTCCACGCCGCCGTCAGAAAGATTTCCATGAAGAGGGGTCTAGGTTCCTCCTCATTGGTTTGGGCGATCAAGTCTAGCCTGGAGGCAAAGGCGGGCCAGTGTATATCAATTTTTTCCCAGCAAGCTTTGCTGAATGGGCACGTGAAGATCGTGTGGTCGATCGTTTCTTCGATATTCTGTCCACATAGAAGGCAGTCAAACACATCCCCAATGTCATAGTGTCGTCTTTTCAGCATGTTTGTTGTGTTAAGTCGATCAAGTAGCATGAGCCATCCGAAGACTTTAATTCTCATGGTGCATTTGGATCGCCATAAAAGTTGGAAGGCTGGATGTCATGGGGTGTGTCTGAAGCAGAACTTGTAGTAATCAGCGGCTTTGAAGTCTGCTTTCCCCTAGGTGTAGTACCAGACGTCAGTGGCGGATGTGGAGGGGCTCAGGTGATTGTATAGATGTTGTATGTTGCGAACTTCCGTGAGTGCTTCCGGGGAGAGGGGCAAATGAAATATATCATGTAATGACGTGCTCTCCAAGAAAGCTTTGATGGATATATCTTCGTCTATGGCAAATGAGAAGGCCCGGGGATGTGATGTTTCCAGGACGGTGGGTAGCCAGAGATCTTTCCATATGAGAGTTGTTGTCCCATCAACTACTTGTACGCAAGAAACCCCACGATATTGGGGTGTGAGTTTGAGTATGTCATGCCACCAGAAGGATCCCACCGAGTCGAGGGCATGAGGGATTCTGTCTTGATAGTAGGTATCCCAGAGGAGATGTATCCACGGTACATCTAGCTTGTTGTAAAATTTATGTAGGAATTTCATGAGGAGGGCTTCATTTTGGAGTTTGATATTGAGGACCCCAAGCCTCCATGTTTCTTTGGTTTGCAGACCAAATCCCAGGCAGCCAGAGAGTTGCACTTTTCTCCATGTTCTGTCATCTTATTCCAAAGACATATGCGCCTGATCTTATCTAGCATCTCAATTACTTGGGAGTTTATCTTGAGCGTGCACATGGCATAGATGAGCAAGGAAGTGACAGTTGCATTCAACCATGAGAGTCTCCCGCCATATGACATCATGGAAATCGTAGCGGTGAGTCTCCATTCAGCATTGCATACTAGAGGCATTAGGTCTTGGACAGTAGGTTTTGAGGTACCCATGGGCAGACCGAGGTACGTAAATGGCATGGTGCCAATTGAGCAACCAAAAATATTAGCAAGTTTAATGGCAGAATTGCTGTCAAGATTGATAGGGATAAGAGTGGACTTGTCAAAGTTAATCTTGAGACCAATGGAAATTGCATAGTCTGATAGGATCTGTTTGATCGTTGTCGCTTGTCTAGTACATGCAGGTAGGGCTAGGATCGTGTCAAGACTATTTTGTTTTTGACATATTCTGTTTTCAATTCATAGTTTGCTTGTTGTCTAGTTTCTATGCCTTATAGTGATCAATATAAATTGTAGAAATGATATGATACGGTAGGCATTGTGTGAGAACAATTATGAATCTTGTCTTTGACAGTACCAAAGTGAATGATTTTTTTATCATACTAACCAATCTCACAAAGTTCCGTTAAGTTTTGTGTGATTGAAGTTTTCAAGTTTTGGGTGAGATACAGATATGAGAAGAATAAGGAGTGGCAAGACCCTAAGCTTGGGGATGCCTAAGGCACCCCAAGGTAATATTCAAGGAACAACCAAGCAACTAAGCTTGGGGGTGCCCCAGAAGGCATCCCCTCCTTCGTCTCCAACATTATCGGTAACCTCACTTGAAGCTATATTTTTATTCGTCACATGATATGAGTTTTGCTAGGAGTGTCATTTTATTTTGTTAGGAATTGCTTGTTGGTATTTATAATAATGTTTTGTATATTTTATTTGAATAAAAGTGTGAAGGATAGCCTTTACCATGCTTATTTTGCAAGTCTATATGTTGCTGTTATAAAAATTCCTGAGAAAAGTCAGAATGTGATAAAAGGTTGAAATTTTTTGCACAACAATCTATGATAAATTTCCTACAACATATTAAAATTTCCAAAATTTTTGAGTTAGGGAAGTATGGATCCTCTTGCATTCTTTACAGACTGTCCTGTTTAGACAGATTGTTGTTATGTTTGCATTGTTTGCATGTTTTATGATTCTATTTAAGCATAGGACTATTAAATATGTAGAGGCATTTAGTATGCAATGTTAAATTATAATTTTAGTGATTTGCTACAGTAGAGGATGATAAGGTTATGCATTGATTCACACTAACTTATCTCGCGAGTTCTTGTTGAGTTTTGTGTGGATGAAGTTTTTGAGATTTAGGGAAACCGTGATATAAGAGGAATGAAGAAGACACGAGAGCTTAAGCTTGGGGATGCCGAAGGCATCCCAAGTTAACATTTCAATAAGTCTCAAGCATCTAAGCTTGTGGATGCCCCGGTAGGCATCCCACCTTTCTTCACCACCAATTATTGGTTAGTATCGGTTGATCCTAAGTTTTTGCTTCATCACATGAGATGTGCTATTCTTGAAATGTCTTTTTATTTTATTTTTCTTGATGTTAGAATAAAATACTTAGATCTGAAAGTTTTAAATAAAATAGAGTCTTCACATATCTACCTATTTACATAACTACTCGTTTGATCTTCACGTATATCTTTTTGGAGTAGTTTGTCATTTGCTCTAGTGCTTCACTTATATCTTTTTGAGCATGGTGTGCTTTATTATTTTTAAGAAAGTCTCTCATGCTTCACTTAGACTAATTTGAGAGAAGAAAATAATATGCTCATGTTCTTCACTTATATTTGTTTGAGCTTATCAACAGCAACACATAAAACTAGTCCCAATATGATAGATATCCAAGGAGGATATAATAAAAACTTTCATGAAGATCATTGGACAAAATAAAGTTCATTCTTTGTAATAGTTTTGAGATATGATGATAGTGATATGTGAGCCATGTTAATGAGTAATTATGTTTTAGTAAGAATATTGATGTTAAGGTTTTTGATTCCCTATGCAAGCAGGAAAGTCAATAGTTATGCAATGAAATTACATCCTACTTATGGTGCATTATTCGGTGTTAGTTATGCCCAATGCTCGCTTATGTGATTTTTTGTTTCTTGGTTGGTCGCTTCTCAATCTATTTGCTAGCCTCCACTTGTACTAAGTAGATATACTACTTGTGCATCCAAACTCTTTAAACCCTGTTTTGCCACATGAGTCCACCATACCTACCTATATACAGTATTCCCTTGCCTCCTAAGAAAATGTGTATGTGCTATCTCTAATTTTCAAAATAAACTTCTCTTTTGTGTTCCGGTACCGCTCACGAGGCGGTGAGGGGTGGCCGATATTTTTCCATGCTAGATGTGTTATTCTCAATATAAGTATTTATTCATCTGTCATTGCACGAGAGTACGACAAAGGTATTAGGGATGCCCAGTCCTGAAATGAAAAAATAAATTTACTTTATTATGTTAAATAATAAATTCCTTGGAAAGTGTTGGTATGGAGGGCACCCATGGATACGGTTAGCCATGGATTGTGAAAGAATGGTGGAAAAGGAATAAACTTTAATTTCTGTTTGGGAACCGCCTATGATATATCTAGCATGGAAAGTATTGGAAACTCTAAGTCGTTTTCGTTGATGGGAAAAGTATGCCTCCCAATTTTTTTAGCTCTCAATTTAAGCTTTGAGCTTTGGCACCTCTACAAGTCTCTACTTCCCTCTGCGAAGGGCCATTCTATTTAATTTATGCAATTTTATTTTTATTTGAGTCTCCATCTTCTCTTACAAAGCACCAACTAAGGGGCACTATGATCGTACTTGAGCATTGGTTGTAGCTAATATGCGAGTGTGTTTCATGAATGGATCAATAATTGGGCATGATGGGCTAGGGATAACTTACTTTAGTATTGATATTTTGAAAGGCATGGTTGCTTGTTGGTATGCTTGAGTATTAAAGTCCTCATGTCCAAACTAGACTATTGCTTTGAACCATATAAAAGTCCAATTGTCCATGCTATAAAGAAAAGAATAAGTGATGAACATGATAGGCAGCATTCCACATCAAAAATTCTGTTTTTATCATTTACCTACTCGAGGACGAGCAGGAATTAAGCTTGGGGATGCTGAAACGTCTCTAACGTATCTACAATTTTTGATTGTTCCATGTTGTTATATTATCACTCTTGGATGTTTTACAATAATTTTATATCATTTTTTGGGACTAACCTATTGACATAGTGCCAAGTGCTAGTTGTTGTTTTTTGTTTGTTTTTAACATCGCAGAAAATCAATATCAAACAGAGTCCAAATGAAGCGAAATTTTATGGGGATTTTTTATGGACCAGAAAAGACACCACATGGGCCAAAGAAGCACCCGGGGGTGCCCCGAGGGGGCACAATCCACAAGAGCGCGTCAGGCCCTCCAGGCGCGCCCAGGTGGGTTGTGCCCACCTCGGTGGCCTCCCGCACCGCCTCTTCTCTCTACAAATGCCCAAATATTGCAAAAATCCTAGGAGAGTGGATGAATTTTTTTTCCAACCACCGCAGGCTTCTGTATCCATGATATCCAATCTAGAGCCTTTTCCGGCACTCCGTCGGAGGGGAAAACCATCACCGGTGGCCATCTTCATCATCCCCACGGCCACCATGATGAGGAGGGAGTAGTCCAACCTCGAGGCTGAGGGTTTGTACCAGTAGCTATGTGTTTAATCTCTCTCTCTCTCGTGTTCTTGAGATGCACAATCTTGATGTATCACGGGCTTTGTTAATATAGTCGGATCATATGGTGTTTTCCCCTCTCTATCTTGTTGTGATGAATTGAGTTTTCCCTTTGAGATTTATTTGGATTGAATACTTTAATGGATTTGAGAATACTTGACGCATGTCTTGCTATGAATACCCGTGGTGACAATGGGGTATCATATTGATTCACTTGATATGTGTTTTGGCACTCAACTTGCGGATTCCTGCGATGACATTGGGGTAATCTATGCATAGGGGTTGATGCACGTTCTTGTCTTTATTTCTCCGATAGAAATCTTGGGGCACACTTTGAGGTTCTTTGTGTTCGATTGATTATTATAAATATGAACTTGTTTTGGTGTTATTTTAGTACGAACTCTTGATAGATCGATCGGAAAGAATAACGTGTGTTATTCTATTACGAATTCTTGGATAGATTGATCGGAAAGAATAGCTACGAACAATTTCTTATTATGTTCTCCGCTGGATAGGAACTTTGGAGTGATTCTTCATCGCACATTGATGGGTGGTTATGTGATTCAATTATATTAGTATTATTGAGAGATTGCACTAGCGAAAGTACGGACCCTAGGCCTCATTTTCAAGCATTGCAATATCTTTTGTGCTCCGTTTTATCACTTGCTACCTTGCTGTTTTTTATTGTTACCATTACAAAAATCAATATCTACTATCCATATTACACTTGTATCATGTCAAGACCGGTTTTCCAATTAAATATTTACTGAGAAACCGACCTTTTATCGGACCAGTGTACAAGAATCCTTCTTGCTGGTAGACAAATCCTTGATACAGAATTCCAGAGTATTAAATATTATACAGGGTTGAGCTGAGGCTGCTCAACAATTTATTACAAGCACACCGATACTATACATAAAGGTGGATATGACAAAAGGGTATGGTGGCATAACTACTGACTCGTAATAAAAGTGATGGTGGATATGTCATAGTGTAGTGGGTGACACGACTCCAATATCTTACAGCTCATCGACCGTCGGAGTGAGACTCGATGAATTTATTTGGGTAGTGGAAGTGTATATAAAACAGTGACCAACTCCAGGATCGCAAGAGACTGATTGGGACTCCTCTAGGCGTCGGACTCGCTATCGAACTCTTTATCCATGAGATTGCCTTCGTCAACATCTGGCCAAATCAACAAGCCAGGTGAGTACTTTGATTGTACTCGCAAGACAGTTCGGACATAAGATATAACAAATGCAAACATGATGCATATGAGCAGACCAGTAATGCGCATTCAGATAATAAATTTGCATATGCTGAATAAAAAGGAAGTCAGGCGGTAGTCCTCCCGAAATCCCAAAGAAATAACTGAAGACCGATCGGGTGTCTGAAGCGACGCCTCGAAGGGTAATATGAATAAACATGCCACAGTCGGGCGTCTGGGCGACACCACATAAAGGGATTATATCAAAAGTAAATAACAAGAATGCCACAGTCGGACGTCTGAGCGACATCACATAAAGGGCTTATATCAAAAGTAAATAACAATAATGCCACAGTCGGACGTCTGAGCGACATCACATAAAGGGCTTATATCAAAACTAAATGACAATAATGCCACAGTCGGACGTCTGAGCGACATCACATAAAGCGCTTATATTAAAAGTAAAGAACAATAATGCCACAGTCGGACGTCTGAGCGACATCACATAAAGGGCTTATATCAAAAGTAAATGACAATAATGCCACAGTTGGACGTCTGAGCGACATCACATAAAGGGCTTATATTAAAAGCAAATAACAATAATGCCACAGTCGGACGTCTGAGCGACATCACATAAAGGGCTTATATAATCGTTCGAAACCAAGTAGCTCGTGAAAGTAAATCATCCCAAGGAAATACTCAGTACAGAATAAACTGGTTAGTCTATCCACTGGAATGAAGTTCGGCCGGTTTACCACTCTTAGCGTTATATTAAATCACCAGAGACTGCCACTGAGACTGACACGGAGACTGGCGCTTGGCCATAAACATGGCTACTCGAATGGGTTTTGACTCTGCAGAGTTTGTACTCTTTAACCACAGCCAACGGATTTCAGTAGTCACAAAGGACTGTTCCGTTTATGGTATTTTAGCAGAAACACAACTAACCAGTACACACCCATTCCACATCCCGCTGCCAGGAATCCCCCGTGGCAACGTTCACGAAAAACTTTAAGACGGGGAGGCTACAACCTCGAATAGCATGGGATCAAATTTATACCACGCGCTCTAAGGGGTGCCCCCCTCTCGGTCCCAACCAGAAACACCCATGCCCCCTGACCGGATGACAGGCTTTAATCCAGGGCCATGGAACCCTCATCCCGGCTCCTATATTTGATTTGTACAGGGAAAGAGGTTTGCAACCGACCAGACCGTATTCTTTGCAGAAGACATGTGGCAGCACAACAAAAAAAAGGGACGAACGGAAACATGACTTGATCCACGTTGACACTGGAGTTAAACGGTTGACTGGCATGCTTCAACATTACCAGCTTACAACCTACCATGTTACCACATGATTAGGTTGGCTCACCATCAACTTTCGAAGATCACACGAAGCTTCTCTTGCATGTAATATAACACCCACAAAATTCTTATTTAAACGTTGCCATGAGAAAAACTACTCAAGCAAACATGCAAATCACTCATCATATCAAAGGTTCAAACATGCTTGCCTGGTTCGGAGTAGTCGGAGTCTAGCTCGGAGAAGTTTGCGGCTCCGTCACCTCCTTCGGTATCTACGGATAAAATAAATCGGGTACTAACATAAATACCGTGCATGCATAAAAATTGTCCCATATATTTTTCAAATAAATATGATTAGAAAACTAGACAGAAAAACAAAGTTGAAAGAAAAAGAATCATCTCAAAATCACCTTTTGCTTAAAAGTTATTAAGGTTTTTGTCCAGGGACTTGTCTGTAATGAAACGGAAAGTTTCCAAGGGTTTGTATATAAAAACAGAAAACATTTCAGTAAGTAATACGCCAGCTCAAAAGAGAAAGCGTACTTTACCTGAAGGCGTTTTCCCAGGAAAATGGTTCGAATAGAAAAGAGAGACTGGCGAGGGGGTCCCACCCATCTAGTTTAAATTGTTGAACAGGGAAAAACAGCGTGCGCCGGCGCCCGAGAACCGCGGTGGTCGCCGGCGCCGATCCACGGCGAGGTAGGGGGAGTGGGTGGTACCTACGGGCTCACGGCGCTCTTCCGCATCTATGGGTGGTGGAGTTGGACGTCAGCGAGCACCACGTCGACGGAGGCCTTCGCTCCGGCGGACGGTGGTTCGGGCGATGGTGGATCTCGCCGGGGAGGGCTGCAGAGGCCAAATTGAAGCGCGGGTTAGGTATCTAGGTGCACTAGGAGGCTACTTGCACGACTAGGGAGGCGGTGGTGCTCTCACCAGAGAGAGACCTGCCGGAGCCCGAAGCGGATTGGGGCGGACGGAGCTAGGGAAGAAGGACTCCTCGAGGCCCTTCTAGTGGCTAAGCGTGGTCTGGTGAGGTGGAGAGGTGGCTCAGGGTCGAATGCGAGCTCGAGGTTGCTATTTATAGCCGGCGGTTGCCACAAATAGGATAATTCCGGCGGTGATTACGGCGAGGCCGTGGCCGAACAGGCAGCTTAAGTGACTGGGCATCGACGTGAGGGTCCAATGGTTCCATCCCGATGCTAGGCTTGGCAAGACTTGGGCGATAATTCGCGTTCTCCACGGAACGGTTGTGCGGGCACGTCGGCGGAAGAATGCGCGCTCTACGCCTCTCAGGTCACGGCGACGGTGCTGCAGCGGGCACAGGGGAGGGGATGGCCACGCGGAGGCCTCGGGTGGTTTGGGCGGTGCCGAACGGTGCCGTTTTGCAGGGTTGGCCCCTGTTGGCCGCCACGGGTGGCTCTGCCATCGCGAAAGACGCCGACGCAGGCGGGCCACGACGCCACCGACACTCGAAACCGGCCAAGTAACCGTGCGGCGCCTTGGATAAGGAGGGGAAATAGTGAGCACGGCGCCAACGCGGCCACTGGTGATATTGGCGCGGTTGTCTGAAGAAAACAACATTGTCGACTGAACTCAACACTGAATCCTGAACTTTCTGAAATTTGAACAGTAACAGTGCATGCCAACTGTTCGATGAAATGATTCAGGCACTTGGAGAATTTTTCTGGAGCTGATCTTTGGTGAGGTGGTCTCTTGATGCATCTAGAGGCTGCGTGAATTTCCACAGATTTTTAGGAAGAGAAAAAGTATGAATTTCACCAAAAATGGCAAATCTGGTCCAAACTTGCAGCAAGCAAAATTTGAAAGTTTTGAACTATGGACCTGTAGATCTTGATGGATCTAGGTTGAGGGTACTAAGGACTAGTCAGGGGAGTTTGTTTGGAATCAAAAGTCAAAGGGAAACTAGTAGTTCCTTTGTAATTCACAAAGGTCCAATTTAAAAGACAGAAAATGTTTTGAGTGAAAAATAATTAGAATAAAAATCTAGATGAGGTTGAAACCTACTGGAATTAATGTTAGACTTGTCCAAGGTGGGAATGAAGTTTCTGGAAGAAAGAACTTCATTAGGTGTCATGGCAAAAGAAAAGTTTTGAATGGGAGAGAATAAGCCCATGGTTTTATAGGAATGCTTTTCATAAAAAGAAATTGTTCAAAACCTTTTGAAAATAATTTGTGTTGAGCCAACACAAGGTGAAAACTCTCAAGACCAAAGATCAAGGTTGAGAAGGACACAAAAATCTTTTGTTATAAAAGATTTGAGAAGGAGGGGTTTTAAGCAAGATTTAAATAACCTCCTTCCAAGAGAATAAAGAATTTGATGAAAACAAAATCCAAATTTTTTTGAGTGTTACAACACCTACCCCCCTTAGGAAAAATCTCGTCCCCAAGATTTCAGCTGATCCTCAAATAGGTGTGGATACTCTGTCCGAAGAAAATCCTCTCTTTCCCATGTTGCCTCATCCTCGGTGTGATTGCTCCACTGAACCTTAAGAAAGTTAATTGTCTTCTGACGGGTCCTTCTTTCGGAATCCTGCAATATTTTTATTGGGTGTTCCCTGTAGGTGAGGTCTGGTTGCACATCAATGCTTTCATGGGATACATGCTTCTCTGGGTTGCTTACACACTTTCTTAACTGTGAGACGTGGAACGCGTCGTGGACGTCTGACAGCTCTTTGGGTAGGTCTAGCTGGTAGGCTACTGTGCCTCTCCGTGCAACTACACGAAAGGGTCCAATAAACTGTGGTGCTAGCTTTCCTTTGACTTTGAATCGTTGCAGGCCCCTCATAGGAGATACACGTAGATACAGATTTCCACCGGGTTCAAAGCTGACTTGACGATGTTTTTGATCGTAATAACTCTTTTGTCGGCTCTGGGTTGTCTTGAGTCGGTCCCTGATTAGTTTAACCTTCTCCTCAGCTTCCCTGAGCATGTCTGGGCCAAAGATACGACTGTCTCCTGTTTCTAACCAATTTAATGGGGTACGGCATCTTTGCCCATACAAGGCTTCAAAAGGTGCCCTTTGTAGACTGGCTTGGTAACTGTTGTTGTATGCGAACTCGGCATACGACAAGCTTTCTTCCCAACTGGTTCCATAGGTGAGAACACATGCCCTCAACATGTCTTCTAGAATTTGGTTTACACGTTCAGTTTGTCCTCCAGTCTGGGGGTGATATGCTGTACTAAATGCTAGTTGAGTTCCCAGAGCCTGCTGTAAATGATCCCAAAATTTAGAGACGAATTGAGTGCCTCTATCGGATATTATAGTCTTCGGAACTCTATGCAGGAAAACTATACGGGAGAGGTAAAGTTTGGCAAGCTTCTGGGTGGTCTGGTTTGTCTTGACTAGGATGAAGTGTGCCACCTTAGTTAATCTATCTGTGATGACCCATATGGCATCATTTCCGTGCTGTGACCGAGGTAGTCCGACAATAAAATCCATCCCAATTTCGTCACATTTCCACTCAGGCATCTTGTTTGGCTGTAATAGTCCTGCTGGTTTTTGGTGCTCGGCTTTAATGCGTTGACATGAATCACAACATGCAATGAATGTGGCTATATCCCTCTTCATGTCGTGCCACCAAAATCTTTCCTGAATGTCCTTGTACATTTTTGTCCCCCCAGGGTGAATTGAATATGGAGCGGTGTGGCCTTCTGCTATAATTTGCTGTTTGAGGTCTTTTATATTGGGTACGCAAAGCCTGTCTCCGAACCATAATATTGTCAGGCTCAAATCTGGGAAATAAATCACAGAATAGCCTTAAGTCACACTGGCTCCCAAGCACAACCAGTGGACAACCTTGATATAGATAACCAGTACAATAATATTACACAGGGTTGAGTCAGGGTGACTCAACAATTTATTACAACAACTCAACGCACTAGGGTGGCGGAATATGACAGTGGGTGGTGGAACTCAACACTGATATACTAGCATAGAGTCAAGCGTCAGTGTGAGGCTTGACTATTTTATTGGTGTGGCGGAAGCTTGACGGATGATACAAGTGATAGACTCCAAAACACAGGTGTGCTGACTGGGAACCTTCTAAGCGTCGGCCTCGCTAGCGCAATTCTCCTCCAATAGCTCGTCCTCCTCCAAGTCTGGCCAAGTAAATAGCTAGGGACAAGCCAGTGAGTACTTTGAATGTACTCGCAAACATTATGAACATAAGGTATACCGAATGCGAATGCCATGGTAAATATACTATATGCGTGCAACAATTATCAAGACTTGGCATGGTGAAACATGGTTAGAACAAAAATAGATATTAGTCACAATAATATAAAAAGATAAAAGGAATGCCGGTCGGATGTCAAGTGACATCACGGTAGGACTTGAAAAGAAATGCCAGTCGGGTGTCCACAAGAGTAGTGGCGTGATAAACCGCCTGACACTCGAGGGACGCCACAAAAAGGACTTTAAAAGAAATGCCAGTTGGGTGTCCACAAGAGTAGTGGCGTGATAAACCGCCTGACACTCGAGGGACACCACAAAAAGGACTTTAAAAGAAATGCCAGTTGGGTGTCCACAAGAGTAGTGGCGTGATAAACCGCCTGACACTCGAGGGACGCCACAAAAGGACTTTAAAATAAAAGCGAGTGTCCGGGGTAGTCTAGCCAGCCCCTGAGACACTCTTGAAGGTAACACTAAAGTCATAGGGTTAGTCCATAAGCATAATTTTCATCATAAATAAGTTCAGGATAATATTGACTGTAACAGGAACGTCATGCAAACATGAACATGCTCAAGTATATCATTTCCTCCAGAGACTGACACCGAGACCGATACTTGACCCACCCAACTAAGTCCTTGACCGTGGACGCGGCTACTCGAATAGATATAACTCTGCAGAGGGTGTACTCTTTACCCACGTGTATGGGATTTTCCTTAGTCAGTACCGTACACTGACTAATACCCAATACGGACTTTAGGTTGGGAACACACCTGACGCGTACACACCAATCGGATGCCAGGACTCACCCAAAGCATCGCTCCAGAAACCTTAAGTCAGGGAGGCTACAACCTCCGAAAAGCATGGGATCACTATTAAACGCGCGGATTACAAGGGGTGCCCCCCTCTCGGCTACAACCGGAAACACCCATGCCCCTGACCCGATAACAGGCTACAACCTTCATCGTAGTATCTGTGTGGCGTGCACCCGTACAGGGGTTATCAACTTACTAGGCCGTACCCTCATTTCGGAAGGACCCGTGGCAGCACGGTATACAACTAGGTGTGTAGAGCAAGACTCGATCTAGGCAGACTCAGGAGGTATTATTAACATATCACCAGTATCTTCTATCAGTATCGCACGACACCACTGTGTCAACAAAGGACCATGCCCACCAGCATGTTCCAACCAACAGCAACATTTCTGCCCTCACGTAACCACATGCATGTCAGAGAGGCTAGTGTGCTATGCAAGCCAAGGAAAATGTGACATGACCATGCATGCACATGCGATATAACATGCAACGTATGTGATGCACTACCAAACTATGTAGCCATGCAAGAATGCAAACATCATAACTCAGGTTCAATAATGCTTGCCTTGTCCAAAATAATCAGGAGAAAACCCCTCTGAAATTCCAGCAAAAGTTCCTTCTTCTTTTTCTGAAAATTTCAAATATGAAATCGAATGAGAAACCCAACACAGAACAAAAAAGGTTCTCAAAATATTTTTAATTAAATCTTAAAATAAACTAGAGAGGAAAAGAAAATTTTAGCAAAAAGAATCAGCTCATTTGGATTTATAGTTTAAAAGCTATTAACTTTTTAAAACCAGGGGTCTTTCTGCAAAACAGAAGCCCCTGAGCTGTTTTAAAAGAAAACGTTTCGAACGCGAGTGCGCCTTCCAGTGCAGAAAACGTAAAGCGCAGAGTGCGCCTTCGCCGAACACAGGAAACAGAGAGAGAGAGCTGACGGGTGGGGGCCACCCGTCAGGTTTAAATTTTGAACGCGCTCGCGCGCGAGTACAGAGTAGAGGCGACGATCGCCGGGGTTTCAGGGCCCGGCGCTGGTCGCAGCGTGACCAGCGTGGACTTCCGCATCCGCGGGTGGTGGAGATGGCCACCGGCGATCACCTGAACGGCGGTGAGCTCGTCGCCGGCGGACGGTGGTTCGGTTGAAGTGGTGGCTCGTCGGAGAGGGCTCGGGAAGAGGAATTGGCTTAGGGTTTCGGCATAGTGGTGGGAACGTGGTGGATCGGCGGAGTTTGGGCGTCTCTGGAAGTGTAAGTGCGCCGTATGGCTCGTGGACAGAGGCGGCGGAGCGGTGACCGGAGAGGGAGAAGATGGCCCCCTCGTGGCCGGTGGGGTGGTCAGGAGGAAGAGTGGGAGGTGGTGGAGGCCAAAGGTGAAGCTAGAGGGGCTCGGGGACCCCTTTTATAGGCGAGTCGAGGATGGCCGAAGCGGGCGGAGTTCGCCGGAGTAAATTTGGTCGCCGGGGTTGGTTTTGGCCGGTGGTCTGGGGCGACGGAGCATTTATGAGGCTGGTGGAGTTCGCCCGAAGCCTCCGCTTGGACGGGCGCGTGCTCGCTTGCCACGTCCGAGGTGTGCTGTCCGCACGGGCGCGGCGGCGTGGCCGGCTCCGGCGACTGCCATACGGGTCCCGGGCGGCGTGGTCGGTGTGTCCGTTGTGCGGAGGAGCGAAGGAGAGTGACGCGTGGGCGGGGAGGTAGGTAGGGGCGTTGCAGTGCAGTGAATGGCGGCCGATGGCCGAGGCGTTCCGCTCGGCCCCGCCGTGGACGAGCTCGGGGCGGTTGCACCGGCCAGCTGCCAGCTCACCGGCGTGGAGAGGCTGGGCGATGGGCCAGGGGAGCGGTCGGCAATGAAGGCGGGCGTCGACGCCGTGCGGGAGAGGAAGATGAGGTGTGCACGGCATCGCCGGCCCCTGCCGGCTGAAGAATTCAGTTAACTGAATTTCATTCAGTTATGAACAGACTGCACCACAAGTGTTTGATGAAATGCTATGTGGTGTTAAACATCTTGGTTGATCATGGGGCTTGCTGTGGTGGTGTGTGGTTGCTCAAAAATGAGTTTGCCAGAAGGCCAAGATTTTTGGTGGAATTTAAAAATGATTTGGAGCAAAAAGTTGATTTCTGGACCAAATTTGAATTGGATAGAATTTGAAATTTTTGAACTGCGGGACCAAATGTTTTTGAAGAAATGGGTTAAGGGTACCATGTATTTGCAGGGATAATTTTGGTGGGAGCAGAAGAGTCGTAGAAAATGTAGTTCCTTTGTAATGTCAAGAAACTATGATTATTTCAAATTCCATCTTTGGAATTTAAAATATATAAAAAGAATATTTTTGTGGAGTGGGAAGGAGTTGAATAATATCATAGAAGGTGTGCATGACTTGAGAGGTAATTCTTGGAGTGGCAGAAAAATATTTGGAGAGGTTTTATGGTGCTAGAAGAGGTGGAAAGGACTTTTGCCTTTGAAAATAAATAACCAAAAACCAAAGATTCTTTAGAGAGAAATAGTTTTGAAAACCTCCAAAACAATTAAATCAAATAAGTCCACCCTTCAAACAGAACCCTCCAAGAAAATTTTAAACCTTAGCTAAAATAAAAAAAAAATTCAAAACTCCAAATAAATATTTTTGGGGTGTGACAGCACCTACCCCCTTAAGAAAAATCTCGTCCCCGAGATTCCAGCTGTCCCTCAAACAGGTACGGATACTCAGTCCTTAAATGATCTTCTCTTTCCCAGGTTGCCTCTTCCTCGGTGTGATTGCTCCATTGGACTTTGCAAAATTTTATTACGTTCTGTCGGGTTCTCCGTTCAGACTCCTCCAAAATTCTTATAGGACGTTCCCGATATGTAAGATCGGGTTGAAGGTCTAATTCTTGGTGCTGCACTTGTTTTTCCGTGTTGCTAATACACTTCCTCAGTTGAGACACATGGAACACATCGTGAACATCAGATAATTCTGCTGGTAATTCCAGTTGATAGGCAACCTTGCCCCTTCTTGCGGTTACTTTGAATGGTCCAATAAATCTTGGTGCTAATTTCCCCTTAACCTTAAATCTCTGTAGCCCCCTTGTCGGAGATACTCTAAGATATACGTAGTCATTGGGCTCAAAGTGGACCTGGCGGTGTTTTTGATCATAATAACTCTTCTGTCAGCTTTGAGCTGCCCTTAGTCGGTCCTGAATAAGCTTTACTTTGGTTTCTGCCTCTATTAGTATTTCTGGTCCAAAAATTCGGCTGTCTCCGGTTTCAGACCAATTTAATGGGGTCCGGCATCGTCGTCCATATAATGCTTCGAACGGTGCCATTTTTAGGCTAGCTTGATAACTATTGTTGTAGGAGAATTCTGCATAAGGCAAACTATCCTCCCAACTGACTCCGTAGGTAAGCACACAAGCTCTCAACATGTCTTCTAATATTTGATTTACCCGCTCTGTCTGTCCTCCGGTCTGCGGGTGGTATGCTGTGCTGAAAGCCAGTTGCGTGCCTAAGGCTTGCTGTAGATGTTCCCAAAATCTAGAGACAAATTGGGTGCCTCTGTCAGAGACAATTATTTTGGGTACCCCGTGTAGACAAACAATCCTGGATAGGTACAGCCTGGCTAGCCTCTGTGTTGAGTAGGTGGTTTTTACCGGAATGAAATGTGCTACCTTGGTTAGCGAATCTGTTATTACCCAGATAGCATCATTCCCATGTCGTGACCTTGGCAAACCGACAACAAAATCCATTCCAATTCTATCACATTTCCATTCAGGCACCTTAATTGGTTGCAACAACCCTGCTGGTCTCTGGTGTTCCGCTTTCACACGTTGGCATGTATCACAACATGCCACATATATGGCTATATCCCTTTTCATCCCGTGCCACCAGAATCTCTCCTGTAGATCCTTATACATTTTGGTCCCTCCGGGGTGAATGGAATATGGAGTGGTATGCGCCTCTGCCATTATTTGCTGTTTTAAATCTTCAATGTTTGGTACGCATAATCTCTGTCCAAACCAAATAACTCCTTGGCTGTCTTCCATAAATTCGGGCGCCCTGCCTAGTTTCATCTTTTTCCTAATCCCTTCAATACTTGGGTGCCCCTTCTGGGCTTCTCTGATCTGGTCCTCTAATGTTGGTTTTATTTCCAACTGGGAAATGGTCCCTTCCGTGACTAGGGCCATGTTGAGCTTGGCAAATTCCTGGCTGAGCACATGTTGCGAGAGTTGTACACTGCCATTTCCGGCGTATGGATTCCTGCTGAGGGCATCTGCCACAACATTGGCTTTACCTGGGTGATAGTGAATTCCTACGTCATAATCCTTAATTAGCTCAAGCCAACGTCGTTGTCTCAAATTTAATTCTGGCTGCGTGAAAATATATTTAAGACTTTTATGATCCGTGTATATTTCACATCGGTTCCCCAGAAGATAGTGTCGCCACTCTTTGAGTGCGTGTATTACTGCAGCGAGTTCCAGATCATGAACGGGGTAATTTTCTTCATGTCGCCGTAGCTATCTTGAGGTGTAAGCCACTACTTTTCCTTCCTGCATTAACACACCTCCAAGGCCTTTCCCGGATGCGTCACAATATATATCAAAATTTTTGTGCACATCGGGCACAACCAGAACTGGTGATGTTGTTAACCTCTTTTTCAACTCCTGAAAACTCTTTTCACAAGCTTCAGTCCATTCAAACTTCTTGTCTTTCTTGAGTAACTGGGTCATGGGTCTGGCTATGGTGGAGAACCCTTCAATAAACCTTCGATAATAGCCCGCTAGGCCAAGAAAACTTCTGACTTCCGTTACGTTTGTGGGTTGCTTCCATCCCAACACATCCTTTACTTTTCCCGGGTCCACAGCGATTCCATCTTGGGTCAATACGTGCCCAAGGAAACCAACTTCCCTCAACCAAAATTCACATTTACTGAATTTGGCATATAGCTGATGTTTTCTTAATTCTTCCAGTACTATCCGAAGATGCTGCTCATGTTCTTCAGGCGTCTTAGAGTAAATAAGTATGTCATCGATAAATACCACCACAAATTTATCCAAATATTTCATAAAAACCTTGTTCATGAGATGCACAAAATATGCCGGGGCATTGGTTAAACCAAATGGCATCACTGTGAATTCATATAATCCGTATCTGGTAGTAAACGCCGTCTTAGGTATGTCCGTCGTCCGAATTTTTAACTGATGATAACCTGATCTCAGGTCTATCTTCGAGAAGACTTTAGCTTCTGCTAGCTGCTCAAACAAATCGTTGATTCTGGGCGGTGGATATTTATTCTTGATAGTGACCATATTAAGTGCCCTGTAATCAATACATAGCCGTAGGGTACCATCCCTCTTTTTGGCGAATAAAACTGGCGACCCCCATGGTGACGAGCTGGGTCGAACGTAACCTTTTTCCATCAACTCCTTAATTTGTTTCTTCAATTCTGCCAATTCCGTTGGGGCCATACGGTATGGCTTCTTGTATATGGGTGTCGTTCCGGGTGCTAGTTCAATAACGAACTCAATTTCGCGGTCCGGAGGCATTCCTGGTAACTCTTCAGGGAATACGTCAGGATACTCACAGACTACAGGAACCTTACTTAATTCCACCGTATCCACTTGATTTAATTTCCCTTGGGATGTGGCAATCTTCCTTGTACCCACTTTTATTGTCTTTCCTTGGCAATTGGTAAGAGTCACCGTGCGGTTATAGCAGTCTATGAAACCTTTGTTTGTGGTTAACCAATCCATTCCCAGAATAATGTCCAAATCAACTGCGTCCAATACGATGAGATTGGCTAAGAATCCCATTCCTTCAATTTCGATGTTCACATCCTTGCAGTACCATTGAGTATTTTGCTTTGATCCCGGGGACTGAATAACCATGGAATTTTGTAACGGCAAAAAGGGAAACTGATTCTTCGAGGCAAATCTTTTAGAAATGCAAGAGTGGGAAGCTCCGGAATCAAATAAAATTGTAGCATCTACTGAGTTGGCGGGGAACGTACCAAACACGATATCCGGTGCGTTCTGAGCTTCCTCAAAAGTCACGTGGTTGATATGTCCTTGCTTGTGGTTGTTATTGGGGTTGAAGTTATTGCGTCGCGGAGCGTTGGTCGCACCACGGCCATTGTTGTTGTTGTTGGCTTTGGGAGGGTTGTTTCCTTGTTTTGGGCACTGTTTAGCATAATGCCCCGCTTCTCCACAGGAGTAACAGGTGACTCCAGGATAAAAATTTGTATCCTTGGTCCTATTGTGGAATGCACTGCGGTTCTGTGGTGGAGCTGTATTTGTTGGTCGGGTTACTACTGTCTTTTGAACATCATTCCTGGGCCTGTTGTTGCGAACTTGTACTGACTGGTTCATGCGACGCTTGCGAGCCTCATCCATATTGCGGTGTTCATTTTCGAGGATAATAGCCTTATCCACAAGTGTCTTAAAGTCTGGAAAGGTATGAACCATCAGCTGGCATTTTAGCGACGAAATAAGTCCGTCGAGAAATTTTTCCATCTTTTTGTTCTCTGTCATATACTCGTCGTTGGCGTACCGGGCCAACTGAGTAAACTGATCCAGATATTGGGATACTGTGGAGCCCCACTGTTTGAGATCCTCAAATTCCCTCTTCTTTAATTTCATAACGCTATTTGGGATATGCGCTCC
The DNA here is from genome assembly GCA_902687465.1 of Secale cereale. Classification (NCBI taxonomy): domain Eukaryota; kingdom Viridiplantae; phylum Streptophyta; class Magnoliopsida; order Poales; family Poaceae; genus Secale; species Secale cereale. The sequence continues at coordinate 65,118,473 of LR738712.1, forward strand.
TCGGAAATTCTCCTTGAATTGTGCCCATGTCATATTTGCTCCGTCAGGGTGGGTGTGACATAAGTTTTCCCACCACGAAGCAGCCGTTCCAGAAAAATAGTGTGGTGTGTACAGCACCTTTTCCTGGTCAGTACACTGGGCAATGACCAATTTTCTTTCCATGTCTCGAAGCCAGTCGTCTGCCTCTAGTGGCTTGTTAGTGTGCGTAAAGACCGTTGGGCGGGTCTTTTGTAACTCAGACAGTTTGGACCTGGGTTGCTGTTGTTCATGGTGATTTCCCATGTTGATCAAATGCTGCATCATCTCCTGATGCTGTTGCTGACTCTGCTCATATAGGCGACACACTTGCGAGAAGGCTGAATCACTGCTTTGCTGACTTGTCTGTCCTTGAGTAAAATTATTTCCCATCTGTCCAGAGTTGTTCTCAGGTGGAGTTGGCATAGAACGGGTCCAGGGACGATGCATTTTCTTTCTGGGGTAATTGCATAGCACCAAAGAAAATAATCAAATAGCAGAAAATAAATTCCCAAATAATTTTTTTTCCCCCAGGACAAGGTAAGACAAGGCAGCCAGTTATATTACACAAGTGATTTAATTATACAAGCAGGATTTAATTATACAGGATATAATTATACAGGATACATGCGGAAACTGTATCATACAAGATCATTTATTCTACTAGCGCACTCTCCGTGCTCTCATCGACGAGCGGTCCTAACATCGCTATTTTACAAAGGCTAGGCAGAACAGGAAATAAATATATTACATCCATGTTCTCAAACAGTCATCTGGCGAAGAAAACTGCGTTCGCCCACACAGCTCATCCTAGGTCCTGCTGAGAGTGAGACTCAGGCAAGGCACCCAGGATGTGATATCGCCCTCGTCTTCCTCCTCCTCGAGGATCGCCTCTAGTCGTGTGGTCGTTGATGCCGTGCCTGCTGGAGGTGGCACCGTGCTCGTCAGTGGAAAAGCTCTGGTAGGAATGGGTGCAGCCGGACGGCTAGCATCGCCAGTCGAGGTCGAGCGCTGAGCCGCGGGACTAGCCAGAGAAGTATTTGGTGGAGTGGAAGTGCGTGGAGCACGAGGCGAAGGAGAGCGGTACTCGCTCCTGCGAATAATTCTCGCACGAGACAAGTCCATCCTCGCAGTGAGGTAGTCATACACCAGGGAGGTGAAAGCTGACTCCAAGGCCATGATATACTGGACAAGTGGCTCAATAGCCAGATCCTTTTCCCCTATGGTGCAGGAAAAAGCATAGTGGCTAGTATATGGAACGTGGCAAGGCAGGTAGTAATAGGGACGGTTTTGCATAACGGACAGGATGTCCCTGAGACGTGCGATAGCCTCACGTGCGGCCATCTGGATAGCATGCCTCTTAGTGGGCATGGCTTTCCCCATGAAGCGATAGTTGCGGAAAGACACGGACGCACCACCCCGAATATACACCGAAGCCTGGTACATAGTCAGGGTCTCTGAGATCTTGTCCGGGTAAATGACGTACTCCGGACGCCCGAGGGACCCCATCGCGTCCCTCGCGATGCTCGCGAGAAGGCGGGAAAATCCCACAGGCTCGTTGGCGAACACCTGCGATGGGCAGCTGCCACCAGCCATCTACAACAGTAGACAAAAATCCAAGTAGCCACGTCATAAGTGTATGATGACTAAGGAAAATTTGCTACGATGCATGAGATGCATGCTGGAAAAATGTTAGCACTGACTCGGTGACTAGCGATCGTGCCTAGGGCTCCTACAGTCAGCCTGGCTCTGATACCAAGGTCTGTCAGGCTCAAATCTGGGAAATAAATCACAGAATAGCCTTAAGTCACACTGGCTCCCAAGCACAACCAGTGGACAACCTTGATATAGATAACCAGTACAATAATATTACACAGGGTTGAGTCAGGGTGACTCAACAATTTATTACAACAACTCAACGCACTAGGGTGGCGGAATATGACAGTGGGTGGTGGAACTCAACACTGATACACTAGCATAGAGTCAAGCGTCAGTGTGAGGCTTGACTATTTTATTGGTGTGGCGGAAGCTTGACGGATGATACAAGTGATAGACTCCAAAACACAGGTGTGCTGACTGGGAACCTTCTAAGCGTCGGCCTCGCTAGCGCAATTCTCCTCCAATAGCTCGTCCTCCTCCAAGTCTGGCCAAGTAAATAGCCAGGGACAAGCCAGTGAGTACTTTGAATGTACTCGCAAACATTATGAACATAAGGTATACCGAATGCGAATGCCATGGTAAATATACTATATGCGTGCAACAATTATCAAGACTTGGCATGGTGAAACATGGTTAGTACAAAAATAGATATTAGTCACAATAATATAAAAAGATAAAAGGAATGCCGGTCGGATGTCAAGTGACATCACGGTAGGACTTGAAAAGAAATGCCAGTCGGGTGTCCACAAGAGTAGTGGCGTGATAAACCGCCTGACACTCGAGGGACGCCACAAAAAGGACTTTAAAAGAAATGCCAGTTGGGTGTCCACAAGAGTAGTGGCGTGATAAACCGCCTGACACTCGAGGGACGCCACAAAAAGGACTTTAAAAGAAAAGCGAGTGTCCGGGGTAGTCTAGCCAGCCCCTGAGACACTCTTGAAGGTAACACTAAAATCATAGGGTTAGTCCATAAGCATAATTTTCATCATAAATAAGTTCAGGATAATATTGACTGTAACAGGAACGTCATGCAAACATGAACATGCTCAAGTATATCATTTCCTCCAGAGACTGACACCGAGACCGATACTTGACCCACCCAACTAAGTCCTTGACCGTGGACGCGGCTACTCGAATAGATATAACTCTGCAGAGGGTGTACTCTTTACCCACGTGTATGGGATTTTCCTTAGTCAGTACCGTACACTGACTAATACCCAATACGGACTTTAGGTTGGGAACACACCTGACGCGTACACACCAACCGGATGCCAGGACTCACCCAAAGCATCGCTCCAGAAACCTTAAGTCGGGGAGGCTACAACCTCCGAAAAGCATGGGATCACTATTAAACGCGCGGATTACAAGGGGTGCCCCCCTCTCGGCTACAACCGGAAACACCCATGCCCCTGACCCGATGACAGGCTACAACCTTCATCGTAGTATCTGTGTGGCGTGCACCCGTACAGGGGTTATCAACTTACTAGGCCGTACCCTCCTTTCGGAAGGACCCGTGGCAGCACGGTATACAGCTAGGTGTGTAGAGCAAGACTCGATCTAGGCAGACTCAGGAGGTATTATTAACATATCACCAGTATTTTCTATCAGTATCGCACGACACCACTGTGTCAACAAAGGACCATGCCCACCAGCATGTTCCAACCAACAGCAACATTTCTGCCCTCACGTAACCACATGCATGTCAGAGAGGCTAGTGTGCTATGCAAGCCAAGGAAAATGTGACATGACCATGCATGCACATGCGATATAACATGCAACGTATGTGATGCACTACCAAACTATGTAGCCATGCAAGAATGCAAACATCATAACTCAGGTTTAATAATGCTTGCCTTGTCCAAAATAATCAGGAGAAAACCCCTCTGAAATTCCAGCAAAAGTTCCTTCTTCTTTTTCTGAAAATTTCAAATATGAAATCGAATGAGAAACCCAACACAGAACAAAAAAGGTTCTCAAAATATTTTTAATTAAATCTTAAAATAAACTAGAGAGGAAAAGAAAATTTTAGCAAAAAGAATCAGCTCATTTGGATTTATAGTTTAAAAGCTATTAACTTTTTAAAACCAGGGGTCTTTCTGCAAAACAGAAGCCCCTGAGCTGTTTTAAAAGAAAACGTTTCGGACGCGAGTGCGCCTTCCAGTGCAGAAAACGTAAAGCGCAGAGTGCGCCTTCGCCGAACACAGGAAACAGAGAGAGAGAGAGCTGACGGGTGGGGGCCACCCGTCAGGTTTAAATTTTGAACGCGCTCGCGCGCGAGTACAGAGAAGAGGCGGCGATCGCCGGCGACGATCGCCGGGATTTCAGGGCCCGGCGCTGGTCGCAGCGTGACCAGCGTGGACTTCCGCATCCGCGGGTGGTGGAGATGGCCACCGGCGATCACCTGAACGGCGGTGAACTCGTCGCCGGCGGACGGTGGTTCGGGTGAAGTGGTGGCTCGTCGGAGAGGGCTCGGGAAGAGGAATTGGCTTAGGGTTTCGGCATAGTGGTGGGAACGTGGTGGATCGGCGGAGTTTGGGCGTCTCTGGAAGTGTAAGTGCGCCGTATGGCTCGTGGACAGAGGCGGCGGAGCGGTGACCGGAGAGGGAGAAGATGGCCCCCTCGTGGCCGGTGGGGTGGTCAGGAGGAAGAGTGGGAGGTGGTGGAGGCCAAAGGTGAAGCTAGAGGGGCTCGGGGACCCCTTTTATAGGCGAGTCGAGGATGGCCGAAGCGGGCGGAGTTCGCCGGAGTAAATTTGGTCGCCGGGGTTGGTTTTGGCCGGTGGTCTGGGGCGACGGAGCATTTATGAGGCTGGTGGAGTTCGCCCGAAGCCTCCGCTTGGACGGGCGCGTGCTCGCTTGCCACGTCCGAGGTGTGCTGTCCGCACGGGCGCGGCGGCGTGGCCGGCTCCGGCGACTGCCATACGGGTCCCGGGCGGCGTGGTCGGTGTGTCCGTTGTGCGGAGGGGCGAAGGAGAGTGACGCGTGGGCGGGGAGGTAGGTAGGGGCGTTGCAGTGCAGTGAATGGCGGCCGATGGCCGAGGCGTTCCGCTCGGCCCCGCCGTGGACGAGCTCGGGGCGGTTGCACCGGCCAGCTGCCAGCTCACCGGCGTGGAGAGGCTGGGCGATGGGCCAGGGGAGTGGTCGGCAATGAAGGCGGGCGTCGACGCCGTGCGGGAGAGGAAGATGAGGTGTGCACGGCATCGCCGGCCCCTGTCGGCTGAAGAATTCAGTTAACTGAATTTCATTCAGTTATGAACAGACTGCAACCCAAGTGTTTGATGAAATGCTATGTGGTGTTAAACATCTTGGTTGATCATGGGGCTTGCTGTGGTGGTGTGTGGTTGCTCAAAAATGAGTTTGCCAGAAGGCCAAGATTTTTGGTGGAATTTAAAAATGATTTGGAGCAAAAAGTTGATTTCTGGACCAAATTTGAATTGGATAGAATTTGAAATTTTTGAACTGTGGGACCAAATGTTTTTGAAGAAATGGGTTAAGGGTACCATGTATTTGCAGGGATAATTTTGGTGGGAGCAGAAGAGTCATAGAAAATGTAGTTCCTTTGTAATGTCAAGAAACTATGATTATTTCAAATTCCATCTTTGGAATTTAAAATATATAAAAATAATATTTTTGTGGAGTGGGAAGGAGTTGAATAATATCATAGAAGGTGTGCATGACTTGAGAGGTAATTCTTGGAGTGGCAGAAAAATATTTGGAGAGGTTTTATGGTGCTAGAAGAGGTGGAAAGGACTTTTGCCTTTGAAAATAAATAACCAAAAACCAAAGATTCTTTAGAGAGAAATTGTTTTGAAAACCTCCAAAACAATTAAATCAAATAAGTCCACCCTTCAAACAGAACCCTCCAAGAAAATTTTAAACCTTAGCTAAAATAAAAAAAATCAAAACTCCAAATAAATATTTTTGGGGTGTGACAAATATTCCCTTATCATCTATGACGAACTCTGAGGCCTTGCCTAGACTCACTTTTCTTTTTATGCCTTCAATGCTGGGGTGTCCATGCTGAGCCTTCCTAATCTGTTCCATTAGGGCAGGTTGTATTTCCAAATTTGACACATTGCCTTCGGTGACCATCACGAAGTTGAGTTTGGCGAACTCCTGCTCAAACTCAAGCCTCAAGTTTTTGTAGACTGTCGTTGTCCGAGCTGGGGTTACGACTAAGAGCATCTGCCACTACATTCGCCTTTCCTGGATGATAGTGAATTCCAACATCATAATCTTTCACTAATTCCAACCAGCGTCGTTGTCGTAAATTGAGTTATGGTTGCGTAAAAATAAATTTGAGGCTTTTATGGTCCGTATATATTTCACAATGATTTCCAAGCAAAAAGTGCCTCCACTCTTTGAGTGCATGAATGACTGCTGCCAATTCTAAGTCATGAGTAGGATAATTTTCTTCATGCTTACGTAGTTGCCTGGAAGCGTATGCTACTACTTTGCCTTCTTGCATTAGCACACATCCGAGGCCCTTTCGGGATGCGCCACAATATACTTCAAAACTTTTATGTATGTCTGGTACAACCAATACTGGTGCTGTTGTTAATTTCCTTTTGAGTTGTTGGAAGATTTTCTCACAAGCTTCAGTCCACACAAATTTCTTATCCTTCTTGAGTAACTGTGTCATTGGTTTTGCTATGGTGGAAAACCCCTCAATAAACCTTCGGTAATATCCAGCCATTCCGAGGAAACTTCGTACATCTGTTACGTTGGCCGGTGGTTTCCAACCAAGTACGGCCTTGACTTTTTCTGGGTCCACGTCAACACCTTCTTGTGTCAATACGTGGCCTAGAAAACCAACCTGTCTTAACCAAAATTCACATTTGCTAAATTTGGCATATAGTTGATGTTTCCTTAATTCTCCTAGTACAATTCGGAGATGTTCAGCATGTTCTTCTGGTGTCTTAGAATATACCAGGATATCATCAATAAACACCACAACAAATTTGTCAATAAATTTCATAAACACTTTGTTCATGAGGTCGATAAAATATGCGGGGGCGTTTGTTAGTCCAAACGGCATTACTGTAAATTCATATAGTCCGTATCTGGAGGTGAATGTTGTCTTCGGGATATCTTCTGTCCATACCTTTAATTGATGGTACCCCGACCTTAAATCATTTTTTAAGAAAACCTTGGCTTGAGCGAGCTGGTCAAATAAATCATTTATCCATGGCATCGGATATTTGTTTTTGATGGTGACCATGTTGAGTGCTCGATAGTATATACACAATCTCAGTGTCCCATCCTTTTTCTTGCCAAACAATACTGGTGAACCCCAAGATGAGGAGCTGGCCCATATAAATCCTTTGTCCAGTAATTCTTTTTTTTTTGCTTCTTTAATTCTACCAATTCGGAGGGTGCCATTCTGTATGGTTTCTTGTAAATGGGGGTGGTTCCAGGTGCTAGCTCAATAATGAACTCTATTTCTCGGTCTGGTGGCATGCCTGGCAGTTCTTCAGGAAATACGTCCGGGAACTCACATACTACTGGAACTTTGCTTAACTCTGAAGTGTCTACCTTGTTCAATCTTGGTTGCCGTGATACTGGTCTTTCTTGAGCTGCAACTCTTATCGTCTTTCTGTGATGATGAGTAAGAATTACAGTCCGATTGAAGCAGTCGATAATTACTTTGTTGGTGGTTAACCAGTCCATCCCTAGGATAACATCCAGTCCCTTATTTTCCAATACGGTGAGGTTTGCCTGAAACTTTAGCCCTTCAATCTCAATAATCACACCTTGGCAGTAATTTTGAGTGATTTGCTTACTCCCGTGGGACTTGACGGTCATTGATTTTCCCAAGGGAAGCATCGAAAAATCATGTTGCAAAGCAAAGTTCTTTGAAATGAACGAATGAGAAGCTCCAGAATCAAACAAAACCGTGGCAGGTATTGTGTTGACAGGGAACGTACTGAGTACGATATCCGGGGCATCCTATGCTTCCTCCTTGGTCACATGGTTCAGGTGACCTTTCTTGTGGTTGTTATTGGGGTTGAAGTTGTTACGCTTGGGTGCTGAATTGTTTCCACTGTTGTTCGGCCTTGGGGCCGAGTTCCTTGGTTTTGGGCACTGTTTGGCATAGTGTCCCTCTTTTCCACAAGCGTAGCAAGTAACACATGGGCGATATGAAAAATCCTTGTCCCTTGCATGAAAATTTTTGTTCGGGCGTGGGTCATTGGTCATGGATTTGTTCGCCCTATTTTTCTGAAAATCAGTCTTGTTCCGGTTGTTGCGAGTATGAGTAGTCTTATCCCTTTTGTGCTTGCGAAAATACTCCAAGCCGCGGCGCTCATTTTCCAAGGTAATATCTTTGTCCACAAGTGTCTTGAAATCAGGAAAAGTGTGCATGACCAGCTGACATTTAAGTGCTGGTGCCAGACCGTCCAGGAATTTTTCCATCTTTTTATACTCAGTCATACGCTCTTCGTTGGTATAACGAGATAATTGAGTAAACTGACTGTTGTACTCAGTCACTGTCATGCCTCTCTGCTTGAGGTCATCAAACTCCCTTTTCTTGATCTTCATAATGCTTCTAGGAATGTGCGCCCCACGAAAACCTTCTTTAAATTCTTCCCAGGTGATATTGTTTTCATTGGGGTGCATGTGTAGAAAATTTTCCAACCATGATGCAGCTGCTCCAGTGAGGTAGTGCGGTGCATAAAGTACTTTCTCACGGTCCGAGCATTGTGCAATAATTAATTTCCTTTCAATTTCTCGAAGCCAATCATCGGCCTCAAGAGGTCTGTCAGTGTGAGAGAATGTTGGCGGGCGTGTCTTCTGTAGTTCAGACAATTTGGAATGCTGCTGATATGGTTCACAGTGATTTCCCATATTGATAACATGGTTCATCATTTCTTGGTGATGCTGCTGGCTTTGCTCATAAAGGCGGCATACTTGAGAAAATGTTGTTTCACTGCCCTGCTGACTTGACTTCCCCTGCGTGAAATTGTTACTTGTCTGGGTACCATAATTTTCCTCCGGCGGACTTGGCATGGAAAGAGTCCAGGGATGAGTCATTTTCCACTCTGGGGTATTTTTACAGAACTCATGAGAAAGACTAAGAGGAAAAAATAAATAACAAGTTTTGCATATACGGAAAATTTAAGACTCCAAAGATTTTTCAAGAAAAAAGTTTGATTGTGCATGGAGAAGGACCGCTCAGTACATATCTTACACGCAAGTCGTAATTATACAATACATCACTCAGGATGCGCGTACACATTCCTGACATCTTATTTAGGCTAGTGCACTCCTCCGAGTTCCTACATGATGCGCATAAAAACGACTTCTCACCAACCTATTTTACATATAAACATATCATACAAGCGAACACATCGCGCGGCGGCTAGGCGCACTTAGTAGGAGATGGTGAAGACTTCCCTCGGCCTGCCGAGGGTAAGACCGATTGGTGATGGAGACTCAACCTCCTCCTCACTAATAGGTTCCAGGCACGAAATACTGGGTCGAGGGGTTGGTGCGGGCGCGGCAGGTGATGCAGCTTTGATTGGAGTAGGAGCAATGACTTGGTCAAACTCCTCCGTGATAGGCAGGCGGCGAGCGGTGGCTAAAATGGCAGGTGTATAGGATGCTGAGGACGAGACGTAAGTCAGTGGTGTTGATGTATGGAGGAGCTCCCTCCTATTGGCGGAACCGCTCTGAACTAAGTCCATACGAGTAGCCACCAAGTCGTCCACAAGGTTATCAAAAGCTGCTTCAAGAGCCTTTAGGTACTCAACCAACATTTCGATAGCCTCATCACGCTCTTCCCTTGCGCAAGCAAACGCATAATGACATGTGTAAGGCATGTGGCATGGAAGGTAACGGTAGCGACGAGTCTTCATCGAAGGAAGAGAATCCCGGAGACGAGCTATCACCTCACGGGCAGCCATCTGCATGGCATGCCTCTCCGTAGGCATGGCCCTTCCCACAAATCGGAAGCGGCGTGACTCAAAACGCCCTCCCTTGAATTGCACCGCGGCCTGGTGCATCGACTCGCTGTCGCTGATCTTGTGTTGGTAGAGTGTGAACTTTGGGCGAGTCGATGGCCCTATCACGACCTTGGTGAGACGAGAAGCTTGATAAACCCCTCGGGTATATTGGCTAACACCTGTGACTCACAGTCGCTGCCGGCCATCTACAAAAGTAGACAAAAATTCCGAATAGTCAAATCATAAATTTATGATGACCAACAGAAAATTGCTACATATGAAAAATGCTGAAATAGCACTCAATACGCTAATAACCGATTAGCGATCGCACCTAGTGGCTTCCTACAGTCAGCCTGGCTCTGATACCAAGTTTGTCAGGACCGGTTTTCCAATAAAATATTTACTGAGAAATCGACATTTTATCGGACCAGTGTAGAAGAATCCTTCTTGCTGGTAGACAAATCCTTGATACAAAATTCCAGAGTATTAAATATTATACAGGGTTGAGCTGAGCCTGCTCAACAATTTATTACAAGCACACCGATATTATACATAAAGGTGGATATCACACAAGGGTATGGTGGCATAACTACTGACTCGTAATAAAAGTGGTGGTGGATATGTCAGAGTGTAGTGGGTGACACGACTCCAATATCTTACAGCTCATCGAGCGTCGGAGTGAGACTCGATGAATTTATTTGGGTCGCGGAAGCGTATATAAAACAGTGACCAACTCCAGGATCGCAAGAGACTGACTGGGACACCTCTAGACGTCGGACTCGCTATCGAACTCTTCATCCGTGAGATCGCCTTCGTCAACATCTGGCCAAATCAACAAGCCAGGTGAGTACTTTGATTGTACTCGCAAGACAGTTCGGACATAAGATATAACAAATGCAAACATGATGCATATGAGCAGACCAGTAATGCGCATTCAGATAATAAATTTGCATATGTTGAATAAAAAGGAAGTCAGGCGGTAGTCCACCCGAAATCCCAAAGAAATAACTGAAGACCGATCGGGTGTCTGAAGCGACGCCTCGAAGGGTAATATGAATAAACATGCCACAGTCGGGTTTCTGGGCGACACCACATAAAGGGCTTATATCAAAAGTAAATAACGAGAATGCCACAGTCGGACGTCTGAGCGACATCACATAAAGGGCTTATATCAAAAGTAAATAACAATAATGCCACTGTCGGACGTCTGAGCGACATCACATAAAGGGCTTATAGCAAAAGTAATTGACAATAATGCCATAGTCGGACGTGTGAGCGACATCACATAAAGGGCTTATATTAAAAGTAAATGACAATAATACCACAGTCGGACGTCTGAGCGACATTACATAAAGGGCTTATATCAAAAGTAAATGACAATAATGCCACAGTCGGACGTCTGAGCGACATCACATAAAGGGCTTATATTAAAAGCAAATAACAATAATGCCTCAGTCGAACGTCGACAACACATAAAGGGCTTATATAATCGTTCGAAACCAAGTAGCTCGTGAAAGTAAATCATCCCAAGGAAATACTCAGTACAGAATAAACTGGTTAGTCTATCCACTGGAATGAAGTTCGGCCGGTTTACCACTCTTAGCGCTATATTAAATCACCAGAGACTGCCACTGAGACTGACACGGAGACTGACGCTTGGCCATAAACATGGCTACTCGAATGGGTTTTTGACTCTGCAGAGTTTGTACTCTTTAACCACAGTCAACGGCTTTCAGTAGTCACAAAGGACTAGTTCCGTTTACGGTATTTTAGCAGAAACACAACTAACCAGTACACATCGATTCCACATCCCGCTGCCAGGAATCACCCTAGGCAACGTTCACGAAAAACTTTAAGATGGGGAGGCTACAGCAACAAATAGCATGGGATCAAATTTATACCGCGCGCTCTAAGGGATGCCCCCCTCTCGGTCCCAACCGGAAACACCCATGCCCCCTGACCGGATGACGGGATTTAATCTAGGGCCATGAAACCCTCATCCCGGCCCCTCTATTTGGTGTGTAAGACCGTATTCTTTGCAGAAGACATGTGGCAACACAACAAAAAAAAGGGGACGAACGGAAACATGACTTGATCCACGTTAACACTGGAGTTAAACAGTTGACTGGCATGCTTCAACATTACCAGCTTACAATCTACCATGTCACCACATGATTAGGTTGGCTCACCATCAACTTTCGAAGCTCACACGAAGCTTGTCTTGCATGTAATATAACACCTACAATATGCTTATTTAAACATGCCATGAGAAAAACTACTCAAGCAAACATGCAAAGCACTCATCATATCAAAGGTTCAAACATGCTTGCCTGGTTCGGAGTAGTCGGAGTCTAGCTCGGTGAAGTTCGCGGCTCCGTCACCTCCTTCGGTATCTACGGATAAAATAAAACGGGTACTAACATAAATACCATGCGCGCATAAAAATTGTCCCAAATATTTTTCAAATAAATATGATAAAAAACTAGACAGAAAACCAAAGTTGACAAAAAAAGAGTCAACTCAAAATCACCTTTTGTTTAAAAGTTATTAAGGTTTTTGTCTAGGGACTTGTTTGTAATGAAACAGAAAGTTTCCAGGGGTTTGTTTATAAAAACAGAAAACGTTTCAGTAAGTAATACGCCAGCTCAAAAGAGAAAGCGTACTTTGCCTGAAGGCGTTTTCCCAGGAAAACAGTTCGAATAGAAAAGAGAGACTGGCGAGGGGGTCCCACCCGTCAGGTTTAAATTTTTGAACAGGGAAAAACAGAGTGCGCCGGCGCCCGAGAACCGCGGTGGTCGCCGGCGCCGATCCACGACGAGGTAGGGGGAGTGGGTGGTACCTACGGGCTTACGGTGCTCTTCCGCGTCTGTGGGTGGTGGAGTTGGACGTCGGCGAGCACCACGTCGACGGTGGCCTTCGCTCCGGCGGACGGTGGTTCGGGTGGTAGTGGATCTCGCCGGGGAGGGTTGCAGAGGCCAAATTGAAGCGCGGGTTAGGTATCTAGGTGCACTAGGAGGCTACTAGCACGACAAGGGAGGCGGTGGTGCTCTCACCAGAGAGAGACCTGCCGGAGCCCGAAGCGGATCGGGGCGGCCGGAGCTGGGGAAGAAGGACTCCTCGAGGCCCTTCTAGTGGCTGGGCGTGGTCTGGTGAGGTGGAGAGGTGGCTCAGGGTTGAATGCGAGCTCGAGATTGCTATTTATAGCCGGCCCGAGGCGGTTGCCGCAAATGGGATAACTCCGGCGGTGATTACGGCGAGGCCGTGGCCGAACAGGCGGCTTAAGTGACTGGGCATCGACGTGAGGGTCCACTGGTTCCATCCCGATGCTAGGCTTGGCAAGACTTGGGCGATAATTCGCGTTCTCCACGGAACGGCTGTGCAGGCATGTCGGCGGCAGAGAGCGCGCTCTGCGCCTCTCAGGCCACGGCTACGGTGCTGCAGCGTGCACAGGGGAGGGGACGGCCATGCGGAGGCCTCGGGTGGTTTGGGCGGTGACGAACGGTGCCGTTTTGCAGGGTTGGCCCCTATTGGCCGCCACGGGTGGCTCTGCCACCGCGGATGACGCCGGCGCAGGCGGGCCACGACGCCACCGATGCTCGCAACCGGCCAAGTAACCGTGCGGCGCCTTGGATAAGGAGGGGAAACAGTGAGCATGGCGCCAATGCGGCCACTGGTGAGATTGGCGCGGCTGTCTGAAGAAAACGACACTGTCGACTGAACTTAACACTGAATCCTGAACTTTCTGAAATTTGAACAGTAACAGTGCATGCCAACTGTTCGATGAAATGATTCAGGCACTTGGAGAATTTTTCTGGAGCAGATCTTTGGTGAGGTGGTCTCTTGATGCATCTAGAGGCTGCCTGAATTTCCACAGATTTTTAGGAAGAGAAAAAGTATGAATTTCACCAAAAATGGCAAATCTGGTCCAAACTTGCAGCAAGCAAAATTTGGAAGTTTTGAACTATGGACCAGCAGATCTTGATGGATCTAGGTTGAGGATACTAAGGACTAGTCAGGGGAGTTTGTTTGGAATCAAAACTCAAAGGGAAACCAGTAGTTCCTTTGTAATTCACAAAGGTCCAATTTAAAAGATAGAAAATGTTTTGAGTGAAAAATAATTAGAATAAAAATCTAGATGAGGTTGAAACCTACTAGAATTGATGTTAGAGTTGTCCAAGGTGGGAATGAAGGTTCTGGAAGAAAGAACTTCATTAGGTGTCATGGCAAAAGAAAAGTTTTGAATGCGAGAGAATAAGCCCATGGTTTTATAGGAATGCTTTTCATAAAAAGAAATTGTTCAAAACATTTTGAAAATAATTTGTGTTGAGCCAACACAAGGTGAAAACTCTCAAGACCAAAGATCAAGGTGAGAAGGACACAAAAATATTTTGTCATAAAAGATTTGAGAAGGAGGGGTTTTAAGCAAGATTTAAATAACCTCCTTCCAAGAGAATAAAGAATTTGATGAAAACAAAATCCAAAAAATTTGGAGTGTTACATATCACCATCTCTTACCCATAGAATTTGCCATTGTATTGGGTGTGTTGGGGACACAACAGACTATTTGTTATTTGGTTGCAGGGTTTCTTGAGAGAGACCACCTTCATCATACGCCTCCCACGGATTGATAAACCTTCTGTCATCCACTTGAGGGAAAATTGCTACAAAACTCTGCGCTTGGAGGCCCAACACGAGTTTACAAGAATAAAGTTACGTAGTAGACACCAAGCTCTTTTATGGCGCCGTAGACGGGGAGGTGAGTGCTTGAAGGTATATCTTTAGATCATGCAATCAAATCTTTTAGTTTCTTGTTTTATCACTAGTTTGGTTTTGTAAAAGAAAACAAAAAAAATGGAATTCAGGATGCATCATATTGTTCATCTCTATAATGTCTTTCGTGAAAATGATGGGAAGAAAATTGTGCTCAATTGATAGAAGAATAATTCAATAAAATCTTTGTAATAAATGATGAGCATGATTGCAATGTTGTTAGTATGAATTCTGTAAATATCCATGATGCTAACGATATGCTAAGCCATAAGCTTGGGGATGCTATGTTTGATGAAGATGATATTTTTAGCCCACCAAGATTTGATGTGGAAATTTGTTATAATGGTAGCATGCCTCCTATTTATGATGATTATATTGATAAAAGTGGATTTGGAGAGGTCACAACTTTATTTAGTGATGAATCCACTACTTTGGAGGATGTTTCAATTGACTATGATAACAAAGTTGCTATCTATGATGATTATGGTGATGACATGTATGCTATATTGAATAATGATAACCATGAAACATGTCATCATGACTTTAATTTTCAATCTCATGATAGTTATTTTGTTGAGTTTTTTCCCACCACTATTCATGAGAATAAATTTGCTTATGTGGAGAGTAGCAAAATTTCTATGCTTTTGCATCATGAAAAGAATGATTTATGTGATGGCTATATTGTTGAATTCATTCATGATGCTACTGAAAATTACTATGAGAGAGGAACATCTGCTTGTAGGTATTGCATTTATAACAAGTTTCCTCTCTATGTGTTGAAAGTCTTGAATTTTTGCTTGTTTTGCCTTCCTATGCTAGTTGATTCTTGCTCCCATAATTTGTTTGCTCACAAAATCCCTATGCATGGGAAGAGGGTTAGACTTAAATGTGCTTGCCATGTGATTCATGATGCTCTCTTGCATGTTTCAATTCATATCTTTTATATGAGCATCATTGAAATCATCATGCCTAGCTAAAAGGCATTAAAGAAAAGCGCTTGTTGGGAGACAACCCAACACTTATACCTACTGTTTTTGTGTGTTCACATGGTTAAGCTACTGTAGTAATCATGTTTTACATGTTTTGTTCCAATAAAGTGCCAAGTAAAGCCTTTGGGCTAGTGTGGATGATAGTTGATTTGATTATGTGCAAAAACAGAAAGTTTTTGCTTCCAGTGCAGAAAATTCAATAAATCACTAGAACGTGATAATTAGCTGAAATTCTGACACATGATTGGTATACAAATTTCCTACATTGTCCTACTTTTTGACACAGGGGCGGATCCAGCGTGGGGTCGTGTAGGGGCGGCCGCCCCGGGTAAATTTTGGTAACCTAGGGTACCTCCAGACTGCTTTGGCCATTCCTGGTCACCATGAGAGACGACTGGAGCTTCGTGTACGCAGGCTACCAAGAAGAAGGGAAACTCTTCGAGCAGGATTATGAGACGAGAAGAAAACGCTTCGATTATGAGATGGGCCAGTGAGTAAGGCCCAATAAAACATGACAGGACCCATTCTTTTCCTTTAGGCAGCCCATTTCACTTCTATACGCTGCCTTCGATGTCCCCAATGCCTATCGATCGAAACCGAGTAGCCACCATCACGCCGTTGCCCTGCCTCGCCGCCTTGACCTTGACGCGATGCCCTCCCCTGCCGCCTTGCTGCAGGCTGCAGCCCTTCCCAGGTTCTTCCAACCAAAGGTGTTCATTGAAGGTGAAGGAAGTCCACCTGGGGCCGTCCACGCAGGAGGCAACCTCCCGCCGCCACGGCCACACATCCCGCTCAAAACTGCAAGCGAGCACGCAACAGAGGTAGCAATGCATAGGTTCTTTTGAACTTCCCTTATTTTCTACTCTTCACGCTCTATCATTTTTAATTGTTGTCTTCCTATAATTATTGTCACGTTGACCTAATTCTTGAAAGCTGAGTACTGAAATTAATTACGAATACGATACAAGTTAGATTTTACACGATCTTTTGTGTTATATAATTTTCGTCTAGTACTTGAGAATGAAACTTTTTAAATAATTTCATTCTATTGATCGTCTTGCCTGAATGCATACTATTGGCCAATTCATGTTTTGATTGTCCTATTTGATTGCATCATCTATCGAGGCTTCGATTTTTTGTTGCCTATGAAAGTTCGCCCCGGGTAACTTCAAATCCTGGATCCGCCACTGTTTTGAGAATTGTTAGAGTTGAATAAGTATGGTGGTTGTCCAGTTACACACTATTCTGTTTTTGACAAATTCTGTTTTCAATTCATAGTTTGCTTGTTGTCTAGTTTCTATGCCCTATATTGATCAATATAAATTGTAGAAATGATATGATACGGTAGGAATTGTGTGAGAACAATTATAAATCTTTTCTTTGACAGTACCAAAGTGAATGATTTGTTTTATCATACTAACCTATCTCACGAAGTTCCGTTAAGTTTTGTGTTATTGAAGTTTTCAAGTTTTGGGTGAGATACCGATATGAGGAGAATAAGGAGCGGCAAGACCGTAAGCTTGGGGATGCCCAAGGCACCCCAAGGTAATATTCAAGGAACAAACCAAGCAACTAAGCTTGGGGATGCCCCGGAAGGCATCCCCTCTTTCGTCTCCAACATTATCGGTGACCTCACTTGAAGCTTTATTTTTATTCGTCACATAATATACTTGCACTTCTACCCAACATGGATAATATACAAGGATGAACATTACCCTGAGTACTTGTACTAGCTTCACTTCCAATAGTTTCACAATGCTTTGTTGTGTCCCCTCTCTGTTTCTGCTGGTACCTAATAGTTTATCCATATATTTTATTTTAACTTTATGTAGCTTAATGTCCATCATCGGAGAAGCATGGATGGTAGACAGTGAGTTGTTTGGAGGAAGAAGAGATGGAGATTTCTATTCATCAAAAAGAAGGAGCTGCCACTCGCAAGCACTGATGAGCAGCTTAGTACACATCATCAATTTGGTGAACTTCCAGTAAGATTGGTTAGTCTACATAATTTTGAAGCGTTTGTGTGTGTATGTACTAGCAAAAGAGCCCGTGCATTACAACAGACATAAAATAAATAAATATGTTCTTAAAATCTGAAAAATAATTTACCACTCAAATAGCTTTGTAGCAAAACAATATTGAAAATATTCAAAAGTGCCAAAGGATCATTCTTGAAGAGACAAAAAAACATTCTCACATAGAAAGTGTCTCTACTATCTCTACCTATTACAGTATACGATATTAAAAAGGACAATGATTTCTTCCTTTCCTTTTTAGCTCGAATAAATTATTTAACATGTTTATTACGAATATAAGCACAAAAAATGGGCTTCTAACATTATAAAATTACATAATGCAAGGCAAATAATTGCAACACCACCATCATTGATTACACATTTTTGCTTGCTAAAATCGATTGTACCAGGTATAGTTTCTATTGAGCCACAAAAAAAAATATAGTTTTATATAAACCCTAGACAAAATCTATCATTCAAAGCAAAGAGAAACTTCTACCCAGTGGTTCCGGTACATGACAAATCAAAGATGAATATAATATAACACAATGTATGTGCTTCCATACGGAACTTTAAATTATCAATTTGTATTTAAATGTAAATGAACAATATAAAAAAATAGCATCATCAACAAATTTGAAGCACCAATAGCTACAAGCAGACCAGCCTTGCAACCCTTTGTTCCTATCCAGCCAGAGCCATGATCACAGTTGCGGATGTACAGGATGGCCAGGGTGGGCCGCGGCCCACCCTGGGATTCTGAGACTACCTATATATATAGATTCTAAATGGGCCAGAAAAAAATCCAGCCCAATAAACAGACCAAGTCCATATCGAGAATTCCAGATTCCTCATCCAGACTCCAGTCGACCAGTCCTCGACTCTGACAGCCACCTCGCCTCCTCGCCTCATCTGCTCCTCGCAGTTCCTCGCCGCCGTCGTTCGCGCCCGGCACCCTTGCCGGCGCCCAGCTGCCGAGGAAGCTCCCGCATCCCACCTCTCTTCTCCAACCCGCCCGCCTCCCTGCCCCAGCGGCGAGCCTCAGCCCCCAGGTCCCAGCGCGCGGCTGCACCTCTGCCCTGCCGGAGCGCCGGCTGCCTGCGCCCCTGCCGCCGCTCGCCGGGCGGCTGTTTGGTGGCCCTGCCCTCGCCGGCTCACCCCCCTCCAAAATCCAAATCCGAATGCAGTGAGGTACCAAATGAAATACCCCCAAATTTATGATTTAGGGTTTGCATTTTTGCACTATGAACACATAGATAGTTTTGCACTCATTTCGGCCTCAATTAGCTGTATTGATAGAAAGTAGTACTAATAGAAAGTAGTATTCTTGCAGAATTGTTGAAGAATGAAGAGGGCAGCAGACATTGTTTCTCTTTTCCAAAGAGAAGCTATGAAGACAGGGAAGAAGAAGAAGGCCGAGAATATGCCGGATGTGGCTGAAGAGCAGACCTGCGAAGTTGTGTGTGTGCCGGTTGTGATCGAAGAGCAAATTGAAGAAACAACATTGTCTATGTCAAATGTGACCATAGAGCAAACTGAAGATGTGTCACCGCCATCACCACCGGTTTATTATTTTAGTCGTCTTAAACATGATCCTGGGGAAAGGCTACTCATTGCAAGTTATCCTATCAATGATCAAGATGCAGTTCGAAGATCATATATCCTTAAAAAGTCTTTCAAACCTTATGCACATGACTTTAAAAAAAGAACAATTGGGAGTAGAGAACGTTCATTCAATCCTTTGTGGCTTCATAATCATAGTTGGCTTGAATATAGTATCTAGAAGGAATCTGCATTTGCTTTGTATGTTACTTGTTCAAAGAGAAAAAAACTAGTGGTAAGGGAACTAATGCATTTACTGATGGTGGCTGGAGTAATTGGAATAGAGAGGATGCTCTTCTTAAGCATGTTGGTTGTGTATCAAGTGTGCATAATGCAGCTCAAGAGAGATATAACTTATTTGTGAATCCTCGTGCAGTAATTGATGATCTTTGTGTGAAGGTGAACAGTGAGGATTTATGTCTTTACAAGATAAGGTTGAAGTATTCACATAGATGCTTACAGTTTTTTCTTCATCAAGGATTGGCATTTCCTGGGCATGATGAAAGTGAACAGTCTAGCAATAGAGGAAACTTCCTTGAGCTATTGAAGTGGCTTGCAGCAAATAGTGAGGAGGCGAATAAGTATGTTTTGAAGAATGCACAAGGTAACTGCCAATTGACATCTCATCGGATACAACAGCAGATTATTCAATGTTGTGCACAACTTACTAGAAAGCAAATTATTGATGAACTTGGTGATGAGCACTATGCTATTCTAGCTGATGAGTCTAGTGATGTATCACATAAAGAACAACTAGCTTTATGCTTGCGTTTTGTTGATAAAGTAGGGAGGCCGTGTGGGCACTTTCTTGGAGTTGTTCATGTAAGTGACACTACTTCATTGTCACTTAAAGAAGCAATTGAAACTTTACTTATTGATCATGGTTTGACTATAACACAAATTCGTGGGCAAGGATATGATGGGGCTAGTAATATGAGAGGAGAAATTAAAGGATTGAAAACATTGATCATGAAAGAGTCAGCTTCTCCATATTATATTCATTGTTTTGCACATCAACTCCAGCTAGTTCTTGTTGTTGTTGCCAAGGGAAATGATGATTGTGTCTGGTTTTTTGACCGAGTGTCTTTATTACTCAATGTTATTGGAGTGTCTTGTGAGCGTCATGACATGCTTCGAGATGCTAGACTTCATAATATCACGAAACTACTTGAATGTGGTGAGTTAAAAACTGGGAGTGGTTTGAATCAAGAGATGGGGTTACCTAGGCCTGGTGATACTCGGTGGGGCTCTCATTACAAAACGGTTCTTAACATTATTGCTATGTATCCCACAATCCGTGATGTGCTCATAACTCTTGGACAAGATGCTTCACAAAGAAGTGATTGGCCCAAAATTCATACTATATATTGTTGGAGTGTTCGGGTCATTTGACTTTATTTTCAATGCACACTTGATGCTTGTCATTCTTCGATACACAAGTGATTTGTCTGATTGTTTGCAAAGAAGAGACCAAGATATTCTTACTGCAATGGCACTTGTTAGAACTCCAAAAAGTAGAATACAAGAGATTAGGGCTAATGGGTGGGATGCATTTCTGCAAAAGGTAACACTATTTTGTAACAAGCATGGCATTCAAGTTCCTATGATGGAAGATAATTATGTGCCTTATGGAAGATCAACACGATTTGCTAGACCCCAAACAAATGATGATCACTTTCGAAGAGAAGTTTTTCTTGGAGTCATTGATCAGATTAGTCAAGAGCTTGAAAATCGTTTTGATGAGATCAATATGGAGCTGCTATCTTGTATGTCTGCTTTGAATCCCGTCAACTCATTTGCTGCTTTTGATGCACAAAAGGTATGCAAACTTGCTTCTAAAATTTGTATTGCTTTCAAAATTGGTACAGAATCTCTTTAACTCATTTGTTTCTTTTGATGCACACAAGGTACGAAGACTTGCTGAGTTTTATCCCAAAGACTTTTCAAGTGTCGACTTGATACACCTTGAACTACAACTTGATAACTATATTGATGACATGAGAAATGATGAGAACTTTCAAGGCCTTGGAAATCTTGTTGATCTCTCAGTTAAGCTTGTTCAAACAGGGAGACATATAGTTCATCATTTGGTGTACTTGCTTTTAAAATTGGTATTGATTCTGCCGGTGGCAACAGCAAATGTCGAGAGAGCGTTCTCTGCCATGAGTTTTGTCAAGAACAAGTTGAGAAATAAGATGGGTGATAGTCTTTTGGATGATTGCCTAGTCACATACATTGAGAGGGATGTTTTCTTCGAGGTGAATGAAGATGACATAATTGATACCGTCATGGCAATGCAAAAGCGTAGGCCAGAAAGATAGTCTTTTTCAACTTCTCAAGGTATGTGCTATGGTCCATGTACTATTTACTATGTAGGCTTCTTTATGCAAAACTGAGATTTAATTGAGAATTTTAGTGTGTTCGTAAGACCATATTGATCTATTTCTATGTGATATTGGTAATTAGTTATGAAAAAATTTGGGGGCGGACCACCCTGATATCAAATGCTAGCTCCGCCACTGCATGACTGTCGCTCGTGTCTCTCTTCCTTCGCACGTTGGGCACATTTTTCTCTCTGTTGGGCAGGCATGTGTCTTCTATTGCTAAGTTCAGCAGGTAATCTAGTTTGGATTTAGGGAAGAAAGAAGCGCCATTGGTTTGGCTTGAAGACTAAAAAATCGCTGCCATGGTGTACATGGATAAAAACAGATCTATAAATAGCTTGTGTTGCACCGCATCTGCTCTGCTGCGTCCTACATGCCATGGATGGAGTAGCCCATTAGCATAGATGAGCAGTTCCATCGGGAAGTAGGTGATCTGGGGTATGACTACGTTTTTGAAGAATCAGAGGATAGTACATTCTGTCTATGTGTTTCTTACTCAATTTCTATTGATGTTGGTCGATTAAGGTCTTGCATATTTTTTACGGAGGTCGAAGACGATGGCGGACACACGTGGAAGCTGGACGAGGGCAAGCTGCCGGGGGAACGTGGCTTGGATTCACATGCAAAGTAAATGCCTGCCGAGGGAGTGGCAGAGTTGGCGCTGGCATCTTCCTCCTCCGGCTGGATTTCTTACAACATCCCGATGGGGACATGCTCGTTTTCATTCTCAAGGTCACTCCTTCCTCAAGGCCGCATCCCTCCCCACATTTTGTGAGTTATAGACAAACTCTTCCTTCCTCTCTTCACCATCAGCGGTCGCCTCCAACTTCATGTTGTCAGTGAAGACAACAACTTCTTCTTCGACCTAGTCTTCCTCGGTTTCTTCCCACAAACACGATAGATGGACGACCCGACGGAGATATGGACCTCGCCAAGAAGTGGCAGATGTACAGCGTGGCCAGGGTGGGCCGCGTCCCACCCTGGGATTCTGAGACTACCTATATATATATAGATTCTAAATGGGCCAGAAAAAAACCAGCCCAATAAACAGACCAAGTCCATATCGAGAATTCCAGATTCCTCGTCCAGACTCCAGTCGACCAGTCCTCAACTCTGACGGCCGCCTCGCTTCCTCGCCTCGCCTGCTCCTCGCAGTTCCTCGCCGCGGTCTTTAGCGCCCGGCGCCCTTGCCGGCACCCAGCCGCCGAGGAAGCTCCCGCGTCCCCCCTCTATTCCCCAGTCCGCCCGCCTCCCTACCCCAGCGGCGAGCCTCAGCCCCCAGATCCCAGCGCGCGGCTGCACCTCTGCCCTGCCGGAGCGCCGGCTGCCTGCGCCCATGCTGCCGCTCGTCGGGCGGCTGTTTGGTAGCCCTGCCCTCGCCGGCTCGCCCCCCTCCAAAATCCAAATCCGGCTGTAGTATGGTACCAAATCAAATACCCCCAAATTTATGATTTAGGGTTTGCTTTTTTGCATTATGAACACATAGATAATTGTGCACTCATTTCGGCCTCAATTAGCTTTATTGATAGAAAGTAGTACTAATAGAAAGTAGTATTCTTGCAGAATTGTTGAAGAATGAAGAGGGCAGCAGACATTGTTTCTCTTTTCCAAAGAGAAGCTATGAAGATAGGGAAGAAGAAGAAGGCAGAGAATATGCCGGATGTGGCTGAAGAGCAGACCTACGAAGTTATGTGTGTGCCGGTTGTGATCGAAGAGCAAATTTAAGAACCAACGTTGTCTATGTCAAATGTGACCATAGAGCAAACTGAAGATGTGTCACCGCCATCACCACCGGTTTATGATTTTAGTCGTCTTAAACATGATCCTGGGGAAAGGCTACCCATTGCAAGTTATCCAATCAATGATCAAGATGCAGTTCGAAGATCATATATCCTTAAAAAGCCTTTCAAACCTTATGCACATGACTCTAAAAAAAGAACAATTAGGAGTAGAGAACGTTCATTCAATCCTTTGTGGCTTCATAATCATAGTTGGCTTGAATATAGTATCTAGAAGGAATCTGCATTTTGCTTTGTATGTTACTTGTTCAAAGAGAAAAAAACTAGTGCTAAGGGAACTAATGCATTTACTGATGGTGGTTGGAGTAATTGGAATAGAGAGGATGCTCTTCTTAAGCATGTTGGTTGTGTATCAAGTGTGCATAATGCAGCTTAAGAGAGATATAACTAATTTGTGAATCCTCGTGCAGTAATTGATGATCTTTTTGTGAAGGTGAACAGTGAGGATTTACGTCTTTACAAGATAAGGTTGAAGTATTCACTTAGATGCTTACAGTTTCTTCTTCATCAAGGATTGGCATTTCGTGGGCATGATGAAAGTGAACAGTCTAGCAATAGAGGAAACTTCTTTGAGCTATTGAAGTGGCTTGCAGCAAATAGTGAGGAGGCAAATAAGTATGTTTTGAAGAATGCACCAGGTAACTGCCAATTGACATCTCATCAGATACAACAGCAGATTATTCAATGTTGTGCACAACTTATTAGAAAGCAAATTATTGATGAACTTGGTGATGAGCACTATGCTATTCTAGCTGATGAGTCTAGTGATGTATCACATAAAGAACAACTAGCTTTATGCTTGCATTTTGTTGATAAAGTAGGGAGGCCGTGTGAGCACTTTCTTGGAGTTGCTCATGTAAGTGACAGTACTTCATTGTCACTTAAAGAAGCAATTGAAACTTTACTTATTGATCATGGTTTGACTATAACACAAATCGTGGGCAAGGATATGATGGGGCTAGTAATATGAGAGGAGAAATTAAAGGATTGAAAACATTGATCATGAAAGAGTCACCTTCTGCATATTGTACTCATTGTTTTGCACATCAACTCCAGCTAGTTCTTGTTGCTGTTGCCAAGGGAAATGATGATTGCATCTAGTTTTTTGACCGAGTGTCTTTGTCACTGAATGTTATTGGAGTGTCTTGTAAGCGTCATGACATGCTTCGAGATGCTAAACTTCATAATATCACGAAACTACTTGAATGTGGTGAGCTACAAACTGGGAGTGGTTTGAATCAAGAGATGGGGTTACCTAGGCCTGGTGATACTCGGTGGGGCTCTCATTACAAAACTGTTCTTAACATTATTGCTATGTATCCCACAATCCATGATGTGCTCATAACTCTTGGACAAGCTGCTTCACAAAGAATTGATTGGCCCAAAATTCATACCATTGTTAGAGTGTTCAAGTCATTTGAATTTATTTTCAATGCACACTTGATGCTTGTCATTCTTGAATACACAAATGATTTGTCTGATTGTTTGCAAAGAAGAGACCAAGATATTCTTACTGCAATGGCACTTGTTAGAACTGCAAAAAGTAGAATACAAGAGCTTAGGGCTAATGGGTGGGATGCATTTCTGCAAAAGGTAACACTATTTTGTAACAAGCATGGCATTCAAGTTCCTATAATGGAAAATAATTATGTGCCTTATGTAAGATCAACACGGTTTGCTAGACCCCAAACAAATGATGATCACTTTCGAAGAGAAGTTTTTCTTGGAGTCATTGATCAAATTAGTCAAGAGCTTGAAAATCGTTTTGATGAGATCAATATGGAGCTGCTATCTTGTATGTCTGCTTTGAATCCCGCCAACTCATTTGCTGCTTTTGATGCACAAAAGGTATGCAAACTTGCTTCTAAAATTTGTAATGCTTTTAAAATTGGTACAGAATCTCTTTAACTCATTTGTTTCTTTTGATGCACACAAGGTACGAAGACTTGCTGAGTTTTATCCCAAAGACTTTTCAAGTGCCGACTTGATACACCTTGAACTACAACTTGATAACTATATTGATGACATGAGAAATGATGAGAACTTTCAAGGCCTTGGAAATCTTGTTGATCTCTCGGTTAAGCTTGTTCAAACAGGGAGACATATAGCTCATCATTTGGTGTACTTGCTTTTAAAATTGGTATTGATTCTCCCGGTGGCAACAGCAAATGTCGAGAGAGCGTTCTCTGCCATGAGTTTTGTCAAGAACAAGTTGAGAAATAAGATGGGTGATAGTCTTTTGGATGATTACCTAGTCACATACATTGAGAGGGATGCTTTCTTCGAGGTGAATGAAGATTACATAATTGATACCTTCATGACAATGCAAAAGCGTAGGCCAGAAAGATAGTCTTTTTCAACTTCTCAAGGTATGTGCTATGGTCCATATACTATTTACTATGTAGGCTTCTTTATGCAAAACTGAGATTTAATTGAGAATTTTAGTGTGTTCGTAAGACCATATTGATATATTTCTATGTGATATTGGTAATTAGTTATAAAATAAATTGGAGCCGGACCACCCAGATGTCAAATGCTAGCTCCGCCACTGTCCTATGAAGCCGGCAACATCAAGGACTACCAGTACCTCTCCGCGGACGACGATCTCGATCGCTCCCTCGACATCTATGAAGGGATGCGTGTGTCTGTGCATGCATGTATGTGTGGCGGGCGTCCATGCACTGCCAGCCGGCGTACGCCGCGTACCGAGATGGCGTTGAACACATCAGATCGCGGGGTTGCGCTCACGATTGTCCTTACACTAGTGAATGGGGCGCGCCCATGGCGCGCCGCCTGAAGGATGACGGGCGCACCCATGGCGCGCCGCCTGAAGGATGACTGGCGGTGCCAGGTAGGACAATGCCCATCCAGCAGCCTTTTTTATCACCTTTACCATCGAGAGCACATTGATTAAAAAAAGACCTCTACGTATTTCACCTGATCAGTACTATAAATTCTATCTCTCTACAAGAACACTATAGTGACGCTGCAAGCTTGTCGCACTGTGCCGGCACAAAGGCCAGCATGTCATGTCGAGGTCATAGACGACTTGTGTGTTCTGCTGCTAGTCGTTGCAGATGACGGTCTGGTCCCGGCCATCATGTCTAGCACCAGGCACATGACCTGCACGCCGTGGTCCTCGAACACGTAGTACCAGCAAGGTAGCTCCCAATCGATGCCGTCCAGGTGGAGTGTCAGCGACGGTACTAGCACGGGCGTGGCACACCGCCCCCGCCACTTTGAGAACGGTGTCGTCACTGCCAGTGCAAGGCAGAGGTCCAGCTCAGTTCAATAGATAGTAGGATGTACCTCATGTTTGACAGCTGAGGAGGCTGGGAGCTAAAGTGTTGATGGGCCTCGAACCCCTCGTTGGTTACCCCAAGTGGAAGGTGTAAGATGCAGTGTTGTGGAAGTGTTTTCCCTTAGCAAAGATGCCAAGGATCGAATCCCCAGAGACTCCTAGGTTCAACAAGTAGGTGTCAACTGCTACGGCGCCAGATAGTAGCAATCAACGTGGACCTGCACACAGATACAAATAACTTTGCTCCCAACGAGTACAGAGAGGTTGTCAATCCCTCTGGCCTTGTAGTTCACAAAGGATTAAAAGCAATGATAGTAGTGATAGATAGTGTTTGCAATAGTAAATAATAACGAAAAGTAAATAGCGGGTGTGATCAATGATGGTAATATGGACCGGAGTCTCATGATGTTCACTAGTGATGTCTCTCTCCCAAAAGACGATAAAACAGCTATGTGAGGTAAACAAATTACAACTGGGCAATTGACAGGATCCACGAGCGCAAACCAATGCTGATTACATTGCAAGAAAGGTTGAGGTTCAAAGCATAGGCGGTACGCCAAAGTAAGTAGACCGAAATCCATCAATATCTACTACTAATCATCCACCTTGAGATATCTATCCAGAACATCTCGCTGGTATTAAGTTGCGAGTCCCACCCATAGTGTAAACTCAATGCAACAGACAACTGCATTAAAAGAACTTTGCGTAAAGTAAACAATCCTTGCACCCGCGGGCACAAGCACCGTTGTTTTCCCCCTTGTGGCAATAGCACATCCCCTAGACTCATGTTTCTGTCACTCAAGCTAGTCATCGAGGGGCATGAATCCACAATCGAGCATAACGTTCCCTCTTGGAGTCACTACCTACTACTTGGCCAAAGCAATAAATAACAACGGAGAACATGCAAGAATTACTTATGAACATAAATATAAAAGAGGTAAATCAAATATATTACTCAAGACCAATCTGAACATAATCTCATAATCCATCGGATCCCAGCAAACTCAACATAGCAACAGCATAAGGATTACATAGGTGCCTCGATCATGTAGGGCAGCTCACGAGGACTAATTAGTGAAGCACAAGAACGGGAGGAGAACATCACATAGCTACTGGTCATGGACTCATGGTCCAGGGGAGACTACTCATGAGTCATCCGGGAGGCATCCATGGTGGTGGAGAACCTCCCGGTGGTGATCCTCCCCTCCGGCAGGGTGCCGGGAAGAGTTCTCCTGGTGCTCCCGATCTTGGAAGCGGCGGCGGCGGCGGAACAGAGATGGGATCGCGAAAAGAGTTCCTGTTCTGAGGGTTTCGGAGGACGCTTTAAATATATGCCAAAGGGGGGCATCGGGGAAGCTTCGGGGGGCCCAGGCGCCCCCCGGCGCGGCCCAGGGGGGGCGCGCCGCCAGGGCGCCTGGAGCCCTGGTGGCCCCCCG
>LR738712.1:65146412-65211799 GCA_902687465.1 Secale cereale
CACGGTTGTTTCCGAAACGCTGATTTTTTATATAATTTTTCTGGATTTTTCTGGGCAGTTCTCGTAACGTGAAAACCTGAAATACAAAAACAGCCGAAAACAGAAACTGGCACTGGGGTGCACTGGATTAGTAAGTTAGTCCAAATATGATCAAAAGTGTATGGAAGTGTATGAATATCATAGCAATATCACCCAAAAGTGGCATGGAGCAAGCAGAAATTATAGATACGTTTTGGACGTATCAACATCCCCAAGCTTAATTCCTGCTCGTCCTCGAGTAGGTAAATGATAACAAGAATAATTTCTGTGGTGACATGGTATTAACCATATAGGACTTTTTCATAGTCATATGACAAAAGCTTACTGAGACAATGATTCTATAGTAATTAAGTTGCCTCATGAGAAAATCACAAATGACTGAAAGTTTTTCAACATGAAACTGAAACATCAAAAAGATTTGCAATGAACACGATGTGCAAATATGATGAAGTAATATCTAGCTTGCCCCCTTTAGTGATGCAAAACATAAATGCAGGGGCACCTTCAAGGTTTAAGTGATGACTAGATACAATCATTTCAGAATAAACGATATCACAATCATGCAAAAGACAATGCTACTTTGGGACAATGCACATTACACTCAGAATGACAATCATGCTCTCAGTAGTTGGTGCTTCAACATAAAAGTAAAAGAAAGGTTAAGTGATAGAGCTTTTTATTTTGAAAACATAGAAGCAATTTTGTCAACGGTAGTAGTACTTCATATGTGTCATGCATAAGACATCCTATAAGTTGCAGGCCTCATGCATCATATACCAATAGTGCTCGCACCTTGTCCTAATTAGCTCGGATTTCCATGGGTTATCATTGCATTACATATGTTTCGACCAAGTGTCACAAAGGGGTACCTCTATGCCACCTGTACAAAGGTCCAAGGAGATAAATCGCATTTGATTTCTCGTTTTTGATAGATCTCAACTTGAGGACATCCATACCGGGACAACATAGAAAATAGATGATGGACTCCTCTTTAATGCATAAGCATATTCTCATAAGAGATTGAGGATTAATGTCCAAGCTAAAACTTCCACCATGATACATGGCTTTGGTTGGCGGCCCAATGTTCTTCTCTAACAATATGCATATTCATTCAACCCACGGCAAATCACCCTTACTTCAGACAAGACGAACATGCATAGCAACTCACATGATATTCAACAAAAGTGTGACAGTTGATGGCGTCCCCAGAAACATGGTTACCGCTCAGCAAGCAACTTATAAGAAATAAGATACATAAGCAACATATTCTTTACCACAATAGTTTTTAAGCCACTTTCCCATGAGCTATATATTGCAAAGTTAGTTCGCTTAGTACAGGTGGAGGTTAGCAAAAAGACTGGGAGCGACCAACAAAGAGAGCAATGACGGTCATAATCATGCAGAGCGACAAAGCAATATTGAATCAGGCATGGTAGTTATATCGCTACTCAGAAATAAAAGATCATCAAGGCTTGACAGACTTTATTTACAGTCTTAAATATGCGTGAGCATACGCCAAGTCAATCAAAATAAATTCTCGAAGGAAGATATTACTAAACCATACCACATCATAGGCAAACAAATCATGTTGGTACTCCAATAACACATTGGGAACCCCACAGCTATTTGAGATTAACCATAAGAAAACCTGAACTACTAAGAACCATTATGCAAGTAGCATCTTTATCATAGACACATTAACCAATGCAACGGAAGCAAACTCTCTTAATAAGGTGAGCATGATAATTAAAGAGAGTTCAAGCAACCAACTAAACAAAAGCTCTTTGAAAAGATAAGCATGAATACTAAGAGCAGAGCATGATAGTAGCTATTAAAAGACAAAGAACACACACAGCATAGATAGACATGAAAATTCTATGTTATGTTCTAGGTAGAAGTGGAGCGTGTTTCTCTCCCACATAAAGAATGCTGAGTTCCGACTCGTTATGAAAAACTGAAAAGAAAACTAAAAGCAAGACGCTCCAAGCATAGCACATAACACATGAAGTGATAAAAATATAGCGGAACGAAAGACGAACTGATAATGTTGATGGAGAAGGGGATGCACGGGGGCATCCCCAAGCTTAGATGCTTGAGACTCCTGAATCTTTTTATCATCTTCCCTCGCACACTTGAAAACTCCCTTCATACATAACTCATCATAATCTGATTAGCGAGGTTAGTACCCTTAATAAAATAATTATACCTTGCTGGAAATAAAGATATTCTTGAAGTTCTACTGTTTCTCAAGATTGCCAAAAGGTTTTTGCAAAGAAAAAGCAAGTTCTTGATTTGCAAAGTGAAGGAAAGGCAAAACAGGACAGAATCTGTGAAAAACAGAACAGCAGGTAGTAATTGATCTGTTCGGGATACTTCTGCAACTCAAATCAAAAAACTCAGAACAGATGCACTAAAGACAATTATATAGAGAACGCTGTCGAAAAAATTCAGACCAAAAAGATGATCTGGTGATTTTATACGAATTTTTCTATCCAAGGACAGAATCTGTTTCCTGGACAGCACGTCACAACTTTTGAACTTTCTAGCAATCAGAGGCTATACTTGGCACAAATATGAAAAGCAAAGATACAATGATGATGCTACAGCAGTAAACAACATCAAGACACAACAAAAGCAAAAAATTTATTCATGTGGGCTGCCTCCCAAAAGCGCTTTCTTTTATGCCTTTAAGCTAGGCATAATGCATATAGATCAAGTTTTATCAAGAGTAAAAGTATAGCTAGCCCGTACAACGGACTCAAAAGGTAACTTGATCTTCTTTCGAGGGAAGTGTTCCATCCCTTTCTTGAGAGGAAACTGAAATTTTATATTACCCTCTTTCATGTCAATGATAGCACCAACGGTGCGCAAAAAGGGACGTCCCAAAATAATTGGACATAAAGGATCACATTCAATATCCATAATAGTAAAATCAACGGGAACATAATTATCATTGACAACAATAAGAACATCGTCGATCCTCCCCAAAGGTTTCTTTATGGAAGAATCAACGAGACGAACACCAAAAGAACAAGAATCAAAAGGTTTCAATTTAAGCATATCATATATTCTTTTGGGCATAACAGAGGTACTAGCACCAACATCACATAATGCATAACAAGAGAAGTCATTCAATTTAATTTTTATCATAGGATCCCAACCATCCTCTAGCTTTCTAGGTATGGAGGCTTCTACTCTAAGTTTCTCCTCCCTAGCTTTGATGAGAGCATTAGTGATATGCTCTGTGAAGGCAAGGTTAAGCGTGCTAGTGCGGGGATCTCTAGACATCTTGTGAAGGAAATCAATAACTTCGGTAAGAGTGCAATTATCAAAATCAAGGTCACGAGCATCAAGTAAAGTGGTAGTGGTGTCCTTAAGGTTCACTTGTTTGGTAGCTTCTATAGTCATAGCATCACCATTAATAGGTCCATTGGGACCAGGAGTACATTGGGTGCTAAGAGTTTGAACATCCTCAACAACTTGGATAGTAGCAACAGTGTGGTGGGTAGGAAGGCTCTTAATTCTTTCCTCTTCCTCCCTTTCTCTAGCCCATCTTTCTTTAAGTTTAGCCATCATCCTAATGTTTTCATTAATTTGCACTTGAATAGCATTTATAGGAGTGACTTCCCTCTCCTCAAGAGGAGAAGTTTTAATTTTTAGCAATTTTACCTCATTGGCTAAGTGGTCTACCTTAAAAGAAAGATCATCTAGTTTATCTAGTTTCTCTTCTACACTCTTATTAAAGGCTTTTTGGGTAGTGATGAAATCTCTAAGCATAGTCTCTAGTTCAGTAGTGGAGTTCTTGGTGATAGGATAAGCATTGTTGTTCCCATAAGAGTTAGAGGGGAACGGTCTAGGATTGTTACCAAAATTACTCCTATAAGCATTGTTGTTAAAATTGTTTCTAGAGATAAAGTTCACATCTACTTGTTCTTGAGCAATCAAAGAATTTAAAGGAACATCAAGAGGATCAACAGTAGATTGCTTCGAAATAAGAGACATGATCAAGTCAACTTTTTCATTAAGGGAGGAAATCTCCTCGACAGAGTTTACCTTCCTACCTGTTGGAGCGCGTTCGGTGTGCCATTGGGAATAGTTGGTCATCATCTCATCGAGAAGCTTTGTGGCAGCACCAAGTGTAGTTGACATAAAAGTTCCTCCCGCGGCCGAATCTAACAAGTTCCGCGAGGTAAAGTTCAAGCCTGCATAAAAAGTTTGGATAACCATCCAAGTAGTCAAACCATGAGTAGGGCAGTTCTTGATAAGAGATTTCATACGGTTCCAAGCTTGGGCAACGTGTTCATTATCCAATTGTTTAAAATTCATTATGTTACTTCTAAGTTGGATAATTTTAGCAGGTGGATAGTATTTTCCAATAAAAGCATCTTTGCACTTGTCCCATGAATCTATGCTGTTTCTAGGCAAAGACTGAAACCAAATTTTAGCTCCTCCTCTCAAGGAGAAAGGAAAAAGCTTAAGCTTAACAATATTACCATCTATTTCTTGGTACTTTTGCATATCACAAAGTTCAACAAAGTTGTTCAAGTGTAAAGCAGCATCATCTCCAGCACCGGAGAATTGATCTTTCATAACTAAGTTCAGTAAAGCAGGTTTAATTTCATATGAAGGTGCTGAAGTGGCAGGTGTAGTGATAGGTGTGCTGATAAAGTCATCGTTGTTGTGACTAGTGAAGTCACACAACTTGGTGTTCTCGGTGGAACCCATAGTAGCAAGCAAGCAAGATAACTATTTTTGTGATTTTCGATAAAGGGTAATAAAGCAAAAACTGAAAGGTAAACTAACAAGACTAAAAAGCAAAGGTAAAAGATAGCGTGCAACTCCCCTATCCTGAAGAGTGGAGTCCCCGGCAACGGCGCCAGAAAATACTCCTTGATGGGCCTCGAACCCCTCGTTGGTTACCCCAAGTGGAAGGTGTAAGATGAAGTGTTGTGGAAGTGTTTTCCCTTAGCAAAGATGCCAAGGA
Source organism: Secale cereale (assembly GCA_902687465.1). Taxonomy (NCBI): domain Eukaryota; kingdom Viridiplantae; phylum Streptophyta; class Magnoliopsida; order Poales; family Poaceae; genus Secale; species Secale cereale. Next base: position 65,151,436 of record LR738712.1, read on the forward strand.
TCGAATCCCCAGAGACTCCTAGGTTCAACAAGTAGGTGTCAACTGCTACGGCGCCAGATAGTAGCAATCAACGTGGACCTGCACACAGATACAAATAACTTTGCTCCCAACGAGTACAGAGAGGTTGTCAATCCCTCCGGCCTTGTAGTTCACAAAGGATTAAAAGCAATGATAGTAGTGATAGATAGTGTTTGCAATAGTAAATAATAACGAAAAGTAAATAGCGGGTGTGATCAATGATGGTAATATGGACCGGAGTCTCATGATGTTCACTAGTGATGTCTCTCTCCCAAAAGACGATAAAACAGCTATGTGAGGTAAACAAATTACAGCTAGGCAATTGACAGGACCCACGAGCGCAAACCAATGTTGATTACATTGCAAGAAAGGTTGAGGTTCAAAGCATGGGCGGTACGCCAAAGTAAGTAGACCGAAATCCATCAATATCTACTACTAATCATCCACCTTGAGATATCTATCCAGAACATCTCGCTGGTATTAAGTTGCGAGTCCCACCCATAGTGTAAACTCAATGCAACAGACAACTGCATTAAAAGAACTTTGCGTAAAGTAAACAATCCTTGCACCCGCGGGCACAAGCACCGTTGTTTTCCCCCTTGTGGCAACAGCACATCCCCTAGACTCATGTTTCTGTCACTCAAGCTAGTCATCGAGGGGCATGAACCCACAATCGAGCATAACGTTCCCTCTTGGAGTCACTACCTACTACTTGGCCAAAGCAATAAATAACAACGGAGAACATGCAAGAATTACTTATGAACATAAATATAGAAGAGGTAAATCAAATATATTACTCAAGACCAATCTGAACATAATCTCATAATCCATCGGATCCCAGCAAACTCAACATAGCAACATCATAAGGATTACATAGGTGCCTCGATCATGTAGGGCAGCTCACGAGGACTAATTAGTGAAGCACAAGAACGGGAGGAGAACATCACATAGCTACTGGTCATGGACTCATGGTCCAAGGGAGACTACTCACGAGTCATCCGGGAGGCGTCCATGGTGGTGGAGAAGCTCCCGGTGGTGATCCTCCCCTCCGGCAGGGTGCCGGGAAGAGTTCTCCTGGTGCTCCCGATCTTGGAAGCGGCGGCGGCGGCGGAACAGAGATGGGACGCGAAAAGAGTTCCTGTTCTGAGGGTTTCGGAGGACGCTTTAAATATATGCCAAAGGGGGGCATCGGGGAAGCTTCGGGGGGCCCAGGCGCCCCCCCGGCGCGGCCCAGGGGGGGCGCGCCGCCAGGGCGCCTGGAGCCCTGGTGCCCCCCCCCCCCGACTGTCCTTCGGACGCACGGTTGTTTCCGAAACGCTGATTTTTATATAATTTTTCTGGATTTTTCTGGGCAGTTCTCGTAACGTGAAAACCTGAAATACAAAAACAGCCGAAAACAGAAACTGGCACTGGGGTGCACTGGATTAGTAAGTTAGTCCAAATATGATCAAAAGTGTATGGAAGTGTATGAATATCATAGCAATATCACTCAAAAGTGGCATGGAGCAAGCAGAAATTATAGATACGTTTTGGACGTATCAAGTGTTACCTGCGTTACATGCCTACTCATAAATTTGAAACCAGCTTGGTTAAAACCTCATATAACTTTCAGAATAAAACATGGCGAAGCAGAGTTCTGATAAAAAAAAGCATGCAATGAACCAGGATTTTTGATAAATAAAATCAGGAGGCCATCTTATGCTCCAATAAGATATACTGCAGTAGTCAGTTCTATCATAAAATTGATTATATAATAGATGATGCATTGTTCAGGCATGTTCAGGAGATAATTTTAAGATTTAAAACTGAAAATACACTAAAACAACTGCCATATACATCCTCATAACTAAAATAAGCACAAAATGAGAAAGTTATAATTTTTCAACATATTGCTTCTAGGTCTGTAGCACACTATACATTAAACTAAACATGCCCCCTAAGCAATTTCAGATCATCTTTCGAACTACAAAGTTCATCTAGAATTGTGATAACACATAGCAATGAATAATCCATCTATGCGAAAACACCCAGAGTCTATTCAAGAAGACCGCCTCAACAATGCAGATATATCAAGCAGATCAGTCTAAATTTTAAGCACTAACAAATTCATTTATTTGTTGCTCCCTAGAAACGGCAAAGCGATTTGCAGTCCCATACCTCTCGCCTGAGGTCGTCGCCGACGCCTCCTTCATCCCCGAGATCCTCCTTCGGTGCTCCACTCGTTTCATGATCTAAAAACAACACGTGTGCCACAGCACGGAGGAAACACCAAATCAAGCGGTTAGCAATTCATTACTACCATATAGGCATCGAATCCGATCCGATAGGCGCAACGAAAGATTCAAAGCCCACTCACTGTGTCGTCGTCGTCCAGGAAGGCATCCTGAGCCGGCTCTGGCTTCCTGAAGAAACTCCCGAAGAAACAGATCATCGTCACGTGGACCAAAAACGAGACGAAGATTTTACCTAGATCGGGCGCGACCAGTCACCGCTACACCGCCGCGAGCTCGAGCTCGGAGTTCGACTCCACCTTCAACCTTCTGACAATCTGCAAAAGCAAAACGGAAGTGAGGTGAGCAAACCGTCGAACCAATGGCAAGCACAGTAAACACGCATGTCAATGAAGCAATATTCTCGAAAGATGTACTTACCTTTAATTATCTGTTGCAGGATAGAAAATGAAGCCGTACTTGACTCCCTTTGATGTCAGGCTGGATAGAGCTCTGAAGAACTACTCTGCATGAGTTACTGCTTGCTAAGTTTAAGAGTTAAAAAAGTGTTCTGGTTGTGTGGATAGGCTCCGTTTCTACTCCTTGTAGGAAGAATGATTCGTAGATTTGGAGTCTACTCCAACTGAATTTTTTGTACATTGAAATGGAGATGCATCAGTAATTTTGTGTACATTGAAATGGAGAATTAGGCTTGGATTCCCATTACTCTTATCCTACCTCAGCAATTTTGGGTTAGGATAAAATCATTGGTTTTCCCAAAATAAAATAAAACAAGCCCAGTAAGAAAGTAACATAAGAATCAAAGCCTAACAGAGAATTAGGCACTTCCGTTGGCATGTCAACAATCAGATATAAGTACAGTGCTTGTGAAAAATAAAAGACATACTTCTAGAACACTTAATCGGTGACATTAAGCTTCTACGATATCTGCACAAACCAAGTCTCTCACACATGAGTTGCAGCTTAATTAAATAGATTCAAAAGAGACACGGGTACATATATCAGTGCATAAACCACTCTTCTCAACGCTGAGTTGGTCTGTTCTGGTATCTTCATTCTTCATATCCTTCAAAAAAATATGCACTTCAAGTTCTAGTGAATTATACAATTGTCACTGAAATAGCATAAGCACTTGCGAGTTGCAGGGTACCTACACCATACAGATGAATAACTTGAGCCATTTTAGCATGTTGAGGACACGTGAAGTTGTAGTGGACATGCCGCCACGATTCTCTTACTGCAAGCCTATGAGTAAACTGAATATGCCTGGCAAACTTTTTAATGTTTACACTCATGTTTCCAACATTTGGCTCAAAAAGTCCTAAGCTACTCTTCGGCGATTATATGTACTCAACTTTAGTGATCTAAACAATCTTATAATAGTTTACAGAGGGAGTACAATTTAACCAGTACAGTGTGGTTTTATCACATATAATTGCAGACTATCAACCGAGACAGCAAAATGCTCCACAGAAGACACTCACTTAACTTGCCAGAGCATTTGACTGGCCGTCACTCCAGGAAAACAACTGAAAGAACTCAATAGACTACTTCAAAGGTTTGATTTTTTGCAAATCCTAGTACATTGTTTCAAATATGCCAAACCGCAAGGCTTTTTTTTAATTGTTGAAACTGAAGAAAGATGCAGATATGCATGTCTTATTTGTATGCTAATATGTTTTAATTCTATCTTAGTTTCTTTTCTGTGAGTAGTCTAAGTAAGGTAATACACGCATGTTTAAAAAACACGGTAGCACACCACTAATCCATAAAATATAATGGTCCAAACACAAATAATTTGATTGCATATTCAACTAAAAAGTGAGGAAGGCATGCACGTTCGTCCATACCTTTCATTTGTTCTCCTTCTAGAATGCTCATCTGCACCTTGAATTATGCCTGTGTTCTTAGATGTGACCATGCAGTTCTGTAGTCCATCATAGATTTAGCCGGGGAGATTGTGGCCCTCAAGCAGGAAGTCATCCGCAAGGAACTGCATCTGATGTCCCGCTACAGAAGTTCATCAGCATCTGTCCGATTCCTACAGTTTTGTGAGCGAGGTATATACATCAGGGAGCTAGACAGATCAGTACTTTTCAGTCATGAAATAGTATGAAGTACAATATGCTAAGATTAATGCCATAAAACAGCAGGTGGATAAAGAAACAATTAAAGTATTGATGAGAGTACGCTCCTCATAAAAGATATCAAGCAATTTGCAGCCTTTAACTTGCAGATTCTATGAGTGTATGAACTATGAACTACCTTCTTTATTGATTACTTTTGGTATTAATTACCCATCCAAGCAACTGAAAATGCCTGACTCAACTTTGGCATCTCACAGGAGGTATCATCAAGACCGGCTTCGAAGCATTCTGGCCTAGTGAACTTCTTGAATGCTTCTATTTCAGACTACATACCTAAGAATTTCTTTAGCATCCGCAAGCTCATGGTCCAAACTACACATCATAGAAACCTGGCTCATGTATAGATTAAAAGAAAAGCACATACATCTAAAAAAACACCTTTGTGTGATTAAAACATGCAAGTTTCTTTCTCTGTGTGCAAGATATTTGTGATTGCATAACTCAAGAAGGTTTAAAATAGAGCAATTCAAGTTTGAGCTTTCTAAAACACAGGACATTGAATCAAGCTCCTAACTGAAGAATAAAACTCATTACCTGCCATTTGGTCTTACTACATGCCAATTGAAGCTAGCTTTCATCTCTGGACCCCACCTCTTTATATATAGGTAAAGCAGAGAATTCCCCAAAAGTTATTTACTTCATAATGATCTACAAGACCATATTATGCAACCAGTTACAAAGAAAAACTCATCCAAAGATCACCATTAATAGGAAAAGAACAATTATATAAGATATACCTAAACCAAATGCTAAGAATTTCTATCCGAGAGCAAACTAACGCTAAGTGTCACATATGTGAACCCATGAAAAACAGTTATGTATTTCTTCATCAGGATTTCATCCACCAATCATGCAAGCATCACATTGCATTTTCCATAAGCAAATCAAGCATAAACAAAACAACAGGGCATGCAAATCAGAGCAAACCTCAACGGCAGCGAGGCTGGTGCTAGAGTAGCAAGGCAAGGAAGCTAGATAGGTGCTTCAGCAAGTATTATGCCTGTATATATGTACCGCATAAACCTATGAACGTACCAAAACCAACATCAACCCCTTTGTATCATTGAAACATCATTTGCTGCTGCAAATAGAAAACAAGATCCCCAAAATCAGATTGTGAAGATAAACCTGGGAAGATGACAAATAATGGAGAAAACAGTTAGTCATGTCTCCAAAATGAAAGGTGACAATAAAAATGACAAGTTTGATGTACAGCAAAAACTTAAATTGGTATCATTATGTAGTATCGTTTACTTGATCTCCAATTGTGACTGATGGAATAACAAAGCATCATGGTAGAAGAAGGCATTTTTTTCAATGGAAGATAGCGTGGTGAGGCATTCAACTCTTCTTGTTGTTTGTAAGTACACAAGACAACATAAACATTACAGAGAGTAAAGTATTTCCCTAGAACCTGGTTGAAGTTTGATTGACTTGAGCTCAGGTTGGACAGCTCGAATCACATCAATGCCTACAACATTTTCAGTAACAGACTGATGAAACTTCTTACTACTCGTACACTTCCTTACAGACATGATTTGCCCCTCCATCAACCCCGGAGTCTTATGCAAAGTTTCAATTAAGTTATCATTCTCATTAATTATGACACTACACTATCCCAGACATTTTACAACATTGATCAAAAGGTCATCATTTCTTAATTATCATCAACATGTATCACGTAATCATAGTTTGGCAGTTAATTTTTATAACTTACTCTATTCTCTCTTTCAACAATGATTTTCCTCAGCGTGAGGGTACCTGATGGTTGTGCTTAAAAGATTAATAAGACATGCTCATGAAATCCCCTGTAGTGCTCCCTGTGAGTGTTACAATTGTGTGCTTGCCTTTTTCATATACAACTGCATGTTTGGTACCCTAAATCCTGGAAGAAATGCAAACCGCGGTTTAGCCGCACTGTAGCTTATAACTTGGATAGACTTTTAGTAAAGAAAAAACTTGATACATTTTCATGGTTATTTTCAAGGGAGATTCAGACTATGTAGCATGCATCATCAGTGCCCTCTACCATGTGACAAAAGAAAAGAATGATCATGATATGAACCACCTGGAGCGGAGCATGAAGGTATAGTGAAAAGGAGGAAGTGGAGCTGATTCCGTACCTTGTATACCAGGCGGTCGAGGACGAATCAGGCGTACAAGAAACTGAGGAGAAGGGAAGCGCATGGGAAGGACGAATGCGGCATCTGGGCCGCGGAGCGCCACCCCCGACATCGACGACACCACCACCAGCACCGCACGGCGACGCCCACCGATTTTCCAGATCACGCCGCCGCCCCGCCAGATCATGCCCTGCCGCCGCCCGCGACTCAGCATCGCCCTCTCCGCCCGCGACCTCGTGACCCTGGTTCGGCTAGGGCGCGTCGCTGAGGCGGAGTAATTCGTGAGGGATCTTGGGGTTGGGGCGGCGGGATGGGCGGATGGATCACGGTGGCAGGGAGACGGCGGAGATGGCTTGTGCGAGCGCGGCCATGGCGCGCACCTGCATATCCAGCGCCGTGATGTAGTCGGACGCCTCGGCAGGAGCGCCGGGAACGGCAGCTTCTAGCACCCCGGCACCAGCCGCCCCAGCGCCTTCGCCTTCCTCGCCATCGCCGGCGCGGAGGAGCTCGAACCGGAGGAGGACGCGCCCGGTGAACCACGCCGTGTTAGAACAGGCGCAGGTGTCGGGCCTGGGGTATGGAGACGCACGCGGACTTGATGCGCGCGGCGGGAGGTGAGGATGGCGCGGCTCCACGAGCAGGGCCGGAGAGAGGAAAAGGAGGAGAAGGGGCGGAGGCGGAGGGGAACTGGAAGCGGAGGTGGCGAGAGAGAGATGCGGACGTGTGCGACAGAGATATGGAGTTTGCTTCGTGAGGAAGGGATGATGGGCAAAAACGTGTGCAGGTAACACCTCCCTGAACAAGCACACTTTTCTTCTTTTTTTCTTTCCCATCCACACCTCCTGTCCAACCCACGCGCTAGCACATTTTTTTACTCTGACCAGCACAGTAAAAAGTGATGAGGTGGATGCAGCGAGGGGGCGCCCTTTGCGCCACTCTTATAGTGTTGTATCTAGCCAGAAATTTTTTTTTTTTGAGAAGATCATCTAGCCAGAAATAGTTGTTCTCTTTTGACGGAGAGAAAAATTCATCCACGAAACCGGCTTAAGTAATGGGCCAGAAATGGGGCTCTGGCCTCCACGTAGAATCAGAATCGTGTTGTAATTGTAATCGAAGACTCGATCGTTAGGCTTGTCTTTCTTACATCATTGCTTCTCGTTAACAGGAGTCCGGGACTTCTCGTTAATAGGAATCCGGCGTGGAAACAAATAAATAGACGGGCCATCATTTAGATATATAATAGGAGGAAAAAAGAGATACCTTCCACCTTTTAAATCTCAGCCGTCAATGTTTATGGTTTACACAAAATTGACAGATATAAAGGGATGACGGATGAAGAACTATGAAAGCATATGTCCTTTATTATTATTTAGGTATAGATATTGTAGCCTTATTCTAATCTCAAGATCAAAATAACTGGATCACGATGGACCCTATAAGGGCCCGACAGTACGTCCCCGAGATCGCTAAAAACCCACCTGACCCGATCGGTACAAGAAAAAAAAGCCTACCCACCCCAACCTCACGTACGTTCGTCCTCCGCCCCCGATCCCCCGCCGCCACAACCACACCCGTCCCCGGAACCGCCCGTCGTCCCCCTGGTGTCCCACCCGCCACCGCCGACCATAGATCTCCACGCGCCGCCGTCAGTCATGGATCACCACGCGCCCCCACCACGCGTCGCTGCCGGCCCTAGATCCCCTCCTCGCCGATCGTGGATCCCGCTCGGCGCCGACCGTGGATCCCGCTCAGCGCCGACCATGGATCCCGCGTGTAGCTGTCAGGCCATGGATGTCCACACACCGCCGGAGACCTCCACATCCAGGTGCTGCCGTGGCCTCCAGCTTCCCCTACACCCCTTCCCCACGTGTTGTCATCGGCATGTTCCTCCCCACGCGCCGCCGCCATCTTCCTCTCTCACTTCTTGCCATCGTAGCCACCACGACTTCTCCATTCCTTCTGCCATGATGGCTACCCCTCCCCGCTGTTACTCCTCACTGACAGGTCACTACCCACTGCTCTACTCCCCGGCGGATCCTCCTCTGACCGGCTTCCCCCACCACTACTGCAATACCTCCTGACTACCCCCTGCGTCACCGGCAGCCGCGGTGGTCTGCTCCTCCCCGATTGCACTCATCAGCAGGTCAAACACAAAGCTCGTAGCAGGTCAACTAAAGAAGTTGGAGCAAAAAAGGAGGCACAAAAAAGTCATTACATCATCATCCTTTGAAGAAAGAACAGTGAACGTCTAGGTGATTGGTTTCAGGCCACTAAGAACAGTTTTGGCAATTGTTTTACTTTGTTCAAACTGTTAGCAATTGAAACCAATGTCTTGGGTTTGATAAAAGATATAAGTTTTCCCATTGCTAAAACTCTTGCATGGCTCTGAGCATGTTAAAAGTTGCTTATGAGAATTGACCCCAATTTTCCTATTGTTTTTATAGACCTTGGATTAAAGAGAAAAATGTGTATTAAAAGGGGTGATTTCGAAAGTTCAGATGTAACGAACATCGAAGTTCAAACCAAAGAAATGTAAACAAAAAAAATCATGGAATTCGAAGAATAAAAACTATGGAGTTTCATATAAAAAATAGCACGTGAAGTTCATGCTTCAGAAATTCCGAAGTTCACGTGGAGTACATACAGAAGAAAAATCATCAAATGAAAAAAAAAGACCAAAATTCTATAAGAAGTTCAAATTTAAAAATCGAAGAAGGTCAACATTAAAAGAAATGAAGTTTTTACTATCTAAAAGTCAAATTTGTGAAGCACACAGAAAATTTCGACAAAAGAAATAAGATATGTTTGCAACCCAGTTTTGTTCTCAAATGCATGCAAGATGTACAAGCAAGCAAAAAAGTACGAGTTGTGTAAGGTCGACATCCGCAATCTCACGCCACCCACACACTGCTCCCAGCGCATGCGTGGTTTTGTCTCTAGTAAAATCGCCACTGAACCTCATTGTAGCGACCCGACCCAAATGGATCGAAGTCTCTGTACTTAAGTGTCATCCCTGGATCTGTATGCTGACACACACAGTATCCGAGGAATTATAACAGAGTTCAATCACACACTTTATTACATCGTGGTCCTCAAAAGAGTATTTATTACAATAATATGGCCAAAGGCCATCTAAATAAAAAATAACTGCGGAAGCATCGAAGGTAAATGAGTCCATCCAACTCCACGACAAACTGAGTGCAGGACAACGACCTATCGCACCTTTAATCTTCGTCGAAAAACTCTGCAACATGAGACGTTGCAGCCATGTAGGTCAGCACATGGAATATGCTGCAATTTTTCACACAATAGAATAATAATGAACAATAGCTAATCTACATGCATATCTGGTTGGTGGAGGCTCTAACTTTAATTTTTGCATAAAACTAATTTTTTCCTACAACAAATGAATAATTTTTTTTACTACTCAATTAAAATGTCATTATTGAGAAGGTTCCTCCAACTCAATTCCAAAATTCCCAAGTTATTAGTAACACAATAATTTCATTAAATAGAGTGATGAGATCAACCAATAATTCACTTCTAGATACTCAAGTTGTCCATAACCGGGGACACGGCTAATCATGATTAGTTTGTACACTCTGCGGAGGTTTGCGTACTTTTCCCCACAAGAACCGACCACCTCCATGATCAGAAGATCGAGACATAGTCTTTCTGAAGTATTTCCTCCAAATCCTGGGTAGACCGGTACACCTACTTTCCCCTACATCAGCTAGTCTACCACGGAAAGAGGTCACACAACTTACTCAACTATGCCAGAGCCCATAATCGCTTGTGGCTGCACACGAAAGTTTCTAGGCATGAATATCTTGTGATCCCTTTGAGCCTGGGTGGCGGACCTAGGGTAATCACACGGGTACTCCGGGATCCCCTTGGGCAAAGCACTGGTTTCTCCAGGCATCCCAAACAACCCACCCAGATGTGTATTAAGGTTGCCACATTATGTTGTCCCGAAAAATTATTATCTCTTGCAACTTGCATGTATCACACATACCAATCCCCGTCTACGAGCATGACTAAGCAATATATGAGATAACGAATATTCCCAGGGTGATAAAAGGTCATAGGTTCCTACCACATAAACTACAAAGCATATCCACATGTTCCCAATCCTACTCATGCAATCTTTGAGGGTCAAAACTAATGCATAGTAAAACCCGGGTATTGAAAATTATGATCAAAGTATGAACTTGCCTTGCTGACGTTTGTTGAACTCTAAAGATTCGTAGTAGCAAGCTTCGCACTCTAGATGATCTAGCGCAAGCAAGCAATAACATACATAAGCATACAAGCAAAGATCCAAAAAGAAAACAAATAAAAGACTTCGAAAAACTTCAAAAACAACCAAATAAAGTTTCTGTACAGAACGTAATTTTTACAGCAACAATAATAAATGGTTTTGTTTTTAACAGAAAGTACATGTCACAAGCTTCGATTTGCAAAAAGAATCACCCAAAACGGAGTTACGAAACTCAAGTTATGACCTAACGAAGTTTGAATTCAGATCTGTTCGAATTCAAATTTTAAAACTTTCAAGACTATTTTTCGTTTGGTTCTATGGATAGAGGATATTTTTATGAAACCATAGGAAAAAGGATCAACTAAATCGGATCTATAGACTAAAAGATATACTAGAAACAAGATTTGGTATAGAATCTGAGATTAAAAAAATACTGGAAAAGGAACAAAAATTCGGCCAGATGCCAAGTGGCGCTCTCTGATTGGCTGGCTGGGTGCTCACCGGACTTGTCGCAGGAGACGAGGAAGAAGGCGGCTCCGGTGTGCTTCGGCGAAGGATGTGTGCGGGACGGTGTAGAGGACGATGAGGTGAACCACTTGAACAAGTTGTGGTTGTAGATTCCTTCATGTACGCACGGTGAGAGGTCGCCGGAATTCACGAACTCTGGCGAGCAATTGGCGAGGTTAGGGAGAGGGGAATGCTCCAGAAGGAGAGGGCTTCGAACGAGGGCTGAGAGGGGCTCGCGAGGTGCTTTTTATAGGGCTTAGGGAGGTCAGAATTCGAGCAGACGATGGAGTATAATGGTGGCTATTCAGTTTCTCTGTAATGGCCACTATGCCACGATTGATGGCGCACTAGCGAAGGGGAAAAGGTTGGGGAAGGCAAGGGGAACCGGTTCTGGGGGTTAGTGGGTCGGGGGAAGGGAGATGAGGGGACAGAGAGGTGGAGGCGCCATAGATGAGCCTCTGTTCGTGTGAAGAAGATAGCGCTGGGCATGGGCCTTAGTGAAAAAAAAACGAGGCCCAATAAAAAAGAAAGACAGAAAAAAAAATATAACGATAGAAAACAGAAAATATTTTTATATAGGACATATATATATATCAAAAAATTCAGAAAAATAAATCCTACAAGATGAACTATTTTTCAGAGGCTAAATAAAAACTTTATAAAAAACATTTTTCAAAGAAAAATCCAAATGAAACTCAAATTTGAATTCAAAACTTTTGGCATTGATTTCTTCTAACTTTTTGGAGTGTCATGTTAGCTCCTCTCATACTTTTGAACAAGTATTTGTCAAGGATTTTTGAAATAAATTTCAATTGCCAAGTTGAATTCAAAGTCAAATAAAATTCAAATGCCTCTGGAATTTCCAAAAGCCACTCAATTCAAAAAAATGCATATATGCTTAGCTAATAATTCTAAAACATTCCAAATTGAAAATTTGGGATGTTACAAACCTGCCCCCCGTAAGATGAATCTCACCCTCGGGATTCGGGTTGGCTAGCAAAAAGGTGTGGGTGGTCCTGTCGAAGATCTTCGCGTTCCCAGGTGGCTTCTTCCTCAGTATGGTGACTCCACTGAACCTTGCAAAATTTGATGACCTTGCTGCGGGTAACACTGTTGGCAAACTCGAGAATCTTGATCGGTTTCTCCTCATAGGTCAGATCACTCTCCAACTGTATGGCCTCCAGTGGCACTGTATCTCTCAAAGGAATATCGGTCATCTCCGCATGGCACTTCTTCAACTGGGAAATGTGAAACACATCATGAACTCCAGACAAGGCTTCGGGTAACTCCAACTGATATGCAACTTCTCCTCTGTGTTCAAGAATTCGGTATGGCCCCACAAATCGTGGTGCTAGTTTGCCTTTAACTCCAAACCGTTTAACTCCTCGAAGTGGAGACACATGAAGATATGCTCTATCTCCGACTTCGTAGGTTACTTCCTTGCATTTAGCATCAGCATAACTCTTCTGCCTAGACTGGGCTATCTTAAGTCTATCACGGATCAACTTAACTTTCTTCTCTGAATATCTGATAAGGTCGGGACCAAATAATTTACAGTCGCCAACTCCATCTCACATCAATGGTGTCCTCCACCTCCTTCCATACAAAGCTTCAAAAGGGGCCATCTTCAAACTGGCTTGATAGCTGTTGTTATATGAGAATTTTGTGTATGGCAAATTATCATCCCAACTAGATCCATAATCTAGCGCACAGGCTCTCAACATGTCCTCCAGAATCTGATTGACCCTCTCGGTCTGCCCATCTGTCTATGGATGAAAGGTTGTACTGAACTCTAGCCTGGTACCTGATACGTCTCCAACGTATCTATAATTTTTTATTGTTCCATGCTATTATATATTCTGTTTTGAATGCTTAATCAGTTTTATTATACACTTTTATATTATTTTTGGGACTAACCTACTAACCCAAGGCCCAGTGCAAATTGATGTTTTTCCCTATTTCAGTGTTTCACAGAAAAGGAATATCAAACAGAGTCCAAACGGAATGAAACCTTCGGGAGAGTTATTTTTGGAACGATATCTTCACGAGAGACTTGGAGTACAAGTTAGAGAAGAAACAAGGTGCCCACGAGGGGGCAGGGCGCGCCCAGGGGGTAGGCGCGCCCCCACCCTTGTGGGCCCCACGTTGCTCCACCGACGTACTTTTTCCTCCTATATATACCCATATACCGTGAAAACATCGAGGAGCACGAAGAAACCCTAATTCCACCGCCGTAACCTTCTGTTCCCGTGAGATCCCATCTTGGGACCTGTTCCGGAGCTCCGCCGGAGGGGGCATCGATCACGGAGGGCTTCTACATCAACACCATAGCCTCTCCGATGAGTTGTGAGTAGTTTACCACAAACCTTCGGGTCCATAGTTATTAGCTAGATGGCTTCTTCTCTCTCTTTGGATCTCAATACAAAGTTCTCCTCGATCTTCGAGGAGATCTATTCGATGTAATCTTTTTGCGGTGTGTTTGTCGAGATCCGATGAATTGTGGGTTTATGATCAAGATTATCTATGAACAATATTGGATTCTTTTCTGAAATCTTTTATGTATGATTATAATATCCTTGCAAGTCTCTTTGAATTATTGGTTTGGTTTGGCCTTCTAGATCTATAGTTCTTGCAATGGGAGAAGTGCTTGTCTTTGGGTTCAATCTTGTGGTGTCCTTTCCCAGTGACAGTAGGGGCAGCAAGGCACGCATAGTATTGTTGCCATTGAGGATAAAAAGATGGGGTTTATATCATACTGCTTGAGTTTATCTCTCTACATCATGTCATCTTGCTTAAGGCGTTACTCTGTTCTTATGAACTTAATACTCTAGATGCATGCTGGATAGCGGTCGATGTGTGGAGTAATAGTAGAAGATGCAGAATCGTTTTGGTCAACTTGTCACGGACGTGATGCCTATATACAATGATCATGCCTAGATATTCTCATAACTATGCGCTCTTCTATCAATTGCTCGGCGGTAATTTGTTCATCCACCGTAGAATACTGTTATCATGGGAGAAGCCACTAGTGAAACCTATGGCCCCCGGGTCTATTCTCATCATATTAATCTTCCATCCACTTTACTTTGCTTTATTTACTTTCTGTTTCTATACCAAAAATATTATCCTATCATATCTATCAGATCTCACTCTCGTAAGTGACCGTGAAGGGATTGACAACCCCTTATCGCGTTGGCTGCGAGGTTCTTATTTGTTTGTGCAGGTGTGAGGGACTCGCGCGTGGTCTCCTACTGGATTGATACCTTGATTCTCAAGAACTGAGGGAAATACTTACGCTACTGTGCTACATCACCGTTTCCTCTTCGAGGGAATACAACACAAGCTCAGGAAGTAGCAAGAAGAATTTATGGCGCCGTTGCCGGGGAGATCTACGCAAAAATCATATACCAAGTACCTATCACAAACCCTTATCCCTCGCACTACATTATTTGCCTCTCGTTTTCCTATCCCCCACTTCACCCTTGCTGTTTTATTGGCCCTTCTTTTTCTGTGTGTTTTACCATTCGTTTGCCTCTTGTTTGCTTGTGTGTTGGATTGCCTATTCGTCTCTATGGCTCCCCCTATCAGTGTTGAGCCTCACCCTAAGAGGTTGGAGGAGATTGAAAACAATGTTAGAAATTTTATGTCTGTGCAATTTGAGCACAATGATTTCTTCAGAAACAAGCTTAAAGAACGGAAAAGTTTTATGGAGTACATGAATAAAGAGCTTGATGATATGTCTACGGAATTTTATGGTTTGAAATCTCAGTTTTCTCATCTTGAAAACTTAATAGCCCAAATTTCGGATAAGCAATCCACCTTAGTTAATAAGATGGCTGCTAAACTAGAAGATTTAGATAATAAAGATGAAGATCTAAAAGTGATTGA
Organism: Secale cereale; assembly: GCA_902687465.1. Classification (NCBI taxonomy): domain Eukaryota; kingdom Viridiplantae; phylum Streptophyta; class Magnoliopsida; order Poales; family Poaceae; genus Secale; species Secale cereale. The sequence continues at coordinate 65,166,611 of LR738712.1, forward strand.
TGTGTCTCATATTAAATCCTTGTTTTCTAGTATGAATCTTGATAGAGATGGGACTGGAGATGAGTCTACTTTAGTTAAAAGGTGTCCCAATGATTCAGAGTTTTTAGATCTTGATGCTAAAATTGTTAAAAGTGGGATTAAAGAGATCAAAACTTTGCATAGCGATGAACCCACTATCTTGGATTTTAAGGGATTTAATTATGATAATTGCTTTTTAATAGATTGTATTTTCTTGTTGCAACCCGTGCTAAATTCTCCACATGCTTATAGTCAAAATAAGGCTTTTACCAAACACATAGTTAATGCTTTAATGCAGTCTTATGAAGAAAAACTTGAATTAGAAGTTTCTATCCCTAGAAAGCTTTATGATGAGTGGGATCCTACTATAAAAAATAAAATTAAAGATCATGAATGCTTTGCTTTGTGTGATTTGGGTGCAAGTGTATCTACAATTCCAAAAAAATTGTGTGATATGTTAGGATTCCATGAACTTGATGATTGTTCTTTAAATTTGCATCCTGCGGATTCTAACATGAAGAAACCTATGGAAAGGATTAATGATGTTCTTATTGTTGCCAGTAGGAATTATGTGCCCGTAGATTTTATTGTTCTTGATATATATTGCAATCCTTCATGTCCTATTATTCTTGGTAGACCTTTCCTTAGAACGATTGGTGCAATTATTAATATGAAGGAAGGAAATATTAGATTCCAATTTCCGTTAAGGAAATGCATGGAACACTTTCCTAGAAAGAAAATCAAATTACCTTATGAATCTATTATGAGCCTCCTAAAGAATCAACTTCCTGATCTCTGGGTCATTTGGCACATAAATACGCTGCTCAAACCATAAGGTTCCGTCTTCATCCTCACGAAATCCTTCTGCCTTTCCTTGGTTCATTCTGTTCTTTATCTCCGTGATTCCTTTGTCTAATTTCTGGGCTTCTCGGATTTTTCCCAGCAAATTGGATTGAATTTCCATTGCGGTAACAAAACCTCGTGGTACTATCTCCAATTGGAGTTCTCTGATATCATCAATTAACTCCTGAGATAATCCTCCTGATGTGAGGGCATTAACATAGCTCTCGCGACTCAATGCATCTGCCACAACATTGGCCTTTCCTGGGTGATAATGTAGTCTCATGTCATAATCCTTTATGAGCTCCAACCATCTCCTTTGCCTGAGGTTCAACTCCTTCTGCGTGAAGATGTATTTCAAACTCTTGTGATCCGTGTAAGCATCACAATGATTTCCAATAAGAAAATGCCTCCAGGTCTTTGATACGTCCATTTTGCATCATGCTTTTATGTTGATATTTATTGCACTATGGGCTGTTATTACACATTATGCCACAATACTTATGCCTTTTCTCTCTTATTTTACAAGGTTTACATAAAGAGGGAGAATGCCGGCAGCTGGAATTCTGGGATGGAAAAGGAGCAAACACTGGAAACATATTCTGCACAACTCAAAAAGCTCCAAAACTCCACGGGACACCGTTTCGGAAAATATAAAAAATATCTGGCAAAAGAGATTCACCAGGGGGGCACCACCTGTCCACGAGGGGCGCCCCCTCTCTGGGCGCGCCCCCTGTCTCGTGGGCTGCCAGATGGCCCCTCGATGCCCATCTTCTCCTATATGAGGTGTTTTGACCTGGAAAAAATCATAAGGAGGCTTTCGGGACCAAACGCCGCCGTTTTGCCGGGGATACTTCCCTCCGGGAGGGGGAAATCGTCACCGCCATCATCACCAACAACTCTCCCATCTTGGGGAGGGTTATCTTCATCAACATCTTCACCAGCTCCATCTCCTCTCAAACCCTAGTTCATCTCTTGTATCCAATCTTTGTACCCAAACCTCAGATTGATACATGTGGGTTGCTAGTAGTGTTGATTACTCCTTGTAGTTGATGCTAGTTGGTTTATTTGGTGGAAGATCATATGTTCAGATCTATTATGCATATTAATATCCCTCTAATCATGAACAGTATTATGTCTTGTGAGTAGTTACTTTTGTTCCTGAGGACATGGGAGAAGTCTTGCTATAAGTAGTCATGTGAATTTGGTATTCGTTCGATATTTTAATGAGATGTATGTTGGCTCTCCTCTAGTGGTGTCATGTGAACATCGACTACATGACACTTCACCATTGTTTGGGCCTAGAGGAAGACATTGGGAAGTAATAAGTAGATGATGGGTTGCTAGAGTGACAAAAGCTTAAACCCTAGTTTATGCGTTGCTTCGTAAGGGGCTGATTTGGATCCATTTGTTTCATGATATGGTTAGGTTTACCTTAATACTTCTTTTGTAGTTGCGGATGCTTGCATTAGAGGTTAATCATAAGTGGGAGGCTTGTCCAAGTAAAGACAGCACCCAAGCACCGGTCCACACACATACCAAATTATCAAAGTACCGAACGTGAATCATATGATCGTGATGAAAACTAGCTTGACGATAATTCACATGTGTCCTCGGGAGCGTTTTCCTTCATATAAGAGTTTGTACAGGCTTGTCCTTTGCTACAAAAAGTATTGGTACATCTTGCTGCACCTTATTTACTTTTACCTTTTGTTACTTGCTACCAATTACCTTATCACAAAACTATTTGTTACCTATAATTTCAGTGCTTGCGGAAAATACCTTACTGAAAACTGCCTATCATTTCCTTCCGCTCCTCGTTGGGTTCGACACTCTTACTTACCGAAAGGACTACGATAGCTCCCCTACACTTGTGGGTCATCAAGACTCTTCTCTGGCGCCGTTGCCGGGGAGTGAAGCGCCTTTGGTAAGTGGAATCTGGTAAGGAAAAATTTATATAGTGTGCTGAAATTTATTGTCATTTGTTACTATGGCTCATTGTCCTTTCTTCACCCCGACCAGAAGAGCAAAGAGTGGCTCCTCAACCTACTGCACCTACTGAAAATGTTTGCTTTGAAATTCCTTCGGGTATGATAGAGAAACTGCTAGATAATCCTTTTACGGGAGACGGAACACTGCAGCCCGATTTGCATCTAATCTATGTGGATGAAGTTTGTGGATTATTTAAGCTTGCAGGTATGCCTGAGGATGTTATCAAGAAGAAGGTCTTCCTTTTATCTTTGAAGGGAGATGCATTTACATGGTTTAGGCTATGTGATGATATTGGATCCTGGAACTATAATCGACTAAAGTTGGAATTTTGTCAGAAGTTCTACCCTATGCATCAGGTTCATCGTGATCATAATTATATTTATAATTTTTGGCCTCGCGAAGGAGAAAGCATCACTCAAGCTTGGGGGAGGCTTAAGTCCATGTTATATTCATGCCCCAATGATGATCTCTCAAGAAAAATGATCATTCAATTTTTTTATGCTCGGCTTTCTCTCACTAATCGCACCATGCTCGATAATTCTTGTTCTGGCTCTTTTATGATGAAGACTGTTGAATTCAAATGGGATTTACTGGAAAGAATTAAACGCAACTCTGAATATTGGGACCTTGATAACCCACAAGTGTAGGGGATCGCAACAGTTTTCGAGGGTAAAGTATTCAACCCAAATTTGTTGATTCGACACAAGGGGAGTCAAAGAATACTCTTAAGTATTAGCAGCTGAGTTGTCAATTCAACCACACCTGCAAACTTAGTATCTGCAGCAATATAGTTTAGTAGCAAAGTAATATGATTGTGGCGGTAGCAGCAATAAAAGTAACGATAGTGTTTTTGTAGTTTTTGTAATAGTAGCAACGGAAAAGGAAATAAGCAACTAGCAATATAGGTAAAGCTCGTAGGCATTGGATCGGTGATGGGAAATTACGTCGGATGCAATTCATCATGTAGATGTTATAACCTAGGGTGACACAGAACTAGCTCCAGTTCATCAATGCAATGTAGGCATGTATTCCGAATATAGTCATACGTGCTTATGGAAAAGAACTTGCATGATATCTTTTGTCCTACCCTCCCATGGTAGCGGGGTCCTATTGGAAACTAAGGGATATTAAGGCCTCCTTTTAATAGAGTACCGGACCAAACCATTAACACATAGTGAATACATGAACTCCTCAAACTATGGTCATCACCGGGAGTGGTCCCGATTATTGTCACTTCGGGGTTGCCGGATCATAACACACAGTAGGTGACTATAGACTTGCAAGATAGGATCAAGAACACACATATATTCATGAAAACATAATAGGTTCAGATCTGAAATCATGGCACCCGGGCCCTAGTGACAAGCATTAAGCATAGCAAAGTCATAGCAACATCAATCTCATAACATAGTGGATATTAGGGATCAAACCCTAACAAACTAACTCGATTACATGATAGATCCCATCCAACCCATCACCGTCCAGCAAGCCTACGATGGAATTACTCACACACGGCGGTGAGCATCATGGAATTGGTGATGGAGGAAGGTTGATGATGACGATGGCGATGATCTCCACTCTCCGGAGCCCCAAACGGACTCTAGATCAGCCCTCCCGAGAGAGATTAGGGCTTGGCGGCGGCTCCGTCTTGTGAAACGCGATAATTCCTTCTCTCTGATTTTTTTCTCCCCGAAACGGAAGATAATAGGATCTGGGGATATGTCGGTGGAGCATCGGAGGGGCCACGAGGCAGGGGGCGCGCCCCCCACCCTCGTGGACAGGGTGTGGGCCCCCCGGTGAGGATCTTCTTGCAGGTATTTTTTATATTTTCCAAAATAATTCTCCGTTGATTTTCAGGCGATTCCGAGAACTTTTTATTCTGCACAAAAACAACACCATGGCAGTTCTGCTGAAAACAGCGTCAGTCCGGGTTAGTTCCATTCAAATCATGCAAATTAGAGTCCAACACAAGGGCAAAAGGGTTTGGAAAAGTCGATACGTCGGAGACGTATCAGACCTCGACGAAGGTAAGGAGTCGGGTATGACCCCTAAGTTCGATTGTGTAAAAACTTTTATGGATACCGATGTTTTCCGTGAGTTTGGCACTAAATATGGACTTGACTCTGAGATAATAGCTTCTTTTTGGGAATCATTTGCTACTCATGTTGATCTTCCCATGGAGAAGTGGTTTAAATACCATCCTCCCATTGAAGTAAAAGTAGTTGAGCCTGTTAAAGTTGAATAAAAGACTATCACTTATAATGTTGATCCTGTTGTTCCTACTGCTTATATTGAGAAACCACCCTTCCCTGTTAGAATAAAGGATCATGCTAAAGCTTCAATTGTGGTTTGTAAGAGTAGTACTAGAACACCTACACCCTCTGAGCAAATTAAAGTTGAACCTAGTGTTGCTATGGTTAAAGATCTCTTGGTTGAAAATTTAGATGGACATGTTATTTACCTCCAAGAGGAAGCTGCTAGAATAGCCAAACCCAATGCTAGGAATAAACATAGACCTGTTGTAGGCTTGCCTGTTATCTCTGTTAAAAAGGAGATCATTGTTGTCATGGTTTATGTGACGTAGGTGCTAGTGCAAGTATAATCCCTCATTCCTTATATCAAGAAATTATGCATGATATTGCACTTGTTGAGTTGGAAGGGATTGATGTTACTATTAAGCTTGCTAACAGAGACACTATTTCACCAGTTGGGATTGTTAGAGATGTTGAAGTTTTGTGTGGGAAGGTTAAATACTCTGCTGATTTTCTTATTCTTAGTTCCCCACAAGATGATTTTTGTCCCATTATATTTGGTAGACCCTTCTTGAATAATGTTAATGCTAAGATAGACTGCGTGAAAGATATTGTTACTGTTGGTTTAGGGGATATGTCTCATGATTTTAACTTTGCTAAATTTCTTAGACAACCCCATGATAAAAAATTACCTAGTAAGGATGAAATTATTGGTCTTGCTTATATTGTTGTGCCTCCTAATGATCCCTTAGAACAATATCTGCTAGACCATGAAAATGATATGTACATGAATGAGAGAAGGGAAATAGATGAAATATTCTTTAAGCAGGGACCCGTATTGAAAAACAACTTGCCTGTTGAAATCCTAGGGGATCCTCCACCCAAGGGTGATCCCGTGTTTGAACTTAAACTGTTACCTGATAATCTTAAGTATGTTTATCTTGATGAAAAGAAGATATATCATGTTATTATTAGTGCTAACCTTTCAGAGCAGGAAGAAGAAAAATTATTGAAAACTCTGAAGAAGCACCGTGCTACTATTGGATATACCTGGATGATCTTAAGGGCATTAGTCCCACTTTATGCCAACACAAGATAAAATTGGAAGAAGATGCTAAACCGGTTATTGATCATCAACGACGGTTAAATCCTAAGATGAAAGAAGTGGTAAGGAAGGAAATACTAAAGCTTATAGAGGAAGGTATTATCTATCTAGTTGCTGATAGCCAGTGGGTAAGTCATGTCCATTGTATCCCTAAGAAGGGATGTATGACTGTTGTTCCTAATGATAAAGATGAATTGATCCCACAAAGAATTGTTACAGGTTATAGGATGGTAATTGATTTCTGCCAATTAAATAAAGCTACTAAGAAAGATCATTACCCTTTGCCTTTTATTGATCAAATGCTAGAAAGGTTATCCAAACATACTCATTTTTGCTTCCTAGATGGTTATTCTGGTTTCTCTAAAATACCTGTGCCAAAAGGGGATCAAGAAAAGACCAGTTTTACTTGTCCTATCGGTACCTTTGCTTATAGACGTATGCCTTTTGGTTTATGTAATGCACCTGCTACCTTTCAAAGATGCATGATGGCTATATTCTCTGATTTTTGTGAAAAGATTGTTGAGGTTTTCATTGATGATTTCTCCGTTTATGGAACTTCTTTCGATGATTGCTTGAGCAACCTTGATCGAGTTTTGCAGAGATGTGAAGAAACTAATCTTGTCTTGAATTGGGAGAAGTGCCACTTTATGGTTAATGAAGGCATTGTCTTGGGACATAAAATTTCTGAAAGAGGTATTGAAGTTGACAAAGCTAAAGTTGATGCTATTGAAAAAATGCCATGTCCCAAGGACATCAAAGGTATACGAAGTTTCCTTGGTCATGCCTGGTTTTATAGGAGGTTCATTAAGGATTTCTTCAAAATCTCCAGGCCTATGACTAATCTCTTACAAAAAGATATTCCTTTTGTCTTTGATGATGATTGTTTTAGAAGCATTTGAAATACTTAAGAAAGCATTGATCTCTGCACCTATTGTCCAGCCTCCTGACTGGAATTTACCCTTTGAGATTATGTGCGATGCTAGTGATTATGTTGTAGGTGCTGTTCTAGGACAAAGAGTTGATAAGAAATTCAATGTTATCCAATATGCTAGTAAAACTCTAGACAGTGCCCAGAGAAATTATGCTACTACTGAGAAGGAATTTTTAGCAGTTGTATTTGCTTGTGATAAGTTTAGGCCTTATATTGTTGATTCGAAAGTAACTATTCACACTGATCATGCTCCTATCAAATACCTTATGGAAAAGAAAGATGCTAAACCTAGACTAATTAGATGGGTTCTCTTGCTGCAAGAATTTGACTTGCATATTATTGATAGAAACGGAGCTGAGAACCCCAATGTAGACAACTTATCTAGGCTAGAGAATATTCTTGATGACCGACAACCTATTGATGATAGCTTTCCTAATGAACAATTAGCTATCATAAATACTTCTCGTACTGCTCCATGGTATGCTGATTATGCTAATTATATTGTTGCTAAGTTTATACCTCCTAGTTTCACATACCAGCAAAAGAAAAGGTTCTTATATGATTTGAGACATTACTTCTGGGATGACCCACATCTTTATAAAGAAGGAGTAGACTGTATTATTAGACGTTGTGTACCTGAGCATGATCAGGAACAGATCCTACGCAAGTGCCACTCCGAAGCTTATGGAGGACACCATGCTGGAGATAGAACTGCACATAAGGTATTGCAATCCAGTTTTTATTGGCCTACTCTCTTCAAGGATGCCCGTAAGTTTGTCTTATCTTGTGATGAATGTCAAATAATTAGTAATATCAATAGACGTCAAGAAATGCATATGAATTATTCACTTGTTATTGAACCATTTGATGTTTGGGGCTTTGATTATATGGGACTGTTTCCTTCCTCTAATGGGTACACACATATTTTAGTTGTTGTTGATTACGTTACTAAGTGGGTAGAAGCTATTCCAACTAGTAGTGCTGATCACAACACCTCTATTAAGATGCTTAAAGAAGTTATTTTCCTGAGGTTTGGAGTCCCTAGATCTTAATGACTGATGGTGGTTCACACTTTATTCATGGTGCTTTCCGTAAAATGCTTGCTAAGTATGATGTTAACCATAGAATTGCATCCCCTTATCACCCACAGACTAGTGGTCAAGTAGAATTAAGCAATAGAGAGCTGAAATTAATTTTGCAAAAGACAGTTAATAGGTCTAGAAAGAATTGGTCCAAGAAACTTGATGATGGATTATGGGCCTATAGAACTGCATACAAAAATCCTATGGGTATGTCTCCATATAAGATGGTTTATGGAAAAGCTTGTCACTTACCTCTTGAGCTAGAACATAAGGCATATTGGGCTATTAAAGAGCTCAATTATGATTTCAAACTTGCCCGTGAGAAGAGGTTATTTGACATTAGCTCTCTTGATGAATGGAGAACCCAGGCCTATGAGAATGCCAAGCTGTTTAAAGTAAAAGTTAAAGGATGGCATGACAAAAGGATACTAAAGCGTGAGTTTAACGTAGGTGATTATGTCTTGTTATACAGCTCTCGTTTAAGACTTTTTGTAGGAAAACTTCTCTCTAAATGGGAAGGTCCTTACGTTATCGAGGAGGTCTATCATTCCGGTGCCATAAAAATCAACAACTTCGAAGGCACAAATCCGAAGGTGCTGAACGGTCAAAGAATCAAACATTATATCTCAGGTAATCCTATAAATGTTGAAACCAATGTTATTGAAACCGGAACCCCGGAGGAATACATAAGGGACACTTACCAGAATGATTCAGACCCCGAAAAGGAAGAGGTATGTGATACGGTAAGTAAACCGCCTCCAAAACAGGTCTAATGGCAATTTTTCACCATTTTGGAATATTTAGAAAAATAGAAAATAAGTGGCAGTCCGGAAGAGACACGAGGCATCCACCAGGGTGGAGGGCACGCCCCCTCTCCCTGGGCCGCCCCCTGCCTCGTGGGCACCTCGTGTGCCTCCCGGACTCCGATTTCTTGTATGTTACCCCTTTTGGTCGATAAAAATTCATTATATATTTCCCCGAAGGTTTTGACCTCTGTATCACGCAAAAATCATCTATTCTTGTTTCGAGCTATTTTCTGCTAGGGTTGACGAGGCCAGGCATCATGCCCTCTTCCTCTTCCAACAATGAGGGCAATGATGCTTGGCTAATGAAGATAGATCTGAAGAGGGAAGGACCCGAGGAGATCAATAAGGAGAATAGGATTAAGAAGGTGGTGGAAGATCAGGCTCTGGCAATAGGAGAAGAAGATGTCCATCAACCTCTTCCAAACCTTTTTACTTCAACTGAGATTGAAGCTTTCAAGATGATTGAGTTAGCTCAAACTCAAAACAAGTACCTCACAAGTGAAAATATTATGTTGAAGGAGCATATAGCTGCACTCAAAGGTATTATCCGCAAGTTGGAGGGTCTTCTACACTCGATGTATGATGGTCCGGCGTCACTACCTTCAACTCCATCATCACCTCCCCCAAAGAAGGAGACATAATCATATGGGTATGGGCACTCCCCTTGGCAACTGCCAAGCGTGGGGGAGTTGCACCGGTATCGTATCACCATCACACTCCTATCTTTACCATTTTTCTTAGTTCGATCCTTTTGGTAGTATCTTGATCTAGTAGAATAAAGTTAGCATGATCTAGTTGTGAGCTTTTGCTTTATGATCTTTACCTTTGTAATCGAGTCCGTGAGCCATTTAATAAAGATTAGTGTTGAGTCAAGGGCTTGATTTCCTCACCTTGGTCATGATAGAATAAAAGAAAATATAAAAAATATCAAGGAGATCATATTGATCTTATGGGAAGTAATGACTTCACATATAAAGAGTATGATGAATAAAAGTTGTTGAGAGTTGACAAGCATAGTTTTGGTCATCGTTGCAATTAATAGGAAGTAATAAAGAAAGAGAGGTTTCACATACAAATATACTATCTTGGACATCTTTTATGATTGTGAGCACTCATTAAAATATGACATGCTAAAGAGTTGATGTTGGACAAGGAAGACAATATAATGGGTTATGTTTTCTTATACCTAAAACAAAGTATATTGTCATGGATCATCCAACATGTTGAGCTTGCCTTTCACCCTCATGCTAGCCAAAACTCCTTGCACCAAGTAGAGATACTACTTGTGCTTCCATACATCCTTAAACCCAGCTTTGCCATGAGAATCCACCATACCTACCTATGGATTGAGTAAGATCCTTCAAGTAAGTTGTCATGTTGCAAACTCGCTAAAATATGTATGATTTATTAGTGTGGAGGAAATAAGCTTTATACAATCTTGTGATATGGAAGTAATAAAAGCGACGGACTGCATAATAAAGGTCCTTATCACAAGTGGCAATATAAAGTGACGTTCTTTTGCGCTAAGACTTTGTGCATCCAACCATAAAAGCACATGAGAACCTCTGCTTCCCTCTGCGAAGGCCCTATCTATTATTCTTGCCTTATAAGAGTCAAGGTGAAAATCACCTTTCCTTTTTACATTTTATCCTTTGGCAAGCACACTGTGTTGGAAAGATCCTGACATATATACCCAATTGGATGTAAGTTATCATGGTCTATTACTGTTGACATTACCCTTGAGGTAAAAGGTTGGGAGGCAACACCATAAGCCCCTATCTTTCTCTGTGTCCGATTAAAACTCCATAACCATAAGTGTTGCGTGAGTGTGAGCAATTGTGAAAGACTATATGATAGTTGAGTATGTAGGCTTGCTGAAAAGCTCTTAAGTTGACTCTTTCCGATGTTACGATAAATTGCAATTGCTTCAATGATCGAGATCATAGTTTGTTGGTTTTCAATGAAGCTTCTGATTCATACTTGACATTCTGAATGAATTGTTGCTTTAACATAAGAATCATATGACAACATATATGTGTTGCTGTTATAAGAATGATCATGATGCCCTCATGTCCGTATTTTATTTTTACCGACACCTATATCTCTAAACATGTGGACATATTTTTCGATATCAGCTTTCGCTTGAGGACAAGCGAGGTCTAAGCTTAGGGGAGTTGATACGTCCATTTTGTATCATGCTTTTATGTTGATATTTATTGCACTATGGGATGTTTTTACACATTATGCCACAATACTTGTGCCTTTTCTCTCTTATTTTACAAGGTTTACGTAAAGAGGGAGAATGCCGGCAGCTGGAATTCTAGGATGGAAAAGGAGCAAACACTGGAAACCTATTCTGCACAACTCAAAAAGCTCCAAAACACCACGGGACACCGTTTCAGAAAATATAAAAAATATCTGGCAAAAGAGATTCACCAGGGGGGCCACCACCTGTCCACGAGGGTGTGGGCGCGCCCCACTGTCTCATGGGCCACCAGATGGCCCCCCGATACCCATCTTATCCTATATGAGGTGTTTTGACCTGGAAAAAATTCATAAGGAGGCTTTCGGGTCCAGACGCCACCGTCTCGAGGCAGAACCTTGGCGGAAAGCAATCTAGGGCTCCAGCAGAGCTGTTCTGCCGGGGATACTTCCCTCAGGGAGGGGGAAATCGTCACCGCCGTCATCACCAACAACTCTCCCATCTTGGGGAGGGTTATAATCATCAACATCTTCACCAGCACCATCTCCTCTCAAACCCTAGTTCATCTCTTGTATCCAATCTTTGTACCCAAACCTCAGATTGGTACCTGTGGGTTGCTAGTAGTGTTGATTACTCCTTGTAGTTGATGCTAGTTGGTTTATTTGGTGGAAGATCATATGTTCAGATCTATTATGCATATTAATACCCCTATGATCATGAACAATATTATGCCTTGTGAGTAGCTACTTTTGTTCCTGAGGACATGGGAGAAGTCTTTCTATAAGTAGTCATGTGAATTTGGTATTCGTTCGATATTTTGATGAGATGTATGTTGTCTCTCCTCTAGTGGTGTCATGTGAACATCGACTACATGACACTTTACCATTGTTTGGGCCTAGAGGAAGGCATTGGGAAGTAATAAGTAGATGATGGGTTGCTAGAGTGACAGAAGCTTAAACCCTAGTTTATGCGTTGCTTCGTAAGGGGCTGATTTGGATCCATTTGTTTCATGCTATGGTTAGGTTTATCTTAATACTTATTTTGTAGTTGCGGATGCTTGCATTAGAGGTTAATCATAAGTGAGAGGCTTGTCCAAGTAAGGACAGCACCCAAGCACCAGTCCACCCACATACCAAATTATCAAAGTACTGAACGTGAATCAGATGATCGTGATGAAAACTAGCTTGATGATGATTCCCATGTGTCCTCGGGAGCGTTTTCCTTCATATAAGAGTTTGTCCAGGCTTTTCCTTTGCTACAAAAAGGATTGGTCCATCTTGCTGCACCTTATTTACTTTTACCTTTTGTTACTTGCTACCAATTACCTTATCACAAAACTATATGTTACCTATAATTTTAGTGCTTGCAGAAAATACCTTACTGAAAACTGCCTATCATTTCCTTCTGCTCCTCGTTGGGTTCGACACTCTTACTTATTGAAAGGACTACGATAGATCACCTACACTTGTGGGTCATCAGTCTTGAGCGCATGCACTACAGCTGCTAACTCTAAATCATGTGTGGCATAATTCCGCCCATGAGGTCGAAGCTGACGTGAGGCATATGACACAACTCTTCCTTCTTGTATAAGAACACTTCCAAGTCCCTGACGAGAAGCGTCGCAATATACTTGAAAATCCTTGCATATATTCGGAAGGATTAGCACTGGGGCTGTAACCAAACGTTTCTTCAACTCCTGAAAACTAGCCTCACATTCCTCGGTCCAATTAAACTTGGTGTCTTTCTTCAATAATTCTATCATGGGCTTCGCGATCTTGGAGAAATTCTCAATAAACCTCCGATAATATCTTGTGAGTCCAAGAAAACTGCGCATCTCTCCGACTGTGGTGGGTGCCTTCCATTCGGTGACGGCTTCAACTTTGGAAGGGTCTACTGCTATTCCTTCCCCTGATATAACATGTCCGAGAAATCCGACTTCCTTCAACCAAAATTCGCACTTGCTAAACTTGGCGTATAACTGATGTTCCCTGAGCTTCTCGAGAACCAAGCGCAAATGTTACTTGTGTTCTTCTTCATTATTTGAGTAAATCAATATGTCATCAATGAATACCATAACAAACTTATCCAAGAACTCCATGAATACGTTATTCATCATACTCATAAAATAGGCAGGGGCATTAGTCAAACCAAAAGACATGAGCGTATATTCATAAAGCCCATATCTCGTGGTAAAGGCTGTCTGGGGTATATCCTGTTCTCAAATCTTCAGCTGGTGATATCCAGATCGAAGATCGATCTTGGAGAAAACTTTTTCTCCTTGTAGCTGGTCAAACAAATCATTGATCATTGGTAGAGGGTACTTGTTCTTGATCATCACCTCGTTCAGCGCATGATAATCTACAACCGTTCTCAAGGATCCATCCTTCTTCGCAACTAGAAGCACTGGGGCTCCCCAAGGTGGTGAACTTGGTCGAATATAACCTTTCTCCAATAATTACTTAATCTGCTTCTTAATTTCCCCCAGATCATTTGCGGGCATCCGGTACGGTCTCTTGGATATTGGTCCGGTGCCTGGTAACAATTCAATCAAAAACGCTATGTCCCGATCCGGTGGCATGCCGGGCAATTCCTCGGGGAATACATCGGGATAATCCTTCACAACTGGTACTTCCACCTAACAACTCCCGAAAGCGAATTCACTTGAGTCCTCCTTGGCGTATGCCACGACACATACTTGATCCGTTTCCCCTCTGGGGTGGTGAGAAGAATCGACTTACTGGCACAATCAATATTCCCTTCATACTTGGATAGCCAGTCCATGCATAGAATTACGTCCAATCCTTGTGATTCTAGGATGATGAGGTCTATGGGGAAAACGTGTCTCCCTATGGTCAATGGCAACTGAAAACATCCCCAACTAGCCATATACTCTGCTCCTGGGGAACTCGCTAACATTGGTATTTTAAGGGCTACGGTCGGCAACTTAAACTTATCCACAAATCCCCTTGATATGAATGAATGCGATGCACGAGTGTCAAAAATAACAAGGGCTATAAATGAATGAATCAAGAACTTACCAACAACGGCGTCAGGCTTGTCATAAACTTCCTCCACATTGACATGGTTCACTTGACCTCTGGTGAAAGGATTTGGCTTCTTTCCAGAGCTTTCATTGCCATTCCCGTTCTTCGCCTCGGGACATTCGATGGCGTAGTGTCCGGTCTGTTGGGGAACGTAGCGTAAATCAAAAAAATTCTACATCTTCACCAAGATCCAACTATGGAGACATCTAGCAACGAGTAACTAAGACTGCATCTACATACCGTTATGAAGATTGCGTGCGGAAGCTTTCAACGAAGCAAGGATGAAGTAGTCGTACTCTTCACGTTCTTCGTCACCGATGATCTAGCGCCGAACGGACGGCACCTCCGCGTTCAACACACGTACGGTGCAGCAACGTCACCTCCTTCTTGATCCAGCAAGGGGGGAGGAGAAGTCGTCAGAGATCCGGCAGCACGACGGCGTGATGACGGATGCAGTGGAGATCGCAGCAGGGCTTCGCCGGGCGCCCTGCGTGGGAGTTGGGAGGTGTGACGGGAGGGGGAGAGGCGCCAGGGCTGAGGTGCGGCTGCCCTCTCCCCCCCCCCACATATATATAGGGGGCCAGGGGGGGCGCCAGCCCCCTGCAGATCCAATCTGCAAGGGGGGGCGGCGGCCAGGGAGGAGTCCCCCTCCCCCAAGGCAAGTGGTGGCCCCCCTCCCCTTAGGGTTTTATCCCTAGGCGCAGGGGAGGTGGGCCTCCCTTAGTGGTGCGCCAGCCCAGAGGGCTGGTCACATCCCCTCGCGGCCTAGGGGCCCCACCGGGATGGGTCGCCCCACCCGGTGGACCCCCGGGGCCCCTCCGGTGGTCCCGGGACGCTCCCGGTGACCCCCGGAGATCACCCGTTGGCCGAAACTGGACTTCCCATATATCAATCTTTACCTCCGGACCATTCCGGAACTCCTCGTGATGTCCGGGATCTCATCCAGGACTCCGAACAACTTTCGGGTTTCCACGTGCATTTATCTCTACGACCCTAGCGTTACCGAACCTTAAGTGTGTAGACCCTACGGGTTCGGGAGACACGTAGACATGACCGAGACCACTCTCTGGTCAATAACCAACAGCGGGATCTGGATACCCATGTTGGTTCCCACGTGTTCCTCGATGATCTTCATCGGATGAACCACCGTGTCAAGGATTCACTCAATCCCGTATGTTATTCCCTTTGTCCATCGGTACGGTACCTGTCCGAGATTCGATTGTCGGTATTCCCGATACCTTGTTCAATCTCGTTATGGCAAGTCTCTTTACTCGATCCGTAATCCACCATCCCGTGACTAACTACTTAGTCACATTGAGCTCATTATGATGATGTCTTACCGAGTGGGCCCAGAGGTACCTCTCCGTCATACGGAGTGACAACATCCCAGTCTCGGTTCGTACCAACTCAACAGACACTTTCGGAGATACCCGATGCGTACCTTTATAGCCACCCAGTTACGTTGTGACGGTTGGCACACCCAAAGTACTCCTACGGTATCCGGGAGTTGTACAACCTCATGGTCTAAGGAATAAATACTTGACACCGAAAAGCTTATGCATTACGAACTATACGATCTCGTGTTATGCTCAAGTTTGGGTCTTGTCCATCACATCATTCTCCTAATGATGTGATCCCGTTATCACCGACATCTCATGTCCATGGTCAGGAAACCGTGACCATCTGTTGATCAACGAGCTGGTAACTAGAGGCCTACCAGGGACTCAATGTGGTCTATGTATTCACACATGTATCGCTGTTTCCGTACAATACAATTCAAGCATGAATAACAGACAATTATCATGAACAAGGAGATATACTAATAATGCTTTTATTATTGCCTCTAGGGCATATCTCCAACAGTCTCCCACTTGCACTAGAGTCAATAATCTAGTTACATTGTGATGAATCGAACACCCATAGAGTTCTGGTGTTGATCATGTTTTGCTCGTGAAAGAGGTTTAGTCAACGGGTCTGCTACATTCAGATCCGTATGCACTTTACAAATATCTATGTCTCCATCCTGAACATAATTCCGGATGGAGTTGAAACGGCGCTTGATGTGCTTGGTCTTCTTGTGAAACCTGGGCTCCTTGGTAATAGCAATAGCACCAGTGTTGTCACAGAAGAGAGTCATCGGGCTTGACGCGCTTGGAATGACTCCTAGGTCGGTGATGAACTCCTTCATCCAGACTCCTTCCTGCGCTGCTTCAGAAGCAGCTATGTACTCCGCTTCACATGTAGATGCTGCCACCACGCTTTGCTTGCAACTGCACCAGCTGACTGCCCCTCCATTCAAAATATACACGTATCCGGTTTGTGACTTAGAGTCATCCAGATCTGTGTCGAAGCTAGCATCGACGTAACCCTTTACGACGAGCTCTTCGTCACCTCCATAAACGAGAAACATATCCTTAGTCCTTTTCAGGTACTTCAGGATGTTCTTGACCGCTGTCCAGTGTTCCGTACCGGGATCACTTTTGTACCTCCCTACCAAACTTATGGCAAGGTTCACATCAGGTCTGGTACACAGCATGGCATACATGATAGAACCTATTGCCGAGGCATAGGGAATGACACTCATCTTTTCTCTATCTTCTGCCGTGGTCGGCGACTGAGCTTTGCTCAATCTCATACCTTGCAAAACAGGCAAGAATCCTTTCTTTGACTGATCCATATTGAACTTCTTCAATATTTTGTCAAGGTATGTACTTTGTGAAAGACCAATGAGGCGTCTCGATCTATCTCTATAGATTTTGATGCCTAATATGTAAGCAGCTTCTCCAAGGTCCTTCATTGAAAAACTTTTATTCAAGTAGGCCTTTACATTTTCCAAGAATTCTATATCATTTCCCATCAGCAATATGTCATCCACATATAATATGAGAAATGCTACAGAGCTCCCACTCACTTTCTTGTAAATACAGGCTTCTCCATAAGTCTGTATAAAGCCAAACGCTTTGATCACCTCATCAAAGCGAATATTCCAACTCCGAGATGCTTGCACCAGCCCGTAAATCGAGCGCTGGAGCTTGCATACCTTGTTAGCGTTCTCTGGATCGACAAAACCTTCCGGTTGCATCATATACAACTCTTCCTTGAGGAAGCCATTAAGGAATGTTGTTTTGACATCCATTTGCCATATCTCATAATCATAGAATGCGGCAATAGCTAACATGATTTTGACTGACTTCAGCATCCCTACGGGAGAGAAAGTCTCATCGTAGTTAATCCCTTGAACTTGTCGATAACCCTTAGCGACAAGCCGAGCTTTATAGATGGTCACATTACCATCCGCGCATGTCTTCTTCTTAAATATCCATTTGTTTTCTATGGCGTGCCTATCATCAGGCAAGTCCACCAAAGTCCATACTTTGTTTTCATACATGGATTATATCTCGGATTTCATGGCTCCAAGCCATTTATTGGAATCTGGGCCCGCCATCGCTTCTTCATAGTTCGAAGGTTCACCGTTGTCTAACAACATGATTTCCAGGACAGGGTTGCCGTACCACTCTGGTGCGGAACGTGCCCTTGTGGACCTTCGAAGTTCAGTAGTAACTTGATCTGTTTCTTCATGATCATCATCATCAACTTCCTCCCTTGTCGGTGCAGGCACCTCAGGAACAGTTTCCTGTGCTGCGCTACTTTCCGGTACAGGAGGGGTGACTGTCACCTCATCAAGTTCTACTTTCCTCCCACTCACTTCTTTCGAGAGAAACTCTTTCTCCAGAAAGCATCCATTCTTGGCAACAAAGACTTTGCCTTCGGATCTGTGGTAGAAGGTGTACCCAATTGTTTCCTTTGGGTATCCTATGAAGACGCATTTCTCCGATTTGGGTTCGAGCTTTTCAGGTTGAAGTTTCTTGACATAAGCATCGCAACCCCAAACTTTTAGAAACGACAGCTTCGGTTTCTTGCCAAACCAAAGTTCATACGGAGTCGTCTCAACGGATTTCGACGGAGCCCTATTTAAAGTGAATGCGGCAGTCTCTAAAGCATAACCCCAAAAAGATAGCGGTAAATCGGTAAGGGACATCATAGATCGCACCATGTCCAACAGAGTACGATTTCGATGTTCGGACACACCGTTACGTTGAGGTGTTCCGGGCGGTGTCAATTGTGAAACAATTCCACAGCTCCTACGGTGTGTGCCAAATTCATGACTTAAATATTCACCCCCACGATCCGATCGTAAGAACTTTATTTTTCTGTCACGTTGATTCTCAACCTCATTCTGAAATTCCTTGAACTTTTCAAAGGTCTCATACTTGTGTTTCATCAAATAGATATACCCATATCTACTCAAGTCATCTGTGAGGGTGAGAACATAACGGTAGCCTCCGCGAGCCTCAACACTCATTGGACCGCACACATCAGTATGTATGATTTCCAACAAGTTGGTTGCTCGCTCCATTGTTCCGGAGAACGGAGTCTTGGTCATCTTGCCCAAGAGGCATGGTTCGCACGTGTCAAATGATTCATAATCAAGAGACTCTAGAAGTCCATCCGAATGGAGCTTCTTCATACGTTTGACACCAATATGACCAAGGCGGCAATGCCACAAGTATGTGGGACTATCATTATCAACTTTACATCTTTTGGCATCTACACTATGAATATGTGTATCACTACGTTCGAGATTCATCAAAAATAAACCATTGACCAGCGGGGCATGACCATAAAACATATCTCTCAAATAAATAGAACAACCATTATTCTCCGATTTGAAAGAATATCCATCTCGCATAAGACGAGATCCAGAAACAATGTTCATGCTCAAAGCTGGTACTAAATAACAATTATTGAGGTTTAAAACTAATCCCGAGGGTAGATGTAGAGGTAGCGTGCCGACGGTGATCACATCGACCTTGGAACCATTCCCGACGCGCATCGTCACCTCATCCTTCGCCAGTCTCCGTTTATTCCGCAGCTCCTGTTTTGACTTACAAATGTGAGCAACTGCATCGGTATCGAATACCCAGGAGCTACTACGAGTGCTGGTAAGGTACACATCAATAACATGTGTATCATATATACCTTTGACGTTGCCGGCCTTCTTGTCTGCTAAATATTTGGGGCAGTTCCGCTTCCAGTGACCCGTTCCCTTGCAATAAAAGCACTCTGTCTCAGGCTTGGGTCCATACTTTGGCTTCTTCCCGGCAACAGGCTTGCCAGGCGCGGCAACTTGCTTGCCGTCCTTCTTGAAGTTCTTCTTACCCTTGCCTTTCTTGAACTTAGTGGTTTTATTGACCATCAACACTTGATGTTCTTTCCTGATGTCTACCTCCGCTGATTTCAGCATCGAATACACCTCGGGAATGGACTTCTCCATCCCCTGCATATTGAAGTTCAGCACGAAGCTCTTGAAGCTTGGTGGGAGCGACTGAAGGATTCTGTCAACGACCGCTTCATCTGGGAGATTCATTCCCAGCTAAGACAAGCGGTTGTGCAATCCTGAAATCTTGAGGATGTGCTCACTGACAGAACTGTTCTCCTCCATCTTACAGCTGTAGAATGCGTCGGAGACATCATATCTCTCGACTCGGGCATGAGCTTGGAAAACCATTTTCAGCTCTTCGAACATCTCGTATGCTCCATGGTGCTCAAAACGCTTTTGGAGCCCCGATTCTAAACTGTAAAGCATGCCGCACTGAACCAGGGAGTAATCATCACTACACGACTGCCAGGCGTTCATAACGTCTTGAGTCGCTGGGAAAACGGGTGCATCACCTAGCGGTGCTTCTAGGACATAAGTTCTCTTGGCTGCTATGAGGATAATCCTCAGGTTACGGACCCAATCCGTATAGTTGCTACCATCGTCTTTCAGCTTGGTTTTCTCTAGGAACGCGTTGAAGTTGAGGGAAACCTGAGCGTGGGCCATTTGATCTACAAGAGATATTGTAAAGAATTTAGACTAAGTTCATGATAATTAAGTTCATCTTAATCAAATTATAATGAACTCCCACTCAGAATGACATCTCTCTAGTCATCTAAGTGATACACGATCCGAATCGAGTAGTCCGTGTCCGATCATCACGTGAGACGGACTAGTCATCAACGGTGAACATCTTCATGTTGATCGTATCTTCTATACGACTCGTGTTCGACCTTTCGATCTTCCGTGTTCCGAGGCCATGTCTGTACATGCTAGGCTCGTCAAGTGAACCCTAAGTGTATCGCGTGTGTAAATCTGTCTTACACCCGTTGTATGTGAATGTTAGAACCTATCACACCCGATCATCACGTGGTGCTTCGGAGCAACGAGCTTTAGCAACGGTGCACAGTTAGGGGAAACACAATACTTGAAATTTTAGTGAGAGATCATCTTATTTACTACCGTCGTTCTAAGTAAACAGGATGCAAAAACATGATAAACATCACATGCAATCAATTAAAGTGACATGATATGGCCATTATCATCTTGCTCCTTGGATCTCCATCTTCGGGGCACCATGATCATCTTGTCACCGGCTTGACACCATGATCTTCATCATCATGATCTCCCTCATCGTGTCTTGAAGAAGTCGTCACGCCAACTATTACTTCTACTACTATAGCTAACGTTTAGCAATGAAGTAAAGTAATTACATGGCGTTATTCAGTGACACGCAGGTCATACAATAATTAAGACAACTCCTATGGCTCCTGCCGGTTGTCAAGTTCATCGACATGCAAGTCGTGATTCCCTATTACAAAAACATGATCAATCTCATACATCACATATATCATTCATCACATCTTCGTTCTTGGCCATACCACGTCACAAAACACATGCTGCAAAAACAAGTTAGACGTCCTCTAATTGTTGTTGCAAGTTTTACGTGGCTTCTATAGGATTTCTAGCAAGAACGTTTCTTACCTACGCCAAAACCACAACGTGATTTGTCAACTTCTATTTACCCTTCATAAGGACCCTTTTCATCGAATCCGATCCGACTAAAGTAGGAGAGACAGACACCCGCCAGCCACCTTATGCATCTAGTGCATGTCTGTCGATGGAACCAGTCTCACATAAGCATACGTGTAAGGTCGGTCTGGGCCGCTTCATCCCACAATACCACCGAATCAAGATTGACTAGTAACGGTAAGGAAGTTGAACAAGATCATACGCCCACAACTGCTTTGTGTTCTACTCGTGCAAGATGCTACGCATAAAACCTAGGCTCGGATGCCACTGTTGGGGAACGTAGCGTAAATCAAAAAATTTCTACGTCTTCACCAAGATCCAACTATGGAGACATCTAGCAACGAGTAACTAAGAGTGCATCTACATACCGTTATGAAGATTGCGTGCGGAAGCTTTCAACGAAGCAAGGATGAAGTAGTCGTACTCTTCACGTTCTTCGTCACCGATGATCTAGCGCCGAACGGACGGCACCTCCGCGTTCAACACACGTACGGTGCAGCAACGTCACCTTCTTCTTGATCCATCAAGGGGGGAGGAGAAGTCGTCAGAGATCCGGCAGCACGACGGCGTGATGACGGATGCAGTGGAGATCGCAGCAGGGCTTCGCCGGGCGCCCTGCGTGGGAGTTGGGAGGTGTGACGGGAGGGGGAGAGGTGCCAGGGCTGAGGTGCGGCTGCCCTCTCCCCCCCACATATATATAGGGGGCCAGGGAGGGCGCCAGCCCCCTGCAGATCCAATCTGCAAGGGGGGGGGGGGCGGCGGCCAGGGAGGAGTCCCCCTCCCCCAAGGCAAGTGGTGGCCCCCCTCCCCTTAGGGTTTTATCCCTAGGCGCAGGGGAGGTGGGCCTCCCTTAGTGGTGCGCCAGCCCAGAGGGCTGGTCACATCCCCTCGCGGCCTAGGGGCCCCACCGGGATGGGTGGCCCCACCCGGTGGACCCCCGGGCCCCCTCCGGTGGTCCCGGGACGCTCCCGGTGACCCCCGGAGATCACCCGTTGGCCGAAACTGGACTTCCCATATATCAATCTTTACCTCCGGACCATTCCGGAACTCCTCGTGACGTCCGGGATCTCATCCGGGACTCCGAACAACTTTCGGGTTTCCACGTGCATTTATTTCTACGACCCTAGCGTTACCGAACCTTAAGTGTGTAGACCCTACGGGTTCGGGAGACACGTAGACATGACCGAGACCACTCTCTGGTCAATAACCAACAGCGGGATCTGGATACCCATGTTGGTTCCCACGTGTTCCTCGATGATCTTCATCGGATGAACCACCGTGTCAAGGATTCACTCAATCCCGTATGTTATTCCCTTTGTCCATCGGTACGGTACCTGCCCGAGATTCGATCGTCGGTATTCCCGATACCTTGTTCAATCTCGTTATGGCAAGTCTCTTTACTCGATCCGTAATCAACCATCCCGTGACTAACTACTTAGTCACATTGAGCTCATTATGATGATGTCTTACCGAGTGGGCCCAGAGGTACCTCTCCGTCATACGGAGTGACAACATCCCAGTCTCGGTTCGTACCAACTCAACAAACACTTTCGGAGATACCCGATGCGTACCTTTATAGCCACCCAGTTACGTTGTGACGGTTGGCACACCCAAAGTACTCCTACGGTATCCGGGAGTTGTACAACCTCATGGTCTAAGGAATAAATACTTGACACCGAAAAGCTTATGCATTACGAACTATACGATCTCGTGTTATGCTCAAGTTTGGGTCTTGTCCATCACATCATTCTCCTAATGATGTGATCCCGTTATCACCGACATCTCATGTCCATGGTCAGGAAACCGTGACCATCTGTTGATCAACGAGCTGGTAACTAGAGGCCTACCAGGGACTCAATGTGGTCTATGTATTCACACATGTATCGCTGTTTCCGTACAATACAATTCAAGCATGAATAACAGACAATTATCATGAACAAGGAGATATAATAATAATGCTTTTATTATTGCCTCTAGGGCATATCTCCAACACGGTCTTCCCGCACTTGAAACAGATAATGTGGCTGAGATCATTCTTTGCCGGTGTAGCGGGGTTGGAGTGATGCTGATTGTTGTCTCCTCCGCTCCCATTGCCATTCCTATGGCCACTATGGTTGTGCATTCCCTCCATGATGTGAATGTCCTCCATGGTTATGGTGGGTGTGTCCACCATATTTGCCCGATCATGGTCCATTATTTCCCGAGTACGGGGTATAGCAGGGCTTTTGCTGAACTCCAGAGTTGTAATTTCTGTGTCCGCATTTCCTCTTGCGGTTCTCTATCTGTTGCTACTTGCCTTCTATAATGATGGCCTTGTCTACCTGTAACACCCTATATGTGATACTTTCCAATTATGGCAATAAAAGAAATTCTCATTTTGATCCTTGTCCTTATCCTTGGGGGTTCTTGTCATTTGAGCTTATTTTGTTTTTGCATTGTCTTTTTATTTTAATTTTGCATCCATGCATTGCTTCATTATAATCATGGCATCTTAGTCATCTTAGCTTCTTACTTGTTTTTGTTAGTGATGTGAGGCCACATTGTGGTGTTGTGTGTGTTGGTGTTAAGCCATGCCTTGCCAAACCCTTAAGCCTTCCTCTTCTTCATGCTTACACCTCTTCTTCCCCTTCTCTCTTTTCCCTTTTTTAAACTTTCAAGGGAGTTCTTCCCTGCCCCCTTTAATGTTCTTTCTTTCCCCAAAAATCTTGCACCATGTCTACACCCTCTCTACCAAATTTCATCCATTTTGGAGTTGTTTTGGTTAGGTTCAAAAATGCCTCAAGTTTGAATTTTATTCAAACTTGTTTTATTTTTCTGCCACTAAAAATAGCCAAAGCAATTTTATAAATTAGCCCATAATTCCAGTAGCACGTGGGTATTTTTATACCTGCCTAATTCTTATCCTAGCCCCCTTTCTTTTTCTTCCTTGAACTGTTTGTAAAATAAAAACCAGCAAGGTTTAGGAAGAGAGAAACAGAAGCAGAGCCTTCCCAGTGCAGCCACCTGGGCCTCCCCTTTCCCTAGCCGGCCCAGCAGCAGCCTTCCCAGTGCAGCCCACCAGCCTCCACGTACAGAGAAGTATCTTAAACCTCCTGTACGGCAGTGCATCGAGCGTGTCCACGTCGGACATGGGCGTGATTTGGCGGCCGTCCGGCGTCCCTAGCCCCTATATATCATGTCCCCGGTGCCCTAGAGTCAGTGGCGTAGCTGGAGGGTGGACAGGGTGGTCCATGGACCACCCTGTACATCGGCCGGTACTTCAGTATACGTGTAAGAAAAAATAATCAGGCCACACTGCACATCAAAGGCCTAAGCCCAAAAAATATGGATCCGATAACTAGCTCACTCGTTACTTCCTACATTCTAGGTGTACGCTTTATCCAAGAAATATTCCTTCGTATGCTTAAAGCGGGTTTTTTGTACGCTAGAGGATGGACTTGATGACTCGGAGTTTCCAACCGACCACACCGCGGCAAACCCTAACATTTAGTGTGATAGAAGCCGATGACGCATTGTGCCATGTAGGCATAAGGCGGAGGAGTGCCAACGAGGCGGATGGTAGTAATGCATGAACATGGTAGAGCTAAACACGGAGGCAGGAACTCCACCAACTTCACACCTTTACAATTTAAAATATGATCTCCATTTTCAATTCAAAGTATGATTTTGCCTCAAGGTTTAAGTATGAGCGATTTTTATTGTAGAATTGCTGCAAAAATTAAACTTCCACATACATTATTTATAAATTCCGTACTAGCATGTAATGGTGGAGCAAGACGACAAGTCAGTTTGGATCCTTCCTGTGCTCGCTATAAGTCAATATTGGTGCGTCAAATATCTGCCGCCGGTCATGGGCTTAGAAACCAACAGGGAAAGTTGTTGCGGCTAGGGCGAACCAATAAATTAAATAAAGTCCAAATAGAGGCCAACATTGAAGTCAACGTCAATTTTTTTTGTTGGATTGCTCGGAGTGCCAAACTAGACAGATCCTATATCTCTTCTTGCGGAGGGCACAAACCATGAGTGCGAAGGCTATAAAATTTCCGATCCAAGTCCCAACATTATTTTTTCGAAAATAAGTTTAATGCTGGGGGAGGGGGGCATTGGCCCCCTCATCTTAACACACATAGCTCTTCCTAAATATATTTGTATGTCATATTTTTTAATATAAATATTATATATATATATCAATTGGACCACCCTGGCCAAAAATCCTGGCTACGCCACTGCCTAGAGTTCCTCCTCAACTGATCCCCCTCCTCTCCTTCCCTCACCGCCACCTAGGCAAGCCTCCACGCGCACGCCATCGCCCTCCTCAACTGATCCCCCTCCTCTCCTTCCCTCACCGCCACCTAGGCAAGCCTCCACGCGCATGCCATCGCCCTGCTCGCCATGAACCGAGAGAGCTTCAGCTAGAGCTCGGGCTAGGCCCCTTGCCGCGCCTCCGACCACCTCGGCCTTCGTGGAGAAGACCGCCAAGTTCCTCTATGTCCTTGGCCACACGCACGTACCTCTACGGCCTTTGGATCGACCTCCCCGACCTCATCTTCTTCCTCTGCTGCATCTACTTCACGGACCCGAAGCCCCACCAAGTTCAGAGCTCCCTCGCGTCGCCTCCGGCTCGTCTCCATCAACCCCATCGTGTCCTAGGGTGAGCGGGGTAACGCACCTACCTCTCCCTTTTCTTTCCATGGCATATAGGGCTCCGTGAGACTCGTTCGATCCGTGTCTTTGTTGTGCTCTCTGTGCTCCGGCATAGTCTGCATTTTTTTGTAGTTGTGTAGTTGCTAACCTGTTGTAGCATGTCCGTGCGCCCCGCTCCTAGCAAATAGCTGTGCTCACCCACGCTCCAGCTCGCGCGCACACGCACGCTGCGTGCAGCAGCCCACACGCCTTGCCTCCTAGCTCGCCGTGCTCGTCGCCATGGCTGCAAGCTCGGCGAGCTTCCGCCCGCACACACCCACACATGCGCGCAGGCACACGCACGACCCGTAGCAGCTCTGCCTCCCAATCCCGCACCCCCGCCGGTGCTCCACTGCGCTGGTGGTCGCTGCTATACTTGCCGGCGCCGTCGCCATCTTCCCCGTGCTGAGGAAGAAGAAGGCATGTCCTTCTAGCGCATCATATGGATCCGTGTCCTTCCCTCATCACAACCGGCCACCTAGCACACTGGTTGTGCCCTCTCACTCGCATCCAGGATGTCTAGGGTTCGATCCCCATGCTCACCTTATCTTTTCGTGGGTTTGTTTTGGTCCAGGTCGCGTCAAGCCAACAAGTCTTGTGGTGCCGAACCTCATTCACTCCAGAACCCCCTTCCTAGCCTAGCTGGTACTCACCCTGCGCCTCCACTAGGAAGACCCTGGTTCGAATCCCCCCAGGGCAAGTTGTTTAAGCCCTAATTTTTGCACTTTCGCTCTATGACATGGGGGTCCCACCTGTCATCCTCTATGCACGCACACACCTCCTCCCACACCCACTCCTGCCACCTCCGCAGCCTGAGCCCCCTCGTCATGGAGAGTGGCTAGCCCCGGCTGAGTCTCTCTTGTTTTATGCCCTGTTTTGTTTTATTTAAATTTTGTTGGCTTTTTGAATTGGCCATATCTTTTGAAATATACCTCTGTTAAAAATACTTTATATATGAAAACTACCTAGTTTTTCATGTAGATTATTAATATGTTGTTTGTTTCCATGTTTAAAACTTTTAAAATGCTGTTTGAATTATTCTTGTGTTTAAATATGCTTGAACTTGTGAAAATCATAACTAAATATCTACAATTCCAAATCTAACAAACTTTATATGCATTTGGGGTGGAAAAATGTGTAGAATAATGTGGTGATGTTGTTTTGCATGTTTAACAACTTTATAATAGAAGTTTCTCAGATCTGTCCCAAATGCACTTAAATAATTATGGGAGTTTCTGGAAATTGTTGTTGGTTATTTCCAGCCCATTTAAATATGCTAGCATGTTGCTGTAGTCCTAGTTGCACCCTTGCCATGTTAATCTACTCCTTTAAACTTGTTGGGTGCTTGTTTGAATAACCTACATAAACTTGTTAGTTTTGTTCTTTTGCGTGTGTGCATGCATCATGTGTTGGGGATCTTGTTTGCTATGATGCTTGTGCATTCCTTGTGTCCCTAGGAGATGCATCATGTCCTGCCATGTCCATATGCTTCATATGCATGCATCATGTGTTTGAGCATTGCATTATGATTGATTGTGTTCCGGTGTTGCATTGTTATGTTTGGTTAGAGCCCGGTGACGATTCAGAGTAAGAGGTTCCTATCGAGGCTGGGTTTGAGGAGCAAGGTTACGATCCCTCCGTGGAATCAACAGGCAAGATGACCATTCCCAGATATCACTACTATCTTTTCCTATGCTAGATGTCTCGCTCTTTAGATATTACCTCGATGCCTATTCCTGTTTGTCAGCCCTCCTATTGTTGCCATGAAACTCATTAACCACCCTCCTAGCAAACCGTTGTTTGGCTAAGTACGCATCGCTCAGCCCCTCTTATAGCGTTCTTAGTGGCAGGTGAAGATTTTAAGATTCTTGCCCCGTGATGAAGTTATTGTTGGGATATCACAATATATAAACTGTTAAACTAAATCACCTATATACTGGTAATGGGTGGAAGGCTAAGCCTCTTGCTTGGTGTTTTGTCCACTCATGCCACCCTAGGAACCGTTAAACCGGTGTTATGTTCCTTGATTTTGCGTCCCTAACACAGTTGGGGTTTATGGGCCCCCCTTGATAATTCGCTCAGCGCTAAAGCTTTTCCAGCAAGGCCCAACATTGGTTTTACATTTGCCTAATAACTAAAATTTGCATAGGGCGTTGCAAACCCGAGTTCTTAATTAACAACCCGGGCCAGTGCTCCTCATGAGTGTTGGTCCAAACTGGGGGTCCTGCAGGGCCACCTTGGGGAAACCCGAGGGCTGGTAAAAACCTGTAGCATCACCCATCCGGTCGTGGCCTGAGACGAGATACGCGCGGCTACTATCAGGGTGTCAGCACGCCGTCAGGTCTTGCTGGATTAGTTTTACCTTTGTCGAAATATCTTGCACGGGATTCCGAGAATACTCGGGTCTTCCCACCTTGGAGTTGCGACTCCGCAAATCGTGAGCTTGTGATGGGCTAAGTTGGGAGACCCCTGCAGGGTTTGATCTTTCGAAAGCCGTGCCCGCGGTTATGTGGCAGATGGGAATTTGTTAATATCCAGTTGTAGATAACTTGACACCATGTTCATGAATGCACTACGTGCGTGAGTAACTGTGACAGTCTCTTTCCGAAGGGGTTCGGGAAGTGAACACGGTGGGGTTATGTTTGATCGTGAGTAGTTAGGATCACTTTGTGATCAACTTGGTGATCGTTGGCACTTGTTCTCTCCTCGCTCTAAACTTGTAAGCTAGTGCTTAGTGCTACTACAACCTTGTTTTAAGCCTTTCCACACCTAAGGCTTTGATAGTCTTGTTACCCGGGAACGGGATTGCTGAGTCCTCTATGGCTCACAGATTCAACACACACCAGATGCAGGTACCGTTGAGAACTATATAGGAGGTGGATCAGAGCTATACTGGGAGTTCGATGAAGAGCGTGGACGTTACTATGTTCTTATCCCGACGATCAGTAGTGGCTCTTACTAGGATGATCCGGGCTTGTGTTATTTATGGTATCTTTTCGTATGGATTTCGTCCGTAGTCGGACTCTGATGTTATTTGGATGGTGTATGTTGATGTATTACATTGTGTGACGTGGCGAGTGTAAGCCAACTATGAT
Source organism: Secale cereale (assembly GCA_902687465.1). NCBI lineage: Eukaryota > Viridiplantae > Streptophyta > Magnoliopsida > Poales > Poaceae > Secale > Secale cereale. Next base: position 65,195,572 of record LR738712.1, read on the forward strand.
TTTACACTTTCATCCCTGTTTTTACATGAGTCGTGCAAAGATACCATACTTGAGATCATTCTAGTATGCGTTTATGTCCTTAAGTCGTGCCTCGACACGTGGGGGACATAGCCGCATACTGGGCATTACAAGTTGGTATTCTGAACCTTCTCCGACTTAGGAGCACCCCTGATTGATCGAATCGTTGACGGTTGAGTCTAGGCACACACACATAAAAATGTTTTGAGTCCTATATATATCGGAGAGTAGGATTTCTTTTTACTCCTCATCCCTTCATCGCTCTGGTGAGGACTCCTGACGTTGCTCTATCTCTTCTACTCTAAAAAATTCACTAATTTTTTTTAGGATCACGCGAGTATTGTTTGGATTGTTCCGATATCTTTGTGACGAGAACATTGTTCTCGATGCCTCCTGTCATTTAGGGGTTGTGGCAGTGTCCCGGGAAGTTGAGCTCCAAGGTGTTGTCGTCACAAATGTATCGCAACGGTTCTAGAATACTTAAGACGGCCGACATCGAAAACTCTTCTATGTGGTTAGTGGTGAGATAACCCCGACGTCACCCATTACTGGTGGGATAGTTCGGGAGTATTGCCACAACTAGTATAGCGGATGCGTTTCGAATGTCCGAGGTAAACAGTTTCCGAAGATGACTGGTTATGTGTTGACGGATGGATACAGCTGGATGTAGGTTTAGAGTTGAGTGCGCGGTGCTTCCCCTGTATCCCCAACACTAGATTGCATAACCGGAAACCTTCGGGAATTAATAGGTGGGTTCTTCAAGTAGCTCGTAGGCATTCTTCCAATGAGTCCATGGTATGAGGTTGGGGTTCAACATCGAGTGAAGAGGTTTCATGGGCATTGTTCCAATTGGGAGTTGCATCTTAAAGGGTCCTTGGCTATGCTGATCCGGGGATTGCAACACCCTTTGTAACACGTTCCATGAGCATTCAGCACGAACATGTGGGACGAAGCTTCTATCATGTATTTGTTCCATCTGCTCCTTGTTGTTTTTATTTTACCTTTTGTTCTCCCAAGTGGCTTCTCGAGAAGATTGTTGTACCATTAACTGTAGAATTCATTCGTTCATTTTGTTCGAATGTTCTTGTGAAGACTTATGTTGCAATTTCTAGCCATTGATTCAGCTTATATATTTTCCATCAATGGCTAACGGTTGTCATCAAATTCAGGATGGCTCCTAAGAGGGTTCCCAACCCTAACCAAGAGGACGATGAAGAGCGTCCTCCTGAGCGTCCTCCTTCCCCACCTCCTCCGGCTGAGGCATGGAGAGCAATTATACAAGCGACCAACCAGAACACCCAGATGCTTATGCAAATGATGCAGAACTTTCAAGCCAACCAAGAAAATCAAGGAAATCATGGGAACCAAGGCCATGGCAATCTGTTCAATCAACCTCACTTTGCGACTCTGAACCAATTCCTGGCAAACCAACCGAAGTCTTCCAGTTACTGTGTGGACCCGCTAGATGCTGAAGACTGGATCACAGACATCAAAAAGCACTTTGAATGCAGTAACGTGAGGCCTGAGGATTATGTCAAGTTTGCCACTTTCCAACTCAAAGATCAAGCTGCTGACTGGTGGCAACAGTACAAAGATTCCAGAGGTGAACGTGAGATCTCGTGGACCGACTTTTGCAAAGATTTCCGCTCTCACCACATTCCAACCAGTGTCATTGAAGGCATGCGTGAGCAATTCCGCAACCTGAAGCAAGGCACCATGTCCGTCTATCAATACAATGTCAAGTTCCAGAATCTTGCCTGTTATGCAAAGCAAGACATCCCCGATGCCAAGAGCAAGATTTATCAGTTCCGTGGTGGTCTGAAAGATGAACTCCAACCAGCTCTCACGTTGTTCGAGCCGGATGAATTTGACCAATTCTACAATATGGCTCTCAAGCAAGAGGCAGCTCAGCTCAAGAGTGAAGCTTCCAAAAGGACGATCAGAGATGCTGTTCACTCTTCCTCTTCTTCTCAAGTGGTTGCCAAGCAGCAGAAGTTCTGGCTACCGCCTCCTCCAGTGCTCCGTCCTCCAAACAACAACAAGCACTAGGTGGGCGAGGTTTCTCCCACCCACCCAACCCAAGCAATCAGTCCAAGCCTCAGTTTCAAGCTTCAAGATCAAGTGGTCCTTATCACCGGCCTCTCTCAGAAGTTACTTGCAACAAGCGTTTTCAGAAGGGTCACTATGCCAACAAGTGTCCCAACCCAAGGCGCCTTCCGCCTCGTCCACCTGTCAGCACTGCTATTGTCAAGCACAATCCCAAGGTTGCAAGAGTGAATCTGATGAATGCAACTCAAGCAGAGAATTCTTCAGATCTGATACTTGGTAATCTTCCAGTTAACCTTAAACCTACTAAAGTTTTGTTCGATTCAGGTGCATCATGTTCTTTCATGTCTCAACCTTTTGCATCGAAGCACAATGTTGACATCAAAAGTTTACTAAGGGAGTTATCAATTATTTCTCTGGGAAAACGAATGCATTCTAGTGTGTTTGCTCTGGATATATCTATTCATATGGGTGATTACAGTTTTCTGGTTTCTCCGGTTATTCTCAGCAACTCCGACATTGATCTTATTCTTGGGATGGATTGGCTTTCCAAGCATGATGCAAACATTGATTGTGCGAATAAGGAAGTCAAGCTTACTCATCCTGACGAAGACGTGATTATCTTCGCCTCTCGAGATAACACAATCAGGCTATTCTCTCTCAATGACAAGGGCGAGATTAATGCCATTTCTCAGATTCCGGTGGTCAGTGAATATGAAGATCTTTTCCCCGAAGAGCCTCCAGGCATTCCTCCCCATCGTCAAGTTGAATTCGTCATTGAACTCGAGCTCGGTACCGAGCCAGCATGTCGGCGTTCGTACAAGCTTTCCCCTGATGAGTTGAAGGAGCTGAAGAAACAACTCGATGAGCAAGAACGTATGGGTCTAATCAGGCCTAGTACTTCTCCTTGGGGTTGCGGTGTTCTATTTGTCAAGAAGAAGGATGGCACGGAACGCCTTTGAGTTGATTATCGGCCATTGAACAAGAAAACAATAAAGAATAACTATCCGCTCCCCAATATCAATGAATTGTTCGAGCAGCTCAAAGGAGCAAAGGTGTTCTTGAAGCTCGATCTTCGGATGGGTTACCATCATATTCGCATCCGTGAAGTGGATATTCCTAAGACCACATTCAGAACGAGTTTTGGCTCTTATGAATACACGGTCATGTCTTTCGGCCTTGCAAATGCTCCACCCACCTTCTCTCGAATGATGCACTTCATATTCAAACCCTACACCAATGAATTTTTTCTCGTCTATCTGGATGATATCTTGGTATTCTCCAAGAATGAAGAAGACCATGCCAAGCACCTCCGTTTGGTCCTTGACGGGCTCCGGGAGCACAAGTTCTATGCGAAGTTCTCTAAATGTGAATTCTGGCTGGATAAAGTCCTATATCTTGGCCATATTATCTATGCTGAGGGCATTTCTGTGAACCCCGAGAAGGTTGAAGCTATTGTCAACTAGGAACCCCCGCAGAATGTCAAGCAACTCCGAAGCTTCCTTGGTCTCGCTAGCTATTGCAGAAGGTTCGTTGAGAACTTCTCCAAGATTGCCAAGCCTCTTTCCAACCTGTTGCAGAAGAATGTCAAGTACTCATGGACTCCTGATTGTGATGTGGCATTCAAAACACTCAAAGAGAAGCTCATTTCTGCTCCGGTTCTTACTCCTCCGGATGAGTCCAAGCCTTATGAAGTCTTTTGTGATGCTTCATTGCAAGGTCTTGGTGGTGTTCTCATGCAAGACAAGAAGATTGTGGCATACACTTCTCGTCAGTTGAAACCAAATGAGAAGAATTACCCCACACATGATCTTGAGCTAGCAGCAGTTGTACATGCGTTGATCACGTGGAGACACCTTCTGTTGGGCAGAAAAGTGGACATCTTCACCGATCACAAGAGCTTGAAGTACATCTTCACACAGCCAAACCTTAACCTTCGCCAGACTCGTTGGGTTGAGATGATTCAAGAGTATGATCCTAGCATTGAGTAAACTCCTGGCAAGGCCAATATCATTGCAGATGCCTTGAGTAGAAAGGCGTATTGCAACAGTCTCCTTCTCAAACCGTTCCAGCCTGAACTTTGTGAATCATTCAGGAAGCTCAACCTCCAAGTCGTTCCGCAAGGCTTTCTTGCAAACCTTCAAGTTGGTCCTACCTTGGAAGATCAAATCTGTGAGGCCCAACGGAGTGATGCTATGGTGCAGAAAGTGAAACATGGTATTGCTAAGGGCACTCCCAAGTACAAGTGTTATCGCGTTGATGAGAAAGACACCTTGTTCTTTGAGGACAGGATTGTGGTTCCCAAGGGTGATCTCAGGAAGCTCATAATGAACGAAGCACATGACTCTCTCCTCTCGATTCATCCCGGAAGTTCCAAGATGTACCAAGACCTCAAGCAATTGTATTGGTGGACTCGCATGAAAAGGGAAATTGCCCAATTCGTGAATGAATGTGATGTCTGCAGAAGAGTGAAGGCAGAGCATCAACGTCCAGCCGGTCTCCTTCAACCTCTACCTATTCCCGAGTGGAAATTCGATGACATTGAAATGGATTTCGTCACTGGGTTTCCTAAGTCCAAGAAGGGAAATGATGCTATCTTTGTAGTGATTGACAAGCTAACTAAAGTAGCTCATTTTCTTCCCGTCAAAGAATCCATCAATGCAGCTCAGCTGGCAGAGCTGTACACCTCCAGAATTGTTTCTTTGCATTGCATTACTCTAGTGATCTCCTCAGACCGTGGAAGTTTGTTCACCTCCAAGTTCTGGGATTCTTTTCAGTCAGCCATGGGCACAAAGATTCGCTTCAGCACTGCGTTTCACCCTCAGACTAGTGGTCAAGTCAAAAGAGTGAACCAGATCCTCGAAGATATGCTAAGAGCTTGTGTCATCTCCTTCGGTATGAAATGGGAAGATTGCCTTTCGTTTGCCGAATTCTCCTACAATAATAGTTTCAAAGCAAGTGCCGGCAAAGCTCCTTTTGAAATCCTCTATGGAAGAAAGTGTCGTGCCCCTCTCAACTGGTCCGAGACTGGTGAATGTCAACTTCTTGGAAATGACTTGATCTTAGAAGTCAAAGAAATGTGCAAAGTCATACGTGAGAATCTCAAAGCCGCGCAATCGCGTCAAAAGAGCTACTATGACGGCAAGCATCGTGACTTGGCTTTCGACATTGGAGACCATGTCTATCCCCGTGTTTCTCCCATGAAGGGCACTCAGAGGTTCGGTATCAAGGGCAAGCTTGCTCCAAGATACGTGGGCCCTTTCAAGATTCTTGGCATGAGAGGCGATCTAGCCTACGAACTCGAGCTTCCCTCCAACTTTTCAAATGTTTATGATGTGCTTCACGTATCTCAACTCCGCAAGTTCTTCAAGACGCCTGAACACACCATTCTGTTTGAAGAGATTGAACTTAAACAAGACTTGTCTTATCGTGAGCACCCCATTGCTATTCGTGAAGAAACTGAGTGCAAGACCCGCAACAAGTCCATCAAATTCTTGAAAGTCAAGTGGTCACACCATACCGACCGAGAAGCTACGTGGGAACGAGAAGATCACCTTCGTTCCGAGTATCCTTCCTTCTTTCAGTCCTAGATCTCGGGACGAGATCTTCTTGTAGTGGAGGGGGGTTTGTAACACCCCATATGTGATACTTTCCAATTATGGCAATAAAAGCAATTCTCATTTTGATCCTTGTCCTTATCCTTGGGGGTTCTTGTCATTTGAGCTTATTTTGTTTTTGCATTGTCTTTTTATTTTAATTTTGCATCCATGCATTGCTTCATTATCATCATGGCATCTTAGTCATCTTAGCTTCTTACTTGTTTTTGTTAGTGATGTGAGGCCACCTTGTGGTGTTGTGTGTGTTGGTGTTAAGCCATGCCTTGCAAAACCCTTAAGCCTCCCTATTCTTCATGCTTACACCTCTTCTTCCCCTTCTCTCTTTTCCCTTCTTTAAACTTTCAAGGCAGTTCTTCCCTGCCCCCTTTAATGTTCCTTCTTTCCCCAAAAATCTTGCACCGTGTCTACACCCTCTCTGCCAAATTTCATCCATTTTGGAGTTGTTTCGGTTAGGTTCAAAAATGCCTCAAGTTTGAATTTTATTCAAACTTGTTTTATTTTTCTGCCACTAAAAATAGCCAAAGCAATTTTATAAATTAGCCCATAATTCCAGTAGCATGTGGGTATTTTTATACCTGCCTAATTCTTATCCTAGCCCCCTTTTCTTTTTCCTCCATGAACTGTTTGTAAAATAAAAACCAGCAAGGTTTAGGAAGAGAGAAACAGAGGCAGAGCCTTCCCAGCGCAGCCACCTGGGCCTCCCTTTTCCCTAGCCGGCCCAGCAGCAGCCTTCCCAGCGCAGCCCACCAGCCTCCACGTACAGAGAGGTATCTTCAACCTCCTGTACGGCAGTGCATCGAGCGTGTCCACGTCGGACATGGGCGTGATTTGAGGGCCGTCCGGCGTCCCTATCCCCTATATATCATGTCCCCGTTGCCCTAGAGTTCCTCCTCAACCGATCCCCCTCCTCTCCTTCCCTCGCCGTCGCCTAGGCAAGCCTCCACGCGCACGCCGTCGCCCTGCTCGCCATGAACCGAGAGAGCTTCAGCTCGACCTCGGGCTAGGCCCCTTGCCGCGCCTCCGACCACCTCGGCCTTCCTGGAGAAGACCGCCAAGTTCCTCTGCGTCCTCGGCCACACAAACGTACCTCTACGGTCTCTGGATCGACCTCATCTTCTTCCTCTGCTGCATCTACTTCACGGACCTGAAGCCCCACAAAGTTCACAGCTCCCTCGCGTCGCCTCCGGCTCCTCTTCGTCAACCCCATCATGTCCTAGGGTGAGCTGGGTAACGCACCTACCTCTCCCTTTTCTTTCCATGGCATATAGGGCTCCGTGAGACTCGTTCGATACGTGTCTTTGCTGTGCTCTCGGTGCTCCGGCATAGTGTGCCATTTTTTGTTGTAGTTGTGTAGTTGCTGACCTGCTGTAGCATGTCCGTGCGCCCCGCTCCTAGCAAGCCTAGCTGTGCTCACCCACGCCCCAGCTCGCGCGCACACGCATGCCGCGTGCAGCAGCCCACACGCTCTGCCTCCTAGCTGGCCGTGCTCGTCGCCATGGCTGCAAGCTCGGCGAGCTTCCGCCCACACACACCCACACATGCGCGCAGGCACACGCACGACCCATAGCAGCTCTGCCTCCCAATCCCGCACCCCCGCTGGTGCTCCACTGCTCCGGTGGTCGCTGCTGTACTTGCCGGCGCCGTCGCCATCTTCCCCGTGCTGAGGAAGAAGAAGGCCCGTCCTTCTAGCGCATCATATGGATCCGTGTCCTTCCCTCATCACAACCGGCCACCTAGCTCACTAGCTGTGCCCTCTCACTCGCCTCCAGGAGGTCTAGGGTTCGTTTCCCAGGCTCACCTTTTCTTTTCGTGGGTTTGTTTTGGTCCAGGTCGCGTCAAGCCAACAAGTCTTGTTGTGCCGAACCTCATTCACACCAGAACCCCCTTCCTAGCCCAGCTGGTACTCGCCCCGCGCCTCCACTGGAAAGACCCTGGTTCGAATCCCCCCCCAGGGCAAGTTGTTTAAGCCTTCTGTTTGCTTTTTGAATTGGCCATATCTTTTGAAATATACCTCTGTTAAAAATACTTTATATATGAAAACTGCCTAGTTTTTCATGTAGATTATTAATATGCTATTTGTTGCCATGTTTAAAAACTTTTAAAACGATGTTTGAATTATTCTTGTGTTTAAATATGCTTAAACTTGTGAAAATCATAACTAAATATCTACAACTCAAAATCTAACAAACTTTATATGCATTTGCGGTAGAAAAAATTGTAGAATAATGCGGTGTTGTTGTTTTGCATGTTTAACAACTTTATAACAGAAGTTTCTCAGATCTGTCCCAAATGGACTTAAATAATTATTGGAGTTTCTGGAAATTGTTGTTGGTTATTTCCAGCCCATTTAAATATGCTAGCATGTTGCTGTAGTCCTAGTTGCACCCTTGCCATGTTAATCTACTCCTTTAAACTTGTTGGGTGCTTGTTTGAATAACCTACATAAACTTGTTACATTTGTTCTTTCGCTTGTGTTCATGCATCCGGTGTTGGGGATCTTGTTTGCTATGATGCTTGTGCATTCCTTCTGTCCCTAGGAGATGCATCATGTCCTGCCATGTCCATATGCTTCATATGCATGCATCATGTGTTTGAGCATTGCATTATGATTGATTGTGTTCCGGTGTTGCATTGTTATGTTTGGTTAGAGCCCGGTGACGATTCAGAGTACGAGGTTCCTACCGAGGCTGAGTTTGGGGAGCAAGGTTACGATCCTTCCGTGGAATCAACAGGCAAGATGACCATTCCCAGATATCACTACTATCTTTTCCTATGCTAGATGTCTTGCTCTTTAGATATTGCCTCAATGCCTATTTCTGTTTGTCAGCCCTCCTATTGTTGCCATGAAACTCGTTAACCACCGTCCTAGCAAACCGTTGTTTGGCTAAGTACGCATCACTCAGCTCCTCTTATAGCATTGTTAGTTGCAGGTGAAGATTTGAAGATTCTTGCCCCGTGATGAAGTTATTGTTGGGATATCACAATATATAAACTGTTAAACTAAATCACCTATATACTGGTAATGGGTGGAAGGCTAAGCCTCTTGCTTGGTGTTTTGTTCCACTCATGCCACCCTAGGAACCGTTAAACCGGTGTTATGTTCCTTGATTTTGCGTCCCTAACACGGTTGGGGTTTATGGGCCCCCCTTGATAATTCGCTCAATGCTAAAGCTTTTCCAGCAAGGCCCAACATTGGTTTTACATTTGCCTAATAACTAAAATTTGCATAGGGCATTGCAAACCCGAGTTCTTAATTAATAACCCGGGCCAGTGCTCCTCATGAGTGTTGGTCCAAACTGGGGGTCCTGCAGGGCCACCTTGGGGAAACCCGAGGGCTGGTAAAAACCTATAGCATCACCCATCCGGTCGTGGCCTGAGACTAGATACGCGCGGCTACTATCAGGGTGTCGGCACGCCGGGAGGTCTTGCTGGATTAGTTTTACCTTTGTCGAAATATCTTGAGCACATGATTCTGAGAATACTCGGGTCTTCCCACCTTGGCGTTGCGACTCCGCAGATCGTGAGCTTGTGATGGGCTAAGTTGGGACACCCCTGCAGGGTTTGATCTTTTGAATGTCGTGCCCGCGGTGTTACATAACTTGACACCATGTTCATGAATACACTACCTACGTGAGTAACCATGACGGTCTCTTTCCGAAGGGGTTCGAGAAGTGAACACGATGGGGTTATGTTTGATCGTGAGTAGTTAGGATCACTTCATGGTCAACTTGGCGATCATTGGCACTTGTTCTCTCCTCGCTCTAAACTTGTAAGCTAGTGCTTAGTGCTGCTACAACCTTGTTTTAAGCCTTTCCAACCTAAGGCTTTGATAGTCTTGTTACCCGGGAATGGGATTGCTGTGTCCTCTGTGGCTCACAGATTCAACCCACACCAGATGCAGGTACCATTGAGAACTATACAGGAGGTGGATCAGAGCTGTACTGGGATTGCGATGAAGAGCATGGACGTTACTATGTGTCTTATCCCGACGATCAGTAGTGGCTCTTACTAGGATGATCCGGGCTTGTGTTATTTATGGTATCTTTTCGTTTGGATTTCGTCCGTAGTTGGACTCTGATGTTATTTGGATGATGTATGTTAATGTATTACATTGTGTGACGTGGCGAGTGTAAGCCAACTATCATTTTACACTTTCATCCATGTTTTTACATGAGTCATGCAAAGATACCATACTTGAGATCATTCTAGTATGCGTTTATGTCCTTAAGTCGTGCCTCGACACGTGGGGGACATAGCCGCATACTGGGAATTACACTACCAGCTCCTGGTAGTTGTTGAAGGTTGCCACCATCAGCTGCATACTCAGTTCATCATTGAGACCTTCAAGGAATTTCTCCTGTTTTGTGGCATCTGTGGCCACATCCTCTGGGGCATAGCGAGCTAACTGGGTGAACTCATCCACGTACTGCCCCACAGTACGATTCCCCTGGCGTAAGTTGCGGAACTCGTGCTTATTCAGACTCATAGCTCCAGTTGAAACATGTGTGGTACGGAACGGCTGCTGAAACTGATCCCAAGTAACATTGGCTATGGGGAATGTGGTGGTGTAATTCTCCCACCACGAAGCTGCTGGTCCATCCAGTTGATGTGCGGCAAAGCGCACCTTCTCAGGGTCGGTGCATCCTATGATGGTCAGATCCCTTCCGATCCTGCAAAGCCAGTCATCTATGATGATCGGCTCCGTGCTGCTAGAGAATGCGGGTGGTTTCAACCTTAGGAAACGGGTAAGGTTATCGACCGGGGGTGGTGGCGGTGGGTTGTTGTTGTTGTTCTGGTTCTGATTCTGGATGAGTAGCTGCATGAGGGCATTCTGGTTCTGGATCAACTGGGTAAGTTCCGGCGGAAATACCGGGTCACGTCTCGGAGGCATCTGTTCGGTTTAGAGTGGATGAGAAATTAGAATAGAATAAGGGCCTAATGAGAGAAATCACTACCCATATGCTTATGATAGAAACAACACTTCAAATCAAGTAATTCACACATATCACACCACACAAGTAACACCTACAGGTAAGGTCATATCCACAAGAGATATGATCTCTTCGTACTACCGCAATCATTCGTTGGACTCAACTTGGTAGTGGTGGTCTGAACTAAATCTTCTCAAATCAAAGTAAACTCTAGCTTTATCTTCTTATTCGTCAATGTTCTCTTCATAGGTCATGGTCTCATCGGGCTAAGCAACTTGGTGATGGGGTTCAACAACTATTTTATTGAAGTAGAGAAGAGATCGAAATGAATAGAGAAGAGTACAGACCAACGGATATATAAGGAAGTCGTAAAATAGAGTTTTCTTCCTATGGTTTTCCATTCATAGTGGGCGTGTCCTACAGTCAGTGTATGCTCTGATACCATCTTGTAGCAACCCGACCCAAATGGATCGAAGTCTCGGTGCTTAAGTGGCATCCCTGGATCGGTATGCTGACACACACAATACTCAAGGAATTATAACAGAGTTCAATCACACACTTTATTACATCAAGGTCCTCAAAAGAGTATTTATTACAATAATATGGCCAAAGGCCAACTAAATAAAAAATAAATGCAGAAGCATCGAAGGTAAATGAGTCCATCCAACTCCACGGCAAACTGAGTGCAGAACAACGACCTATCGCACCTTTAATCTTTGTTGGAAAAATCTGCAACATGAGACGTTGCAACCGTGTAGGTCAGCACATGGAATATGCTGGCAATTTTCACACAATAGAATAATAATGAACAATAGCTAATCTACATGCATATCTGGCTGGTGGAGGCTCTAACTTTAATTTTTTCATAAACCTAATTTTTTTCCTACAACAAAGGAATGATTTTTTTACTACTCAATTAAAATGTCATTATTGAGAAGGTTCCTCCAACTCAATTCCAAAATTCCCAAGTTATTAGTAACCCAATAATTTCATTAAATAGAGTGATGAGATCAACCTATAATTCACTTCTAGATACTCAAGTTGTCCATAATCGGCGACACGGCTAATCATGATTAGTTTGTACAGTCTGCACAAGTTTGCGCACTTTTCCCCCACAATACTCGACCACCTCCATGATCGGAAGATCGAGACATAGCCTTTCTGAAGTATTTCCTCCAAACCCTGGGTAGACCGGTACACCTACTTTCCCCTACATCAGCTAGTCTACCACGGAAAGAGGTCACACAACTTACTCAACTATGCCAGAGCCCATATTGGCTTCTGGCTGCACACGGAAGTTTCTAGACATGAAATATCTAATGATCCCTTTGAGCATGGGTGGCGGACCTAGGGTAATCACACGGGTACTCCGGGATCCCCTTGGGCAAAGCACTGGTTTCTCCAGGAGTCCCAAACAATCCACCTACATGTGTATTAAGGTTGCCACCTTATGTTGTCCCGAAAAATTATTATCTTTCGCAACTTGCATGTATCACACATATCAATCCCCGTCTACGAGCATGACTAAGCAATATATGAGATAACGAATATTCCCGGGGTGATAAAAGGTCATAGGTTCCTACCACATAAACTACAAAGCATATCCACATGTTCCCAATCCTACCCATGCAATCTTTGAGGGTGAAACTAATGCATAGTAAAAACTGGGTATTGAAAATTATGATCAAAGTGTGAACTTGCCTTGCTGACGTTCATTGAACTCTAAAGATTCGTAGTAGCAAGCTTCGCACTCTGGATGATCTAGCGCAAGCAACCAATAACATACATAAGCATACAAGCAAAGATCCAAAAAGAAAACAAATAAAAGACTTCAAAAAACTTCAAAAACAACCAAATAAAGTTTCTATACATAAATTAATTTTTACAGCAAAAAAATAAATGGTTTTGTTTTTAACAGAAAGTAACTGTCACAAGCTTCAATTTGCAAAAAGAATCACCCAAAAAGGAGTTACGAAACTCAAGTTATGGCCTAACGAAGTTTGAATTCAGATCTATTCGAATTCAAATTTTAAAACTTTCAAAAATATTTTTCGTTTGGTTCTATGGATAGAGGATATTTTTATGAAACCGTAGGAAAAAGAGTCAACTAAATCGGATCTATAGACTAAAAGATATACTAGAAACAAGATTTGGTATAGAATCTGAGATTAGAAAAATACTGGAAAACAAACAAAAATTCTGCCAGATGCCAAGTGGCGCTCTCTGATTGGCTGGCTGGGTGCTCACCGGACTTGTCGCCGGAGACGAGGAAGAAGGCGGCTCCGGTGTGCTTTGGTGAAGGATGCGTGCGGGACGGTGTAGAGGACGATGAGGTGAACCACTTGAACAAGTTGTGGTTGTAGATTGCTTCCTGTACGCACGGTGAGAGATCGCCGGAATTCATGAACTCCGGCGAGCAATTGGCGAGGTTAGGGAGGGGGAAATGCTCCAGAAGGAGAGGGCTTCGAACGAGAGTTGAGAGGGGCTCGCGGGGTGCTTTATATAGGGCTTGGGGAGGTTAGAATTCGAGCGGACGATGGAGTATAATGGTGGCTATTCAGTTTCTCTGTAATGGCCACTATGCCATGATTGATGGCGCACTAGAGAAGGGGAAAAGGTTGAGGAAGGCAAGGGGAACCGGTTCTGGGGATTAGTGGGTCGGGGGAAGGGAGATGAGGGGACACAGAGGTGGAGGCGCCATGGATGAGCCTCTGTTCGTGTTCCTCTGTACATGAACGAGAAGGAAGAAGAAGGTAGCGCTGGGCATGGGCCTTAGTGAAAAACAAAACGAGGCCCAATAAAAGAAAGATAGAAAAAAAGATAGAAAATAGAAAATATTTTTATATAGGACATATATATATATATATATCAAAAAATTCAGAAAAATAAATCCTACAAGATGAACTATTTTTCAGAGGCTAAATAAAAACTTTATAAAAACATTTTTCAAAGAAAAATCCAAATGAAACTCAAATTTGAATTCAAAACTTTTGGCATTGATTTCTTCTGACTTTTTGGAGTGTCATGTTAGCTCCTCTCATACTTTGAACAAGTATTTGTCAAGGATTTTTGAAATAAATTTTAATTGCCAAGTTGAATTCAAAGTCAGATAAAATTCAAATGCCTCCAAAATTTCCAAAAGCCACTCAATAAAAAAAATGCATATATGCTTAGCTAATAATTGTAAAACATTCCAAATTGAAAATTTGGGGTGTTACACTCATTTTGAGATAAACATACATACAAAAAACCGAAGTTAAAAATATGTTATAAAAGAAATGTTTGTATGCAAAATTCACATGTGAAAAATGTGTTTTGTGTGTGGATGTGAGCCAACACCACAAGATCGTATGAGGAAAAAGTAATAAAATGAAACCAAAAAATCTTCATTCAACAAACAGATTACTCTAATGTATACGAAATCTCTAATTCTTCTCGTTTCTAGTAAATGTAAAAGAACCGAATATCAATTGTTTAAGTTTGAAGATTATTTAAAAAAAATCTTTCTAAGAATAAAACAAAGAACTCCAAATTAAAATAACAGAGAAGTTCAACTTGTGGTTTAAAAATAGATTTTCTCCGATTCTAGGAAGACCTAGAAGTCCAACTTTAAATAACTAAGCAAATATAAGTAATGAAGCGATTACAAAACTTAAAATTCCCCATTAATAAAAAAATGAACTAAGAAGTTCAAATTCGAATAACATAGTAGTGCAATTTTTATAATTCATGAAGAAACCAAAAAGCATCACCTAAAAAATGTTAATTCAGATAACAAGAAGTTCAACTTTAAAAAATAGAGCGCTTCAAAATTTCATACAAAAGAGTAAAAAATAAAACCAGAAAGTCCATATTAAAAAGATGAAGAAGTTCGATGATTATAGAAAACTCAGATTTTCCTTCTTATGAAAGAATGGAAACACGAAGTTCAAAAATAAAATAACAAGAAGTTCAACTTTTAAAAATAGAGAGCTTCAAAATACATAAAAAGGATTAAGAAATTCAGTTTAAAATTCATAAAAACTCAGATATTTTCATGTATCCGAGAGAAGTTCAGATTGATAACTGCCAAAAGTTCACGTACTACACGGTGTGCATTTTGTTTTAAAAAGGAATAAAAAAGCAAAGACTAAAAGTTTTGTTGTTATAAGTTCAACTCCTCCATCGGAGAAAGTAAAAAAAAAATTGTCACAGCGGTTTGTACAAAAGGAATATAATCTGTGTAACAGTGACGAATGAATAAGAAAATTACAAACGAAAATATGTCACAGAAGTTCAACGTGAAAACAGCAGGAAGTTCAACTACTACACTCAATGAATTTCAAATGAAAAACTTTTAAAATCATCTCGAGTATGGAAAAATAATTAGCACTGAAAAGTTGCGTGTTGACAACCGTTTTCCATCAATATATCACTTGCTCAATTCCGGTGAGTGGATGGAGACCTACGAGAAAAAAAGCAAGTGGAAAACAGAGTGAAGTTCAATTAGACATGCCAAGAAGTTCAAGTTCTTCGCGCGGTGCATTTTTGAAGAATCTGTTTCGCGACAAAGGCAGAACGCATGATCTTGTCATTTTCAAAATTAGTTGAAAACGGACAGGAATGAGGGAAAACCATCAACATGAAAAAGTTTCGCATTTCCCGCAGCGTTTCAATGGTATATTATTTGCCCCATTCCGATAGAGTTTGTAGAAATTATGGCGAAATACGTTTTTAGCCATTTTCAAAATTAACTTAAAACTGTAAGGAATTGGGAGAAACAATATATACCAGAAAGTTTTGCATTTGTTCAAGCTTTCCAAAGCCATATCATTTGTTGCATTCGGACGTACGGTTAAAAAAATTTAACTCGAAAATACAAACTCGGTGGACCTTGTACCGGTTTCTAAATTACTCTTAAACCATGCAGTATTAGAAAAAACTTTCAACATGAAAAAGTAGCGTATTTTCATAATATTTCCAATGCCATATCATTTGCCTCAATTGGATTAGCCGTTCAGAATCAAAAATATTAACTCGGCTATTCGGTTTGTGAAATTTTACGATTTTCCTAATTACTCTTTAATCATAGGTAATTAGAGAAAACTTTCAATATGTGGAAGGAGCGGTTTTGCATCAACTTTCCAACGCCATATTATTTGCCTCATTTCGATAAACGGTTTATAAATGCGATAAAAAATACGATTCATGTTTTTTGTATGATGGAAAAACTGTTTTCAAAACTGCTCTTAAACCGCTTAAATTTTGCCAAAATTTTATCTTGGGTCATGATACTCGTCTGCATAGCTTTCCAACGTTATATCACAAGCCGAGGCAATCTTGGCGGAAGTTCAACCTAGCACAGGGGGAAGTTCATGTCGAACAACTCAAGCAGTAAAATTGCAGAAGACGCAAGGTCATCACGACCCGAGAGCAAAATTCGCCAATGAGCGAGATTCCTATTTAAAACGGCCATTTAGTTGCTAAAACCGTTTCTAGATTACACTTACCTCATATAGAACACGACTGACCAAAATAATTCGCGTGGGGAGAAACGGTTGCAAAGATAGTCCGAAGGTCGGGTTCCTATAGAGGGAAGTCCGGGCTGTGTAACTCAGCAAGTTCTGGTTGTGATCA
>LR738712.1:65211996-65256558 GCA_902687465.1 Secale cereale
TATATATATATATATAGCATGGATTTCCTATCAATGATTACTAGGGCCACTGCTATCCGAACTGTTTCTTTACTTCAAGATCCGAACCTTTCTGAGGAGAAGGTTCCCTATTCTTGATTTATTGAAAATCATCCGACCAAAGAGGCTAGATCGGTGGAGCACTTTTCATGCCACCAGAACCAAAACGGCAACCTAGAGGCCTTTTTTAATCGTTGTTGAGGAAAGCCAGTCACATGTGACCGCTTATTGGGACATGCCATGGCCTGTTTTTAGCAATCTCACCTGCCATCTTCACAGTTTCTATTTGTACAAAAGGTTCTATTGTAAGTCTCACACGCACACAATTCAATACGCGCAAGTATACAAGCTGCCTTGATTGATTTGTTCGAAGCAACACGCATGTAGCAAGCTAGCTACTGGAGCTACCAAGCTAGCTACTAGATCGATCTTCAGGAGGTAACCTACACACACGTGAAGCTAGCTTTTGCACGGCCTTGACGATGATCTGTTCAAGTGAAATTATGATCTGTTCACATGTATAAACATTCGGGTAAACGTTGTAATGTCACTTACTTGCTTAGCACAACACCAAACATTTGGGAAAGTAATTAGAGACATGTGTGTTGCACTCTCTGATGCCCTCTCTGATAGCATGTTCACAGTACAGCAAGAAAATTGGCAGTCTCTCTTATTCACTTTGACTCTATATCTAGCTAATTTATATTCTCTTACCCCGCAAAGAAAGAAGGACAAAAAGAGAAAATAAAGAAAAAGGAAGGGCAGGATACAAGCCTTGGATATATCTTTTTGTGTGCATTGCTTTGACCACACGCTATCACTTTGAAGCCGCGCCTGCTACGCGCTAGAGAGGGAGGGCTGTCGCGCCATTTTCTTCAACACCCTGTTGGCCACACCATGCATTCATCCCCTGCAATAGAACTTGCATTCATCGTGTTAGAGTTAATTTACAGTTGTAGCGACCCGACCCGAATGGATCAAGTCTCTGTGTTTCCGTGTCATCCTTGGATCGGTATGATGACACACACAGTACTCGAGGATTTATAACAGAGGTAAATCACATGTATTAAGTAACGTAAATACTATTACCTCAATTGATCATAGCGGAAGCAACAAAGGTTGTGGATTCCCATCAACACCAACGGCAAAGTTGAGTGTAGAAATCATAACCCTAACGTATCACTTACTCGTCGTAAGATAATCCTACAACATGAGACGTTGCAGCCACAAAGGGTCAGTACATTGAATGTACTGACAAATTCACACTGTAATGATAATGATGAACAAAGCCTACAACTACATGCATATTTGGCTGGTGGAGGCTGTAAGGTTAAAGTTTTTGCGTAAAGCCAATTTTCCCCTACTACAAAGGAATAGATTTTAATTAACCATCATGGTAGTTGAAACATCGTTGAGAAGATAGACATCCTCTCAACCCCAATTAATAATCATCATTAAACCCAACAATATTAATTAAAGTAACATGATGAGATTCACAGGATATCCAGATACTAGATACTCAAGACGTCCGTAACCGGGGACACGGCTAATCATGATCAGTTTGTACACTCTAAAGAGGTTTGTGCACTTTTCCCCACAAGACCCGATCTCCTCCGTTTGATTTCTCGCACTGCATGATGTTTGAGAAACGGATGACTGAGACACAGTCTTTCAGAAGCGCTATCACCTTACGCCCGGGTGGACCGTACCAACCTACATCCCCTACATCTGCTAGTCCACCACTGTAAGAGTTCACACGACTTACTCATACTATGCTAGAGCCCATAATAGCATTGTGGCTGCACACCGAAGTTTCTAGTATGAATAATCTCAGGATCCCTTTGAGCCTGGGTGGCGGTCCAAAAGAAAAACAGGCAATCCCTGGGATACCCAGATGCCTCAATCCACCCAGATGTGTGTTAAAGTTGCCACCTTAAGTTGAACCATTAATTAACAAACTCACATCTGTCATGGATTTCACTCAAACCCAAACCACGTCTACGAGCATAGCATGTCCTAACGGCAAACGTAGAAGTAACTCCCAAAGGTTTGAATGTAATGCAGGTAATAGGTACTACCTCAATCTACTTCCCAGTCCCATAAGTTAATTGATCCTACTCATGCAAATGTGTGAGGGTTGACTAATGCAATGAAAACTGGGTAATTGGAAAGTATGATCAAAGTGTGAACTTGCCTGCAATGTTCATGAAGATGATTCGCACTCAAAACTCTTGATAGATCTACTCGTCGCACTCCGGTCAATCTATTGTAAGCAAGCAATAGTAACCACACATAAGCAATCACTCAGCAAATCAGAAAGAACGAAGAAAGCACTTCGGAAAACCTCGAAAACAAACGAATGACTCTAGAAACAAAAACCAATTTCTAACAGTACCAAAATTATGTGAATTTGGCCTTATCAGAAAGGTTAGGTCAAGAGCTTCGATTTGCAAAAAGAATCAACTCAAACGGAGTTACGAAACTCAAGTTATGATCAAACGAAGTTCAAATCTAAAACTAGTTGAATTCAAATTTTAAAATTTTCAAAATCATGTTTAAGTTTTGTTACTGGAAATAGGGCTTCGTAACGAAGACGTGAGCGTTGGTTTCATTGGATTTGGATTAACTGGTAAAAAGTTATGGCCTTTTAAAGTTTAGGGGCTAATCTGTAAAATAGATAATTACAGACAGGTCCCTGGCCGAAACTAAACAGAAAAATAAAAGGTTAACGAACGAACGTTCATTTTATAGGCCTAACTAGTGAACGTTCACTGTATAACTAAACCTAAAAAAACGGATCTAGATCTAGGGTTTTAAAAATAAAACCGTTCCGGTTTTAAAAGAAAACCTAACTAAAGGAAAACGGAAAAAAACCGGCGGGTTTACCGTGGCGGTTCGGGCGGTTTTTCCGCGGGGCGGATTGGCTCCGTCGGCGGTGAGCTCCGGCGTGGCCTGCGGCGGCGGCGCTGGGCGTGCGGCTGCGGGGCGAGGGGCGGGGCGCGGCAGCGGCGAGGCAGGCGAGGAGCAGCGGGGCAGCGAGGGCAGCAACAGCAGAAGTGCGCGGCGGCGGCGGCAGAAACAAGTAGCAGCGGCGGCGGAAGGGTGCGGCGGCAGCGGTTGGGTGCGGCGGCGGCGGCTCGATGCGAGAGGAGGGGCGGCGTCGGGGCGGGGCCCTCGGGCTTTATAGGAGGAGGGGGAGGGGCTGTCCTGGGGAAGGGGTAAGGGAGAGAGGCGGCGGCGAAGCGTGCTGGGCACGGACGCCGAGGCGGCGGCGAGGGGCGTGCGGGAGGAGAAAGGAACGGGGCGAGCGGGCTGGGCCTTGGCCTGGCAGTGGCTGGGCCGGCCCAGTTCGGCTGAGGATTTTTTTTCCTTTAAACACATTTTTTTTCTAACAGACAAGAAAAGAATAAACTAGGAATAACCTAAAATATTATATAGGCATATAATATATCAAAATTTGCAGAAAAATAAGCCCTACAACATGAACATTTTACTACTGTCAAATAAAATGCCCACAAATTCTAATAAATCAAAAGGTCCTACTTTTGCAATAAAATCCAATAATAAATCATTCTAAAATACCAAAATGACTTCAAATTTATTTCTCTCCAATTTTCTACTGTAGGGAATCATGTTACCCTATTTTCCATGTAATTTATTTTTGGAGAAAAATAATTTGAATAAAAACCAAATAACTCAATATTTGAAATTGAGTTCCGGAAAATTTCAGAAAAACTTTGAACTCATATTTCCTATAATTTGAAGAAGTCATTTTATCTTCTCTCGGGAAAATCATTGAGTTGCTTAAAGTCTCTAAATTGTAAATACTTCGAGGATGAAATTCGAAATCCTTTCAAAGGCCTTTCTCATTTAGAATAAATGGAAGAAGTCATATTATCTTCACTCTAGGGTTTTGTGTTGAAAGGAATTTGAATTCCCTCAGAGATCAAAAGCAAAGTGAAAGTTTTGGGAAAGTCATTTTATTCCCTCTCATTTAACTTTCAAAAGTTTCAAATTTCACTCAATTTCACACAACACATCAAGCAACAATCAAATCTATCTATTTATTATAACATTCCAAAATTTAGAATTTGGGGATGTTACAAACCTACCACACTTAAAATGAATCTCGTCCTCGAGATTCGAAGAGGCTAGCAAGAAATAGGTTAGGGTTTGGGGGTCTTCTAGCAAATCCATTAGTCGGTATGGTCTAGTGTGCTACCACACTTAGGAACAAGGATGCGGTTCCATCAAAACTCAGGTACTCCATCCTTTGGGTTGACAGCGTCGGTCTTCTCAAATCTTCAGGGTATTTCCTTCTCTGGCTCTTTCAGTAGTGGCAAAGATCTTTGTCCTCAATCCTTGTATCCTTACATCTTGGTAACGATCTTTCGAGACAGGTTCTTAGCTGACAGGTCTGGCGCCAATACTAAACAAATATCGATCTCTCATGGTGGTCATCAACCAAATTAATTGGGTCCCTGCAGGAAAACGGGTATGGGCTTCATACTCACCGTATATCCTACGGTTGGCAACAGCTGCCATGTACAAGGGAAAAAAATTATACCATTCTAAGGTTTAAACAAAGTTTTGACATCGCCGTCTCTCTACTATAGGTAAGTCACTCAGATTTACCATCCTGTATAAGAGAGGAGAATAATAAGAGTAAGTCGGTATGGTGATCAATCCATCCCGCACCCAAATCATTACCTTGTATATGGTTTAGTGAATCTTGAATTCTAACACTCGGTCATCCTTACAAGCATTGCAGAATTTCTCTTGTCGACGAACTGAGTTCGGAGAAATCCATTGATTCTGCAAGTCAAGCAAAACATCTAACATTTCTTCACAACCCTCGGGTTTAACGTAACCACCTATAAATTAGTCTATTGATAAGGTCGTCACTTCTACCAGGGGTTTTCCTTCAGCAAGAATGTGCTTGCTTTCTTGACAGGTCCTAGGGCCTGTGGGTTATGGCTCATCTCATCACTAGCAACACTTGGTCTCATCCTCGGGTTGCAACTGATCATTATTCCAACATCCAACTTCATTGGCTCTCTTAAATCCATCCAATTTTTTTGTTTGGTATCCCTTTCTTCTCTGGGTACCAAACTGAGCGTAATTACTCGCACTCATCCTTGGGCAGTCCACTCTGAGTCTGACGTAACTAACCACTAGCTAGTGTATTCGGGTAACGGTGTTGGACTCTACCACATTTAAAATGAATAACACTAGTTTCTTCAAAATCTTATTCCATGCATCATGTCTTCACTCATCACCTTTTATAGTACCCACTTATAATATCCAAAATCAATACCATGATGCCAACTATATTGATTCTCATCTTACTACGATCTACTACACTTTCATTTTCTTGCTTCAACTCCACTACTTAGCACAAAACTCCTTCTTCCTGGTACAATCTATAGCAAAATGCACTGCTTTACTACAGCAGATACACATGACTAGACAACTCTCGTGGTTCCCTTGTGATTATGTAGCCTCCTTAGGTCCTCGGCTAAAGGGTCCACTTCAGAACTTGTATATCCATAACTCAATCCTTGGGGTCACTATTGTTCCATACTCCAATCTTACACTCTCTTGAAAATCCAATTGTACTTCTTTCCTTCATACTCTTGGGGTAAGCCTCATATCAAAAATAAACTCCAATTTATTTGTGCAAACTCTACTCCTTGGAGCAACACTTTCCTTCTATTGGTCCAGGGTTCACTCAGTAAGGTTCAACTAAACAAAATGCACGGGTTCATCCATAATCCATATTCTCCTCATATCAAATCTTTTATTACTTCTTGTACCAGTATTTAATACTCCAATTTCCAAGGGTGCATCACTACAATTGCTACTATCCACATAGTCGGGTATGGTCAACATTCCTTCCATCTTTATTCCTTTATCCTAGCTAAGGACGCTTCAGTCCCACTGGAATTGTGAAATGTGATTCTTAAATCCATCAATCTTTTGCTTCATCCTATTGGCTGTGTGCTTCATCTCCACCATCTCTGCATGCATCATACTCATGCATCCCTGGGTATAACGAAGTCTTGCTTCGAGTATTTCTCCAATTTGACGTATGGCCTCCATAGCAACTTCACGAACAGAATCGAAGAATGTTGTTTGCGGTACTCGGGAGATGAAAAAGTATTGACCCATAGTCTTTGGGCAAACTCCTTTCACACGGTGGAGGTGTACCTCCACGTACCAAAGTTCAACTCCATTCTCCATGAAGGGATAACCCTTGTAAACTGCATCTCCTTCCAGGTGAATATGCTTCATCATGTCCTTCAGGATCTTTGGATAATCCTGATCACTAGTCAGGGTCATGATGGTTTCCGGGCCTTTGAGAAAAGACTCGTAAAGGGTTGTCATCTGTAGGTATAAGAAAAAAGGGCACTCAGGACAATGTAGATATTTCCTTGTGGTTGTTTGTCCGAGAAGGGTTTGGGGTCAACTTCTCCATGGGTTCTAGGTCTTGGTCTGGGTGAGATAGCAAGAGAGGCACTCACAATCATCCAACAACTCATAACATCTCCTTCTTAGACTCCAAAAATATTAATTTCTATTGCTTCACAAACTATTACAATGTTATTTCCATAACTCAACTCAACATTGTAATAAAGGTGTATTCCTCATTTAGCTACATGCTTCATTCTAATATCTAGATCTCAACTACTCTGATCATCTTTCCTCCGGTCTGAACCTTCTCTTGGCAAAAAGCTCTACTTCCTTGTAGCGTAAACTAATGGCATCAGACAAATCTAAGGACTTCATGGCGACTGTCCTGGTTCATTGGGTTCTTCGCTTCCTGGTTGGGCAATTGCTAGCATAATGACCTAAATCCTTGCACCGGTAACATGTGATGTGACTCAGGTCCTTTTCAGTAGAAATTGGGTTCTTCTGGGGACACATGCTCTTTCTCTTCCTTGACTTCTTCGTTCCTATCAAATCTTCTATCTTTTGTGGATCAAACTCCACTTCTTCTGTCAGGAAGTCTCCCAGATACTCATGGCTTTCCTTCGTGCAATACTGTGAAAGATGTCCTTCTTCTCCATATGAATAGCAAGCACGGGAGTAAAATCTATTTAGGCCTTCTCCATTAGGGTCGTCAATATCTTCCTCCATCGCGGATTCCCTTAGGGTTTCCTTGAGTGCTTCTTTCATTGCTTCTTTCTTCTGTTGGATAGTTCATTGCACCATGGGGTAAATGTGACACTGAGCAGGGTAGTGGGTAGTCCCTTCACACAAGAAACAAGTAATCTGCCTAGTTGGGCATTCTTCCGCTAGGTGACTTCCTTCACAATTGGGGCATTCATCCTTGTGCTCCTCCTGGGTGTGTCCTATTTCTCCGCAAATCCTGCAGGCACAACGTTTCTTCTTTGGGTTGTCACCACGCTTGTGGATGAGACGGGATCTTAACAGGGTCTTCTTGAATTCTTCCCAATTTTCTGCTCTATTACATCCTTGTATGGCTTGATGCATCTTCCACCATGTTGCAGCACTTTTTGTAAAGTACTGAAGAGCATATTGAACTTCATACTTCCTTTCAACTAAATTCTTTCTGAAGTGATCCTCCATGTTTGGTATCCATAACTCTGCCTCCGGCTGGGTCATTGGTCTAGAGACTTCAAGTCTATCTTCAGTCATCCTCTATTGGGTCCATGGGTTTTGGGATGAGATTCAGAAGAGATAGAGAGAGATACACTCAATACAAGCAATAGTTTTGAAAAGATGGTTTTAGTTTGTGGCCATCAAAAAACATCAAACAAATGACGGCTCACAATCGTCGCATCTAATGTAAGTACAAAACAGGGGTTTGGTTTTCTAAAGGTCATCATCTCTTCAAAGTTGTCAACTCTTCAAACCTTCGGAGTATCCATTGTTGTAGCTTCAACACTTCCAATGCATGGTAAATTCATCTTTACTCCGAAGTGGTCCAAATGGTAAAGGGTATTGTCTAACTATTTAAGATCAAAGGGAAGATTTGACAAAGCTCGGAAAAGAAGAGAGATAAGAATCCTTTTGAAAAAGATAGTTTTAGAGAAATCCTTTCCTATGGTCTGGCCAGTTTCTAGGGTCACGTCCTACAATCAACATGTGCTCTGATACCATCTTGTAGCGACCCGACCCGAATGGATCAAGTCTCTGTGTTTTTGTGTCATCCCTGGATCGGTATGCTGACACACACAGTACTCGAGGATTTATAACAGAGGTAAATCACATGTATTAAGTAACGTAAATACTATTACCTCAATTGATCATAGCGGAAGCAACAAAGGTTGTGGATTCCCATCAACACCAACGGCAAAGTTGAGTGTAGAAATCGTAACCCTAACGTATCACTTACTCGTCGTAAGATAATCCTACAACATGAGACGTTGCAACCACAAAGGGTCAGTACATTGAATGTACTGGCAAATTCACACTGTAATGATAATGATGAACAAAGCCTACAACTACATGCATATTTGGCTGGTGGAGGCTGTAAGGTTAAAGTTTTTGCGTAAAGCCAATTTTTCCCTACTGCAAAGGAATAGATTTTAATTAACTATCATGGTAGTTGAAACATCGTTGAGAAGATAGACATCCTCTCAACCCCAATTAATAATCATTATTAAACCCAACAATATTAATTAAAGTAACATGATGAGATTCACAGGATATCCAGATACTAGATACTCAAGACGTCCGTAACCGGGGACACGGCTAATCATGATTAGTTTGTACACTCTGCAGAGGTTTGTGCACTTTTCCCCACAAGACCCGATCTCCTCCGTTTGATTTCTCGCACTTCATGATGTTTGAGAAACGAATGACCGAGACACAGTCTTTCAGAAGCGCTATCACCTTACGCCCGGGTGGACCGTACCAACCTACATCCCCTACATCTGCTAGTCCACCACTGTAAGAGTTCACATGACTTACTCATACTATGCTAGAGCCCATAATAGCATTGTGGCTGCACACCGAAGTTTCTAGTATGAATAATCTCAGGATCCCTTTGAGCCTGGGTGGCGGTCCAAAAGAAAAACAAGCAATCCCTGGGATACCCAGATGCCTCAATCCACCCAGATGTGCGTTAAAGTTGCCACCTTAAGTTGAACCATTAATTAACAAACTCACATCTGTCATGGATTTCACTCAAACCCAAACCACGTCTACGAGCATAGCATGTCCTAACGGCAAACGTAGAAGTAACTCCCAAAGGTTTGAATGTAATGCAGGTAATAGGTACTACCTCAATCTACTTCCCAGTCCCATAAGTTAATTGATCCTACTCATGCAATGTGTGAGGGTTGACTAATGCAATGAAAACTGGGTAATTGGAAAGTATGATCAAAGTGTGAACTTGCCTGCAATGTTCATGAAGATGATTCGCACTCAAAACTCTTGATAGATCTACTCATCACACTCCGGTCAATCTATCGTAAGCAAGCAATAGTAACCACACATAAGCAATCACTCAGCAAATCAGAAAGAACAAAGAAAGCACTTCGGAAAACTTCGAAAACAAACGAATGACTCTTGAAACAAAAACCAATTTCTAACAGTACCAAAATTATGTGAATTTGGCCTTATCGGAAAGGTTAGGTCAAGAGCTTCGATTTGCAAAAAGAATCAACTCAAACGGAGTTACGAAACTCAAGTTATGATCAAACGAAGTTCAAATCTAAAACTAGTTGAATTCAAATTTTAAAATTTTCAAAATCATGTTTAAGTTGTATTACTGGAAAGAGAGCTTCGTAACGAAGACGTGAGCGTTGGTTTCGTTGGATTTGGATTAACTGGTAAAAAGTTATGGCCTTTTAAAGTTTAGGGGCTAATCTGTAAAAGAGATAATTACATACAGGTCCCTGGCCGAAACTAAACATAAAAAGAAAAAGTTAACGAACGAACGTTCGTTTTATAGGCCTAACTAGTGAATGTTCACTGTATAACTAAACCTAAAAAAAGGGATCTAGATCTTGGGTTTTGAAAATAAAACCGGAAATAAAACCGTTCCGGTTTTAAAAGAAAACCTAACTAAAAGAAAATGGAAAAAGAACCGGCGGGTTTACCGTGGCGGTTTGGGCGGTTTTTCCGCGGGGCGGATTGGCTCCGCCGGCAGTGAGCTCCGGCGTGGTCTGCGGCGGCGGCGCTGGGCGTGCGGCCGCGGGGCGAGGGGCGCGGCGCGGCGAGGCAGGCGAGGAGCAGCGGGGCAGCGAGGGCAGCAGCAGAAGTGCGCGGCGGCGGCGACAGAAACAAGCAGCAGCGGCGGCGGAAGGGTACGGCGGCGGCGGCGCGATGTGAGAGGAGGGGCGGCGTCGGGGCGGGGCCCTCGGGCTTTATAGGAGGAGGGGGAGGGGCTGTCGTGGGGAAGGGGTAAGGGAGAGAGGCGACGGCGAAGCATGCTAGGCACGGACGCCGAGGCGGCGGCGAGGGGCGTGCGGGAGGAGGAAAGGAACGGGGCGAGCGGGCTGGGCCTTAGCCTGGCAGTGGCTGGGCCGGCCCAGTTCGGCTGAGGATATTTTTTTTTCTTTAAACACATTTTTTCTAACAGACAAGAAAAGAATAAACTAGGAATAATCTAAAATATTATATAGGCATATAATATATCAAAATTTGCGGAAAAATAAGCCCTACAACATGAACATTTTACTACTATCAAATAAAATGCCCACAAATTCTAATAAATCAAAAGGTCCTACTGTTGCAATAAAATCCAATAATAAATCATTCTAAAATACCAAAATGACTTCAAATTTATTTCTCTCCAATTTTCTACTGTAGGGAATCATGTTACCCTATTTTCCATGTAATTTATTTTTGGAGAAAAATAATTTGAATAAAAACCAAATAACTTAATATTTGAAATTGAGTTCCAGAAAATTTCAGAAAAACTTCCAACTCATATTTCCTATAATTTGAAGAAGTCATTTTATCTTCTCTCGGGAAAATCATTGAGTTGCTTAAAGTTTCTAAATTGTAAATACTTCGAGGATGAAATTCAAAATCCTTTCAAAGCCCTTTATCATTTAGAATAAATGGAAGAAGTCATATTATCTTCACTCTAGGGTTTTGTGTTGAAAGAAATTTGAATTCCCTCGGAGATCAAAAGCAAAGTGAAAGTTTTGGGAAAGTCATTTTATTCCCTCTCATTTAACTTTCAAAAGTTTCAAATTTCACTCAATTTCACACAGCACATCAAGCAACAATCAAATCTATCTATTTATTATAAAATTCCAAAATTTAGAATTTGGGCATGTTACAACAGTCATTTAGTTAGTGGTTCAGCAGCGCATGATCCATCCGTGATAACATCGTGGAAGTCCAGAAAAACGAAGGAACGCTAAGACGAGCAGTCTGAACAACGTCCGGGTTTACATGCAATGCCAGGGTTTCTACCAGCGGCCACACGCTAGCTGATGGAGTTAATGGGCCCTTCGCGTGATAGGACGATGCAGCAGTTAGAATGCATATTTCCTTATTCAGCTAACATGCATGCCTGGATTCAGAGATGGTGATACAGATTCTACTATCAGCTCTCCCGAGTCAAAGGCTCGTACATGTAAATGCATGCACTGATGATTCTGACGCTGCCCTGGCTCACCAATTTCACGCAGACTTTCACATGCTAGGGATTCACGTGTCCACCTAGACTACAGTACATGCCATTCCCGCTTTTGCATGTCACGAGCAAACCAAACTCTTGTATGCATTCTTTTGAGAGTTAATTTGTACGTGTTCATTAGTTAGTGCTCAACTAGCCAAGAGTATCTCAAGCACAAATTCCCCGCATTATGCTAGATTTTGCAATTGCCATGGTGCCCTCCAGGGGCGGAGCTTCCTTGGGGCCAAACCGGGCCATGGCCCGCCCATGATTTTTGTGGGTTTTTTTTACCTATGCTGCTATACTTCCTAGTCTACTCAGCCTAGTCCACCACATCGAGTATACAAGAGACCAAGGCACCGTGACGATGGATCCAAGCCTCCAATCTCTCATGGGCACACACACAGCACGAGCAGCCACCTCTAACCGGCCAAGACTATAGCGGCCACTAAACAAATCAGTTTTGACAGAAAAAGGAATCAATTTCTAACTCCCTCACACGCAGCTTGAAGAAGCAAACCTGGGCAACGAACCACTGGAGATACCCCACTCCCAACCTCCCAAGAACAAACCATAGTATATACCTAAACCGGATTAGGACGAAGTGGGGAATTTGAAGCGAAGTGCTGTATGAGCAGCAAGTGCTAGGTGGCTTCTCACCCCTCGTTGGTTACCCCAAGTGGAAGGTTTGAGATGCAGTGTAGCAGAAGTTTTCCCTTGGTAATACCAAGGATCGATTTCCCAGAGACTCCCAGTTTCAACAAGAAGGTGTCAACTGCTAATGGCGCCGGATATTAGCAATCAACGTGGACCTGCACACAGATACAAATAACTTTGCTCCCAACGAGTACAGAGAGGTTGTCAATCCCTCCGGCCTTGTAGTTTACAAAGGATCAAACGCAAGTGATAATAGTGATAGGTATAATTGCAATAGTAAGTAAATAGCGGAAAAGTAAATAGCGGATGTGATCAATGATGGTAATATGGACCGGAGTCTCATGATGTTCACTAGTGATGTCTCTCTCCCAAAAGACGATAAAACAGCTATGTGAGGTAAACGAATTACAGCTGGGCAATTGACAGGACCATGTGCGCAAACCAATGCTGACTACATTGCAAGAAAGGTTGAGGTTCAAAGCATGAGTGGTACGCCAAAGTAAGTAGACCGAAATCCATCAATATCTACTACTAATCATCCACCTTGAGATATCTATCCAGAACATCTCGCTGGTATTAAGTTGCGAGCCCCACCCATAGTGTAAACTCAATGCAACAGACAACTGCATTAAAAGAACTTTGCGTAAAGTAAACAATCCTTGCACCCGCGGGCACAAGCACCGTTGTTTTCCCCCTTGTGGAAACAGCACATCCCCTAGACTCATCTTTCTGTCACTCAAGCTAGTCATCGAGGGGCATGAACCCACAATCAAGCATAACGTTCCCTCTTGGAGTCACTACCTACTACTTGGCCAAAGCAATAAATAACAACGGAGAACATGCAAGAATTACTTACGAACATAAACATAAAAGAGGTGAATCAAATATATTACTCAAACACAATCTGAACATAATCTCATAATCCATCGGATCCCAGCAAACTTATCATAGCAACAGCATAAGGATTACATATGTGCCTCGATCATGTAGGGCAGCTCACGAGGACTAATTAGTGAAGCACAAGAACGGGAGGAGAACATCACATAGCTACTGGTCATGGACCCATGGTCCAAGGGAGACTACTCACAACTCATCCGGGAGGCGTCCATGGTGGTGGAGAAGCTCCCGGTGGTGATCCTCCCCTCCGGCAGGGTGCCGGGAAGAGTTCTCCTGGTGCTCCCGATCTTGGAAGCGGCGGCGGCGGCAGAACAGAGATGGAATCGCGAAAAGAGTTCCTGTTTCGAGAGTTTCGGGAGACGCTTTAAATATATGCCAAAGGGGGGCATCGGCGGAGCCTCAGGGGGCCCAGGCGCCCCCCCCCCCCTCGGCGCAGCCCAGGGGGGGCGCGCCGCCAGGGCGCCTGGAGCCCTGGTGCCCCCCCCCCCGGCTGTACTTCGGGCGCAAGGTAGGTTCTGGAACGCTGATTTTTTATATAATTTTTCTGGATTTTTCCTGGCAGTTCCCGTAACGTGAAAACCTGAAATACAAAAACAGCCGAAAGCAGAAACTGGCACTAGGGTGCACTGAGTTAATAGGTTAGTCCAAATATGATCAAAAGTGTATGGAAGTGTATAAATATCATAGCAATATCACCCAAAAGAGGCATGGAGCAAGCAGAAATTATAGATACGTTTTGGACGTATCAACATCCCCAAGCTTAATTCCTGCTCGTCCTCGAGTAGGTAAATGATAACAAGAATAATTTCTGTGGTGACATGCTATTAACCATATAGGACTTTTTCATAGTCACATGACAAAAGCTTACTGAGACAATGAATCTATAGTAATTAAGTTGCCTCATGAGAAAATCACAAAGAACTGAAAGTTTTACAATATGATACTGAAACATCAAATAGATTTGCAATGAACATGATGTGCAAATATGATAAAGTGATATCTAGCTTGCCCCCTTTAGTGAAGCAAAACATAAATGCAGGGGCACCTTCAAGGTTTAAGTGATGACTAGATACAATGATTTCAAAATAAATGATATCACAATCATGCAAAAGACAATGCTACTTTGGGACAATGCACATTACACTCAGAATGACAATCATGCTCTCAGTAGCTGGTGCTTTTAAAAGAAGGTGGAGACTCAACATAAAAGTAAAAGAATGGCCCTTCGTAGAGGGAAGCAGGGATTACTCATGCGCTAGAGCTTTTTATTTTGAAAACATAGAAACAATTTTGTCAACGGTAGTAGTACTTTATGATGTACCTCTCACAAGGCTGGGTTTATGGCGTACCCCCCAAATCGCCACCTATCTTCGTTTTCTTCTATTTGTGATGAACTTTATGGCTCGGTTATGTACTATGTTAGTCTATGGATCACTGCGTGATACATTATGCTACTGCTCTCTATATGTTTTCTATGAATCAAAACCTTTGTAGAGATTGGAAGGTTCTTTGCTGGAATGTTCGGGGACTCAACTCCGAGGCGCGACAACTTGCTGTCAAGCAAAAAATAGATGAGAGTGGATGCTCCGTAATTTGCCTTCAGGAAACCAAGTGTATGAATATTGATCATCGTTTTCTTCGTAAGTTCTGTCCCAGGCGTTTTGATAACTTCGTGTATGTTCCTTCTGATGGGGCCTCTGGTGGTATTGTAATCATCTGGAATTCCTCTTTCTTCATTGGCAAGCTCATCGTGGCAAAACCTTTTGGTATCGTGGTGGAATTCAGATCCGCTCATACGTCTGAAGTTTGGACGCTTGTGACTGTTTATGGACCGTGTCAGGGTCCTGCCCGTGATGCTTTCGTACAATGGCTCTACAACCTCAACATTAATGCGGATGATAAATGGCTTCTTTTGGGAGACTTTAACTTCATGAGATCTTTGGAGAATCGAAACCTTCCAGGGGGCAATATAAACGGTATGTTCTTGTTCAATGAAATCATTGGGCACCTTGGCCTCATTGAATTACCGATAAAGGGCAGACAATTCACTTGGTCTAATATGCAAGCACAGCCCCTGCTCGAGCAACTCGATTGGTTTTTTACTTCAGTTGCATGGACACATGACCACCCCAATACTTTGGTCTACCCCCTGGCCCGAACTGCCTCGGATCACGTGCCTTGTGTGGTCTCTATTGCCACGTGCATTCCCAAAGCCAAAGTATTCCGCTTTGAGAACTAATGGATTGATCTCCCTGGCTTTTTTGAATGTGTCTCCTCCGTGTGGAACAGAGATTTCCGACAGGCTAATATCGCTTCCAGAATTTCGGCAAAATTCAAAGCTCTCTGCTATGCACTTAAACAATGGCATCTTAGTCTGGCTAAGGTGAAGGCCCTAATAACTGACTGCAACAAGGTTATTCTCTTTTTCGACCAACTTGAGGAGTGTCGGCCTTTGAGTTGGCCTGAAACGAATTTTCGGCGCATTGTTAAAGCCCATCTTGCAGATATCTTACACATGCAGTATATTTATTGGAAGCAGCGTTGCACCATCAGGTCAATTAAAGTTGGTGAGGAGAATTCAAAATTCTTCCACGCCATGGCAACGGAGAGATACCGTAAGAACACCATTTCTTCTCTCAGAAATGCGACGGGCGAAGTGATTTCTGACCATCAGCAACTCGCTGCTATGTTCTGGGCTGATTTCAAACAGCGAATGGGCCATGCTAAAGGGATTCAGATGGACTTTGATCTTGCTTCCCTTATTGTCAAGGTCGACGGCCTTGAGGAATTGTCCCGGCCTTTTTCCGAGAAGGAAGTGGAGGATGTGATCAAGCATATACCCTCTGATCGTGCCCCGGGGCCCGATGGTTTTACTGGGCTGTTTCTGAAGAAATGTTGGCCTATTCTGAAGCAGGACTTCCTATCACTTGTCAGGGGCTTCTATGAGGGTTCATGTGACCTAGAATGCTTGAACACTTACCTCATTACTCTCATTCCTAAGAAGTTGAGCCCTGAGGTGGTAGGGGACTTTCGGCCAATCTCATTGACCAACACCTTCCTAAAATTTCTGACGAAACTGTTAGCCAACAGACTACAACAGGTAATACTCAGATGCATTCACAAAAATCAATATGGTTTTCTTCGGTGCCGATCAATCCAAGATTGTTTAGCTTGGTGCTTTGAATACATACACCAATGCAAAGCTTCCAAACGGCCTATTGTTCTACTCAAACTTGATTTCACAAAGGCTTTTGATACACTGGAGCATGCTACCATTCTTCAGATGTTGCACTATAAGGGTTTTGATGAGCGTTGGACTGGCTGGGTAGATACTTTGTTATCTTCAGGATCTTCTTTGGTGCTCCTTAACGGAGTACCTGGTCAGCATTTTCACTGCAGAACTGGGGTGCGTCAAGGTGACCCTCTATCCCCATTACTTTTTGTCATTGTGGTGGACCTACTTCAATCGGTGGTTAATGATATGTGCGCTCGCAACATTCTCCAAATGCCAATACCTACTGGCTCCAATGATTATCCAATTGTCCAATATGCCGATGACACTCTGATCATCCTTCCGGCCGCTGACGATCAGCTCATTGCCCTTAAGCAGATGCTTCAAAAGTTTGCCCGAGCCACCGGGCTCTGCGTCAACTTCAGCAAATCATCGTTGATTCCTCTGAACTTGTCTGCTGAGGAAGGCTCCCGCATTGCTGCCCTTCTAGGCTGTGAGGTGGGTACACTACCCTTCACATATCTAGGACTGCCTATGGGTACTTCTAGACCCACCGTGGCGGAGCTATCGCCACTTGTTGATCGTCTAGAGCGAAGGCTGTCTGCCTCCTCCTGTTTGCTAAACCAGGGCAGCCGTCTTCAATTGCTGCAATCTGTCTTAGCCTCCATGCCTATATACTTCATGTGTTCTCTATCTCTTCCAAAAGGCATTATCAAGCAGCTCGAAAGAATCATGCGCCAATGCCTCTGGAGGGGCAACTCGGAGACTCCACGCCAATCTCTAGCTGCCTGGGACCTTATATGCCGACCCAAGAAATGCGGTGGACTTGGTGTTACACATCTGGAAATTCAGAACGAGGCTTTGCTCATGAAACACCTATACAAATTTTTTAACAAACTTGATATACCTTGGGTTCAGTTGATCTGGGACACTTATTATGTCTCTTCACCACCCCAGGCAACTCGCAGCTGTGGCTCTTTCTGGTGGAGGGACATTCTTCAACTATATGATCAATTCTGCTCCCTCGCCGTCCCGCATGTTCATTCGGGTGACACTGTCTTGTTTTGGGCCGATAAATGGCATATTGATAATAGGGTTATTGCACTCCGGACCAGATTTCCTCATCTCTACTCCTTTGTGCTTAATGACCTTATCACTGTCAAGGACTTCTTTCTTGCATCGTCTGAAGCCCAGAACTTTCATTTGCCTTTGTCCATCGAAGCCTATCAGGAACTACAGCATCTGCAGTCTTTATTGGCTACCATGCAGCTTGACCCTTCAACACATGATACCTGGCAATGGCCCTCGAAGTCTGGCACCTTCCATTCCAAGGTCTACTATGACTTCATGTTCTCTCATATTGTGGTTGATCCCATATTCAAATGGATCTGGAAATGTTCCTGCACGCTAAAGATCAAAGTTTTCGGTTGGTTACTGTTAATGGATCGCCTCAACACAAGAGATATGATGCAACGAAGGCATTGGCATGTCGATGACGCTACTTGTGCTTTATGCCTACTACCTCAACTTGAAGACCGGGCGCACCTTTTCTTTGTCTGCAACTTTAGTCAGCGCGTTTGGAACTACCTTGGTATTTCTTGGACATCTGAAGGTCACTCATCCACATACTCCATGGCTCTAGCAGCACGTCAGGATTTCGGCCAGCCTTTCTTCACTGAGGTAGTCTTCACTGCCACTTGGAATATCTGGACTCAGCGGAATGGCAAAGTTTTCAGAAATGAGCAACCTAGTTTCAGATCCTGGAAGAGAAATTTTGTGTATGATATTTCCCTACTTGCTCATAGAATTAAATGTAAGTATAGAGATAAGCTCCTCTCTTGGATAGCATCCCTCTAGTAGGTTAGCTGTTAGTATTCTCCTCCCCTATACATATTTAGAAACTTTGTAATCTTTACCCTTTCTGGGTTTTAATCTAATAAAACACTGTGAGGCTGTTGCCTTGCAGTATATAGTCAAAAAACGGTAGTAGTACTTCATATGTGTTATGCATAAGACATCCTATAAGTTGCAAGCCTCATGCATCGAATACCAATAGTGCTCGCACCTTGTCCTAATTAGCTCGGATTTCCATGGATTGTCATTGCATTACATATGTTTCAACCAAGTGTCACAAAGGGGTACCTCTATGTCACCTGTACAAAGGTCCAAGGAGATAGATCGCATTTGATTTCTCGTTTTTGATAGATCTCAACTTGAGGACATCCATACCGGGACAACATAGAAAATAGATAATGGACTCCTCTTAAATGCATAAGCATATTCTCATAAGAGATTGAGGATTGATGTCCAAGCTAAAACTTCCACCATGATACATGGCTTTGGTTTGCGGCCCAATGTTCTTCTCTAACAATATGCATACTCAAACCATTCAACTCATGGCAAATCACCCTTACTTTAGACAAGACGAGCATGCATAGCAACTCACATGATATTCAACAAAAGTGTAACAGTTGATGGCGTCCCCAGAAACATGGTTACCGCTCAGCAAGCAACTTATAAGAAATAAGACACATAAGCAACATATTCTTTACCACAATAGTTTTTAAGCTACTTTCCCATGAGCTATATATTGCAACTGAAGATTTTAAAGGTAGCACATGTCAATTTACTTGGAGTGGCGGTGAAATACCACATATAGGTAGGTATGGTGGACTCATATGGCATAACTGGTTTAAAAGGATGTGGATGCACAAGCAGTCAGTCCGCTTAGTACAGGTGGAGGTTAGCAAAAGACTGGGAGCGACCAACTAAGAGAGCAATGACGATCATAATCATGCAGAGCGACAAAGCAACATTGAATCAGGCATGGTAGTTATATCGCTACTCAGAAACAAAAGATCATCAAGGCTTGACAGACTTTCTTTACAGTCTTAAATATGCGTGAGCATACACCAAGTCAATCAAAATAAATTCTTGAGGGAAGATATTACTAAACCATACCACATCATTGGCAAACAAATCATGTTGGTACTCCAATAACACATTGGGAATCCCCCAGCTATTTGAGACTAACCATAAGAAAACCGGAACTACTAAGCGCCATTATGCACGTAGCATCTTTATCATAGACATATTAACCAATGCAACAGAAGAAAACTCTCTTAATAAGGTGAGCATGATAATTAAAGAGAGTTCAAGCAACCAACTAAACAAAAGCTCTTTGAAAAGATAAGCATGAAAGCTAAGAGCTGAACATGATAGTAGCTATTAAAAGACAAAGAACACACACAGCAAGGATAGACATGAAAATTATATGTTATGTTCTAGGTAGAAGTGGAGTGTGTTTCTCTCCCACATAAAGAAAGCTGAGTTCCGACTCGTTATGAAAAACTAAAGAAAACTAAAGGCAAGACGCTCCAAGCATAGCACATAACACATGAAGTGATTAAAATATAGTGGAACGAAAGACGAACTGATAATGTTGATGGAGAAGGGGATGCACGGGGGCATCCCCAAGCTTAGACGCTTGAGTCTCCTTGAATATTTCTTGGGGGTGCACGGGGGCATCCCCAAGCTTGAGCGCTTGACACTCCTGAATCTTTTTATCATCTTCCCTCGCACACTTGAAAACTCCCTTCATACATAACACATCATAATCTGATTAGCGAGGTTAGTACCCCTAAAATAATTATACCTTGCTGGAAATAAAGATATTCTTGAAGGTCTAATGTTTCTCAAGATTGCCAAAAGGTTTTTGCAAAGAAAAAGCAAGCTCTTGGTTTGCAAAATGAAGGAAAAGCAAAACAGGACAGAATCTGTGAAAAACAGAACAGCAGGTAGTAATTGATTTGTTCGGGGCACTTCTGCAACTCTAATAAAAAAAACTCAGAACAGACGCACGAAAGACAATTATATAGAGAACGCTGTCGAAAATATTCAGACCAAAAAGATGATCTGGTGATTTTATACGAATTTTTCTATCCAAGGACAGAATCTGTTTCCTGGACAGCACCTCACAACTTTTGAACTTTCTAGCAATCAGAGGCTATACTTGGCACAAATATGAAAAGCAAAGATACAATGATGATGCTACAGTAGTAAACAACATCAAGACACAACAAAAGCAAAATAAATTTATTCATGTGGGCTGCCTCCCAAAAGCGCTTTCTTTTATGCCTTTAAGCTAGGCATGATGCATAGAGGATTCAATAACCATCGTAATAATCGGAGCTATAAATTGCTTCAAATGGTTCCTCAACAAGTTCATTCTTGTTCCTTCTAGGAAAGGGGTACACACCTTTTGCCTTTCCGCGCAAGCGGATTTGTCCCTTACCTATATCAATGAAGCCTTTAACTGCTCGGAGGAAGTCCCTTCCAAGCACTATATTTCCTTGGTTTGGCTCCATGATGAAGAAATCAATCATTGCAATCCCTTTAAGGAATTTAACTGGCACGTCTTTTATTCTTCCCTGGATTTCAGAAATATCTCCATTAGTGTGTTCATGATAAGATGGTAATCTATCCATGTAAAATTTTAAAGAATCATGAACAATTTTTGGCATAGTAGAAACCATAGATCCAATATCACAATAAGCAAGGAAGTCTTGATTAGAGATACCAATCCTAACAAGAGGCTCCCAATCATTATCTATTTCCAAAATATCTCTCTTATTGGGTTTGGGTTTCTCTACTTTCATTAAGTCTAGAGCATCCATTCTCTTTTCAATAGTCACAAGTCTATCTATGATAGTATCAAAATTATGATCATAAACAAAGTAACTAGATAGACCATGTATAATTTCAAGAGCTCTAGCTTCATCACATTCTAGGAAATCTCCCTCGGCTATAATGTCTAGAGAGTGTTTACACCATTTAAAAAGACCATGGTAAAAATTTCTAAGCACAATTTTTATAGGTATCCAAGGCATAATTCTCCTATGTGCATAAGAAATTCTGTCCCATGCCTTCTTCATATTTTCTCCATCCCTTTGATGGAAATCTAGAACTTCTGATTCCCTCAAAGCACCAAATCCTGACATGTTTGGCTAAACAGAAAGGTAAATATTTTTTTTTGTGATTTTTGATAAAATATACTAAAACAAAAACTGAAAGGTAAACTAACAAGACTAAAAGCAAAGGTAAAAGATAGCGTGCAACTCCCCTATCCTGAAGAGTGGAGTCCCCGGCAACGGCGCCAGAAATTGCTTTGCTAGGTGGCTTCTCACCCCTCATTGGTTACCCCAAGTGGAAGGTTTGAGATGCAGTGTAGCAGAAGTTTTCCCTTGGTAATACCAAGGATCGATTTCCCAGAGACTCCTAGTTTCAACAAGAAGGTGTCAACTGCTAATGGCGCCGGATATTAGCAATCAACGTGGACCTGCACACAAATACAAATAACTTTGCTCCCAACGAGTACAGAGAGGTTGTCAATCCCTCCGGCCTTGTAGTTTACAAAGGATCAAACGCAAGTGATAATAGTGATAGGTATAATTGCAATAGTAAGTAAATAGCGGAAAAGTAAATAGCGGATGTGATCAATGATGGTAATATGGACCGGAGTCTCATGATGTTCACTAGTGATGTCTCTCTCCCAAAAGATGATAAAACAGCTATGTGAGGTAAACGAATTACAGCTGGGCAATTGACAGGACCATGTGCGCAAACCAATGCTGACTACATTGCAAGAAAGGTTGAGGTTCAAAGCATGGGCGGTACGCCAAAGTAAGTAGACCGAAATCCATCAATATCTACTACTAATCATCCACCTCGAGATATCAATCCAGAACATCTCGCTGGTATTAAGTTACGAGCCCCACCCATAGTGTAAACTCAATGCAACAGACAACTGCATTAAAAGAACTTTGCGTAAAGTAAACAATCCTTGCACCCACGGGCACAAGCACCGTTGTTTTCCCCCTTGTGGCAACGGCACATCCCCTAGACTCATGTTTCTGTCACTCAAGCTAGTCATCGAGGGGCATGAACCCACAATCAAGCATAACGTTCCCTCTTGGAGTCACTACCTACTACTTGGCCAAAGCAATAAATAACAACGGAGAACATGCAAGAATTACTTACGAACATAAACATAAAAGAGGTGAATCAAATATATTACTCAAACACAATCTGAACATAATCTCATAATCCATCGGATCCCAACAAAGTCATCATAGCAACAGCATAAGGATTACATATGTGCCTCGATCATGTAGGGCAGCTCACGAGGACTAATTAGTGAAGCACAAGAACGGGAGGAGAACATTACATAGCTACTGGTCATGGACCCATGGTCCAAGGGAGACTACTCACAACTCATCCGGGAGGCGTCCATGGTGGTGGAGAAGCTCCCGGTGGTGATCCTCCCCTCCGGCAGGGTGCCGGGAAGAGTTCTCCTGGTGCTCCCGATCTTGGAAGTGGCGGCGGCGGCGGAACAGAGATGGGATCGTGAAAAGAGTTCCTGTTTCGAGGGTTTTGGGAGACGCTTTAAATATATGCCAAAGGGGGGCATCGGAGGAGCCTCGGGGGGTCCAGGCGCCCCCCCCCCCCCCGGCGCGGCCCAGGGGGGGGCGCGCCGCCAGGGCGCCTGGAGCCCTGGTGCCCCCCCCCCCGGCTGTACTTCGGGCGCAAGGTAGGCTCTGGAACGATGATTTTTTATATAATTTTTCTAGATTTTTCCTGGCAGTTCCCGTAACGTGAAAACCTGAAATACAAAAACAGCCAAAAACAGAAACTGGCACTGGGGTGCACTGAGTTAATAGGTTAGTCCAAATTTGATCAAAAGTGTATGGAAGTGTATAAATATCATAGCAATATCACCCAAAAGAGGCATGGAGCAAGCAGAAATTATAGATACGTTTTGGACATATCAGCAAGTCGAGAAGTAATTCAACTTACACACAAAAAATTCTTCAATTCATCATAGAAATCAAATTCAAAGCACCATCATATTACAGTACCAATCTTACAATTATGTGGTAGTGTCGACCTCGAGGCCGTTGCAGAGGAGAGGGAGCTCGACGTCCTTGATGGAGGGGCCAGCGTGAGGAGGATCTCGGTCTACCATGGTGGGGAGGGCGTGATGCTGGTGCTCTTCGGCCAGCTTGCCGGATCTGACACTGGCGAAGGGGGTTGGGGAGCATGGCGACGTCGAGCTCGAGAAGGGCAGCTCCAGGAGTACCACGGGCGGCCTGCACATCATCCATGACCACGAACGGAGGGATCTGAGATGAGGGGAAGGTGGCATGTTGGAGAGGGAAGCAACGCAGCTCCCTTGACGGAGAGACGCGACGATATCGGGAGCCAAAGGTGAACTTAGAGAAGGCGGTGGTGGAGACCGGCGTAGCAGGAACGATGGAGGAAGAAACGGTGGACGGCTGAGCTCCATGTTATGGCGGTGGTGGTGAGTAATGGAGAGGAGAGGCACGAGGAGGCCATGATGTGGATCTGAACGGGAAGAGATGGGGAGAGTCAGAGAGTACGGGGAGGTAACAATGAGGAAGGCTAGCGCGAGGTGGAAAATTGTCGTGTTTTGACCCTTTTTGCGTTTTATTTCAAGATCTGACCCCCTCTTTTGAAAAAATTCGAGATCTGGCCCTTTTACTTACCGCTTGGGGGTCCGGCGGTAGCCCCGCATGCCCTACCGCCATGGGGTCCGGCGGTAGGTGTCGGCACGCCGTTAGCTGGGTTGGAGGCCAACTGACGTGGAAAAGGACCCTACCGCCTCGGCCCCCGGTGGTAGGGTACTAGAACCTACCGCCAGAGGCCCAGGCGGTAGGGTCCCTGGATAATGGATACGGTTTTGAGGGGCTGGTGTGTGGGCCCCACCACCACTCTTCTTCCCCTTTCTTCTTCTTCCCCGTGGCCATCCCACTCCCCTCTCTCTTTCCCCCACCCAAACACCCCCTAGATCCACTCCATTTGCTTGAGGTTTCACCGGTGGATCCGGAGCATTTTCATCCCCCAAGGTACCTCTCTGAATCCCCCTCATTTTGATTGGTTGGAATCTTTATTTTGTGTTCATTTTCTCAATTTATTGCAAACCCTATGTGTTCATCTTGTTGTGTGAATTTATGATGCATTTATGGCATATTTATGATGCATTTATGGCTATGTTTGTGCTTGTGCTTGCCTAGGGTTAGGGGTTAAAGTGGTAATGTGAGGGGTTAGTGTTAGTGCTAGGTTTAGGGTTAGGATTAGGATTAGGATTAGTGTTATGGTTAATGTTAATTTATTAATGAAACCAATTTTTTGTCTCATATGTGCTTAAATTAGGTTATTGCTCCATTTTAATGGTTTGGATGACATAGATGGATGACTTTATTGTTTCCATTGTTCTTAGATGCATAAGCTCGTAAATGTTCATTATTTGGACAAGACGACGTTTATGCTTGGAAGTGACGATGAAGGGGAAGAGGCTATGGTTTTTGACACAAGTCCAAGCTATGATGAGCTTGTAGTGAAAGTGAGAAACGTCCTACATTGGAATGATCCAAATGTCAAGGTTAAGCTTATTGGGAGCTATGACGTTGGATTGGGAGTAAAGTCCCGATTAAAGAGTATGCCCATCACCTCCCAATTGCATTGGAATGTGTACAAGGAGAAAGTAGACGCATCACAAGACAAGTCTCTTGAGATATTTGCCACAAAGATCGATCCTCCTCCTCCCTTGCAAATTGATTTGAACCGCCGTGTAACCTCCCCAATACACGATTGTGGTGCCAAGGTGTATGTCCCCAATTGGTCTAGCCAACCACCAAGTAGCCAACCCAATGAAGATCATATCAATGTTGGTGCGATAGTACTCCGAGATGATACTAATCCTCTTGTTCAAGAAGATGCTAGTGGTCATGTTCATGATGATGCTATTGTTGCTCAAGAGGATGCTTACGCGGAGAATGAAGAGATCCATTATAATCCCATTGGTAACTTGGATGTCATTGTGCGGCAACAAGACATGGACCGTACCCTCCCTTATAACCGTATGTGTGGGTATGGCTCGGATGACGAGGGTCCGGGGGGAAGAATTGGATGAGGATGGGTTGACGGCGCAAGAAAATCAAATCTACAAGAAGGTGACCGGCAAGGAAAGAGAGTCTTCATTGTTTAGGGATGCGAGTCTTGCGGACAAGGCCGTTGTCGACGGTGGGATGAGATTGGGGTTGTTTGCGCCAACACCTTGCCCCAAGGTTAGTGATCCGCGGCCACAAAATGAGGATGAAAATGCTCAGTTGAAGAAAGGCATCAAGTTTGGTTCTTTGGTAGAGTTCAAGATATGGTTGTGTGACTACGCCATTAGGAACCACATGTCGTTTTTTATTGGTCATTCCAATCAAAATATGTGGTACACAGTCAAATGTGACCAAGAAGGTTGCCCTTGGATGGTCCGTGGTAGAAAAATCAAAGAGACCGGGCAATGGGTGTTGAAGAGTTGTGTTTCCACTCACACGTGCGTACCACCGGACAAGACAGGCCGTAGCTAAGGACACCGTCAACTCACATCTGAGTATCTAGGGTACAATTTGTTGAATCAAATCAGGCACGGCCCAACCGTGAAGGTCAAGTTTCTCATGACTTCGATTGAGGAACTATTTGGATACCCGATAAAGTATGGGAAGGCATGGATGGCCAAGGCTAACGCTATTCGGATGTTGCATGGTGACTATGAGACCGCATATGGCATTCTACCGAAGATGTTGGCAGCCATTGCTCATCGCAACCCGGGCATGCGCCATCGTGTCGAGTCAATTGACGGAGTGTTTCGCCGTGCCTTCTAGAGATTTGGCCAATGCATCGAGGCATTCATGTATTGTCGCCCGGTCTTGTCTATAGATGGTACATTCTTAACTGGCAAATACAAGGGCACATTGATGGTCGCATTGGCCCACTCGTCAAATGATAACGTGTTGCCGGTAGCATTTGCCTTGGTGCCTTCGGAGCACGATGACAATTGGGAGTGGTTTATGGAGCATGTGAGGATGAAGGTCATTGGAAAAAGAGAGGTATGCATTATATCGGATCGCCATCATGGTATTCTCAAAGCAATAGAGGTTGATATTCCAGGTCTTCCAAATCTTCAACACCGTTGGTGCATGAGACACTTTGTGGCAAACTTTTCCCGAGCATGCAAGATCAAGGAGTTTTGCAAATACCTTACCCATGTTTGCGTTGCATTCAACACCGACACATTCAAAAGCCGATATGATGCACCCCTCAAGGCGTTGTACAAGAACAAGAACAAGGGGGGAGAATTCTTGACTAGGCACGAGCCGGATAAAGAAAAGTGGTCACGCGCTTACGATGAAGGAGGTATGCGATACGGGGACATGACAAGCAACATGGTGGAATGCTTCAACAATATGTTGAAGGGTGTCCGTTCCTTGCTGGTGACCGCAATAGTCAAGTACACATTCATCAAGCTCAACGAGTACTTCCTAAAGCATTCCGAAACCACGACCAAGTGGATTGGCGAAAAGATGGAGTATCCATTCAAGGTTCAGGATTGGTTATTGCATCAAGCGGGCAAGTCTTCCAAACAACAAGTGATCAAATATAAAGA
Organism: Secale cereale; assembly: GCA_902687465.1. Taxonomy (NCBI): domain Eukaryota; kingdom Viridiplantae; phylum Streptophyta; class Magnoliopsida; order Poales; family Poaceae; genus Secale; species Secale cereale. Next base: position 65,238,922 of record LR738712.1, read on the forward strand.
AAAAGAAATGATCTATCAAATCGATGAGCCGGGTGGAACTACAAGGGACGGGAGGTCGTATGGTGGAGTTGCGTATGAGGTGCACATCAAAGACCGGTGGTGCTAGTGTGAGAGGCCACACAAGTATCATTGGCCTTGCTCGCACGTGATGACCGCAACAAGGGAGGGAAACATGCGCGTATCCGATGGCACAACGGTGCGGTTGCACGAGTTCACATTGGAACGAATGAGGTTGACGTGGGCGCCTCGGTTTAATACCTTCCTTGATGCCTCATAATGGCCTGAGTATCATGGTGCACACATTGTGCCAGATCCCGCACTCATGGTACCTATGAGGGGAAGAAGAAGAAATAAGAGGTTCATGAGTGACATGGATGATCTAGCTGGATACACCGGAATGAAGCAATTTGGTAGTGGTCATTTCATGGAGGCAGCGCACACCAACAATTGTGGAGAATGCAACGAGACGGGACACAACGTTAGGAGGTGCACAAAAAGACCGAGAACTAACACGAACACTAGTCAAACATGTGGCGGTAGAGGAGGTATCGCTGGTACACGTGGCGGTAGAGTGGGTCGTGGAGGAAGGACTAGTCTTAGAGCGGGTCATGGAGGAAGGACTAGTCTTAGAGCAGGTCATGGATCCGGTGGTTCTAGGACACGTCGGGTTGATAGAGGAAGGCATATCGACGTGTTGCTAAATACGATGCTTGAAATAAGGTGAATGGTACTACTTGTCTTATTTAATTGTTTGCTTCTTTACATGTCAATGTGTTACAATGTTTGACTTATCATCTTTAAATGTTGTAGGCATGGCTTCATCCAGTTCCATGACGAGGCCACCGTGTGATAACCAAGAAGACATGCCAACCAAGTGGGAGAACGCATCTTCGGACAAGGTGAAGGAGAAAGATGTGAAAATCCCATCATGTTGGTGTGGAGATGTTTGCAAGGTGAAGGTTTCCACTAACCGAAAGAAGTCATGGACGGAGGGACGGAGATATATTGTATGCCCCAACTATGCCCATGATCGTGCACTTCCAACTAACGCCTATGACCTACCGCTGGTATGTCTTAAAATAACATGTTGCTTTCAAGTTTGTGAGAGTACTAACGAATTTTGTGTATGCAGTCACCTCCTCCTCTATGCAAGTACTTCATTTGGATAGATCATGAAGTGCCAGAAGATGTCAAAAAGGACCAATATCAAGACTGTCTTAGGCGCCAACGGTGGTTCGAGGAATCATTTCGAAGAGGTTTGGAGGAGGAGAGTCATTAGAAGGAGAGGTTGGAGATGAAGAAACAAGAGGAGGAGAGGGCACGCCAAGAGAAGCTTGCTCGTGAGGCGGAGAGGGCAAGAAAGCTTGCGAGGGCTCGCGAGGCGCAAGAGGAGGATGAGGTGAAGGAAATATGCCCTAGAGGCAATAATAAAGTTATTATTTATTTCCTTATATCATGATAAATGTTTATTATTCATGCTAGAATTGTATTGACCGGAAACTTAGTACATGTGTGAATACATAGACAAAACAGAGTGTCCCTAGTATGCCTCTACTAGACTAGCTCATTGATCAAAGATGGTTATGTTTCCTAGCCATAGACATGAGTTGTCATTTGATCAACGGGATCACATCATTAGGAGAATGATGTGATGGAAAAGACCCATCCGTTAACTTAGCACTATGATCGTTTAGTTTTACTGCTATTGCTTTCTTCATGACTTATACATGTTCCTATGACTATGAGATTATGCAACTCCTGAATACCGGAGGAACACCTTGTGTGCTATCAAACATCATAACATAACTGGGTGATTATAAAGATGCTCTACAGGTGTCTCCGAAAGTGTTCGTGGTGTTGGCATAGATCAAGAATAGGATTTGTCACTCCGAATGTCAAAGAGGTATCATTGGTCCCTCTCGGTAATGCACATCATTATAAGCCTTGCAAGCAAATGACTAATGATTTAGTCACGAGATGATGTATTACGGAACGAGTAAAGAGACTTGTCGGTAACAAGATTGAACTAGGTATTGAGATACCGACGATCGAATCTCGCGCAAGTAACATACCGATGACAAAGGGAACAACGTATGTTGTTATGCGGTTTGACCGATAAAGATCTTCGTAGAATATGTAGGAACCAATATGAGCATCCAGGTTCAGCTATTGGTTATTGACCGGAGATTAGTCTCGGTCATGTCTACATAGTTATCGAACCCGTAGGGTCCGTACGCTTAACGTTCGGTGATGATCGGTATTATGAGTTTATGTGTTTTGATGTACCGAAGGTAGTTCGGAGTCCCGGATGAGATCGGGGACATGACGTGGAGTCTCGAAATAGTCGAGACGTAAAGATCGATATATTGGACGACTATATTCGTACATCGGAAAGGTTCCGAGTGATTCGGGTATTTTTCGGAGTACCGGAGAGTTACGAGAATTCGCCGGGGAGTATACGGACCTTATTGGGCTTTAGGGGAAAGAGAGAGAGGAGGCTGCCCCCCCCCAGGCTTAGTCCGAATTGGACTAGGGGGAGGGGCAGCGCCCCCTCCTTCCTTCTCTTCACTTTTCCCTTTCCTTCTCTCCTACTCCTACTACTTGGAAGGGCTCCTCTAGTTCTACTAGGAAAGAGGGAATCCTACTCCCGGTGGGAGTAGGACTCCCCTAGGCCGCGCCATAGAGAGGCCCGTCCCTCCCCCCTCCTCCACTCCTTTATAGACGGGGGTGGGGGCACCCCATGAACACACAAGTTGATCATTGAACTTTTAGCCGTGTGCGGTGCCCCCCCTCCCTCCACAGAAACACACCTCGGTCATATCGTTGCGGTGCTTAGGCGAAGCCCTGCGTCGGTAACTTCATCATCACCGTCATCACGCCGTCGTGCTGACGGAACTCTCCCTCGAAGCTCTACTGGATCATGAGTTCGTGGGACGTCACCGATCTGAACGTGTGAGATCGCGGAGGTACCGTACGTACGGTACCAGGATCGGTCGATCATGAAGACGTATGACTACATCAATCGCGTTGTCATAACGCTTCCGCTTACGGTCTACGAGGGTACGTGGACGACACTGTCCCCTCTCATTGCTATACATCACCATGATCATGCGTGTGCATAGGGAAATTTTCTGAAATACTACGTTCCCCAATAGTGGTATCAGAGCCAGGTCTATGCGTAGATGTTATATGCATGAGTAGAACACAAATGAGTTGTGGACGATACTAGTCATACTGCTTACCAGCCTGTCATACTTTGATTCGACGGTATTGTTGGATGAAGCGGCCCGGGCCGACATTACGCGTACGCTTACACGAGACTGGTTCTACAAACGTACTTTGCACACAGGTGGCTGGCGGGTGTCAGTTTCTCTAACTTTAGTTTAATCGAGTGTGGCTACGCTCGGTCCTTGTAAAGGTTAAAACAGCACATACTTGACGAAATATTGTTGTGGTTTTGATGTGTAGGTAAGAACGGTTCTTGCTCGACCCGTAGCAGCCTCATAAAACTTGCAACAACAAAGTAGAAAACGTCTACCTTGTTTTCGCAGGGCATGTTGTGATGTGATATGGTCAAGACGTGATGAGTTATACGTTATTGTATGAGATGATCATGTTTTGTAAAGTTATCGGCAACTGGCAGGAGCCATATGGTTGTCGCTTTATTGTATGAAATGCAATCGCCATGTAATTGTTTTACTTTATCACTAAGCGGTAGCGATAGTCGTAGAAGCAATAGTTGGCGAGACGACAATGATGCTACGATGGAGATCAAGGTGTCGCGCCAGTGACGATGGTGATCATGACGGTGTCTTGGAGATGGAGATCAAAGGCACAAGATGATGATGGCCATATCATATCACTTATATTGATTGCATGTGATGTTTATCTTTTATGCATCTTATTTTGCTTAGATCGACGGTAGCATTATAAGATGATCTCTCACTAAATTTCAAGGTAGAAGTGTTCTCCCTGAGTATGCACCGTTGCGAAAGTTCGTCGTGCCGAGACACCACGTGATGATCGGGTGTGATAAGCTCTACGTTCACATACAACTGGTGTAAGCCAGTTTTGCACATGCAGAATACTCAGGTTAAACTTGACGAGCCTAGCATATGCAGATATGGCCTCGGAACGCTAGAGACTGAAAGGTCGAGCGTGAAACATATAGTAGATATGATCAACATAAGATGTTCACAATTGAAAACTACTCCATCTCACGTGATGATCGGATATGGTTTAGTTGATATGGATCACATGATCACTTAGATGATTAGAGAGATGTATGTCTAAGTGGGAGTTCTTAAGTAATTTGATTAATTAAACTTTAATTTATCATGAACTTAATCCTCGTAGTATTAGCATATCTATGTTGTAGATCAATAGCTTGCGATGTAGCTCCCCGTTTATTTTATATGTTCCTAGAGAAATATAAGTTGAAAGATGTTAGTAGCAACGATGCGGAGTAGGTCCGTCATTTGAGGATTGTCCTCATTGCTGCACAGAAGTATTATGTCCTTGATGCACCGCTAGGTAACAAACCTATTGCAGGAGCAGATGCAGACGTTATGAACATTAGACAAGCTCGTTATGATGACTACTTGATAGTTTCGTGCACCATGCTTTACGGCTTATAACCGGGACTTCAAAAACTTTTTGAACGCCACGGAGCATATGATATGTTCCAAGAGTTGAAATTAGTATTTCATACTCATGCCCGTGTCGAGAGGTATAAGACCTCTGACAAAAATTTGCCTACAAGATGGAGGAGAATAGCTCAACTAGTGAGCATGTGCTCAGATTGTCTGGGTACTACAATTGCTTGAATCAAGTGGGAGTTAATCTTCCAGGTAAGATAGTAATTGACAAAGTTCTCTAGTCACTATCACAAAGTTAGTAGAACTTCGTGATGAACTATAATATGCAAGGGATGACGAAAGTAATTCCCGAGCTCTTTGCGATGCTGAAATCGATGAAGGTAGAAATCAAGAAAGAGCATCAAGTGTTGATGGTTAACAAGACCACTTGTTTCAAGTAAATGGCAAAGGGGTAGAAAGGGAACTTCAAGAAGAATGACAAGCAAGTTGTCACTCCCGTGAAGAAACCCAAAGCTAAAACTCAAGCTTGAAACTAAGTGCTTCTACTGCAAAGGAAATGATCACTAGAAGTGGAACTGCCCTAGATACTTAGCGGATAAGAAGGATGGCAAAGTGAACAAAGGTATATTTGATATACAAATTATTGATGTGTACTTTACTAGTGTTTATAGCAACCCCTGGGTATTTGATACTGGTTCAGTTGCTAAAATTAGTAACTCAAAACGAGAGTTGCAGAATGAACAGAGACTAGTTAAAGGTGAAGTGACGATGTGTGTTGGAAGTGGTTCCAAGATTGATATGATCATCATCGCACACTCCCTATACTTTCGGGATTAGTGTAAAAACCCAAATAAATGTTATTTGGCATTTGCGTTGAGCATGAATATGATTTGATCATGTTTGTTGCAATACGGTTATTCATTTAAAGTCATAGAATACTTGTTGTTCTGTTTACATGAATAAAACCTTCGATGGTCATACACCCAATGAAAATAGTTTGTTAGATCTCGATCGTAGTGATACAGATATTCATAATATTGAAGCCAAAAGATGCAAGGTTAATAATGATAGTGCAACTTATTTGTGGCACTGCGTTTAGGTCATAATTGTGTAAAGCGCATGAAGAAACTCCATAGTGATGGGCTTTTGGAATCACTTGATTATGAATCACTTGGTGCTTGCGAACCACGCCTCATGGGCAAGATGACTAAAATTCTGTCCTCCAGAACAATGGAGCGAGCGACTGATTTGTTGGAAATCATACATACTGATGTATGTGGACCGATGAGTGTTAAGGCTCGCGACAGGTATCATTATTTTCTGACCTTCACTGATGATTTGAGCAGATATGGGTATATCTACTTGATGAAGCACAAGTTTGAAACATTTCAAAAAGTTCAAAGGATTTCAGAGTGAAGTAGAGAATCATCGTAACAAGAAAATTAAGTTTCTACGATCTGATCGCGGAGGCGAATATTTGAGTTACGAGTTTGGTCTTCATTTAAAACAATGTGGAATAGTTTCACAGATCACGCCACCCGGAACACCACAGCGTCCGAACATCGTAACCATACTTTATTAGATATGGTGTGATCTATGATGTCCCTTACCGATTTACCACTATTGTTTTGGGTTATGCATTAGAGATAGCTGCATTCACGATAAATAAGGGCACCATCTAAATCCATTAAAGATGACACCTTATGAACTGTGGTTTGGCAAGAAACCAAATTTGTTGTTTCTTAAAGTTTGGGGTTGCGATGCTTATGTGAAAAACCTTCAACCTGATAAGCTTAAGGATGGCAATTTTACCCATGGACATGGATACCCATGGATATCCGACCCGTATGGACAGGGTTTGGATATGCTTTTGCGCCCATGGGCAGCGCCCAAACCCGACCCGATTACTTGCGGGTAGGGCATGGACATAATCTTGTACCCATGGATATATCAAAACCCGCCCCGATAGTATGACTTAATGGCAATATTTTGCTATCCTTACCCCACAGTCACATGTTCCACTGTAACTTCACCTATTATAATCTAAAACATTCAAAGCAAATTGCATAATCCCCATGTAACTTTAATATTACTTCTGCCTCCTTTTGATCCTTCCATGTCGTTGTTAAATGACCCATCATTAAGTATCAACCCCGTCTCCTCTTCTTGCTCTTCATGCATCCCGAGAGATGGTTGACACTGTCAGCCGCTATCTCCATGTATGGTGGAGCACTTCAACATCCAGCACCATTGGCCTGCGACAACGCAACTCCGTATCACCTCGACCCCTCTGTCTCTGCTTTTCACACGCTCATTGATGCATGGGTGCTATGTGCACATTGTGTTATGTCTTATGTATATGTCTTGAGAGGACCCCATGGATATTCAACGGATATGGATATCCGTCAGGTTTGGACATGGACACAACTTTTTGCCCATGGGTTTTTTCATGGGCGGACAGAGACTGTCTTCATGGATATGGATATGGATTTGATAGTGTTCAACCCGATCCAAACCCGACCCATTGCCATACTTAATAAGCTCGAACCCAAGTCGGAGAAATGTGCCTTCATAGGATACCCAAAGGAGTCTGTTGGGTACACCTTCTATCACAGATCCGAAGGCAAGATATTCGTTGCTAAGAATGGATCCTTTCTAGAGAAGGAGTTTCTATCGAAAGAAGTGAGTGGGAGGAAAGTGGAACTTGATGAGGTAACTGTACCTTCTCCCGAATTGGATAGTAGTACATCACATAAACTAGTTCCAGTGATTCCTACACCAACTAGTGAGGAAGCTAATGATGATGATCATGAAACTTCAGATCAAGTTACCGTTGAACTTCATAGATCAACCAGAGTACGTTCTGCACCAGAGTGGTACGGTAACCCAGTTCTGGAAGTCATGTTACTAGACCATGATGAACCTACGAACTATGATGAAGCGATGATGAGCTCGGATTCCGCAAAATGGCTTGAGGCCATGAAATCTGAGATGGGATCCATGTATGAGAACAAAGTGTGGACTTTGGTTGACTTGCCCGATGATTAGCAACCATTGAAAATAAATGGATCTTTAAGAGCAAGACTGATGCCGATGGTAATGTTACTGTCTACAAAGCTCGACTTGTTGCGAAAGGTTTTCGACAAGTTCAAGGACTACGATGAGATTTTATCACTCGTAGCGATGCTTAAGTCTGTCCGAATCATGTTAGCAATTGCCGCAATTTAGGAAATCTTGCAAATGGATAACAAAACCTGCGTTCTTTAATGGATTTATTAAAGAAGAGTTGTATATGATGCAACCAGAAGGTTTTGTCAATCCTAAAGGTGCTAACAAAAAATATGCAAGCTCCAGCGATCCATCTATGGACTGGTGCAAGCATCTCGGAGTTGGAATATACGCTTTGATAAGTTGATCAAAGCATATGGTTTTATACAGATTTAAGGTGAAGCCTGTATTTACAAGAAAGTGAGTGGGAGCACTACAACATCTTTGATAAGTATATGTGAATAACATATTGTTGATCGGAAATGATGTAGAATTTTCTGGAAAGCATAAAGGAATGTTTGAGAGTAGTTTTTCAAAAGAAAGACCTCAGTTAAGCTACTTATATATTAGGCATCAAGATCTATAGAGATAGATCAAGACGCTTAATTGGACTTTCACAAAGCTCATGCCTTGATAAAGTTTTGAAGAAGTTCAAAATGGACCAGTCAAAAGAAAGGGTTCTTGCCTGTATTACAAGGTATGAAGTTGAGTAAGACTCAAAACCCGACCACGACAGAAGATAGAAAAAAAGGAAAGTCATTCCCTATGCCTCAGTCATAGGTTCATAAAGTACGCCATGCTATGTGCCAAACCTGTTGTGTACCTCGCCATAAGTTTGACAAGGAGGTACAATAGTGATCCATGAGTAGATCACTGGACAACGGTCAAAATTGTCCTTAGTTACTGGATGACTAAGGAAATGTTTCTCGATTATGGAGGTGATAAAGAGTTCATCGTAAAGAGTTACGCCGATGCAAGCTTTGACACTAATCCAGATGACTCTAAGTATCAATCTGGATGCGTATTAAAAATGGGAGAAATTAGCTAGAGTAGCTCCATGCATAGCATTGTAGACATAGAAATTTGCAAAATACATACGGATCTGAATGTAACAGACCCGCTGACTAAACTTCTCACATGAAGCAAAACATGATCACACCTTAGTACTCTGTGGGTGTTAATCACATGGCGATGTGAACTAGATTGTTGACGCTAGTAAACCCTTTGGGTAGTGGTCACATGGCGATGAGAACTATGGGTGTTAGTCACATGGTGATGTGAACTATTGGTGTTAATCACATGGTGATGTGATCTAGATTATTGACTCTAGTGCAAGTGGGAGACGGAAGGAAATATGCCCCAGAGGCAATAACAAAGTTATTATTTATTTCCTTATATCATGATAAATGTTTATTATTCATGCTAGAATTGTATTAATCGGAAACTTAGTACATGTGTGAATACATAGACAAAACAGAGTGTCCCTAGTATGCGTCAACTAGACTAGCTCATTGATCAAAGATGGTTATGTTTCCTAGCCATAGACATGAGTTGTCATTTGATCAAGGGGATCACATCATTAGGAGAATGATGTGATGGACAAGACCCATCCATTAGCTTAGCACTATGATCGTTTAGTTTTACTGCTATTGCTTTCTTCAAGACTTATACATGTTCCTATGACTATGAGATTATGCAACTCCCGAATACCGGAGGAACACCTTGTGTGCTATCAAACGTCACAACGTAACTGGGTGATTATAAAGATGCTCTACAGGTGTCTCCGAAAGTGTTCGTGGTGTTGGCATAGATCAAGAATAGGATTTGTCACTCCGAATGTCGGAGAGGTATCTCTGGGCCCTCTCGGTAATGCACATCATAATAAGCCTTGCAAGCAAATGACTAATGAGTTAGTCACGAGATGATGTATTACGGAACGAGTAAAGAGACTTGCCGGTAACGAGAATGAACTAGGTATTGAGATATCGACGATCAAATCTCGGGCAACTAACATACCGATGACAAAGGGAACAACATATGTTGTTATGCGGTTTGACCGATAAAGATCTTCGTAGAATATGTAGGAACCAATATGAGCATCCAGGTTCCAGTATTGGTTATTGACCGGAATGAGTCTCGGTCATGTCTACATAGTTCTCGAACCCGTAGGGTCCGCACGCTTAACGTTCGGTGACGATCGATATTATGAGTTTATGTGTTTTGATGTACCGAAGGTAGTTCGGAGTTCCAGATGAGATCGGGGACATGACGAGGAGTCTCGAAATGGTCGAGACGTAAAGATCCATATATTGGATGACTATATTCGGACATCAGAAAGGTTCCGAGTGATTCGGGTATTTTTCGGAGTACCGGAGAGTTACTGGAATTCGCCGGGAAGTATATGGGCCTTATTGGGCTTTAGGGGAAAGAGAGAGAGGAGGCTGCGTGCCCCCCAAGTCTTAGTCGGAATTGGACTAGGGGGAGGGGCAGTGCCCCCTCCTTCCTTCTCTTTTCTTTTCCCTTTCATTCTCTCCTACTCCTTCTACTTGGAAGGGCTCCTAGTTCTACTAGGAAAGGGGGAATCCTACTCCCGGTGGGAGTAGGACTCCCCTATGGCGCGCGATAGAGAGGCCCGGCCCTCCCCCTCCTCCACTCCTTTATATACGGGGGTGGGGGGCACCCCATGAACACACAAGTTGATCATTGATCTTTTGGCTGTGTGCAGTGCCCCCTCCATAGAAACACACCTCGGTCATATCGTTGGGGTGCTTAGGCGAAGCCCTGCGTTGGTAACTTCATCATCACCGTCATCACACCGTCGTACTAATGGAACTCTCCCTCAAAGCTCTACTGGATCGTGAGTTTGTGGGACGTCACCGAGCTGAACGTGTGTAGATCGCGGAGGAGCCGTACGTTCGGTACTAGGATCGGTCGATCGTGAAGACGTACGACTACATCAACCGCGTTGTCATAACGCTTCCGCTTACGGCCTACTAGGGTACGTGGACGACACTCTCCCCTCTCGTTGCTATACATCACCATGATCTTGCGTGTGTGTAGGGATTTTTTTTATTTGAAATACTACGTTCCCCAACATGAGGCACATGACAAAAAGGGTAAATGACCTCGTATGACTCAGTAGGCACGATTCGATGGACTCGTCATGTAACCGGATGAAGCCATGCCACATTTATCATGAACTAGTTGGTACTCAGGCAAAAAGCCTTGTGTCGTGAACCTAAATTTGTCATGGACCTAAATTCGTCATTTGTAATGAACTTGTCGTGAGAACTATCTGCTAGTAGTTTGTTTGGAATTTATTTGTCTATCTTTGTGAAGAATTATACGTCAAAAATTGTGGTTGAAATGGAAGAAAAACAGAGGATTCTCTGTTTTTCTTACCCTACCGCCAGAGCCTCCGGCAGTAGGGGCGCCGTTTATTACATCATTTGGTACTGTGAAGGACGATGCAGTTTGTGGGACGGTAGGGTTGGCCGACCTACCGCCAGAGGCCTCGGCGGTAGGGCCTAGCGCCGGACGGTGCGGTGGTAGGGCAGCCAACCCTACCGTCCCACAAATCACCCTGTCCATCACAGTACCACAGACAGGAACTACGCACCCTACCGCCGGAGGGTGTGGCGGTAGGTTCTTTCATCCTACCATCGCAGGCTCTGGCGGTAGGGTATTTTGTTGCACCTTGTTTCACTTTGTGGCATATTGTGGCATTTATGTTGCACGGGGCTAAATAAACATGGCATATCATGCCACTCAAATATTAGAATGATCAACTAGCAAGCACATACATAACTCAACTCAACATAGTTCATTACATCCACGAATAGCACATGTTAAAACTAATTAAAACATGACCCGATTCGAATGACATCGGTTTAAACTAGTAGCTCAAGCTCGACGACACATTTTCTAAACAGGTAACATAAGTCTCATACTTATCATATGTTCAATTTGATCCTCACGCGCTTGATTACGCTTCAGTTGAAAGTCGGTGGATCCTGCCCAATGAACCAACACACCATTCATTTCGTGTAAGTAGGCGCATGAAGCATGGCGGGCCAGATTCTCTGACACGCCTTGTTTGATTGCACATCCTATGACCGGGCCGGGTTTCCTCAAGTCCATCCCAAGGAATTCTTCTTTGCTGGCGGTGAATGCAATCTCAATTGCCAAAGAGTGTCTACAAGCATATTCCAGTCTTGCACCTCATCAAGCATCCTCTCTTTTTCTTTCATAAGCTTTCAGAAAGTTTTTTCTCCTTAGCATCAGAAGGTTCCTCGATAAAGTGATACTTGTTGAAATCCTTCATGGGCGCATTTGCCTCATCACAACACTTCAACCATGCTTCACATTCCCTCTTCAAGCAACGGTGTCGCTCCGACATGAGCTTCTCACAAGCTATCTTGATAGTCATGGATTGAACGTCCATCCTACATTAATGTATGGGAAGATTATTATGTAATTGAATGTTCATCACAAACATAGTAATTGATTTGACCACACCAAAATAATGAACTAGGGTTTGCAACCAAATTCATATTACATAATAGCTTACAAATTATAAGTTCGAATGACATCAGTTACATAAATGATAAGGGTACATGCCATTATGGTGCAAATAACACTGCCGACACTAGCATTGTTCAACCACCTTTATTCGACCATCAACACGACATCTTTGTCGTACGGTCCCGGGTTGCAACAAGTGACGTCATTTCTTTCACGAACCCAAGCCCAACGTGAAGCCCGACTAGCTATCGGCGATGACGAGTGCCTAACTAGCCAGTCAATGATCTGGCCAGGATTATTCAAGTCCATCTCACGCACTTCATCCCTTGTTCCACACAATGCAATTTGCCTTGCAAGAGCACATCTATCAAATTTCTCGTCCTTCTTGAGCTTATTTATCAATCTCTCCTTAGCCTCGTACAACTTCAAAAGCCGATCCTTGCACTTGGACACATAGTACTTTGAAAGTCTCTACAAGCCACATTCAACGCATCGACGGCTTGGACCCACGTGTCCATTTTTGCCTCAATGACCGCACGTTCACGCTTTGCCGCCGCCTTCGGAGAAGTCTCAACAAAGATGATCGATGCCATCCTACAAGTCGAGGATTACTATAACGGTCACCCAAGGCAAAAATCCTAACCGTTTCTTGCCAAAAACGGTCATCATAGAGAAATACTTAAGCATAAACCTAACCATAACCTTTCCCCTAACCATGACATTAAACCTAACCATAACAAAACACTGAATGCTACTTCTTAGTACCCCAAACAATGGTAGTCACACAATACATTGTCCAATCACAAACATTATTACCCTAAATGCATCATATACATTGCTTCCACCACAACAAAAACATAAACTAGATTTGCAACAAAATGACCAAAATACATGATTCCAACCAACCAAAAATCAGGGGAGTGAGGGAGGTACCTTGGGTGATGAAAGTGCTCCGGATCCACCGGACAAATCTCAAGCAAATGAGTGAGATTTGAGAGGGCCTTGTGTGAGGTGAAGAGAGGAGAAGAGGTCTTCAGCTCGAAAATGGGTAATGGGGATAATGTGAGTGGGTGGAGAGCACAGCCCCACCCTCAACCTTATCCAGGGACCCTACCGCCTGGGCCTCTGGCGGTAGGTTCTAGTACCCTACCGCCTGGGCCTCTGGGGGTAGGTTCTAGTACCCTACCGCCGGAGGCCGAGGTGGTAGGGTCCTTTTCCACGTCAACTAACCGTCAACCCAACTAACGGCGTGCCGGCACCTACCGCCGAACCCCCTGGTGGTAGGGCGTGTGGGGCTACCGCCGGACCCCCAGGCGGTAAGTAAAAGGGTCAGATCCCGAATGTTTTCAAAAGAGGGGTTAGATCTCGAAATAAAACGCGAAAAGGGCCAAAACATGAAAATTTGTCACGCGAGGTACGCAGACGAACAGAAAAAACAATTGAAAAATGATGCACAAACCTTTATCTACTGCGCACAACCCGCGTGTGGGAACCTTTCGTGGGCTTGGAACGTTTTCGTGCGGGCCGAGGTCTGCCGCGCCGCAGAGGTGGCAGCCTACGGGCTGGGCCTAGTGCATAGGCATATGCGTGTGTGGTCCAAATACATCTAAAAGAGGAAATAAAATTTATGCATCTTAAATATGAGAAATGCAAAGATGGCAAAGATCTGGACCGGATCCCAACCTCAACATGTGTAATGCCCAGGATGGGACTATACCTCCTACATGTCGAGGCACGACTTAAAGGTATAAGCCCATTCTGGAATGATCTCAAGTTTGGTATCTTTGCACGACTCATGTAAAAGAGGGATTAAATTGCAAAAGGAGATAGTTGGCTTACACTCGCCACTTCACACAATACATTACATAAGCAAAACATCATTCAGAACATCACAACCCATCTAAGGGTAAGATCCAAAAGACAAGATACCAAACAACATAAAGCCACAGGTCAGGATCGAATCCTAGTAGAAACCACTACTGGTCATCGAAACACAACAAGCATACGGCCACTCTCTTCATCGAACTCCCGGTGAAGAACCGATCCATCTCCTGCATCAAACTCGGCTGAACCTGCATCTGGTGTTGTAGTATCTGTGAGCCACGAGGACTCAGCAATCCCATAACCATGGGTATCAAGACTAGCAAAGCTTTATGGGTAGGAAGAGGTAAAGTGGTGAGGTTGCAGCAGCGGCTAAGCATAATATGGTGGCTAACTTACAAGTACAAGAATAAGATGAGCATCTACGCAAACGGTCGCAAAAATAGTGATCGCTAAAGATCCTGAACTACATACGAGTCAAACATAACCCCACCGTGTTCTCTTCTCAAAGTGAAAAGAGACAGTCACGGTTACTCACACAGTTGTGTGTTTTACTTCGGATCCTCTGTCAAGTTTTCTACAACCGGACATTAACAAATTCCAATCTGCCACATAACCGCGGGCACGGTTTCGAAAGATCATAACCCTGCAGGGGTGTCCCAACTTAGCCCATCACAAGCTCTCACGATTAGTTGAAGTGATAAATATAATATCATCACCCCTTATCTTAGGGAAATCCGATCAGGCTCGGCATCCCGGTAGCACAAGACATTTCGACAATGGTAAAACCAGTCGAGCAAGACCTCCCGGTGTGTCGACACCCTGATAGTAGCCGCGTGTATCTCGTCTCAGGCCACGACCGGATGGGTGATCCTACGGGAGCCAAACCTCGAGTTTCCCCATGGTGGCCCCGCAGTCTCCCCGTTTGGGACCAACACCATCAGCACTGGCCCCCCTGCTATGTAGAAAGAATCCTCGGGTAGCGCTAACTCCCTATGCAATTTAATTAATTAATTAAGTTGTTATTATGAGCAAATTAAAACCAATGTTGGGCCTTGCTGGAGGAGTTTTATTCAAAGTCGAACTGTCAAGGGGTCCCCATCCACCCATCGTGTAAGGAACGCAAAATCAAGGAACATAATGCCGGTTTATCGGCGCCTAAGGTGGCATGAGTGGAACAAAACACCGAGCAAAAGGCCAAGCCTTCCACCCATGCCCAGTATATAGGTGTGTTAATAATAATTATAGATATTGTGATATAACAACAATAAGTTCCCACCTGGAACGAACTTCATCTTCACCTGCAACTAACAACGCTATAAGAGGGGCTGAACAAGCGGGTAACATAGCCATACAGTGGTTTTTCTAGGAAGGTGTCAAGGTTAGAGGTTTCATGGCAACAAGGAAAGGCTGACATAAAAGAGGGGTAGCGCGACATGTAACGATAGCATCGAGACAACTAAGCATGGCAATGGTAGTAAAGGTATCCAAGGGTATGATCATCTTGCCTGGGATTCCGCAAGGGAGAAGAACGGGTCCATGAAGTAGACGGAGCAACAAAGTCGAGCGAATCCTCACAACTCCGGAACGAATCCGAAGCTAACAAGAGAAGCAACCGGAAAGAAGCAAACAACACGGTAAACACACAAGCATAAACATGGCATACGATGCACATCCAAATATGATGCATGTCCAGTTTAATTATGCATGGCATGGCAAAGTGCACAACCAAATACTACAAGTTAAGTGGAGCTCAATATGCAACGAGTTGCATATTGACGAAACACCACATTTAATTATTTAATTGACTCTCGTTATTTACAAGACAAGATTAAAAGTTTTTAGCATGGCAAGAGGTGAAGCAAGAGCAAACTACCTATTTAGGCATTTTAAATGAGGCCGGAAATAACAACAATTCCGGAAAATCCCCATGAGCATGTTTAGTAATTATAAGCAAACAACAATTAAACATTCTCATGTTGTTATCATGATGCGGATGACATGATTAAGTTTATGCAATTTTAGTTAAAGGTTGACATGAAGAAGATATGAAGTATTGTGACCGTGGTGAAAGGAAAGGGTGCCACGGCAACGATCCGAAGATGATGCAACGGCAACATCTCGGTTCCGGTAACTCGTTGAGAGACCGGTGCAAAAGAAAGATGGCGTGAGCGAGCCAAACGAGATGAAAGGTGGGGTGATCCCGTCACCGGGTTCCCACGGGTCGGCGACGAGGCGACCGAGGAGCATGACAAAAGGGCGAAACGGGCACGATGCACACAAGGGAAAACATTTCATACAACACATGCAAGCATCCACGGGTCACGTCTCGGGGTTATACCTTCGGAACAAGCGTTTCGGGGCGGTTCGAGTCGTCGAGGGACGTAGTGGAAGTAGTCGTTCTGTGAGTCGTGGTACACGGCGACGGTAGTGGAAGTAGTTGTACACAGGGTCTTCGGCGACGGTAGTGGTACACGTTGGTGTTTCCGTTTCCGAAGAGGTACTTGTCGGTTTCGAGTGCTCCGGGCGTCGCGGTACTTGGCGCTCCAAAACGTTCGTCGAGGTACTTGCCGTATCGTCGTGTAGTTGTTCTCGTTCGTAGTCGTTCACGTCTCCGAAGAGGTACTTGTCGCGTCGTCTTGTGTCGTCGTGGTACACGGTCGTAGTAGTACTCGGTCGTGTAGTCGAACTTGATGCTCCGTGGAACTTGGCGCAATCCACGACACGGTGCTTGACGGTCCGGTTACGGGTCTTGTCGCCTCGGTGTAGATGTACACGTTCGTAGCGGTTCGGGTCGTCGTGGTACTCGTTCGCCATCTCGGTCTTGCGGCTGCGGTCTTCACAACAAAAGGAAAAAACAGCAAGGTGCACCGAAGGCCATGGCAGCGGCAGTCGGGCCGGCGAGGAAGAGGCGCTGCGGTGGAGATGCTCGGGGAGGTCGTCGGGGCGCGGTGGTAGAGAGGCTGGCCGCGGTGGCCGCAGGAGGACGGGGCGCTGCGGTGCTGCAGAGGAGCGAGGCGCGTTGGACGAGGCCGGGCTCCCAGGCGGGGCAGCGCTGGACGCTGGCGATGCGGTGCTGGACGACGACGAGGCGAGGCATGGAGGCTGCAACAGCTCCTCGCCGGCTGCTGGAGGGGCTCCATGGTGGAAAACAGGGGCGTCGGGGTGCTCGGGCCCTGGCCGACCCTGGAGGAGCCGTCGGGTTGCGAGAGGAGAAAGGGAGGACCGGAGGGAGGCTCTGGCGCGGAGGCTCAGAGGAGCAGGGCCGGCATGCGGGGCGCTCGTGGTGCTCGCTAGCTCGAGCGGGGAGGCCAGGGGATCGAGGGGAATGGGGAGATGGGGCGATGGGGTTCAGGCAGAGCGAGCGAGCGCTCGATGAGGAAGGGTTCGAGGGGTGGCGGCGGTAGAAGGAATGGAGGGACTGAGGGAGGAGCGATGCGGTCGGGCACCGCTACGGTTAGGAGAAGGAATCGGGCTGCGGCCCAGGGACTGGGAGGGAAGGCTGAGGAGAGGTGCGGCTGGGCCAAGAGGCTGCTGGCCTGGGCCTTAGGGAGGCCTGGGCTGGAACTAGGTCCTCTCCTAATAAAAGAGAAAAAGAAGAAGACAAGAAAAAATAGAGAAAACAAATAAAGGAAAGAAAGAGGGG
>LR738712.1:65256955-65298522 GCA_902687465.1 Secale cereale
TTTAGGGCAAAAACACAAGAGGTTATTTTTCTCGGGCATCATAAAATGAGCACGGTCCGAGAAAAATAGAAAAGGCAAGAATGAGATATAATTCAAACATATTTGAATTTAATTCAAATGGGTTTGAACTAAGACTTGATTATAGAAGTGTCCAAAAACGTTCGAATTTTCGGAGGAACCTCGAAACAACGGAAAAGAATTATTGGCAAGGTTTTGAAGGTGAAACTCGAAGTAGGAAAAGCATGGGGAAAAATTATGCACGTGTGTTGGTTAATTCTAACAATGGAATATTTATTAATATAGCTCCCTAAATATTGAGAGGCTTTTATATGTTATAAAGAGAAGACATCCTTCCCTCGATTTAAATGGACCGAAGGTCCACACAATTTATTTAAGTTGAGATGCAAAAGAAAATGACATGATGGCATGATGACATGATGCAATGCAAAATAAATAAAGCAAGCACAACTGAAGCACACGGAAGAACCCGGAACATCTGGAATCTTCTGGGACGTCGGTCTTCGGGCGTCACAACATGTGGCTACGATTGCCACCTCCACAAGATTGTTGCATAGGTTTGCTTTTGTCTACACACACACACACACACACACACAGAGAGAGAGAGATATATTTGAGTGTTTCAGATATCCTCAACAACATTCACTTACTACTAATTCTTCAAGTTGATTTTTCCTCTAAGTGAATGTGATCAGACCCCCTCTATTCTAAACTCAAGCCAGTCTGTTCACAAATTTTTCATGTGCGTTCTATTCAAAACCCGTTCAAAATCTTCATTGTGTCCTTATTAGCTGAAGAATTTGCGAACAAAACTTTAAAATTTTCATATCAAATTTTTGGCAGTTGCCGCTCAAACCTATCCCACTTCCCACGACTGGAATTTAATATTCACCCACGAGCCCCCACGATCTCAACTACTCAGTACGTTGGTGACACATGTCGATAGGATATCAAGGGTTAGGGGTACGAATGTCCAAATTCCTCGTGCGTTCAGTTTTTCAGCTCCTCTATAAATACCACTCCCCTTTCACTACCTTCATTTACTCAGCTTGACCTCACTTCTCCTTGCTCGAGCTCTGACCTAGCGCCGCCGCCAAACTTCATCGTCGCCGGAGAGGACGAGCTTTCATTGCCTCGACCTCCTCGTCGTCGTACTCGTGCCAGCTGCGGAAATCTTCACTCCACCGCCGCCGTAGTTGTCTCCCACCGCCGAGTTAGGGCTTGGGAGATCTGGACAAACGAACTTCTCAGTTCCAACTCCCAGTTCGTCGTGTTCTTCATAAAGGGTAATTAAAATCTGATTTTACTACTCTACTTTGATCCTTATGTTATCACACAATCCTCAAAAGGTGTTTATTCCTCAATAATATATTTCTTAAACACATCAACGCTTCTTTCACGTGATTTATTTCTCTAAGATTTTCTTCAAAGATTCCTCAATTGTGTGGATTATCAAATCTGCACAACTCTGGAACCTCAGTCAAGAACACTTAGTGAAATTCCTCAAGACATCTATGGTCAAATTCCTCAACTTGATTTTTTTGAAAAAAATCTGAGAACACATATGACCTCTTAAAATTATTCGCACCTATACTCTGTTCATAGGTACAAATGTCTGGTGATGAATCTCTAGGTTCTCATCAACTTAACTCATTTGCAGCGTTCCTTGAAGAAAAGTTGCATACTTCCTCAGAACCTTCAAAAGTTCAAAATCCTCAAGTAAGGAAAATGACAGAAGGGAAAACCCTCAGAAAGGAGGAAAGAAGCCTGAGACAAACAGTGTGTTTGAAATCCCTGAGGGCATTTATGATGAATATTGTTCTCCTGATGAAGAAACTCATGGGAAAGAGACTAAGAATCAGCGCAAAATATGCATTCTGAGGATTGAAAGAAGATGGGCTAAAGAATGGAAGAAATATCGCTATGTTACTCCCAAGTACGTGAAGAAATTCACTGTCAATTATGCATGCCCAAGACCACCTCTTGCTGTTGGCCAAGTGGCTGATCCTACCAGCATCATGCGTGGTGAGGAAATTCCCAAAGAGTGGGCAAAGCGTCAAGCGAAACTAAACAAGACTGTAACTGAGGCAGTGAGGTAATTCAGTGAGGATTGTAAAGCTGCTGCTGCCGAGGTCTCTGCTAGTGGAACAACTTCAAAGAAGGCTATGACAAAGAAATAAGTTGTGAAGCCAAATTCTTCAATCTCTGTGCCCTCACGGCCAAGTTCTCCTACCTCGACAAGATGAACTCCAAAGAGATCAACCACGCCAACAAGCAGGACAACATCCCCGCTTCCATTCTCGAGGTGCTTGGCACGCAGATGGCCTGGATCGACTCCCTCATTGCATGGAAACTAGAGCTCAAAGCGCTCTTTGCCAAGCTGGATCTCTCGGTCTCTGTATTGCAGGTGGCATCCCCTATGGCCATACCGAATATGGGTGGAGCGCCTCACATCCTATATACGGTCTCTGCATTGCACACGTTACTTGCTATGAATTACCATGCTATCAAACTACCTATTACTATTTTTTACAGCACTTGCAGATAATACCTTGCTGAAACCTCGTATCTCCTTTTGCTCCTCGTTGGGTTCGACACTCTTACTTATCGAAAGAACTATGTTGATCCCCTATACTTGTAGTTCATCACATGTCACATGAACATGGTATTTAAGATACAAGAGAGAGAGAGAGAGAGAGAGAGAGAGAGGGAGAGAGAAAGAGAGAGAGATAGAGTCATCTAGCTACTACTATGGACCCAAAGATCCTAATGGAACTACTCACACATGATCATGGAGGTAGCAAGGTTGATGAAGAAGACTCTGGCAATGGCTTTCCCCTCTCGCAGAACTTTGGAACAGGCCTACAGATGGGATCTTCGAGAATCAGGAACTTGCGGCTGCGATAAATTCTTCTATAAATGCGGCGACGGGTTTGGGTATTTATAGGGATTGATGGCGGTGGAGGGAGGCAAGTGCGGTTCCCATGGGCCCAAAGCACACGACCAGGCCATGGGGCCCCCAGGTGCTAGTCTAGTACTCCCCGAAGCCTCTAGGGTCCTTTGTCATTCAACAAAAATCATCAAAAGTTGGCATCGTGTTTTGACCTTCCTAAATATTAATTTCTTGTGAAACAAAAATTGGCAGAAAACAAGAACTGGCATTGGGCACTAAATTAATAGATTAGTCCAAAATATAGTATAAATGCTATAGAAAATATATAAACATGATAACATAATAGCATGAAACAATCAAAAATTATAGTTATGTTTAAGGCGTATCAGACGCCATTAAGAATATAGTTGAAGAGGTGGGCTTGAGTGAGGGGGCATCAACGAGCGCCCTTCCTTGTCAGAATTAGTTTACACTGTTCTCCATAGAGCCAGTGACACCTCTCCACCCGAGGTTGCCGCCTCAACGCCGAAAACCCACTGAGAGAGCAGTTGAGCCACAAAATCCCCACCCCCGTCTTCCTCAGCGGCGCCATGGGCTTGCATGGCGATTGCCTCCTATGGTGATGAGTTGAGGGAGGCAAGGTAGTAGAAGCGGCGGGCGAAAGTCCGTAACTAGAACTGTTTCATTTGAACTCTTCTGATGACACTTTACCCACTTTATGGGCTCCTTTGATTCAAATAAATTTTATAAGATTTTTTGAGGATTAGAATTCTAAGGATTTTTTTCTACGTTTGTCGTTTCATTCGTAGGATAGGATCCTTTTGTAGTTTTTTCTAAGAAAACATTTGTACTATATTTCACAGAAAATCTACCATGTCCAACCTCCTTTTACAATTCACTCTATGCCCTCAAACACACTATGCTAACCCTATGACCTATATTTTCCCTATTCTTAAGTTTCGAGAATCCTACAAATCAAAAGAACCCTAATTTATTTATTTTGCCAATGCTAAGCACAACTCTAACCGGCCGACGCAAACGAATACAGATTATGTCTGTTTTATGTTTGGATTGGTCACGCGGACGCACATGTCCGTTTGCGTCCCTGCGCTCGTAGGTGTGTCCAACGGGCCGGGCGCATTCCAAACAGTGCATCTAAAAAACTTAAACTTAAACTTGCAAACACATAAAATAATTTAATCTTGAACTTAATTAAAATATTTAATTTCAAAAGTCTCGGCCGGCATCGCCGCCATACATTAAACTTAAACATAAAGAAAACTTAAACTCAAGAAATCCCTGGATCTTCTAGTCTCGGCTGTTGCCGTAATCTTGATCATCGATTTCGTCCACGGTGAGGTCGACGAAGGGCGGTGACTGCCACAGGCGGGCGGGCGGCACCTGTTGTAGCTCCAGTAGTGCCTGACATGGTGGGGATGATGACCACGTCGATGTTGGGCCGCTACCGTGGCATAGCAGGCGGCGAGATTGAGAAGCAACCTCCTCGGCTCCGACGAGCCAGGCGACGACCCGGCCTCCTGGTCGTGCTTCCCCGGGATCCTTCGACACCATTATGGCCGGCATGCGGCGAGCGACGGCGTTGGCTAGGGTTCGCCGGGCTTGTGGGGAATAGACGAAGAAGAATATGTATTTGGAAGTGAACTGGTCCGTCCAAACACGCCATCGTCTCATTAAAAAGACCACAACGGAAGTGGTTGTGCGGCCAACGCGCGAGCCCAAGAGCGTTCGTGGTATTTAATAGGACCGAAGCGGATGGTTGGGCGACCAACACGCGGGTCTCAGATGAACACCGAAAAGACACACAACGGTCTATCTTATGTCAGTGTGTACACAAACCTAACCCAAAAATGTGTTCAAACAGATGCCATGCGGACATGAGGGTGTTGGTCCATGTTTCTATTCGTTTGCACCCAAAGGGAGGTTGGAGTTCACTGAAGTAACTCATGTCATACAATGTACTCCTTTACTATAAAGTGGAGTCACTTTTGCGTCACTTATTTTGGAACGGAATGAGTATTTTCTCCGTCCCAAAATATTTATCCGTCAAAACACTTATTTTAAGAAGGAAAGGGTAATTAGTTCAAACAGTAGTACTTTCTCCGTCCCAAAATATTTATCCGTTCAAACAGTAGTACTTTCTTCGTCCCAAAATATTTATCTCAAATAAGTTATACTAAAGTCAAAACACTTATTTTAAGAAGGAAAGGGTAATTAGTAGCTAGGCCCACACACCTACCCGAAGTACACTCGAATCCTGGGGAAATGCAATACAGCCCACATACTGTACTGCAGGCTATTTACGCCGACTGGACATTAGAGCATCTCCAACAGCCGCGCTATACTAGCGCCGCGTCGCAAAAAACGCCATTTTAGCGCGCGCGCAACGCGTCGGACAGCTCTAGCGGGCGCGCAAAAAACGCGCGCGCGCTAAAACAAGTTGGGCGCGCTGGTGAAAGCCCCATCCCGCGCTGTTGATTTGGTGCGTTCATTTCCGCGCGCGGCACACTCTCGCGCGCGCGCGAACTCTCCTTTCTTCTTTCTTCCACCCCCGCGCGCCGGCTCTCCCGCGCTCGTTCCTCTCCCGTGCTCGCTCGCCCCCATCCGGCCGCGCCGCCGCCGCCGCTCGCGCCCCCGGCGACCTCTTCCCCGGCCTATCCCGGCGCCGCCCCCGCGCCCGACGGCGACTCGCTGGAGCTGTCCGAGGAACAGCGCCCGACGGCTCGCTTCCGCGCCGCACCCGCAAGGTGTTCGACAAAAAACCTACAAGGTATGTATTGCTCCAAACTGAATTTGGTGCATATTTTGAATTGTAGTTTTGATAGTATAGTATTGAACATTGTAGATGAGTTCGTCGCATGATTCTTCCGAAGATGAATTTGATATGGAAGAGGAGGAGGATCTTGCAATGATCATAGCAATGCATATCAATAAAAACCGAAGCACGGTGGTTCGGTTATGGGTCGGGAAATTTTTTGGAGAGATAGGATTGATGCCCATAACAGATTGATGAAGAACTATTTCGTGGAGAATCCCACATACCCGGAGTCATATTTTCGTCGCCGGTTTAGGATGAGCACAGACTTGTTCAAGCGCATTGCAGAGAAACTAGCGATTCATGACCGTTTTTTCCAGCAAAGGAGGAATGCTGCTGGAGAGCTCGGGCATAGCACCTTTCTGAAGGTGACAGCCGCTTTGCGTATGTTGGCATACGGTATCCCGGCCGATCTAGTTGATGATCACTTGGCTATGGGTGAGAGCCAAGCCATCATGTGTGTCAAGCGCTTTGCAGTGGGAATTGTGCAAGTGTTTGGCGAGGAGTATTTGAGATCTCCCACTGCTGAAGACGCCGCAAGGCTATTGGCGATGAACAAATCTCGCGGCTTTCCTGGCATGCTTGGCTCAATAGATTGCATGCATTGGAGTTGGAAGAATTGTCCAAAGGCATGGCATGGGCAATTCCACGGCCAAAAAAAGGGTTCCACTATAATCCTTGAAGCGGTGGCCGATCAGGAGACTTGGATATGGCATGCATTCTTTGGAATGCCTGGATCTTTGAATGACATCAATGTTGTCAACCGGTCACCACTGATGAATAAGATTGCGAATGGTGAGTTGCCACCGGTTCAGTTTGTAGCAAATGGCCATACGTACAACTATGGCTATTATCTAGCGGATGGCATCTATCCAAAGTGGCAAACCTTCGTGAAGCCGTTGAAAAAGCCAGAAGGTAAGAAAAATCTTGATTTCCACAATGCTCAGGCAGCTGCTAGAAAAGATGTCGAGAGAGCATTTGGGATTTTGCAAGCCCAATTTGCTATTGTGAGAGGACCGGCTAGATTTTGGGATCAAAAAATGTTTTGGTACATCATGCACGCTTGTGTGATCATGCACAACATGATCATCGAGAATGAGCGTGGTCAAGATTTAGACTACTCACAGTATGAGCTCTTGGGACATCCCGTGCGAGTGCGACGGAGGGCTGAAAGGGTAGCCCGTTTTGTTGCCTCCTATCATGCCATTCGGCGTCCCGCAACGCACAATGATCTTCAGAAGGATCTGATTGAAGAGTGGTGGGCATGGCATGGACGACAACGAGCATGATTTCATTGCATTTTATGTATTGTATTGTTCATGAACTATTGGTTGTGTTTATTTATTGCATTATTTGTTGTACTGAACGATAAAACTATTTGTTTCAGTTGTAATAACTATTTATTGTTGATTTATTTTGTTTGTTTGATCGTTTTTCTTCTATTTGTTGAACTGTATATGTGGTTTGCGCGCGCTGCATTTTTGCGCACCGCTGGAGCGGCGCGCGCGCTGCATTATAGCGCTGCTGCTGGAGCCAGCGCTGCGCGGAGCGGAAAAACAGCCTAAGCGCGCGCGGCAAATGCGTTTTTTGGGCGCGGCGCGTAGCGCGGCTGTTGGAGATGCTCTTACGGTGAACAGAGTGCCGCGTCCGGGTTGCAAGCAAGTGACCGGTTGCTTTGGATTGATGGCACGCGCGAGAACCGATGAACTTTACTCTGCCATGCCGTGGTGGCAGGAGCAGAGCTAGCTAGGTAGCTCGTCCCATCCCATCCCATCTTCTCGCCAAAGCCTTCTTCTCTCCCCAACATCGGTCAGACAGAGGCAGGAGGGAGCCAAGCGTCCTTGGGAGAGGTTTCATCTCACCCCTTCTCGTCTTCTCCGCAGATCCTCTGCCTCCTCCCGCTGTTCATCTGCACACGCTCTCACAGAATGCGTGCCGATCTAGCCAAGGTTTCCGTTCGCCAGGATCTCAGCCGGCCCAAGGTAAAGCTCCAGATCGAACTCAGCATCATTTTGGTACTAAACTTCATGCTAATGATGCTTCCTTTCCTATGCATGTCGGGTGAGAAGATGGGCTGCGAAAGATGTGAACGGAGGGATGAACTCGACTACTGCAATCTGGATGATCGGGAGAAGCATTTCTTGATGTTTATGGTGGATGGCTTTGGTCGTGAGATGGTAAGCCCCGGACCCATGTTCAGCCAGCGCTTGTTTATTTTCTGTCACCTTGTGTTGAACTGAATGACGAGCAACTAGGTCGATTGCTTGATGCAGCACACACCCACATTTTTCTTCAGACATGCAGACTATCGGTTTAATGTTTTCGTGCCAGAATAAGCATATCCCCAAGTTGAATCTGATCCGTACTACTGTAGATCCAAGTTCCTAAGAACACTGAGCGTTGAAGTCAAAAAAAGAAAAGAAGCTATGATACTCTGCAAATAGGCTGTATAGTTACTTTTCAATTTTAGTAGCACAGAATACAAAGGAAAACGAGATCAACAGGGACTAGCCCCTGTGGCAATTTACAAGAAGAAACTCATGATTTCAGCACGGAATAGTACCTTTACCTGTGAATAAAGATTTACAGTGTTAATTGTGTCAATGTGCCCTTTAATCATGGCGTCGTGGCTAGAGCTGGCCTGGAGGCTCTCTTATAGGATTACTCAGTTAATGTTGAACCTGAATTTCCATTTAGCACTTTATTTGTAACTTGCTATATATTCTGCGGAAAATATTTTATGGCACGTTGATTTGGTCCCTGAATCAAAGGCATTAACATGATAACACCGAGACTAAATGTCAAACTGGTAGAGGTACAGAAATAAGCTAGTGCCTTTCTCCCTGTTTGTTTTCACACCAGATGGCAAGTAGTATATTTTGCATCACCTTCATACTTTGTATCTTCCTATGGTTTTAACCATGTTTTCTTAATTGGTTCTTGTTTCTGCAGACCATCCCAGATGATTTTCTGAAACGATTCAGGGGTGAGATCCCAAAAGAGATCAAGCTAGAAACACGAAATGGTCATATTTACAGTGTTGGAGTTGCCAAGTATCCAGATAAACTAGTCCTTAGAGCAGGATGGGAGACCTTCGTCCAAACCTACGATCTACAGATTGACGAATCTGTGGTGTTTAGATACAATGGGAACTCTCAGTTCAATGTCATAGTGTTCGATCGATTTGGCCGTGAGAAAGCGTCATCGGTTATTGCAGACAGTGCCCCTCTGTCTCCTTATGTGCAGGAAAGGCACATAGGCGCTCCTGAAACTTTGGTCCGTTCTCATGGTCATTCTCTGCCCCGTGGAATGCAATCTCCTACTGACAATGTGAATATTTCTCAAGGGCATGTTCAGCATGTCCAAATGCAACTGCCTACTGACAATATGAGACGTTCTGAAGGGCATCCTCAGCCCATACAAATGCAAGCGCCTAGTGCAAATGTGGACCATTTTGTTGATGACAGTCGGCACATGCAAATGCAACCACCTACTGAGACTCCGAATCATTCTACTTGCCAGCCTCAGTCTCTGCAAATGCAGCTGATGTGTGCTGAGAGACAGTCAATTCTCCAGAGGAATAAATCAAATCAGGGCAACAAGAGCGTGGCGAGTTCTTCAGGCACTCCCTATCAGACTCTAGCTCCTTCGTACAGTTTTTGATTATAGATATAACTCCTTGTAAATCACAACTGGTGTCGTCACCTTTAATCGATATATTCAGTAATTGTTCTCCTTTTGTGTACAGGGGATTGTTTGTGCTCAGAGGATGATACTAATTTATGTGATACATCTAGATACACGCTTGGGTGGAACACCCGTCTAAATCTAGTGCAGAAGAAGAAAGTTGACCAGGAGACCCAACATATCCCATCTGACAATCCAATCTTTGTGGCCATGATGAGCAAGTGCAATGTTACAGGAACTTTCACCCTAGTGAGTGTCGAATTTGCTGTTGAATACGCATTCTGCTAAAGTCTTCAGCGAGCCGTTTAAACTAAGATTTCTGTTAAAAGCACTATTTTGAATGTTTTATATTCTTAAACCCGCCATGACTAAATTTACTATGACAATGATCTTGGATTGAAATGTTATTCTGTTCTGCAGTTTGCTTGAATGCCGTTATCTAACTATTTTACCCAAATCTGTAATTAGAGTGTGTCCAAACAATATGTCAAGCGACATGTGGGAGATACGGTGCGCAACATATGTCTTCAGCGCCTTGGCAAGAGGTGGGAAGTGCAATTTGGTGGCAGGCCTGAAGAGAAAAGGATTATATCTGGCTGGCGGAAGTTTGTAAAGGACAATGATGTTGAGATTGGTGATATCTGCATTTTTGAATTGTTGAAGAATTGTAAAATGTGCACGATGGAAGTCCACATCATCCATACAAAGGATATTGATACGCCTTCCAAAATTTGCCAGCAAAGCAAACTGATGGAACATTCTCATTCTCTCCCCCAGCTTAAGGAAATGCAACTGCGTAATGAAACAGTGGAAGATGCTCTTGTTCATTCCTGGCCAGTGCAAATACAACCACCTTCATTGGAAAGACGGATACGACTTCAAAGGGGCAAGTCTAGTCAGGGCGGCAAGAGTATGATAAGTTGTTCCTACTGCTAAGCCATCTGGTGGCAATTCATGCTACCAGATGGTACTGAGATACACTTTGTTTTGTTTTACAGATATATTAAGTATGTAATTTTTATCATTTCTTTGTGCTTTGCGCAGGAGATTCCTTGTCATCGGAAGATATTGATCATGAAGAAGGCGCTTTGCCTGACTGCATCCTTGCACGCTTTACGCGCCTTACTACAAATCAGAAGAAGGCAGTGAAGGAGAAGGTTCAATTTATTGATTCTGAAACTCCCATCTTTGTTGCCATGATGCAGCAAACCAATGTTACTGGAAGATACACTCTAGTGAGTTCCAAACTTTATTCTTTAATGCTTGTTCCACTAGTGATATTGATCATGTATTCGTCTATCATGTGTTCTTTCTTGGATCATAAAAGCTATTTAGAGTGCTTTATAATTATAACCTGGTCATGTGAGTTTACATATAATTAGCTTCCTAGGATTAGTGAAGGATTTAGGAAGTCTAGAGTGATTTCAATTCCTAATTTGCTTGAATAACGTCATCTAACATTCCTTTTTCTATTTTGAATCTGTAATTAGAGCCTCTCCAAGAAATATATTAACAAATATTTGGGAGACGAGGTGCGGAGCATCTGCCTTGAGCGACTTGGTGAGAGGTGTCAAGTGTGGTTTGGACGCAAGCCTCAGGATAAAAGGATTGTAGGTGGATGGACAAAGTTTGTGAAAGCCAATGAGGTGGAGGTGGGTGATATCTGCCTCTTCGAGCTGCTGAAGCATCGGAAATTGGGCGCCATGAAAGTTCATATCATCCGCGCAAAGGACTTCAGTTGATCAAAATGCCATTGTCTGATTTATCATGAGGTGGTGTTTAGTCCCTTTTGTGCTGTTAGGATGTAGTACTACCTCCGTAACAAAATACTTGTCGTGGTTTTAGTTCAAATTTGAACTAACATCACGACAAGTATTTTAAAACGGAAGGAGTAGTAGGTCACTCTGTTTATGCCTATCTGTCCTTGTTATTTTGCTACCATGGACACATGTTGGGGAACATGGGAACCGGCAGACCCATCATGAGATATCGTGAGAACATTTTACTCTTTCTTGTCATCACTTCTTTTTTTTGAAGGGAAAGCCTCTTGGCACTTTATTTAAGTTTGATTAGTGTTACATCACTGATTACATGCGGCGAGAGAAAATCAGGCATATTATCTTCCCACCAATACAACATCTTTGAATGCTCAGCAATGTCAAGCAATTACCCAAAAAGTCTTTCGCCCCGCTTTATATATAAAGCCACGATCAACAACAGCACCCAGTACGCACCCAGTACAAACGCACGCCGCCACAACACACAAGCGCTGAGCGCAGCAACACTCTCCCTAGCACTACAAGAGCAGCCGGGAACTACAGCAACACTCTCCCTAGCACTACAAGAGCAGCCGGGAACTACAGTCGTGCCAACGCGAAGAAGTGAAGCCACATATGACGAACAGTGGGCTCCAAGATGGCGCCTTCAGGAAGAGAACGACACCGAAGCGTCGTCACCGCCTGATCCGAGGATCAGAGTTTCCCCGGGAGCAACACGACGGGCAGTGAGAGCCGCGACGACGCCTTCAAGAATGGAACGTGCTACGCCGCCGCCGGTCCGTCCGAAGACAGAGCAGGTTTTCACCCCGGCTATCACACACCGCCACCGAACGCCACACCCTGGCTACCACACCGCTCACACGACCGTGGGAACCGAGCAGCACCCAGCCACGGGCTCTGCCCAAGAGCACCGTGGAGTCACCACCAGGGCCGCCGCCCTGGCATCCAAGACCTTGACACCACCTTAACCAAGACCCGCCACTGCCCCAACCAAAGATATGCGGGGAAAGGACCCGCCTTTCTCAACCCTAGGCTGCCCCCAGTGCCGAGACCCAATAGGTCGGCCAAATCTGGCCTCCATCGACCTGTCCTCGGCACCGGGCGCGAGACGAGCATGGTGCTGAATTTAGTAATGGGCTTTAGGCCCATAAGAGAATTTCAGAAAAATCTCCAAGGGCCCATGTAGGTGGTGGGATGACAAGGTGGGAAGTTTAGTCCCACCATGCTAGTGGAGAAGGAGTTGGACTCCTTTATAAGGGTCTCTCTTCTACATGCTATTGGAGAGTGAGAAGAGAAGGAGCCCTCGCGCACTCCTCCTCCGCCGCCCGCCTCGCCACGCCACGCCTCGTCACGACGCGCCGCGCCGCGGGTTGCGGGAATGAGCCGAGCCGAGCTCATACCTACGCGCTTATTTTTGTCGGTCAGGAACGGAGAATACGTAACGGACACGACACGATCCGAGACGTCGGATCGTGGGACTGTTACCGACTCGGACGTGGGTTCGGCCCACGTCTCTCCGCCCAGCCGCCTATATAAGCAGCGTTAACGCAACCCTAGCCGCCACGAGAATCAGATCACATCTGCCTCACGCGCCTTTGTTCCTTTGCTGCTGCTGCCGCCGGCGACTCCATCCCGTTCGCCGCGTACACGGTCGACGGGAGAGCAGGCCTCCGAAACCCCGCCTCTCCGGTTCCTGTACGGGGAAGAGGGGCGATTAGGTTTTTGGGGAGCGATCACGCGACTGCTCGCCTCCGTCCGTCTGCTTCGTCTACGTCCGCGTCGTCCTCTTCATCGCCATGGCTTCACCAAGCGAAGCTGACCGTCTCGCCCGCGAGAAGGCCGAATCCGACAAGAAGGCGGCAGAGGATGCTGCCGCCTCCACCGCTGCTGCTACGGCCAACTGGCCGATCGGAGGGTATGTCTCTCTCTTGTTTATGTTTGCACTAGCAGTACTGGTTATACGTGTAGATGTTTCTGCTATATGCGTAGTACTTGCTAGTATACTCCGTGATCAGTATGTCATGTACCCAGTCAATGCCATGTTAGTAATTATTTCCTGGATTAATCTACTCGGAAAATTGCCTATTTATTCAACAATCCAAAAACCTAATATGTGTAGGAATTTTTCGAGTAATGGTTTTGCTGCTGCACTGAAACCGGATAAATTTACCGGTACTTATTTCAAGCGTTGGCAAACGAGAACCACCTTATGGCTCACTGCTATGAACGTGTTCTGGGTAGCAAGTGTCACTCCTACGGAAACTATCACTCCTGAACAGGAGAAGATGTTTAAGGAGGCCACTGTCCTATTCCTTGGAGCAGTCATTAGCGTGATCGGAGATAAGCTGGTTGATGCATATTTACATATGCATGTTGCCAAGGACTTGTGGGAGGCCCTCGAATCTAAATTCGGGGCCACTGACGCTGGGAGCGAGATGTATGTTATGGAGCAGTTCCATGATTACAAAATGGTTGAGAACCGTTCTGTATTGGAACAGGCTCATGAGATAATATGCATTGCTAAAGAACTTGAGGTTTTGAAGTGCAATTTGCCGGGCAAGTTTGTCGCGGGTTGTATAATTGCTAAGCTCCCTGGTTCCTGGAGGAACTTTGCTACTACTCTGAAACATCAGAGGCGTGAATTCTCAGTGGAGGATGTCATTGGCCATCTGAGTGTTGAGCAGAACTCAAGGGCAAAGGACTCGAACGGAAAAGCAGTTGAGGGGACTTCTGTCGCCAACATGGTGAACCAGAGGAACTCCAACTCCCACAAGCCCAAGGGAAAGAACGGTGTCCAACACAATGCCGACTTTAAGAAGAAGGGTAAGAAGACCTTCAAGAAGAACAAGAAGGATGAGGGCTGCTTTACTTGTGGTTCGACTGAACATTGGGCCAACAAGTGCCCAAACAAGTACAAGAAGCCAGGACAGGACTCCAAGTCTGTCAACATGATTGTGGGCAACAATGACAATGGTGCATCTGGGTCACAGGCCACGGGTCCGTATTGATGGGGAATGGCGCGAGTGCTTCTGTTCATGGTGTTGGCACGGTCGATCTGAAGTTTACTTCGGGAAGGATCGTGCAGCTGAAGAACGTGCAGCATGTCCCCGCCATCAAGAAAAACCTCGTTAGTGGCTCCCTTCTATGTAGAGAAGGGTTTAAGTTGGTTTTCGAGTCTAATAAATTAGTTGTTACGAAATATGGACTCTTTGTTGGAAAAGGTTATGAGAGCGGAGGAATGTTCCGCCTTTCCCTTGCAGATTTTTGTAATAAAGTCGTGAACCATATTCATCCGAATGTTAATGAA
The DNA here is from genome assembly GCA_902687465.1 of Secale cereale. Lineage (NCBI taxonomy): Eukaryota > Viridiplantae > Streptophyta > Magnoliopsida > Poales > Poaceae > Secale > Secale cereale. The sequence continues at coordinate 65,271,472 of LR738712.1, forward strand.
TCAGAAGTTTGGCATTCACGTCTTTGTCACATTAGTTTCGGTGTTATGACGCGGCTAGCCAAGTTGGATTTAATCCCGAGTTTCACTTTAGCCAAAGGTTCTAAGTGCCTTTCATGTGTGCAAGCTAAGCAACCTCGCAAGCCTCACAAGGCCGCGGAGGAGAGACACTTGGCACCATTAGAACTCATACATTCTGATCTTTGTGAGATGAATGGTGTGTTGACTAAAGGTGGAAAGAAATACTTCATGACATTGATAGATGATTCCACTAGATATTGCTATGTTTATCTATTAAACACTAAAGATGAGGCTCTACACTACTTTAAAATCTATAAGGCAGAAGTTGAGAAACAACTTGAAAAACAAATTAAACGAGTTCGGTCAGATCGTGGTGGAGAGTACTTCTCGAGTGAGTTTGACTCCTTTTGTGCGGAACACGGCATTATTCATGAGAGGACGCCTCCCTATTCACCCCAGTAAAACGGGGTTGCCGAGCGGAAAAACCGTACTCTAACTGATTTGGTTAACGCCATGTTAGATACGTCGGGTTTATCCAAGGCATGGTGGGGGGAGGCTATATTGACGGCATGTCATGTCCTGAATAAAGTTCCGACAAAGGACAATGAGATCACTCCCTATGAGAAATGGGCGAAGAGAAGGACAACACTCTCGTACTTGCGTACTTGGGGCTGTTTGGCGAAAGTCAATGTGCCGATCCCCAAAAAGCGCAAGCTTGGACCGAAGACCGTGGACTGCGTTAATTTGGGCTACGCTAAGAATAGCGTTGGCTATAGATTTCTAGTAGTGAAATCTGAGGTACCTGACCAAAAGGTTGGTACAATTATGGAGTCTAAGGATGCTACATTCTTCGAGGATATATTTCCTATGAGAGATAGGCAAAGCACTTCTAGACAGGAATCTGAGGAGACTCCTGAGCCTGCCATTCCTATGGAATACTATGAACGAACACATAATGAAAATCCTGAGGAGGATGACGAGGAAACCCTTGGTAGGGGAAAGAGACAAAGGACTGCAAAGACCTTTGGTGATGATTTCTTCGTGTACCTCGTGGATGATGCTCCCACTTCTATTTCAGAAGCGTATGCCTCTCCAGAATCTGACTACTGGAAGGAAGCGGTCCGTAGCGAGATGGATTCCATCATGGCTAACGGGACATGGGAGATTACTGAGCGTCCCTATGGTTGCAAACCATTGGGATGTAAGTGGGTGTTCAAGAAGAAGCTTAGGCCCGATGGTACGATTGAAAAGTACAAGGCTAGGCTTGTGGCCAAGGGCTATGACCAAAAGGAAGAGGAAGATTTCTTTGATACTTATTCACCTGTGGCCAGACTGACCACCATTCGAGTATTACTCTCGTTGGCGGCCTCGCATGGTCTTCTCGTCCACCAGATGGATGTTAAGACAGCTTTCCTAAATGGAGAGCTAAACGAGGAAATCTACATGCAACAGCCAGATGGCTTTGTGATAGACGGTCAGGAAGGAAAAGTGTGTAGGTTGATAAAATCTTTATATGGCCTGAAGCAAGCACCTAAGCAATGGGATGATAAGTTTAATACAACACTGACATCTGTTGGCTTCGTTGTTAATGAAGCTGACAAATGTGTATACTATCGCCATGGTGGGGGCGAAGGAGTTATACTGTGCTTGTATGTTGATGACATACTGATATTCGGAACCAACCTCAAAGTAATTGAGGAGGTCAAGTCGTTTCTATCTCAGAACTTTGAGATGAAAGACCTTGATGTGGCTGATGTTATCTTGAACATCAAGCTACTGAGAGATAATGAGGGTGGGATTACACTTTTGCAATCCCATTATGTTGAGAAGGTGTTGAGTCGTTTTGGATACTCGGACTGCACACCATCTCAAACACCATATGATCCTAGCGTGTTGATTCGAAAATCCAAAGGCACGGCTATAGATCAATTGAGATACTCTCAAATCATTGGCTCACTGATGTACCTAGCTAGCGCTACGAGGCCTGACATCGCTTTTGCTGTGAGCAAACTGAGTCGGTTTGTGTCAAAACCGGGTGATGTACATTGGCATGCTATTGAAAGAGTTATGCGTTATCTGAAGGGTACTATGAACTATGGACTTCACTATACCGGATACCCGTCGGTACTTGAAGGGTATAGTGATGCGAATTGGATCTCTGATGCTGATGAGATGAAGGCCACAACTGGGTATATGTTTACTCTTGGAGGTGGCGCTGTTTCCTGGAAGTCTTGCAAGCAAACGATCTTAACGAGATCGACAATGGAAGCAGAATTAACAGCATTAGACACATCTGGTGTTGAAGCGGGATGGCTTCGAGATCTCTTGTTGGACTTGCCATTGGTTGATAAACCGGTTCCGGCTATCCTTATGAACTGTGACAATCAGACCGTCATCACCAAGGTGAAGAGTTCAAAGGACAACATGAAGTCCAACAAACACATAAGAATGAGATTAAAAGCTGTCAGAAAATTGAGAAACTCCGGAGTGATAGCGTTGGAATATGTCCATACGGCTAAGAATCTGGCAGATCCCTTTACAAAAGGGCTATCACGTGTTGTGATAGATAATGCATCGAGGGAGATGGGCATGAGACCCACATGAGTTGCCATGGTGGTAACCCAACCTATGTGATCGGAGATCCCGTGAAGTAGGACCTGGGAAAACAAGCCAGTGGTGAACTGAGGAGAGTAACTATACTAACCCACTCCGCTGGAGATGCAATACTCTCAAAACTGTATGGGAGGATGACTACTGTCTTAATGTGTTCCAAGGCTTATATGTATAAGCAAGATGCTATCCTACAGAGCGATCTTTGGAGGAACACACCTATATGAGCCCGACTGCTGGTCACAGTCTATGAGATTGGGGTGATCTCTAGTAAACTCATGAATAGGCCAGGAGTGTGACTTATATGCTCCACCCGAGGGGTCGGCCTTCGGTAGCCTAGTACTAGTAAGACTTGTGGTGAAGCTTCTTTACGCCAAACCGACAATTCAAGGCATAGTCCATTGTTCAGTTGTAAAGGAGTGTAGCTACTTGTTCTAGGTGAAGCTCAACCTTAACAGGTCTTCACTGAAATGCTGGTATATTAAAACAGTGAATGGAACGAGGGAACACGATGTGCCCTTGAGATCTGGTGGGGGATTGCTGAATTTAGTAATGGGCTTTAGGCCCATAAGAGAATTTCAGAAAAATCTCCAAGGGCCCATGTAGGTGGTGGGATGACAAGGTGGGAAGTTTAGTCCCACCATGCTAGTGGAGAAGGAGTTGGACTCCTTTATAAGGGTCTCTCTTCTACATGCTATTGGAGAGTGAGAAGAGAAGGAGCCCTCGCGCACTCCTCCTCCGCCGCCCGCCTCGCCACGCCACGCCTCGTCACGACGCGCCGCGGGTTGCGGGAATGAGCCGAGCCGAGCTCATACCTACGCGCTTATTTTTGTCGGTTAGGAACGGAGAATACGTAACGGACACGACACGATCCGAGACGTCGGATCGTGGGACTGTTACCGACTCGGACGTGGGTTCGGCCCACGTCTCTCCGCCCAGCCGCCTATATAAGCAGCGTTAACGCAACCCTAGCCGCCACGAGAATCAGATCACATCTGCCTCACGCGCCTTTGTTCCTTTGCTGCTGCTGCCGCCGGCGACTCCATCCCGTTCGCCGCGTACACGGTCGACGGGAGAGCAGGCCTCCGAAACCCCGCCTCTCCGGTTCCTGTACGGGGAAGAGGGGCGATTAGGTTTTTGGGGAGCGATCACGCGACTGCTCGCCTCCGTCCGTCTGCTTCGTCTACGTCCGCGTCGTCCTCTTCATCGCCATGGCTTCACCAAGCGAAGCTGACCGTCTCGCCCGCGAGAAGGCCGAATCCGACAAGAAGGCGGCAGAGGATGCTGCCGCCGCCACCGCTGCTGCTGCTACGGCCAACTGGCCGATCGGAGGGTATGTCTCTCTCTTGTTTATGTTTGCACTAGCAGTACTGGTTATACGTGTAGATGTTTCTGCTATATGCGTAGTACTTGCTAGTATACTCCGTGATCAGTATGTCATGTACCCAGTCAATGCCATGTTAGTAATTATTTCCTGGATTAATCTACTCGGAAAATTGCCTATTTATTCAACACATGGTCCTGCTGTCGGGTGCGAGACAAGGTTAGTCCTGCTGTTGGGCACGAGACGAGCTCTGTCCTGCTGCCAGGTGCGAGACGAGTGAGGGGCCGCAGCTGGGGAGAGCCAACCATCGACGAAGAAAGCGGCCGGACGTCGATAAGATGGATCGATGATCGAACCGGACCGCCTACAAACGATCCGACGCCGGAAATCCAGCCGCCGCCGCAGTCGACCCGCCGAGCTACTGTGATGCCGGTGCGGCAAATGGAAGCCGCCACTCAAGAGGGCCAAGCCTCATCGTTGTCGCCGCCCACAGCCGGAGCGTCCCAAGCCATTAACCCATGCTGAAATTTGATCATTCGTATTTCATGAGCAAGTTGAAGCAGTCCTCCATTACAGCAAAATAGGGGCCAAGAACATCAATCTTCCCATTGCAAGCATAAATATTCTCTAAGCAATCCGACTCGAGCGAACCGCAAAAACCATCGACATTAAAGGCTAGGGTTGCAGAAACCATAATTTTACGGATTTGTTTCGCAAAACACTATTTTTGGGCCTGACTTTTTTGCAAAACCACGAGTTTCCTGCTTCGCTTGCTTTAAGCATGATTATGACAGGTGGGTCCCACTCATCAGGAACCAGCTTAACAAAGAAACACCACCTAGGCTTGTTGACTAGTCTCCTCCTTCAACTCTCTCCTCTCCCTCCCTCTCCTCCCTCTCTCTCTTAAAATCATGCCGCGCCCCTTTCCTACTTCCACTCTCTTTCCCCGTTGGCGAGGGCCTGTGGCCGCCCACCTCGCCCTGCAACCTCCCTGTCCACAGCCGTACGGGCACGAGCAGGGAGGAAGCGGACCGTGCACCGGAGCAATCAGCAGCTGAACATGCCGCGCATGGACGCGAGCAGCAACTTCCATGGACAACCCACGCATACCATATTTTTACACTATGAGATGTTTATGTGGATAGCAAGACTGCATGTGGTGACTTGGTTAACCTCAAGACCTGTCGCCTCAGGGAGGTACTCGTAAAGGCACGATGTGCGTGCTTAGTGTTTCTCAAAATAAAACATGGATAATTATTTTATTGAGAATTCCATGAATAACGAGATAGCTCTAGCGAGCGGTGACACGGTCAATCAATCTCTACAACCCCGTGGTCTCGGTATCTATCGCCGCACCGAACTACCCAATCCTCGCCATCAATTACCGGGATCCGCTGCGTGTTGGCAGGCAGTCAAGTAACCGTGGCTCCGGTGGTTGGCGCGAGAGCCAAAGGCACTCACTCCATCGTCTCTTCTCTTCTCTCCCCCGACCCAACGTTAAGCAGGAGGGATTGCCAAGTGTCCTTCCGCGCCGCCCCGCGTCCACAGGTCTCTCCGCTGAGATTCTCCCCCTCTCCACCCCCTTCCCCGTCGGCAGCTCCTAGTCCCCAGGCTAGCACTGTTGAGTGAGTTCTAGCAGCATCCGGGGCCGAGCTCCACACATTCTCGCAGAATGCGCAGCCACTCGACGACACCCGCCACTCACGATGTTTTTCTGTTGATCTAGGACCGGCGAACGTCCCGAGGTTCCCGCTGGCCAGGATCTCAGGCTCGCCCGTCGACTCGCTCAAGGTAAGCCCCCCCTCCGATCCGGTTTCGTTGGATTGTTGGACACCCCTCAAATGCGGTGATTTGTCTAACAATCATACTCACCGGGGTTATCTTTTCTTTATCTGCGCAATGCATGTCTAGAGAAAAAAGATGGGGTGCGAAAGATGCGAGCGGAGGGATGAACTCGACTACTGCAATTTGGATGACCGGGAGAAACACTTCCTGATGTTTATTATCGATGACTGTGGTCAGGAGATGGTAAATCACATCCAACCACACTACCCTTTTCATTTCTTTTGTGTTTCTTCTTTTCCCCAATTATTCTGTGGAGTTTAGCGTCATTGAGTCTGCGTCGGCAGATATGCCACTTCAAAGGATGAAGAAAGTTGTTGCTTCTGAGCGAATTAGTCAGATTCTTGGATTGTATTATGCTGGTTTATCAGATTATTCCTTCACATTCTATTGTTCGATGACAACTAGGCCGATTACTTGCTTGATGTAGCACAGAGTCACAGACACCCATCTCTGTTTTTAGTCCTAGCCATCCATCGGTCAAGGGTAAATTTGATCATACACGCTTTACTGTTTTTTTGTATGAAACATGCTTACTACTGTACATATGGTTACCTATTGGCTGACTACAAAAGGGAAGACTTTCATACAAAGAGAAAAGGAAGATTTTAATTTCATTTAATTATCTTAATTTATATTTAATTGTTCCTTTCCAATTAATAATTTCTCAATTTCACCTATATGAATGAGTACCTACATGCCTTTTCTCCTAGAGCATTTAAATAACAAAATGTACTTTTGTGCTCCCAATTAGCACATGTTAACAATATAAATCCGAGGGTGAATACTTTCTTTATTTAGTACTATTATATTTTCTGAACCGTTTTACTTCCACCTCATTCGTCAATTGTTGAACTTTGATTTTACATGCATATACCTGTACAATTAATTTGTTGCGTCATGTCTGCAAGTTTTACACCTTTTCTCGCATTTCAACAATTTTGAGAATAAAAAAAAGAGACTTGTACATTTGGAATACTCTGTGCACTTGCAAAAATTTATGTAATGATATGCATGAGAACTATTCCCGTCGAAAACATATGCATGAGAAATTAATGGCTTATAGTAAAATTGGCGCGCCTTAGAATCTACGAGTTAATTATGATCTCTATGATTGTATAATGAATAACTAATGGCTCATAGTAAATTAGGTACAAATGCAGTTTTTCATGAGAATAAGTTAGGTATGTGGTCGCTACTCACTCCGACAGAGGCCAGGGAGCGTTTGGTTACTGGTTCTATCCGATGGGAGACGGTAGCATGGGCTATCTTCAACCGGTTTGGATGGCGGTCATGTAATAGGATAGGCATCTAGTGTTCCTATCTTTTTTATGCCGGCCGGTTGTGGCTTCCCTGTATTCTGTTTGCTCCTAGTGAGCCTTTTTTCCGCTTTGTTTTGAGAGCTGATTGAATATTGTTGAACCTTTGGATTATTAATAATATGGCCGTATGCATCATTTTGATGCAGAGGCCGGGGATTCAACCCCCTTTTCGAAAAAAAAATGAGAATAAGTTAGGTATGCTCTGTACACTACTGCATAGGCCAGTGTAAACTAAGACACGAATTGTATCCAAGTGATGCATGTTCTTGAATTTTTTTCCAAGTGACGCAATCCTTCAGAATTTTGGACATATATTGTGCTCATGTTTATTCTTGTAAAAGTTCATTTCAATTTTAGCATTGAAAGGTGTTCATGACTGAGATTCAGCCTAGGGGTGAGAGTAGAGAACTAGAGATTCAATATCGGTTGTGTTACCATGTGATCTTTCTATGTTAGTGGTTTTATTCTTTGTTTGATCAGTTACATGGGAAGCTGAAAATCCATATAGTACTGTATTATTGTAGGGACATGAACATACTTATCGAAGTATGCATTACCTCTGCAACATTTTTTCATGAATCAAAGTCAGTAGCATCATAGCATAAACACTAAATGCCTGCAGAGTGAAAATACAGAATTAAGCTAGCACCTTTTGTCTCGTCTTGTTCTCAAGTCAGATATCGAAGATCTTATTTGCGCCATACCCACTCATTGTTTACTGACCTCACAAGAACCATGCTATTAAAGTTTGAACTGTGTTATTAATCCTGATTCTTTCTGCAGATCGTCCCAGATGAATTTCTGAGACGTTTTAGGGGTGAGATCCCAAGGGAGATCAAGCTAGAAACACGAAATGGTCACAGTTACACCATTGGAGTTGCCAAGTATCCAGATAAACTAGTTCTTCAAGCAGGATGGGGAGTATTCGTCAAAACTTATGATCTACGAATGGACGACTGTGTGGTATTCAGATACAAAGGAAACTCTCAGTTTGGTGTCATCGTTTTTGATCGATTTGGTCGCGAGAAAGCATCCTCTGTTATTACAGACAATGCTCCTCCTGTACAGGAAAGTCGCAACAGCGGTACTGAAAATTTGGAGCGTTCTCATGGTCATTCTCAGCCCATGGAAGTGCAATCGCCTATTGCAACTGCCAACCATTCTGAAGGGCGTCCTCAGCCCATGCGAATGCAACCACCTACTGAAAATGCAAACCCTTCTCATGCGCATCCTCAGCCCATGCGAATGCAACCACCTACTGAAAATTTGGAAGATCCTGTTGGTTTTAGTCGGCCAATGGAAATGCACCCACCTACTGAAAATGTGAACAATTCGTTTGGCCATAGTCAGCCTACGCAAATGCAACCGTCTACTGAGGCTGTGGATCATTTTGCGCAAATGCAACCATCTACCGAGGCTGTGGATCATTCTAATGGTCATGCTCAGACCATGCAAATGCAACCATCTAGTGAGGTTGTGGATCATTGTAATGGTTATGCTCAGACCATGCAAATGCAACTGTTTTGTAGACCTACCAAGCTGAGACAATCAAAGCTTCAATGGGATTACTCAAGTAAGGGCAACAAGACAGTGACGAGTCCTTCAGACACTCCCAGTGAGTTATTTCTTGCAATTTGTGATTATAGAGATACAATTCCATTCCAATCAAACTTGATGTTTCCATATTTTATTGACATATTGATTAGTTATTTAATTTTTTTGCACAGGAGATTCTTTGTCCTCAGAACATGATACTGAAGGTTGTACTTCACCTAGATACACGCTCACATATAACAGCTCTCTAAATACAGTGCAGAAGGAGGAAGTTGATGAGAAGGTCAAATCTATTCATAAGGAAAATCCAATCTTTGTGGCTGTGATGAGGAGGTTCAATGTTACTGGAACGTGCACTTTAGTGAGTGTTGATTTTTTTACTGTTGAAGGCGCATTCTTATACAACTTCGCATCAAGCTTATTAAACCACAATTTCCTGTTGAAAGTACTGTTTTGAATGCTTTCACTCGTTAACCCTGCCATGACTAAACTTGCAGATCCTATACTTCCTGTTATTTTGCACTTTACTTGAATGCCGTTATCTAATTATCTTCCCCCCAATTATGTAACTAGACTTTCTCCAAGAAATATGTTCAGACGCATGTGGGTGATAAGGAGCGAAGGATATGTCTTCAGCGATTTGGCAAGAGGTGGGATGTGCAATTTAGCAGTAGCGTTGAAGTCAAAAGGATTGTTAGTGGGTGGCGGAAGTTTGTGAAAGACAATGATGTAGAGACCGGTGATATCTGCATCTTTGAATTGTTGAAGACTGATGAGATGTGCACAATGGAAGTCCATATCATCCATGCAAAGGATTTTGATGGACCCTCTCAAATTGGTGGGCAGAGTGTCGAAGGACGGTGTAAAGAAGCTACTACTAAAACTGTGGAACCTTCTCATTCTTGTCCTCAGCTCATGCAAATGCAATTACGCAATGCAAGTATAGAGGATTCTTATTCTTGTCCTCAGCCCATGGAAATGCAATCACCCTCAACGGAAAGACCGATACGAGTTGAAACGGTTAACTCGAGTCCGGGCAACGAGGGTATGACAAGTTCTTCCTTCCCTGATTCATGCAGTTCATGTTACTAGAGACACAGCTCCTTCCAAATCATATGTGGTATCATCATCTTCCACGGCTATATTGAATAGTTGTTTTGTTCTTTCCTTGGTGCAGAAGATTCTTCGATGTCAGAGGATAGTGTCACTTTGACTGGTTGCATCGGTGTGCATTTGAGGCGCATACCTTTAATGCAGAAGGAGGTAGTGAAGCAGAAGGTCGAGCTTATTGGTTCTGAAATTCCCATCTGTGTGCTCGTGATGCAGAAGACCAATGTTACAGGAAGATTCACTCTAGTAAGTCCTATATTTTCTTATATAATTTCCTTCGAAGCAAATATTTTCACTTCATGCTTACAGATAAAATTACTATTGTGATATGAGTTCATACTTCATACCAACATATGCCTTGTTGAACTTTTGCTCACAGATAAAAGCACTAGTGTGAATGCTGCAGATTCATAACCTGTAGTTGATTATTTCACTTCACTTTTCCTTTGACAACTTGACTAGGAGTAATAATTTTCACTTCCTGATTTGGTTGAACACCATCATCTGACATTCTTCTTTTCCATGTCTGTAACCAACCAGAGCATCTCCAAGAACTATGTTCGCAGACATCTGGGCGACGAGGTGCGAACCATCTGGCTGGAGCGAGACGGGGAGAGGTGTCAAGTGACGCTGGGACGCGGGCCTCAGAACAACAGGGTTGTGGGTGGATGGGTAAAGTTTGCCAAGGAGAACGGGCTGCGCGCGGGCGATGTCTGCCTCCTCGAGCGGCTGAGGCACTGCAAGGAGTGCACGATGAGGGTCCACATCGTCCGCCGTGTAAAGCGTGCCGGTTGATCAACGGTAGCGTTCATTCTGTTTTCACCGATCCTTTGCGTCGTCGTTAAGACTTTAAGAAGAAGAAGATGCTGTTGTTCACTCAGTTTAGTCGTTGGAGGTCCTTGTTAGTTTGTTAGGGGTAACGCCGGCGAGTCGCCGTGATGAATTTCAGTTGAGTGGACCTAGTTTGTGGCACAGCAGATGCTGGCATATGTGTCTGGGTATGGATTGTGTTTTGGATCTTCGATGCTGGCCGGCCTCTTCCGTTTGTTATTTTATTTTATTATTTATTATTACCTTCTCATTTTTGCCTGGGTTGGGATTCATCCTTTGCATTTTCCTTGGTATCTTCAGTTTAAGATTTCTTTGCATAGTTAACACCAACGAGCTGGTTGAGTGTAGATCAGTACATGTTCCCTGGTAAAAGCTTGGAAGAATTGAGAGAAGAACTACAGGTTGCTCTGAGGAGCGGCATGTGCTCCGTGGGGCTGGCTTGCTCGCGTCAGGTTGGGTCCGGCTGACGGTGTCCTTGGGCCCTGGCCGGGTTGCGTCGCCAGCGCGAGCCTCGTGCGTGTAGTTTGCCCGGCTATGCGTCGGGAGAAGCGGCCGGTCGGTTCCGTTCATACCGTCACCCTGGGCGATCGGTTATTTTGGTTCGGGTTCTTTTTTAAAAAAGATTTTTTTCGGTTTGGGTAATTTGGGTACTCAAAAATAGGAACTGTTATTTTTTCTGCCGAAAAAATTCCCGAGCCCAACCTGAATTTTCGGTTCGGGTAATTCAGGTACCAAAAAAATCCGAAATATTCAGAGCATACATCAGCTTTTGATATGAATAATTCGGGCAATAAGGGTATTTCGGGTAGTATGGGTAACATAACAGTGCAATAATAGCCTGAAAAATTCGGATAGTATGGGTATTTCGGGTTTTATATACTAGAATCTGAACCCTAACCTGAAAATGGAATAGCCAGGAAATGAGAACCGAACCCTAATCCGAGACCTGAATTACCCGACAATTCGGGTAAATTACTCGACAATTCGGGTAATTCGGTTCAGTTCGGGTTCGGGTTAGGGTACCCAAACGCCCGGTGTGACATACCCGGCTGTGTACAGGTGTGCCGACCTCCCTTCATGCGCGCCGACTTGCTCGTTTGAGAGGCGTTTGTCAGGGTTCTTCGCCCACCCAGGCACGAGGAGCTTACGTGGCTTCGGCTCAATTTTTGGCGGTTAGTGCTGTCGTCGGGTGGGCCCTTGGGTGTGATCTGTCGGTTTGTTCTAGTATATAATGGGGTGGCTTTTTTTTTCTCCCTGCTTGCCTCACGCCTCACCCTCTTCTCCTTGCGGTCGGCGGCATGTTAGCTTCTCGTGGTATGCCAGGTCTTTCTTCGTGTTTTCTCTACCGTCGCTTTGGGGGTCGTCCCCCCCCCCCTTTCACTGGCTATCGGGAGTCCGGTGTCGTGGTTCTAAGTCTGACAGTACGAGTAGGGGGTACGAATGGGGAGGCAAGGCCTTAGCTATGGTGGAGTTGTACACAAGGTGTTTACGAGTTCAGGCCCTTCTCGGAGGAAGTAACAGCCCTACGTCTCGGTGCCCGGAGGCGGTCGACTGGTATGTGTATATGTGTGTTACAAAGATGCGAACCCCTGTACTGGAGGAGGGGGTGGCTTATATAGTGCGCCAGGACCCCAGCCATGCTCCACGTTACCAAGGGTTCAATGTACATTAAGGCAGGCATTACTGATAACGCATACAGTAAAGAATAATTAAGGCATTCACTACGGCGAGTAAATACCAGACCGTTATTGTCCTAAGGGACCCTTGACCTTCGGGGGTCGAGTGCCTTGGATTGGCCGAGTGGAGTTGAGTCGTCTTGTAGATGTCGTTTAGTCGAGTGGGATGTCCTCTTGGGCCTCCTCGGTCGACTGTCCCCGTCATCATAGGTTTTGTCTTTTGTTCTTCTGGGGTAGTGACCTTGGGTGGGGTACCTTGGTCAGGCCTGTGACCCTACCCTAGGTCTGTAACCTCGTCAGTAGCCCCCGAATGGATTGAGACTTGGGCAGGAGAGAGTGCTGAGGAAAGCCCTAGTTCTCGCTCGACGCCCCATGGGGTAGTCTTTTCTGGGCTTAGGGACTAGGCTGTCCTCTCCAATCTTGTCTTGGTCGCCTTGATCGATTCTGAAACCGTCGAGTGTGTTGATTGCGTCTTCCGTCGACTGAACTTTGCGCTGGGCGTCGGGTGTCGTTGGCGTGCGCAGTTTTCGGCGGGCTCGGTTGCCTTTTGGCCGCCGGATTCCACGGGATCTCGAAATTTGGGGAAGCGCGAGGGGCGGGACGCGCCGCAGCAATCGGGCGGATATGCTCGGGACACCTCGATCCTCGTGCCACCTTTTTCGCCACGTATTGCGTCTGCGTCTGCTGCGGGATTTGATAAGATCGCTCGAGGCCACCGGTCAGCCACTCGACCGGGGCGCTATAAGTGCGCGCCGAGCCCGAAGCGGGAGCATTGTGCGCCCATTCCTTCTTCTTTCGCCTCTGCCTCTCTGCCGTGCCTCTGCTCCTTCTCGCCTTTCTCCACAGCAACCACCGGCGCGCGTGCCATGGGCAAGGACAAGACCGCGGCGATGGAGCGTTCAAAGAAGGCGGCGACGGGGAAGGAGAGGCGGTCCGGTCGGAGCGGATTGTCGTCGAGGTCTGGGGTCCCTCCTGATTGGATCCAGGGGGATTGGATCTGGTCCACCGTCACGGCGGAGGATCTGGAGGAGCTGGAGTAGGAGGGACTGATCGCTCGCGGCTCCTTGCGGGTGCCGGAGGGCGCGCTCGAGCCTCGGTCGCGGGAGGGCAAGTGCGTCCTCCTCGCGATCCACGTCGACCGAGGTTTCTCCATGCCTCCGCACCCTTTTTTCGTGCTTTCTTGATTTTCTTCGGCACCCAGCTGCATTACTTCATGCCCAATTCCATCGCTTTTCTTTCCGTGTTCGTTTCCATGTGTGAGAACTTCCTCGGCTGCCGGCCGCACTTGGGTTTGTTCAAGCATATCTTTACCTGCCGCTCGCAAACCGTCAAGAAGGCGAACCCGAGCGACGATAAGACGCACGTCCTCCAGGCGTGCGGCGGGCTCGGAATCCAACTTAGGAATAGGAGCGCTCCCCCCCCCCCCATAATCTTTCCGGAGTCGATTCGGGGCTGGCAGTCGACTTGGTTCTACTATAAGGACAGTCCGACCCCGGGTCAGTCGACTGGTCTTCCCCCTTTCTCTCTTGGTCGAGCCATCCAGCCTCCTTCAATGATAGTGGGTAAAGACGAGAGGGCCGAAGTGAACATGTTGGTGGAGCGGGTCGTCCAATTGGTCCGCGAGGGCGTAACAGGGATGGATCTGTTTGAGGTGTACCTCATGCGGAGGATCCAACCGCTCCAGGCTTGGGACCACCCGATGTGGTTGTACTCCGGCACCGACGACTCGTCGCGAGTCCACCCGGAGGCGGCCGACGTGAAGTACGTGGCGCAGTGCCTAAAGTGCATCACGGGGAACAAAGACAACCACAGGGGGTCCGGGAGGGTCCTCCCATTCGACGCTGACCATCTGCCCAATAAGGTTTGTCTTCGGCTCCCGAGTGATGTTTCTGTCTTTGGCTTGTAATTTGTCTTGACGAATCCGAGTGATATTTGGTTAATCTTCCCTTTTTGCAGATCTACACTGAGATGTACTCGCTACCCAACGGGGATTTGGTCCAGGAGGGCGAGGAGGGCGTGGGCGATGCCACCGAGTGGAAGTCGGAGGAGGAGACCGAGGAGGAGAGCGAGGACTACAGCAGCGGGGAGGAAGTCGAGTCACCTCCCCGTGATGAGAGGCAGTCCAAGGGGAAGCATGACCCAGGGGCTGCGCGCCCTCGGACAGGTCCCTCTGGCTCCCAAACGCCCAAGCGCGCTCGCACGGCCACTCCTGACCCCTCTGAGAAGGCACCCCACGGTTACCACCACCAAGCCCCGGAAGGCCCTGCCCAGGATTAAGGTGGATGTCCCCATCGCCTCCACGTAAGTATCATTCGGTTTTGTTTCTTCTGTCTTTTGGAGGTCGACAGTGTCTTCCGTCGATTCATCTTCGAGGGGTTTCTTCAGCACTGCTGCTTCCACGACCTCGATGGACATTGACAAGGGCCGGGACGACGAGGAGACCGCAGATGCCGCGACATCCCGCGCAGGTGCGGGTTATAGATCGTGTCTTGTTTTTTTCGTCGGTTAGGGGTGACGGTCGACTGAACTTCGCTATTGTTTGTCTTGAAGTGCCGCGCCATGTCATAGAGCTTCGAGATGACGATGATGATGTTGATGAGGAGCGCTTGGGAGGGGATCGGCGACGCACATGGAAGATGGGCCGGAAGGCACCTTCTGGCCCGGAGGCCCAGCAGCAGGAAGACGCGGCCCGAGCCACGGTCTCCTTCGCCGACCCCGTGTCGACCGGACGCCCTGCCTCGTCAGCTGGAGGGGCCGTCGACCCAGCGCTTGTCTCGACTGTCGACCCAGCGCCTGCTCCGACCGTCGACCCAGCGCCTGCTCCGGCAGTCGATCCAGTGCCTGCTCTGTCGTCCGTTCTCTTCTCCTCCTACCGCCTCCCGGAGGATCCCGTGGGAGCAGCTCGAGAAGCCGTTCGCCAGGCGGAGTTGATGATGGAGAAGACGAAGGCGGCGTACGAGGCCAGCATGGCTTCTTACGATGCTAGTTCTGCTCTTCGGGCCAACGTCCAGGTTTGTTTTCTCCATTGGTTGGCTTGCTGCACTGGCATAGTCTTTGGCTTTGAGAGAATCTGCTGGTTTGTTCGTAAGATGATGTCACACCCACTGGGTGAGAGTCTTGATGTGTTTGCTTTCAACTTCCCTTGAACTCGAGCGAGACTGATCTTGGTCGAGTGAGAACCGGTGGGGGCACGCTCGATGCACCCACTGGGTGTAGTACCCGAGACCGTGGTCGACTGCTGGCAGTCGGCCATGGTCTGACGATAGAACTTTTCTTCCTTGTTGTTTTTTTGAGCTCGATCCAGACTGATCTTGGTCGAGTGAGAACCGGTGGGGGCACGCTCAGTGCACCCACTGGGTGTAGTCCCCGAGACTGCGGTTGAGTGTTTGACTCGACTGTAGTCTTAGAATCTTGTTTTGTTGTGTTGATGCAGAAATCTTGCGAGTTTGGGGCCATATTTGCAGACCTTGAGAAGAAGCAAATCCAGCTCAATCTCGACTTGCAGCTGGCTCGGGACCATCTGAAGAAGACGCAGGATGATGCGGCCGGTAACTGACGCCCACCATTTGTCGACTGACTTTCATAAATGTGCCTTGTGTTTCCTCATGTTCATCTGTCCAGTGATGTCTTTGGTAGGTCAACTGAAAGCGGCCTTGGAGCAGAAAGATCTCGACCTGGCGGTGGCGCAGCAAGCGGCTCAAGAGAAGGCAGAACTGGCAGCGCAGAAGCTGGCTTCTGTAGGTGCGCTCGAGGCAGAGATCATCAGGCTGAGAGGCTCACTCGACACAGCTAATCAAGAGGTGACTCGACTGAATAATTCCAAGTCTGTCCTGGACGAGAAGTACGAGGCCCTTTTCCAGAAGAGGATTGATCTTGAGGCCTATCTGGGCGACCTTACCAAGAAGTGGTACCTTGTGCTCGAAGGTATGTCTCTTTTGGCTCGGGTTAAGCTGGATCGGTCGACCCATGTTTTGCTTGCTGACTCGACTTACTGTTTCCGGTGCAGAATTATGTCGCAACTTTGAAGAAGAGACTGGGCGGGTCGAGCCCGGCCTGGACCCAGCCAACTCCATCGTGAAGGACGAGGTTTCCATGAACATCTTGAGGCTGGAGTCACGCCTTACTGCTGCCACGGACTATCTGGGACGGCTGAAAGCGGTGATGGCCCGGATCGACACCGCACTCTGGAGGGGAGTTGTGCAAGAGAACGACCTCGAGTCTCTGATGAATCGACTCAACGAGATCTCCATCCGAGTGCAGGAGTGGAAGAAGTCGTCCGCCCGGGGTGGGGCCGATGTGGCGTTGTCTCTGGTCCGCGTGCACTGTAAGGAAGTGAAGGAGAGGAGGCTCGCGGAGCTCAAGGTTGCCAATACGAAGGAGCTTCAGTTCCAGTCGTTCATGGAGACTTTCTTGGAAGCCGCCACTCGTATTGCTAATGGGATCGACCTAGACCAATTCGTTGCGCCCACGAGTCTGCCTCCGCCTGAAGAATGAGCTAACTTTGACACTTTAATTCATTTTGCCTCGGAATGCCGAGTGGTCTTGTAATCGTTAAACTCTGGTGGGCCTGTGGCCCAGGTACTCTTGCCCGAATCTTGCGGGACTTTTATCTGGATTCGACTTTTTGGCTTGCGGCTCTCTTTTGATCGCTTGAATCTTCGAGTCGACGTCTGCAGCTAAGCCCTCGAGTGAGAGGATTGCTCTTCACTCGGAGTGAGCGTTTGAAACTTAGGCGAGTCCCGGGGTCGCAGCTAAGACCCCGAGTGAGAGGGTTGCTCTTCACTCGGAGTGGATGTTTGAAACTTAGGCGATTCCAAGCTACGTTGTATTTGTGGCAGAGCTCGGAAGACAATGCCGCATTATACTTATGACGCAGCTCGGAGGACCGCAGCTAAGCCCCCGAGTGAGAGGGTTGCTCTTCACTCGAAGTGAGCGTTTGAAACTTAGGCGAGTCACGGGTGTTGGGGAACGTAGCAGAATTCAAAAAAATTCCTACGCTTCACCAAGATCAATCTAAGGAGTCATCTAGCAACGAGCATAAAGGAGTGCATCTACATACCCTTTGTAGATCGCGAGCGGAAGCGTTCGAAGGAACGTGGATGATGGAGTCGTACTCGTCGTGATCCTCGTCACCGATGATCCCAGCGCCAAACGGAAGGCACCTCCACGTTCAACACACGTACGGCACAGCGACGTCTCCTCCTTCTTGATCCAGCAAGGAGGGAGGAGAGGTTGATGGAGATCCAGCAGCACGACGGCGTGGTGGTGGATGCAACGGGAAAAGCTGCAGGTCTTCGCCGAGACCCTGCGGGAGGAGTAGGAGATGTAACGGGGGGGAGAGGCGCCAGGGGCTGAGGTGCGGCTGCCCTCTCTCCCCCCACTATATATAGGGGGCCAGGGGGGCGCCAGCCCTAGGAGATCCAATCTCCTAGGGGGGCGGCGGCCAAGGGGGGTGGCTTGCCCCCCAAGCCTAAGGGGGCGCCCCCACCCCTAGGGTTTCAACCTTAGGCGCATGGGGGGAGGCCCATGGGGGGGTGCTCCAGCCCACTAGGGGCTGGTCCCCCTCCCCCTACGGCCCACGGGGCCCTCCGGGATGGGTGGCCCCACCCGGTGGACCCCCGGGACCCTTCCGGTGGTCCCGGTACACTACCGGTGACCCCCGAAACTCTCCTGATGGCCGAAACTGGACTTCCTATATATCATTCTTTACCTCCGGACCATTCTGGAACTCCTCGTGACGTCCGGGATCTCATCCGGGACTCCGAACAACATTCAGGTTTCCGTGTGCTTATATCTCTACAACCCTAGTGTCACCGAACCTTAAGTGTGTAGACCCTACGGGTTCCGGAGACACGCAGACATGACCGAGACGACTCTCCGGTCAATAACCAACAGCGGGATCTGGATACCCATGTTGGTTCCCACGTGTTCCTCGATGATCTCATCGGATGAACCACGATGTCAAGGATTCACTTAATCCCGTATGTTATTCCCTTTTTCTATTGGTACGGTACTTGCCCGAGATTCGATCGTCGGCATACCGATACTGTCAGGGATATTACTAGCAAGTATGAACCGGCTAGTGTAAACCGGCTTATTATAATTGTATGGTTGTAATATTCAGTAAAGGCTACGGCCCATGAGTTCTTAGGGCCCATGTATAGAGTTACGATTTTAAACCGCATGATGATGTAACTTAAGGAATAAGGAAGAAAGAACAGAGACCGAGGCGGACACAAGTATGAGCCGGCCTCGGGACTCTGTAAACCGGACTAGGCGTCGCCTCTCTATATAAAGGGACGACCCGGCGACGGTTCAGGGACAAGCAAGAATCAATCCGTCGAGACTACAGGCAAGCGATCCGCTCCCTGTAATCCGGCGCCCAAGCAATACCAAACCAACTAGACGTAGGCTTTTACCTTCATCGAAGGGGCCGAACTAGTATAAACCCTCTATGTACTTTGTGTGCTATGAACCCCTTCAAGCTAACCCGTGCGATGGTTCCATCATCAAGTCCGTTAAACCGGACATCTGCCGTGCTAATTCCACGACAGATACCTTGTTCAATCTCGTCATGGCAAGTCTCTTTACTCGTTCCGTAATCCATCATCCCGTGACTAACTCCTTAGTAACATTGAGCTCATTATGATGATGTCTTACCGAGTGGGCCCAGAGATACCTCTCCATCATACGGAGTGACAAATCCCAGTCTCGGTTCGTGCCAACCCAACAGACACTTTCGGAGATACCGTTGCGTACCTTTATGGCCACCCAGTTACGTTGTGACGTTTGGCACACCCAAAGTATTCCTACGATATCCGGGAGTTGCACAACTTCATGGTCTAAGGAACAAATACTTGACACTGGAAAAGCTTAAGCATTACGAACTACACGATCTCGTGCCAGGCTTAGGATTGGGTTTTGTCCATCACATCATTCTCCTAATGATGTGATCCCGTTATCAATGACATCCAATGTCCATGGTCAGGAAACCGTGACCATCTGTTGATCAACGAGCTAGTAACTAGAGGCTTACCAGGGACACGTTGTGGTCTATGTATTCACACATGTATCGTTGTTTCCGTATAATACAATTCAAGCATGAATAACAGACAATTATCATGAACAAGGAAATATAATAATAATCCTTTTATTATTGCCTCTAGGGCATATTTCCAACAGTCTCCCACTTGCACTAGAATCAATAATCTAGTTACATTGTGATGAATCGAACACCCATAGAGTTCTGGTATTGATCATGTTTTGCCCATGGAAGAGGTTTAGTCAATGGATCTGCGACATTTAGATCCGTATGCACTTTACAAATATCTATGTCTCCATCTTGAACATAATTCCGGATGGAGTTGAAACGGCGCTTGATGTGCTTGGTCTTCTTGTGAAACCTGGGCTCCTTGGCAATGGCAATAGCTCCAGTGTTGTCACAGAAGAGAGTCATCGGGCTTGATGCGCTTGGAATGACTCCTAGGTCGGTGATGAACTCCTTCATCCAGACTCCTTCTTGCGCTGCTTCGCAAGCAGCTATGTACTCCGCTTCACATGTAGAATGCGCCACGACGCTCTGCTTGCAACTACACCAGCTGACTGCTCCACCATTCAAAATATACACGTATCCGGTTTGTGACTTGGAGTCATCCAGATCTGTGTCGAAGCTAGCATCGACGTAACCCTTTATGACGAGCTCTACGTGACCTGCATAAACGAGAAACATATCCTTAGTCATCTTCAGGTACTTCAGGATTTTCTTGACCGATGTCCAGTGTTCCATACCGGGATCACTTTGGTACCTCCCTACCAAACTTATGGCAAGGTTCACATCAGGTCTGGTACACAGCATGGCATACATAATAGAGCCTATGGCTGAGGCATAGGGGATGACACTCATCTTCTCTCTATCTTCTGCCGTGGTCGGGGACTGAGCCGTGCTCAATCTCATACCTTGCAAAACAGGCAAGAACCCCTTCTTGGACTGATCCATATTGAACTTCTTCAATATCTTGTCAAGGTATGTGCTTTGTGAAAGACCAATGAGGTGTCTTGATCTATCTCTATAGATTTTGATGCCTAATATGTAAGCAGCTTCTCCAAGGTCCTTCATTGAAAAACTCTTATTCAAGTAGGCCTTTATGCTCTCCAAGAATTCTATATCATTTCCCATCAGCAATATGTCATCCACATATAATATGAGAAATGCTACAGAGCTCCCACTCACTTTCTTGTAGATACAGGCTTCTCCCCAAGTCTGTATAAAGCCAAACGCTTTGATCACATCATTAAAGCGAATATTCCAACTCCGAGATGCTTGCACCAGCCCGTAGATCGAGCGCTGGAGCTTGCATACCTTCTTAGCATTCTCTGGATCGACAAAACCTTCCGGCTGCATCATATACAGCTCTTCCTTGAGGAAGCCATTAAGGAATGCCGTTTTGACGTCCATTTGCCATATCTCATAATCATATAATGCGGCAATTGCTAACATGATTCGGACTGACTTCAGCATCGCTACGGGAGAGAAAGTCTCGTCGTAGTCAATCCCTTGAACTTGTCAATAACCCTTAGCGACAAGCCGAGCCTTATAGATGGTCACATTACCATCCGCGTCTGTCTTCTTCTTAAATATCCATTTATTTTCTATGGCGTGCCGATCATCGAGCAAGTCCACCAAAGTCCATACTTTGTTTTCATACATGGATCCTATCTCGGATTTCATGGCTTCAAGCCATTTATTGGAATCCGGGCCCGCCATCGCTTCTTCATAGTTCGAAGGTTCACCGTTGTCTAACAACATGATTTCCATGACAGGGTTACCGTACCACTCTGGTGCGGAACGTGTCCTTGTGTACCTTCGAAGTTCTGTAGTAACTTGATCTGTTTCTTCATGATCATCATCATTAACTTCCTCCCTTGTCGGTGCAGGCACCTCAGGAACAATTTCCTGCGCTGCGCTACTTTCCGGTTCGGGAGGGGTGACTGTCACCTCATCAAGTTCTACTTTCCTCCCACTCACTTCTTTCGAGAGAAACTCTTTCTCCAGAAAGGATCCATTCTTGGCAACAAAGACCTTGCCTTCGGATTTGAGGTAGAAGGTGTACCCAATCGTTTCCTTTGGGTATCCTATGAAGACGCATTTTTCTGATTTGGGTTCGAGCTTTTCAGGTTGAAGTTTCTTGACATAAGCATCGCAACCCCAAACTTTCAGAAATGACAGCTTAGGTTTCTTGCCAAACCAAAGTTCATACGGTGTCGTCTCAACGGATTTCGAAGGAGCCCTATTTAAAGTGAATGCGGCAGTCTCTAAAGCATAACCCCAAAAAGATAGCGGTAAGTCGGTGAGAGACATCATAGATCGCACCATGTCCAACAGAGTACGATTTCGACGTTCGGACACACCATTACGCTGAGGTGTTCCGGGCGGTGTCAATTGTGAAACAATTCCACAGTTCCTTAGGTGCGTGCCAAATTCGTGACTTAAATATTCACCCCGACGATCCAATCGTAAGAACTTTATTTTTCTGTCATGTTGATTCTCAACCTCATTATGAAAATCCTTGAACTTTTCAAAGGTCTCAGACTTGTGTTTCATTAAGTAGACATACCCATATCTACTCAAGTCATCTGTGAGGGTGAGAACATAAGGATAGCCTCCGCGAGCCTCAACACTCATTGGACCGCACACATCGGTATGTATGATTTCCAATAAGTTGGTTGCTTGCTCCATTGTTCCGGAGAATGGAGTCTTGGTCATCTTGCCCAAGAGGCATGGTTTGCATGTGTCAAATGATTCATAATCAAGAGACTCTAGAAGTCCATCTGCATGGAGCTTCTTCATACGTTTGACACCAATATGACCAAGGCGGCAATGCCACAAGTATGTGGGGACTATCATTGTCAACTTTACATATTTTGGCATTCACACTATGAATATGTGTATCATCACGTTCGAGATTCATCAAAAATAAACCATTGACCAGCGGGGCATGACCATAAAACATATCTCTCAAATAAATAGAACAACCATTATTCTCGGATTTAAATGAGTAGCCATCTCGCATCAAACGAGATCCAGATACAATGTTCATGCTCAAAGCTGGTACTAAATAACAATTATTAAGGTTTAAAACTAATCCCGAGGGTAGATGTAGAGGAAGCGTGCCGACGGCGATCACATCGACCTTGGAACCATTCCCGACGCGCATCGTCACCTCGTCCTTCACCAGTCTCCGCTTATTCCACAGCTCCTGTTTTGAGTTACAAATGTGAGCAACTGCACCGGTATCAAATACCCAGGAGCTACTACGAGCGCTGGTAAGGTACACATCAATAACATGATTATCACATATACCTTTGACGTTGCTGGCCTTCTTGTCTGCTAAGTATTTGGGGCAGTTCCGCTTCCAGTGACCTGTTCCCTTGCAATAAAAGCACTCAGTCTCAGGCTTGGGTCCATTCATTGGCTTCTTTCCGGCAACTGGCTTACCAGGTGCGACAACTCCTTTGCCGTCCTTCTTGAAGTTCTTCTTACCCTTGCCCTTCTTGAACTTAGTGGTTTTATTCACCATCAACACTTGATGCTCTTTCTTGATCTCCACCTCCGCTGATTTCAGCATTGAATATACCTTGGGAATGGACTTCTCCATCCCTTGCATATTGAAGTTCAACACGAAGCTCTTGTAGCTAGGTGGGAGCGACTGAAGGATTCTGTCAACGACCGCTTCATCTGGGAGATTCATCCCCAACTGAGACAAGCGGTTGTGCAACCCAGACAACTTGAGTATGTGCTCGCTGACAGAACTGTTTTCCTCCATCTTACAGCTGTAGAATGCGTTGGAGACGTCATATCTCTCAACTCGGGCATGAGCGTGGAAAACCATTTTCAGCTCTTGGAACATCTCATATGCTCTGTGGTGCTCGAAACGCTTTTGGAGCCCCGATTCTAAGCTGTAGAGCATCCGCACTGAACCAGGGAGTAATCATCACAACCCGACTGCCAAGCATTCATAACATCTTGGATTGCCGGGGCGGGAGCATCACCAAGCGGTGCTTCTAGGACATAAGTTTTCTTGGCAGCTATGAGGATGATCCTTAGGTTACGGACCCAGTCCGTATAGTTGCTACCATCGTCTTCCAGCTTGGATTTCTCTAGGAACGCGTTGAAGTTGAGGGTGACATGAGCGTGGGCCATTTGATCTACAAGACATATTGTAAAGAATTTAGACTAAGTTCATGACAATTAAGTTCATCTAATCAAAATTAATGAACTCCCACTCAGATTGACATCTCTCTAGTCATCTAAGTGATACATGATCCGAATCGACTAGCCCGTGTCCGATCATCACGTGAGACGGACTAGTCATCAACGGTGAACATCTTCATGTTGATCGTATCTTCTATACGACTCATGTTCGACCTTTCGGTCTTCCGTGTTCCGAGGCCATGTCTATACATGCTAGGCTCGTCAAGTGAACCCTAAGTGTATTGCGTGTGTAAATATGGCTTACACCCGTTGTATGCGAACGTTAGAGCCTATCACACCCGATCATCACGTGGTGCTTCGAAACAACGATCCTTAGCAACGGTGCACAGTTAGGGGGAACACAATTCTTGAAATTTTCAGTGAGAGATCATCTTATTTACTACCGTCGTTCTAAGTAAACAAGATGCATAAACATGATAAACATCACATGCAATCAAATAAAGTGACATGATATGGCCAATATCATTTTGCTCCTTTGATCTCCATCTTCGGGGCACCATGATCATCTTTGTCACCGGCATGACACCATGATCTCCATCATCATGATCTCCATCATCGTGTCTTCATGAAGTCGTCTCGCCAACTATTACTTCTACCACTATGGCTAACGTTTAGCAATAAAGTAAAGTAATTACATGGCGTTATTCAGTGACACGCAGGTCCTACAATAAATAAGACAACTCCTATGGCTCCTGCCGGTTGTCATTTTCATCGACATGCAAGTCGTGATTCCATATTACAAGAACATGATCAATCTCGTACATCACATATATCATTCATCACATCTTCTTGGCCATATCACATAACATAGCACATGCTGCAAGAACAAGTTAGACATCTTTTAATTGTTGTTGCAAGTTTTTTACGTGGCTTCTATAGGTTTCTAGCAAGAACGTTTCTTACCTACGCCAAAACCACAACGTGATATGTCAATTTCTATTTACCCTTCATAAGGACCCTATTCATCGAATCCGATCCAACTAAAGTGGGAGAGACAGACACCCGCCAGCCACCCTATGCAACAAGTGCATGTCAGTCGGTGGAACCAGTCTCACGTAAGCGTACGTGTAAGGTCGGTCCGGGCCGCTTCATCCCACGATGCCGCCGAATCAAGATTGGACTAGTAACGGCAAGAGAATTGAACAAAATCAACGCCCACAACTTGTTTGTGTTCTACTCGTGCAAGATGCTACGCAAAGACCTAGCTCAGATGCCACTGTTGGGGAACGTAGCAGAATTCAAAAAATTTCCTACGCTTCACCAAGATTAATCTAAGGAGTCATCTAGCAACGAGCATAAAGGAGTGCATCTACATACCCTTTGTAGATCGCGAGCGGAAGCGTTCGAAGGAACGTGGATGATGGAGTCGTACTCGTCGTGATCCTCGTCACCGATGATCCCAGCGCCAAACGGACGGCACCTCCGCGTTCAACACACATACGGCACAGCGACGTCTCCTCCTTCTTGATCCAGCAAGGAGGGGAGGAGAGGTTGATGGAGATCCAGCAGCACGACGGCGTGGTGGTGGATGCAACGGGAAAAGCTGCAGGGCTTCGCCGAGACCCTGCTAGAGTAGTAGGAGATGTAACGGGGGGAGGCGCCAGGGGCTGAGGTGCGGCTGCCCTCTCTCTCCCCCCCCACTATATATAGGGGGCCAGGGGGGCGCCGGCCCTAGGAGATCCAATCTCCTAGGGGGGCGGAGGCCAAGGGGGGTGGCTTGCCCCCCAAGCCTAAGGGGGGCGCCCCCATCCCTAGGGTTTCAACCCTAGGCGCATGGGAGGAGGCCCATGGGGGGTGCGCCAGCCCACTAGGGGCTGGTCCCCCTCCCCCTACGGCCCACGGGGCCCTCCGGGATGGGTGGCCCCACCCGGTGGACCCCCGGGACCCTTCCGGTGGTCCCGGTACACTACCGGTGACCCCCGAAACTCTCTCGATGGCCGAAACTGGACTTCATATATATCATTCTTTACCTCCGGACCATTCCGGAACTCCGACCCATATCATCTTGACTTCGTTTTGCTTCCCCTCTTTTTTTAAGAATACCGAGTCGGGTTCTTCTCCTACCAGTATCGAATAGAACATGCTGCGGGAATTTTTCTTCTAGCTCGACACAAAATCGAGAGAAAAAAAGTTGTCTTTTGGGCAAACAAAATTGGAAGGAAGAAAATTTCTTTTTTATTTTTATTTAAGAACTACTTGAATTTTTCAGCGATTTGGGATCCTCATTTTGGTCAACCCGCTGTGGAAGCCTTTACTCGAGGAGGTGCTGTTGGTCCTCGTGACGTCCGGGATCTCATCCGGGACTCCGAACAACATTCGGGTTTGCGTGTGCATATATCTCTACAACCCTAGCGTCACCGAACCTTAAGTGTGTAGACCCTACGGGTTAGGGAGACACGCAGACATGACCGAGACGACTCTCCGGTCAATAACCAACAGCGGGATCTGGATACCCATGTTGGTTCCCACGTGTTCCTCGATGATCTCATCGGATGAACCACGATGTCAAGGATTCACTGAATCCCGTATGTTATTCCCTTTGTCTATCGGTACGGTACTTGCCCGAGATTCGATCGTCGGTATACCGATACCTTGTTCAATCTCGTCATGGCAAGTCTCTTTACTCGTTCCGTAATCCATCATCCCGTGACTAACTCCTTAGTCACATTGAGCTCATTTTGATGATGTCTTACCGAGTGGGCCTAGAGATACCTCTCCATCATACGGAGTGACAAATCCCTGTCTCGGTTCGTGCCAACCCAACAGACACTTTCGGAGATACCCGTTGCGTACCTTTATGGCCACCTAGTTACGTTGTGACGTTTGGCACACACAAAGTATTCCTACGGTATCCGGGAGTTGCACAACCTCATGGTCTAAGGAACAAATACTTGACACTGGAAAAGCTTAAGCATTACGAACTACACGATCTCGTGTTAGGCTTAGGATTGGGTCTTGTCCATCACATCATTCTCCTAACGATGTGATCCCGTTATCAATGACATCCAATGTCCATGGTCAGGAAACCGTGACCATCTGTTGATCAACGAGCTAGTAACTAGAGGCTTACCAGGGACACGTTGTGGTCTATGTATTCACACATGTATCGCTGTTTCCGTACAATACAATTCAAGCATGAATAACAGACAATTATCATGAACAAGGAAATATAATAATAATCCTTTTATTATTGCCTCTAGGGCATAATTCCAATAACGGGGTCGCAGGTAAGCCCCCGAGTGAGAGGGTTGCTTTTCACTCGGAGTGGATGTTTGTAACTTAGGCGATTCCAAGCTACGTTGTATTTGTGGCGGAGCTCGGAATACAGGGCCACATCATACTTATGACGCACCTAGGAGGACCGTAGCTAAGCCCCCGAGTGAGAGGGTTGCTCTTCACTCGAAGTGAGCGTTTGAAACTTAGGCGAGTCACGGGGTCGCAGCTAAGCCCCCGAGTGAGAGGGTTGCTTTTCACTTGGAGTGGATGTTTGTA
>LR738712.1:65298847-65330607 GCA_902687465.1 Secale cereale
TTCACTCGGAGTGGATGTTTGTAACTTAGGCGATTCCAAGCTACGTTGTATTTGTGGTGGAGCTCGGAAGACGGAGCCACATTATACTTATGACGCAGCTCGGAGGACCGCAGCTAAGCCCCCGAGTGAGAGGGTTGCTCTTCACTCAGAGTGAGCGTTTGAAACTTAGGCGATTCCAAGCTACGTTGTATTTGTGGTGGAGCTCGGAAGACGGAGCCACATTATACTTATGACGCAGCTCGGAGGACCGCAACTAAGCCCCCGAGTGAGAGGGTTGCTCTTCACTAGGAGTGAGCGTTTGAAACTTAGGCGAGTCACGGGGTCGCAGCTAAGCCCCCGAGTGAGAGGGTTGCTCTTTACTCGGAGTGGATGTTTGAAACTTAGGCGAATCGGGTTCGCATATAAGCACCCACTGGGGGATTTTGAAGACAAGCGTTTTTAGAAAGCATCAATCATTAAAGGACCATTGCTAACTTGTCTTTGAAACAAATCGGGAAATCTTTATTACAACTCGGCCGTCGAGTGTCTCAACTGTAGAAGCGGAAGAGCAGGTCCGCGTTCCACGAACGAGGTTCGTCTTTCTTCTTGGCGACATTGTCGAGGTGCTATGCTCCGTTGTGGAGTACCTTGGTGATGATGAATGGACCTTCCCAGGCCGGGGCGAGCTTGTGTGGACGTTTCTGATGCACTCGAAGGACCAGGTCTCCTTCCTGGAATGCTCGGCTTCAGACGTTGCGAGCATGGAATCGACGCAGGTCCTGCTGATAGATGGTCGACCGGATCAGGGCCATCTCTCTTTCCTCTTCCAAAAGGTCGACTGCATCCTGACGAGCCTGCTCTGCCTCGGCTTCGGAGAAGAGTTCCACTCTAGGGGCGTTGTGCAATAAGTCGCTTGGCAACACAGCTTCGGCTGCATAGACCATGAAGAAAGGGGTACGGCCAGTCGACCGGTTTTGAGTTGTCCTCAGACCCCATAAGACAGATGGTAGTTCAGTTACCCAAGCCCCAGCGGCATGCTTAAGATCGCGCATGAGCCGCGACTTTAGGCCTTGGAGAATCAAACCATATGCTCTTTCTGCCTGTCCATTTGACTGCGGATGCGCCACGGAGGCGTAGTCGTCTCGTGTTCCTTGAGAAGCACAGAAAGCTCTGAATTCATCAGAGTCAAAGTTGGAGCCGTTGTATGTGATGATGTTGTGGGGAACTCCATATCTGAATATCAATTCCCTGATGAAGCTGATGGCGGTGCTCGACTCGAGGTTCTTGATGGGCTTGGCCTCAATCCATTTGGTGAACTTGTCGACTGCCACGAGTAGGTGGGTGAATCCGCTTCTGCCTATTCTAAAGGGGCCGACCATGTCCAAGCCCCAGACAACAAAGGGCCAGACTAGCGAAATGGTCTTCAAGGCGGACGCCGGCTTGTGGGACATGTTGGAGTAGAACTGGCAACCTGCGCACTTGTCCACAATATCCTTGGCCATCTCGTTGGCGCGGGGCCAGTAAAACCCGGCTCGGTATGCTTTGGCCACTATGGTCCGAGAGGAAGCGTGGTGGCCACAAGTTCCCGAGTGAATTTTGTCCAGGATCAATCCACCTTCCTCTGGAGTGATGCAGCGCTGAGCGATTCCGGTGACGCTTTCTCTGTAGAGCTGACCCTGAATGACAGTGAACGACTTGGATCGGCGGACGATCTGGCATGCTTCCTCCTCATCTTCCGGGAGCTCTTGCCTGAGCAGATACGATATATATGGCACAGTCCAGTCTGGCGTAATCACTAGGACCTCCATGAGCAGGTCGACCACAGCAGGTACTTCGACTTCAGTCGGATCTGACGCACTGACTGGCTGTGGGGGCTCTTCCGTGAAGGGGTCTTCTTTGACAGAAGGGGTGTGCAGATGCTCCAGGAACACATTCTTGGGTATAGGCCTCCGAGTCGACCCAATTTTTGCGAGGTCATCGGCCAGTTGATTCTTGGCTCTGGGCACATGATGGAGCTCTAAGCCTTCAAACTTCTTTTCAAGCTTCCGCATTGCACTGCAATAACTGGTCATTGCCAGGCTCCTGACGTCCCATTCCTTCATCACTTGGTTCACCACTAAGTCAGAGTCGCCATAAACCATCAAGCGACGGACGCCGAGTGAGATGGCCATGCGCAACCCGTACAAAAGTGCTTCGTACTCAGCTTCATTGTTCGATGAGTCAAAGTGGATATGAAGGACGTAACTGAGCTTGTCGCCCCTCGAGAAACCAGGACCACGCCTGCGCCGGATCCGTTCAGCATCTTGGATCCATCGAAGAACATAGTCCAGTGGTCCGACCGAACTTGAGTTGGCAGTTCTTGTTCTATCCACTCGGCCACAAAATCTGCTATAGCCTGAGACTTGATGGCTTTCTTCGCTTCAAACTTGATATCTAACGGAAGAAGTTTAGTCTCCCATTTCGCCACTCGACCGGTTGTGTCTCGGTTGTTCAGGATCTCTGACAGCGGGGCATCGCTGACGACTGAGATTGTATGGTCCGAAAAGTAATGGGCAACCTTTTTTGCAGTCAAGTAAATCCCGTACACAAGCTTTTGGTAATGTGGATACCTTTGCTTGGAGGGAGTCAAAACTTCGGATATGTAATAGACCGGACGTTGGACCTTGTATGCCTTGCCCTCTTCTTCCCGCTCGACCGTGAGTACAGTACTGACAACTTGTCCGGTGGCTGCAATGTACAGAAGAAGAGGCTCTCCGCTGACTGGGGCAGCGAGCACCGGCTGGGTCGACAGCGGGGCTTTGAGCTCTTCAAACGCTGCTTCGGCTTCAGAATTCCACTCGAACTTGTCTGATTTCTTCATGAGTCGGTAGAGAGGCAGTGCCTTCTCACCAAGACGAGAAATAAATCGACTCAATGCGGCCAAGCAACCAGTAAGCTTCTGGACGTCGTGTATACGCTCGGGGCATTTCATTCGGAGGATGGTGCTGACCTTCTCTGGGTTGGCGTCGATTCCCCGTTCGGAAGCGAGAAAACCGAGCAACTTGCCACCAGAAACTCCAAATGTACACTTTGATGGATTGAGCTTGATATCATAGCTTCTCAGGTTTGCGAATGTCTCAGTGAGGTCGGTCAGCAGGTCGGAACCTTTCGTGACTTGACCACAATGTCGTCCATGTATGCCTCAATGTTCCGACTGATTTGCTTTATTAAGCACTTCTGGATCATGCGCATGAAGGTAGCGCCGGTATTTTTGAGACCGAAAGGCATGGTGACATAACAGAAACACCCGAAGGGGGTGATGAAAGCTGTCTTGATTTCATCGGGTCCGAACAGACGGATCTGATGGTACCCGGAATACGCGTCCAGAAAGGACAAACGTTCACATCCCGCAGTCGAGTCGACTATCTGATCGATGCGGGGAAGAGGAAAATGATCCTTCGGGCAGGCCCGATTGATGTGCTTGAAATCGATGCACATGCGGAGAGACTTGTCCTTCTTGGGGACCATGACGACATTGGCGAGCCACTCGGAGTGGTAAATCTCGTGGATAAACTCAGCTGCCAGGAGCCGAGCCACTTCCTCGCCAATTGCGTTTCGCTTCTCCGCAGCGGACCGACGGAGATGTTCCTTCACAGGTTTTACCTTCGGGTCGACTCGCAAATAGTGCTCAGTGTTGGAAATATGCCCTAGAGGCAATAATAAAAGGATTATTATTATATTTCCTTGTTCATGATAATTGTCTGTTATTCATGCTTGAATTGTATTGTACGGAAACAACGATACATGTGTGAATACATAGACCACAACGTGTCCCTGGTAAGCCTCTAGTTACTAGCTCGTTGATCAACAGATGGTCACGGTTTCCTGACCATGGACATTGGATGTCATTGATAACGGGATCACATCATTAGGAGAATGATGTAATGGACAAGACCCAATCCTAAGCCTAGCACGAGATCGTATAGTTCGTAATGCTTAAGCTTTTCCAGTGTCAAGAATTTATTCCTTAGACCATGAGGTTGTGCAACTCACGGATACCGTAGGAATACTTTGGGTGTGCCAAACGTCACAACGTAACTGGGTGGCTATAAAGGTACGCAACGGGTATCTCCGAAAGTGTCTGTTGAGTTGGTGCGAACCGAGACTGGGATATTGTCACTCCATATGACGGAGATGAAGGAAATATGCCCTAGAGGCAATAATAAAGATGTTATTTGTATTTCCTTATATCATGATAAATGTCTTTTATTCATGCTAGAATTGTATTAACCGAAAACCTAGTACATGTGTGGATACATAGACAAAACAGTATGTCCCTAGTATGCCTCTACTAGACTAGCTCATTGATCAAAGATGGTTATGTTTCCTAGCCATAGACATGAGTTGTCATTTGATCAACGGGATCACATCATTAGGAGAATGATGTGATGGACTAGACCCATCCGTTAGCATAGCACTATGATCGTTTAGTTTTACTGCTATTGCTTTCTTCATGACTTATACATGTTCCTATGACTATGAGATTATGCAACTCCCGAATACCGTAGGAACACCTTGTGTGCTATCAAACGTCACAACGTAACTGGGTGATCATAAAGATGCTCTACAGGTGTATCCGAAAGTATTCGTGGTGTTGGCATAGATCAAGATTAGGATTTGTCACTCCGAGTGTCGGAGAGGTATCTCTGGGCCCTCTCGGTAACACACATCATAATAAGCCTTGCAAGCAAAAGACTAATGAGTTAGTCACGAGATGATGTGTTACAGAACGAGTAAAGAGACTTGCCGGTAACGAGATTGAACTAGGTATAGAGATACCGACGATCGAATCTCGGGCAAGTAACATACCAATGACAAAAGGAACAACGTATGTTGTTATGCGGTTTGACCGATAAAGATCTTCGTAGAATATGTAGGAGCCAATATGAGCATCCAGGTTCCGCTATTGGTTATTGACCGGAGATGAGTTTCGGTCATGTCTACATAGTTCTCGAACCCGTAGGGTCCGCACGCTTAACGTTTGATGACGATCGGTATTATGAGTTTATGAGTTTTGATGTACCGAAGGTAGTTCGGAGTCCCGGATGAGATCACGGACATGACGAGGAGTCTCGGAATGTCCGAGACATAAAGATTGATATATTGGATGACTATATTCGGACACCGGAAGTGTTCTGGAAAGTTTCGGAATTTACCGGAGTGCCGGGGGGGTTACCGGAACCCCCCGGGGGAATGGTGGGCCCTGGTGGGCCATAGGGGAGAGAGAGGGCAGCAGCCAGGAGGTGGCGCGCCCCCTCCCTAGGAGGAGTCCGAATAGGACAAGGGGAGGGGGGCGCGGCCCCTCTTTCCCTCTCCCTCTCCCCCTCTTTCCTTCCCCCTTCTTCCTTCTTTGGTAGTTCCTACTAGGAATGGGATTGCAATCCTATTCCTAGTAGGATTGCAGCCCTAGCCGCACCATAGAGGGCCGGCCTCCCCCCCTT
The DNA here is from genome assembly GCA_902687465.1 of Secale cereale. Classification (NCBI taxonomy): domain Eukaryota; kingdom Viridiplantae; phylum Streptophyta; class Magnoliopsida; order Poales; family Poaceae; genus Secale; species Secale cereale. Next base: position 65,304,307 of record LR738712.1, read on the forward strand.
GCTCCTTTATATACGGGGGCAGGGGGGCACCCAAAGACACACAAGTTGAATTGTTCTAGCCGTGTGCGGTGCCCCTCTCCACAGAAACACACCTTAGTCATACCGTCGCAGTGCTTAGGCGAAGCCCTACGCCGGTAGATACATCATATCCGTCACCACGCCGTCGCGCTGATGAAACTCTCCCGTGAAGCTTAGCTGGATCAAGAGCTCGTGGGACATCATCAAGCTGAACGTGTGCTGAACGCGGAGGTGCCGTACGTTCGGTGCTTGATCGGTTGGATCGCGAAGAAGTTCGACTACATCAACCGCGTCACTTGACGCTTCCGCTTCCGGTCTACGAGGGTACGTAGACACACTCTTCCCTCTCGTTGCTATGCATCTGGTAGATAGATCTTGCGTGATCGTAGGAAAATTTTAAAATACTACGTTCCCCAACAGTGGCATCATGAGCCAGGTCTATGCGTAGATGATATGCACGAGTAGAACACAATGAGTTGTGGGCGATACTAGTCATACTGCTTACCAGCATGTCATACTTTGCTTCGGCGGTATTGTGAGATGAAGTGGCCCGGACCGACATTACGCGTACGCTTACGCGAGACTGGTTTCACCGTTACGAGCACTCGTTGCCTAAAGGTGACTGGCGGGTGTCTGTCTCTCTCACTTTAGCTGAATCAAGTGTGGCTACGCCCGGTCCTTGTGAAGGTTAAAACATCACATACTTGACGAAACATCGTTGTGGTTTTTGTATGCGTAGGTAAGAACGGTTCTTGCTAAGCCCGTAGCAGCCACGTAAAACTTGCAACAACAAAGTAGAGGACGTCTAACTTGTTTTTGCAGGGCATGTTGTGATGTGATATGGTCAAGACATGATGAGTTATACGGTGTTGTATGAGATGATCATGTTTTGTAATGTTATCGGCAACTGGCAGGAGCCATATGGTTGTCGCTTTATTGTATGAAATGCAATCGCCATGTAATTGCTTTACTTTATCACTAAGCGGTAGCGATAGTCGTAGAAGCAATAGTTGGCGAGACGACAATGATACTACGATGGAGATCAAGGTGTCGCGCCGGTGACGAAGGTGATCATGACGGTGCTTTGGAGATGGAGATCAAAAGCACAAGATGATGATGGCCATATCATGTCACATATTTTGATTGCATGTGATGTTTATCTTATTATGCTTCTTATTTTGCTTAGAATGACGGTAGCATTATAAGATGATCCCTCACTAAATTTCAAAGTATAAGTGTTCTCCCTGAGTATGCACCGTTGCGAAAGTTCATCGTGCCGAGACACCACGTGATGATCGGGTGTGATAAGCTCTACGTTCAAATACAACGGGTGTAAGCCAGTTTTGCACACGCAGAATACTTGGGTTGAACTTGACGAGCTTAGCATATGCAGATATGGCCTCGGAACACTGGAGACCGAAAGGTCGAGCGTGAATCATATAGTAGATATTATCAACATAAGATGTTCACCATTGAAACTACTCCATCTCACGTGATGATCGGACATGGTTTAGTTGATTTGGATCACGTGATCATTTAGATGACCGAAGGGATGTCTATCTAAGTGGGAGTTCTTTAATTAGTATGATTAAATTGAACTTTAATTTATCATGAACTTAGTCCTGATAGTTTTTGCATATCTATGTTGTTGTAGATCAATGGCCCGTGCTACCGTTCCTTTGAATTTTAATGCATTCCTAAAGAAAGCTAAGTTGAAAGATGATGGTAGCAATTACACGGACTGGGTCCGTAACTTGACGATTATCCTCATTGCTGCACAGAAGAATTATGTCCTTGAAGCACCGCTAGGTGACAAGCCCCCTCCCGCTAATGTAGACGCTTTGAACGTCTGGCAGTCGCGGTCTGATGACTACACGATAGTTCAGTGTGCCATGCTTTACGGCTTAGAACCGGGACTTCAACGATGTTTTGAACGTCATGGACCATATGAGATGTTCCAGGAGTTGAAGTTAATATTTCAACTAAATGCCCGGATTGATAAATATGAGATTTCCAATAAGTTCTACAGCTGCAAGATGGAGGAGAATAGTTCTATCAGTGAACACTTGCTCAGAATGTCTGGGTACTACAATCATATGACTCAACTTGGTTGCAAAGTTGACGAGGATAGTGTTATTGATAGAGTTCTTCAATCACTGCCACCAAGCTATAAAGGCTTCGTGATGAACTATAATATGCAAGGGATGCAAAAGACAATTCCCGAGCTCTTCGCTATGCTTAAGGCTGCGGAGGTAGAAATCAAAAAGGAGCATCAAGTGTTGATGGTTAACAAGACCACTAGTTTCAAGAAAAAGGGCAAGGGAAAGAAGGGGAACTTCAAGAAGAATAGCAAGACAGTTGCTACTCCCACGAAGAAACCCAAGTCTGGAGCCAAGCCTGAAACTGAGTGCTTCTACTGCAAGGGGACTGGACACTGGAAGCGGAACTGCCCCAAGTATTTGGCGGATAAGAAGGATGGCAAGGTGAACAAAGGTATATGTGATATACATGTTATTGATGTGTACCTTACTAATGCTCGTAGTAGTACCTGGGTATTTGATACTGGTTCGGTTGCTAATATTTGTAACTCGAAACAGGGACTACGGATTAAACGAAGATTGGCTAAGGACGAGGTGACGATGCGCGTGGGAAATGGTTCCAAAGTCGATGTGATCGCCGTCGGCATGCTACCTCTACATCTACCTTCGGGATTAGTTTTAGACCTAAATAATTGTTATTTGGTGCCAGCGTTGAGCATGAACATTATATCTGGATCTTGTTTGTTGCGAGACGGTTATTCATTTAAATCAGAGAATAATGGTTGTTCTATTTTATGAATAATATCTTTTATGGTCATGCACCCTTAAAGAGTGGTCTATTCTTATTGGATCTCGATTGTAGTGATACACATATTCATAATATTGAAACCAAAAGATGCAAGGTTAATAATGATAGTGCAACTTATTTGTGGCACTGCCGTTTAGGTCATATTGGTGTAAAGCGCATGAAGAAACTCCATAGTGATGGACTTTTGGAATCACTTGATTATGAATCACTTGGTGCTTGCGAACCATGCCTCATGGGCAAGATGACTAAAACTCCGTTCTCCGGAACTATGGAGCGAGCAACAGATTTGTTGGAAATCATACATACTGATGTATGTGGGCCAATGAGTGTTGAAGCTCGCGGCGGGTATCGTTATTTTCTGACCTTCACTGATGATTTGAGCAGATATGGGTATATCTACTTAATGAAGCACAAGTCTGAAACATTTGAAAAGTTCAAAGAATTTCAGAGTGAAGTAGAAAATCATCGTAACAAGAAAATAAAGTTTCTACGATCTGATCGTGGCGGAGAATATTTGAGTTACGAGTTTGGTCTTCATTTGAAACAATGTGGAATAGTTTCACAACTCACGCCACCCGGAACACCACAGCGTAATGGTGTGTCCGAACGTCGTAACCGTACTTTATTGGATATGGTGCGATCTATGATGTCTCTTACCGATTTACCACTATCGTTTTGGGGTTATGCTTTAGAGACAGCTGCATTCACATTAAATAGGGCACCATCTAAATCCGTTGATACGACACCTTATGAACTATGGTTTGGCAAGAAACCAAAGTTGTCGTTTCTTAAAGTTTGGGGCTGCGATGCTTATGTGAAAAAGCTTCAACCTGATAAGCTCGAACCCAAATCAGAGAAATGTGTCTTCATAGGATACCCAAAAGAGACTGTTGGGTACACCTTCTATCACAGATCCGAAGGCAAGATATTCGTTGCTAAGAATGGATCCTTTCTAGAGAAGGAGTTTCTCTCGAAAGAAGTGAGTGGGAGGAAAGTAGAACTTGATGAGGTAATTGTACCTTCTCCTGAATTGGAAAGTAGTACATCACAGAAAATTGTTCCAGTGATTCCTACACCAATCAGTGAGGAAGTTAATGATGATGATCATGAAACTTCAGATCAAGTTTCTGCTGAACGTCGTAGATCAACCAGAGTACGTTCCGCACCAGAGTGGTACGGAACCCAGTTCTGGAAATCATGTTACTAGACCATGATGAACCTACGAACTATGAGGAAGCGATGATGAGCCCAGATTCCGCAAAATGGCTTGAGGCCATGAAATCTAAGATGGGATCCATGTATGAGAACAAAGTGTGGACTTTGGTTGACTTGCCCGATGATCGGCAGGCCATCGAAAATAAATGGATCTTCAAGAGGAAGACCGACGCAGACGGTAATGTTACTGTTTACAAAGCTCGACTTGTTGCGAAAGGGTTTCGACAAGTTCAAGGAGTTGACTACGATGAGACTTTCTCACCTGTAGCGATGCTTAAGTCTGTCCGAATCATGTTAGCAATTGCCGCATTTTATGATTATGAAATCTGGCAAATGGATGTCAAAACTGCATTCCTGAATGGATATCTCAAAGAAGAGTTGTATATGATGCAACCAGAAGGTTTTGTCGATCCAAAAGGTGCTAACAAAGTATGCAAGCTCCAGCGATCCATCTATGGACTGGTGCAAGCATCTCGGAGTTGGAATATACGCTTTGATGAGGTGATCAAAGCATATGGTTTTATACAGACTGTTGGAGAAGCCTGTATTTACAAGAAAGTGAGTGGGAGCTCTGTAGCATTTCTAATATTATATGTGGATGACATATTATTGATTGGAAATGATATAGAATTTCTGGATAGCATAAAAGGATACTTGAATAAGAGTTTTTCAATGAAAGACCTCGGTGAAGCTGCTTATATATTAGGCATCAAGATCTATAGAGATAGATCAAGACGCTTAATTGGACTTTCACAAAGTACATACCTTGATAAGATTTTGAAGAAGTTCAAAATGGATCAGTCAAAGAAAGGGTTCTTGCCTGTATTACAAGGTATGAAGTTGAGTAAGACTCAATGCCCGACCACTGCAGAAGATAGAGAGAAAATGAAAGTCATCCCCTATGCCTCAGCCATAGGATCTATCATGTATGCAATGCTGTGTACCAGACCTGATGTGTGCCTTGCTATAAGTCTAGCAGGGAGGTACCAAAGTAATCCAGGAGTGGATCACTGGACAGCGGTCAAGAACATCCTGAAATACCTGAAAAGGACTAAGGATATGTTTCTCGTGTATGGAGGTGACAAAGAGCTCGTCGTAAACGGTTATGTCGATTCTAGCTTTGACACTGATCCGGATGACTCTAAGTCACAAACCGGATATGTATTTTTATTGAACGGTGGAGCTGTCAGTTGGTGCAGTTCCAAGCAGAGCGTCGTGGCGGGATCTACGTGTGAAGCAGAATACATAGTTGCTTCGGAAGCAGCAAATGAAGGAGTCTGGATGAAGGAGTTCATATCCGATCTAGGTGTAATACCTAGTGCATCGGGTCCAATGAAAATCTTTTGTGGCAACACTGGAGCAATAGCCTTGGCGAAGGAATCCAGGTTTCACAAGAGAACAAAGCACATCAAAAGACGCTTCAATTCCATCCGCGATCTAGTCAAGGAAGGAGACATAGAGATTTGCAAAATACATACGGATCTGAATGTTGCAGACCCATTGACTAAGCCTCTTCCACGGGCAAAACATGATCAGCATCAGGACTCCATGGGTGTGAGGATCATCACTTTGTAATCTAGATTATTGACTCTAGTTCAAGTGGGAGACTGAAGGAAATATGCCCTAGAGGCAATAATAAAGATGTTATTTGTATTTCCTTATATCATGATAAATGTCTTTTATTCATGCTAGAATTGTATTAACCGGAAACCTAGTACATGAGTGGATACATAGACAAAACAGTATGTCCCTAGTATGCCTCTACTAGACTAGCTCATTGATCAAAGATGGTTATGTTTCCTAGCCATAGACATGAGTTGTCATTTGATCAACGGGATCACATCATTAGGAGAATGATGTGATGGACTAGACCCATCCGTTAGCATAACACTATGATCGTTTAGTTTTACTGCTATTGCTTTCTTCATGACTTATACATGTTCCTATGACTATGAGATTATGCAACTCCCGAATACCGTAGGAATACCTTGTGTGCTATCAAACGTCACAACGTAACTGGGTGATCATAAAGATGCTCTACAGGTGTATCCGAAAGTATTCGTGGTGTTGGCATAGATCAAGATTAGGATTTGTCACTCCGAGTGTCGGAGAGGTATCTCTGGGCCCTCTCGGTAACACACATCATAATAAGCCTTGCAAGCAAAAGACTAATGAGTTAGTCACGAGATGATGTGTTACAGAACGAGTAAAGAGACTTGCCGACAACGAGATTGAACTAGGTATAGAGATACCGACGATCGAATCTCGGGCAAGTAACATACCGATGACAAAAGGAACAACGTATGTTGTTATGCGGTTTGACCGATAAAGATCTTCGTAGAATATGTAGGAGCCAATATGAGCATCCAGGTTCCGCTATTGGTTATTGACCAGAGATGAGTCTCGGTCATGTCTACATAGTTCTCGAACCCGTAGGGTCCGCACGCTTAACGTTTGATGATGATCGGTATTATGAGTTTATGAGTTTTGATGTACCGAAGGTAGTTCGGAGTCCCGGATGAGATCACGGACATGACGAGGAGTCTCGGAATGTCCGAGACATAAAGATTGATATATTGGACGACTATATTCGGACACCGGAAGTGTTCTGGAAAGTTTCGGAATTTACCGGAGTGTCGGGGGGGGGGGGGTTACCGGAACCCCCCGAGGGAATGGTGGGCCCTGGTGGGCCATAGGGGAGAGAGAGGGCAGCAGCCAGGAGGTGGCGCGCCCCCTCCCTAGGAGGATTCCGAATAGGACAAGGGGAGGGGGGCGCGGCCCCTCTTTCCCTCTCCCTCTCCCTCTCCCCCTCTTTCCTTCCCCCTTCTTCCTTCTTTGGTAGTTCCTACTAGGAATAGGATTGCAATCCTATTCCTAGTAGGATTGCAACCCTAGCCGCACCATAGAGGGCCGGCCGGCCTCCCCCTTGCTCCTTTATATACGGGGGCAGGGGGCACCCAAAGACACACAAGTTGGATTGTTCTAGCCGTGTGCGGTGCCCCTCTCCACAGAAACACACCTCGGTCATACCATCGCAGTGCTTAGGCGAAGCCCTGCGCCGGTAGATACATCATATCCGTCACCACGCCGTCGCGCTGACGAAACTCTCCCGTGAAGCTCAGCTGGATCAAGAGCTCGTGGGACATCATCAAGCTGAACGTGTGCTGAACGCGGAGGTGCCGTACGTTCGGTGCTTGATCGGTTGGATCGCGAAGAAGTTCGACTACATCAACCGCGTCACTTGACGCTTCCGCTTCCAGTCTACGAGGGTACGTAGACACACTCTTCCCTCTCGTTGCTATGCATCTGGTAGATAGATCTTGCGTGATCGTAGGAAAATTTTAAAATACTACGTTCCCCAACAGGAGAGGTACCTCTGGGCCCTCTCGGTAAGACATCATCATAATGAGCTCAAAGTGACTAAGGAGTTAGTCACGGGATGATGGATTACGGAACGAGTAAAGAGACTTGCCATGACGAGATTGAACAAGGTATCAGGCATACCGACGATCGAATCTCGGGCAAGTACCGTACCGATAGACAAAGGGAATAACATACGGGATTGAGTGAATCCTTGACACAGTGGTTCATCCGATGAGATCATCGAGGAACACGTGGGAACCAACATGGGTATCCAGATACCGCTCTTGGTTATTGACCGGAGAGTCGTCTCGGTCATGTCTGCGTGTCTCCCGAACCCGTAGGGTCTACACACTTAAGGTTCAGTGACGCTAGGGTTGTAGAGATACATGCACATGGAAACCCGAATGTTGTTCGGAGTCCCGGATGAGATCCCGGACGTCACGAGGAGTTCCCGAATGGTCCGGAGGTAAAGAATGATATATAGGAAGTCCAGTTTCGGCCATCAGGTGAATTTCGGGGGTCACCCCCGGGACCACCAGAAGGGCCCCGGGGGTCACCGGGTGGGGCTACCCATCCCGGAGGGCCCCGTAGGCCGCAAGGGGAAGGGGGCCAGCCCCTGGTGGGCTGGCGCACCCACATGGGCCCCCCTCCATGCGCCTAGGGTTGAAACCCTAGGGGGAGGGGGCGCCCCCTATGCCTTGGGGGGCAAGTTTCCCCCCTCTGGGCGCCGCCCCCCAGGAGATTGCATCTCCTAGGGCCGGCGCCCCTTGGCCCCTATATATAGTGGGGGTAGAGGGCAGCCGCACCCCAAGCCTCTGGCGCCTCTCCCCCCTCCCGTCACACCTCCAACTCCTCTCGCAGGGCGCCGGTGAAGCCCTGCAGCTTTTCCTATTGCATCCACCACCACGCCGTCGTGCTGCTGGATCTCCGTCAACCTCTCCTCTGACCTTGCTGGATCAAGAAGGAGGAGACGTCGATGTACTGTACGTGCGTTGAATGCGGAGGTGCCGTCCGTTCAGCGCTGGGATCATCGGTGACGAGAATCACGAAGAGTACGACTCCATCATCCACGTTCCTTCGAACGCTTCCGCTCGCGATCTACAAAGGGTATGTAGATGCACTCCTTTATGCTCGTTGCTAGATGACTCCTTATATTGATCTTGGTGAAGCATAGGAAATTTTTTGAATTCTGCTACGATCCCCAACAGTGGTATTAGAGCTAGGTCTTTGCGTAGCATCTTGCACGAGTAGAACACAAACGAGTTGTGGGCGTTGAGTTTGTTCAATTTTTTTGCCGTTACTAGTCCAATCTTGATTCGGCGCCATCGTGGGATGAAGCGGCCCGGACCGACCTTACACGTACGCTTACGTGAGACTGGTTCCACCGACAGACATGCACTAGTTGCATAAGGTGGCTGGCGGGTGTCTGTCTCTCCCACTTTAGTCGGATCGGATTCGATGAACAGGGCCCTTATGAAGGGTAAATAGAAATTGACAAATCACGTTGTGGTTTTGGCGTAGGTAAGAAACGTTCTTGCTAGAAAACCTATAGAAGCCACGTAAAACTTGCAACAACAATTAGAGGTCGTCTAACTTGTTCTTGCAGCATGTTCTATGTGATGTGGTATGGCCAAGAAGATGTGATGAATGATATATGTGATGTATGAGATTGATCATGTTCTTGTAATAGGAAATCACGACTTGCATGTCGATGAAAATGACAACCGGCAGGAGCCATAGGAGTTGTCTTAATTATTGTATGACCTGCGTGTCTCTGAATAACGCAATGTAATTACTTTACTTTATTGCTAAACGTTAGCCATAGTAGTAGAAGTAATAGTTGGCGTGACGACTTCATGAAGACACGATGATGGAGATCATGATGATGGAGATCATGGTGTCATGCCGGTGACAAAGATGATCATGGTGCCCCGAAGATGGAGATCAAAGGAGCAAGATGATATTGGCCATATCATGTCACTTTATTTGATTGCATGTGATGTTTATCATGTTTATGCATCTTGTTTACTTAGAACGACGGTAGTAAATAAGATTATCTCTCACTAAAAATTTCAAGAATTGTGTTCCCCCTAACTGTGCACCGTTGCTAAGGATCGTTGTTCCGAAGCACCACGTGATGATCGGGTGTGATAGGCTCTAACGTTCACATACAACGGGTGTAAGCTAGATTTACACACGCAATACACTTAGGGTTCACTTGACGAGCCTAGCATGTACAGACATGGCCTCGGAACACGGAAGACCGAAAGGTCAAACATGAGTCGTATAGAAGATACGGCCAACATGAAGATGTTCACTGTTGATGACTAGTCCGTCTCACGTGATGATCGGACACGGGCTAGTCGATTCGGATCATGTATCACTTAGATGACTAGAGAGATGTCAATCTGAGTGGGAGTTCATTAAAATTTGATTAGATGAACTTAATTATCATGAACTTAGTCTAAATTCCTTTACAATATGTCTTGTAGATCAAATGGCCCACGCTAATGTCACCCTCAACTTCAACGCGTTCCTAGAGAAATCCAGGCTGAAAGACGATGGTAGCAACTATACGGACTGGGTCCGTAACCTGAGGATCATCCTCATAGCTGCCAAGAAAACTTATGTCCTAGAAGCACCGCTAGGTGACGCTCCCGCCCCGGCAAACCAAGATGTTATGAACGCTTGGCAGTCGCGTTGTGATGATTACTCCCTGGTTCAGTGCGGCATGCTCTACAGCTTAGAATCGGGGCTCCAAAAGCGTTTTGAGCACCACGGGGCATATGAGATGTTCCAAGAGCTGAAAATGGTTTTCCAGTCTCATGCCCGAGTTGAGAGATATGATGTCTCCAACGCATTCTACAGCTGTAAGATGGAGGAAAACAGTTCTGTCAGTGAGCACATACTCAAGATTTCTGGGTTGCACAACCGCTTGTCTCAGTTGGGAATGAATCTCCCAGACTGTCGGTGTACTAAAGTAGGGGTACCTTAGTATCCCGACTTGTGCACGTGCAGTAGCAGCGTCCCGTGGCAGGGCTTGCCACGCGCTCGCCAAGGCCCACTATGGTTCCTTTGGAGCCACTCAAGAACAAAGTATTCAAGTTAAAGAAACAAGACCCCGGCAAGAGGAGCTTGCCGGGAAGGCCGCTCCAGGCTCAAAACCACCCCTTTAGCTCAAGACCCTGGCAAGAGGAGCTTGCCAGGAAGGCCAAAACATGGCATTTCAGGAGACTTGCCGTGGCGCATCACGCGCCCCGGCAAGGCCCGGAGAGCGACAAGCTCCCGGGCGCGACAAGTTAACAACCGCGGCAAGGTGCAAGCCGCGGCAAGCTTCCACTACGTGCCCGCGCTCCAGCTCATCCAGCCACGCGTCGCCCTGGGGCCCTTCCAGGTGCACGTGGCGGAAGGCTGTGCAGCCTGGGGTACACGGTGGCAAGACGCGATGACGAGGCCACCGTCGTGGCGAACGGAGACGCCCTGACGGACGCTTTTCGCACTGTTTGGGGCGACGGCGACGGGCATTCAATGCCCTTGTCCCCCACCGTCAGGGTTAGGTACAGAGCACTGTACATACACTGTTCCAACTACCACCATCTTTACGTTTTTACCCTCACCTACGTTGCCACCTGTCGGTGACCCCTTTGACCTATAAAAGGAGGCCCATGCGCAACGTAGGGGGGGTTCCGATCTTCGATCACTCTCACGCTCGGTGTAGCTAGCAACAGGTACTGTAGCTCTTCTCGCTCCCGAGCCAAGAACACAATACAAACCAAGGCAGGAGTAGGGTTTTACGCATCCGTGCGGCCCGAACCTGGGTAAACTGCTCGCGTGCTCGCCTCGATCCGCTCTTCGTGCACCCTCCGCTCCCTTGCCGTACCGAAAAGGGGCTCCGGTCCCATAGGTGTTCGTGGGCGATCAGTTTCCCCGACACAGACGAAGCGGTCATTGACAGAATCCTCCAGTCGCTCCCACCTAGCTACAAGAGCTTCGTGTTGAACTTCAATATGCAAGGGATGGAGAAGTCCATTCCCGAGGTGTATTCAATGCTGAAATCAGCGGAGGTGGAGATCAAGAAAGAGCATCAAGTGTTGATGGTCAATAAAACCACTAAGTTCAAAAAGGGCAAGGGTAAAAAGAACTTCAAGAAGGACGGCAAGGGAGTTGCCGTGCCCGGTAAACCAGTTGCCGGGAAGAAGCCAAAGTATGGACCCAAGCCTGAGACTGAGTGCTTTTATTGCAAGGGAACGGGTCACTGGAAGTGGAACTGCCCCAAATACTTAGCGGACAAGAAGGCCGGCAACGTCAAAGGTATATGTTTTATACATGTTATTGATGTGTACCTTACCAGTGCTCGTAGTAGCTCCTGGGTATTTGATACCGGTGCAGTTGCTCATATTTGTGACTCAAAGCAGGAGCTGCGGAATAAGCGGAGACTGGCGAAGGACGAGGTGACGATGCGCGTCGGGAATGGTTCCAAGGTCGATGTGATCGCCGTCGGCACACTGCCTCTACATCTACCCTTGGGATTAGTTTTAAACCTTAATAATTGTTATTTAGTACCAGCTTTGAGCATGAACATTGTATCTGGATCTCGTTTGATGCGAGATGGCTACTCATTTAAATCCGAGAATAATGGTTCTTCTATTTATTTGAGAGATATGTTTTATGGTCATGCCCCGCTGGTCAATGGTTTATTTTTGATGAATCTCGATCGTGATGATACACATATTCATAGTGTGAATGCCAAAAGATGTAAAGTTGACAATGATAGTCCCACATACTTGTGGCATTGCCGCCTTGGTCATATTGGTGTCAAACGTATGAAGAAGCTTCATGCAGATGGACTTCTGGAGTCTCTTGATTATGAATCATTTGACACATGCGAACCATGCCTCTTGGGCAAGATGACCAAGACTCCGTTCTCTGGAACAATGGAGCGAGCAACCAACTTATTGGAAATCATACATACCGATGCGTGCGGTCCAATGAGTGTTGAGGCTCGCGGAGGCTATCGTTATGTTCTCACCCTCATAGATGACTTGAGTAGATATGGGTATATCTACTTGATGAAGCACAAGTCTGAGACCTTTGAAAAGTTCAAGGAATTTCAGAATGAGGTTGAGAATCAACGTGATAGAAAAATAAAGTTCTTACGATTGGATCGTGGGGGTGAATATTTAAGTCATGAATTTGGCACGCACCTTAGGAACTGTGGAATTGTTTCACAATTGACACCGCCCGGAACACCTCAGCGTAACGGTGTGTCTGAACGTCGAAATTGTACTCTGTTGGACATGGTGCGATCTATGATGTCTCTCACCGACTTACCGCTATCTTTTTGGGGATATGCTTTACAGACTACCGCATTCCCTTTAAATAGGGCTCCGTCGAAATCCGTTGAGACGACACCGTATGAACTTTGGTTTGGCAAGAAACCTAAGCTGTCGTTTTTTGAAAGTTTGGGGTTGCGATGCTTATGTCAAGAAACTTCAATCTGAAAAGCTCGAACCCAAATCGGAAAAATGCGTCTTCATAGGATACCCAAAGGAAACGATTGGGTACACCGTCTACCACAGATCCGAAGGCAAGGTCTTTGTTGCCAAGAATGGATCCTTTCTGGAGAAAGAGTTTCTCTGGAAAGAAGTGAGTGGGAGGAAAGAAGAACTTGATGAGGTGACAGTCACCTCTCCCGAACCGGAAAGTAGCGCAGCGCAGGAAATTGTTCCTGAGGTGCCTGCACCGACAAGGGAGGAAGTTAATGATGATGATCATGAAGATACAGATCAAGTTACTACTGAACTTCGAAGGTCCACAAGGACACGTTCCGCACCAGAGTGGTACGGCAACCCTGTCATGGAAATCATGTTGTTAGACAACGGTGAACCTTCGAACTATGAAGAAGCGATGGCGGGCCTAGATTCCAATAAATGGCTTGGAGCCATGAAATCCGAGATAGAATCCATGTATGAAAACAAAGTATGGACTTTGGTGGACTTGCCCGATGATAGGCACGCCATAGAAAACAAATGGATATTTAAGAAGAAGACAGACGCGGATGGTAATGTGACCATCTATAAGGCTCGGCTTGTCGCTAAGGGTTATCAACAAGTTCAAGGGATTGACTACGACAAGACTTTCTCTCCCGTAGCGATGTTGAAGTCCGTCCGAATCAAGTTAGCAATTGCTGCATTCTATGATTATGAGATATGGCAAATGGACGTCAAAACGGCATTCCTTAATGGTTTCCTCAAGGAAGAGCTGTATATGATGCAGTCGGAAGGTTTTGTCGATCCAGAGAATGCTATAAAAGTATGCAAGCTCCAGCGCTCGATCTACGGGCTGGTGCAAGCATCTCGGAGTTTGAATATTCACTTTAATGATGTGATCAAAGCGTTCGGCTTTATACAGACTTGGGGAGAAACCTGTATCTACAAGAAAGTGAGTGGGGGCTCTGTAGCATTTCTCATATTATATGTGGATGACATATTGCTGATGGGAAATGATATAGAATTCTTGGAGAGCATAAAGGCCTACTTGAATAAAAGTTTTTCAATGAAGGACCTTGGAGAAGCTGCTTACATATTAGGCATCAAAATCTATAGAGATAGATCAAGACGCCTCATTGGTCTTTCACAAAGCACATACCTTGACAAGATATTGAAGAAGTTCAATATGGATCAGTCCAAGAAGGGGTTCTTGCCTGTTTTGCAAGGTATGAGATTGAGCAAGGCTCAGTCCCCGACCACGGCAGAAGATAGAGAAAAGATGAGTGTCATTCCCTATGACTCGGCCATAGGTTCTATCATGTATGCCATGCTGTGTACCAGACCTGTTGTGAACCTTGCCATAAGTTTGGTAGGGAGGTACCAAAGTGATCCCGGTATGGAACATTGGACAGCGGTCAAGAACATCCTAAAGTACGTGAAGAGGACTAAGGATATGTTTCTCGTTTATGGAGGTGACGAAGAGCTCGTCGTAAAGGGTTACGTTGATGCTAGCTTCGACACAGATCTGGATGACTCAAAGTCACAGACCGGATACGTGTATATTTTGAATGGTGGAGCAGTCAGCTGGTGCAGTTGCAAGCAGAGCGTCGTGGTGCATTCTACATGTGAAGCGGAGTACATAGCTGCTTGCGAAGCAGCGCAAGAAGGAGTCTGGACGAAGGAGTTCATCACCGACCTAGGAGTCATTCCAAGCGCGTCAAGCCCGATGACTCTCTTCTGTGACAACACTGGAGCTATTGCCATTACCAAGGAGCCCAGGTTTCACAAGAAGACCAAGCACATCAAGCGCCGTTTCAACTCCATCCGGAATTATGTTCAAGATGGAGACATAGATATTTGTAAAGTGCATACGGATCTGAATGTCACAGACCCGTTGACTAAACCTCTTCCACGGGCAAAACATGATCAACACCAGAACTCTATGGGTGTTCGATTCATCACAATGTAACTAGATTATTGACTCTAGTGCAAGTGGGAGACTGTTGGAAATATGCCCTAGAGGCAATAATAAAAGGATTATTATTATATTTCCTTGTTCATGATAATTGTTTGTTATTCATGCTTGAATTGTATTGTACGGAAACAGCGATACATGTGTGAATACATAGACCACAACGTGTCCCTCGTAAGCCTCTAGTTACTAGCTCGTTGATCAACAGATGGTCACGGTTTCCTGACCATGGACATTGGATGTCATTGATAACGGGATCACATCATTAGGAGAATGATGTGATGGACAAGACCCAATCCTAAGCCTAGCACGAGATCGTATAGTTCGTAATGCTTAAGCTTTTCCAGTGTCAAGTATTTATTCCTTAGACCATGAGGTTGTGCAACTCCTGGATACCGTAGGAATACTTTGGGTGTGCCAAACGTCACAACGTAACTGGGTGGCTATAAAGGTACGCAACGGGTATCTCCGAAAGTGTCTGTTGAGTTGGTGCGAACCGAGACTGGGATATTGTCACTCCGTATGATGGAGAGGTACCTCTGGGCCCTCTTGGTAAGACATCATCATAATGAGCTCAAAGTGACTAAGGAGTTAGTCACGGGATGATGGATTACGGAACGAGTAAAGAGACTTGCCATGACGAGATTGAACAAGGTATCGGGCATACCGACGATCGAATCTCGGGCAAGTACCGTACCGATAGACAAAGGGAATAACATACAGGATTGAGTGAATCCTTGACACAGTGGTTCATCCGATGAGATCATCGAGGAACACATGGGAACCAACATGGGTATCCAGATCCCGCTGTTGGTTATTGACCATAGAGTCGTCTCGGTCATGTCTGCGTGTCTCCCGAACCCGTAGGGTCTACACACTTAAGGTTCAGTGACGCTAGGGTTGTAGAGATACATGCACATGGAAACCCGAATGTTGTTCGGAGTACCGGATGAGATCCCGGACGTCACGAGGAGTTCCGGAATGGTTCGGAGGTAAAGAATGATATATAGGAAGTCCAGTTTCGGCCATCGGGTGAATTTCGGGGGTCACCGGGAGTGTCCCGGGACCACCGGAAGGGTCCCGGGGGTCCACCGGGTGGGTCCACCCATCTCGGAGGGCCCCGTAGGCCGCAAGGGGAAGGGGGCCAGCCCCTAGTGGGCTGGCGCACCCACATGGGGCCCCCTCCATGCGCGTAGGGTTGAAACCCTAGGGGGAGGGGGCGCCCCCTATGCCTTGGGGGGCAAGTTTCCCCCCTCTGGCCGCCCCCCTGGCCCCTATATATAGTGGGGGAGAGGGCAGCCGCACCCCAAGCCTCTAGCGCCTCTCCCCCCTCCCGTCACACCTCCAACTCCTCTCGCAGGGAGCCGGCGAAGCCCTGCAGCTTTTCCTGTTGCATCCACCACCACGCCGTCGTGCTGCTGGATCTCCGTCAACCTCTCCTCTGCCCTTGCTGGATCAAGAAGGAGGAGACGTCGCTGTACTGTACGTGTGTTGAACGCGGAGGTGCCGTCCGTTCGGCGCTGGGATCATCGGTGACGAGAATCACGAAGAGTACGACTCCATCATCCACGTTCCTTCGAACGCTTCCGCACGCGATCTACAAAGGGTATGTAGATGCACTCCTTTATGCTCGTTGCTAGATGACTCCTTAGATTGATCTTGGTGAAGCGTAGGAAAATTTTTGAATTCTGCTACGTTCCCCAACACTCAGCCAGCCCCTGGGTACACCCGGCATGTCTGATGGTTTCCATGCGAAGATGCCCCAGTTCTCACGGAGGAACTGGACGAGCGCTTCTTCCTATTTGCTTTTTAGTGTAGTGGAAATGTGGGTCGGTGCTGCGTTGGGGTCGGTGGGGTGGATGTGCACGGGTTTTGTGTCCCCGGCCGACTGGAAAGCTGACTCGGAAGCCGGTTTCTTCGCTCTCAGCAGATCACTCGGATCCACGCTCTTTTGGTACTCCTCCATCTCAACTCCTGCCATTTGCTCGTCGGGGATCTTCGAGCCTTTCTGGAAGCACTCTTCCGCTTTCTTACGGTTCCTAGTGACGGTTATGACGCCGTTGGGTCCTGGCATCTTCAGCTTGAGGTAAACGTAACATGGTCGAGCCATGAACCTGGCGTAGGTGGGCCTACCCAGGATGGCGTGATAAGCGCTGTTGAAGTCCACCACTTCGAACGTCAGCTTCTCTTTGCAATAATTCTTCGACTCACCAAAGACCATGTCGAGTGTGATCTGACCAAGTGAGTCGGCTTTCTTCCCGGGGATTAGTCCGTGGAACCTCATGTTACTTTCTCTCAGCTTGGACATCGGAATGCCCATATCCCGGAGGGTTGCCGCATACAAGATGTTCAAGCCACTGCCCCCATCCATCAGGACTGTGGTCAGACGCGTGCCCTCGACCACCAGGTCGACCACCAGTGCCTGCCGCCCGGGGGTGGCAATGTGTGATGGGTGATCAAACTGATCGAATGTGATGGGGGTCTTGGACCATTTCAAAAATGTGGGGGTCGCCGGGTGATACGTCCAAAACGTATCTATAATTTCTACTTGCTCCATGCTCCTTTTGTGTGATATTGCTATGATATTGATGCACTTCCATGCACTTTTGATCATATTTGGACTAACCTATTAACTCAGTGCACCACAGTGCCAGTTCCTGTTTTCTGTTGTTTTTCTATTTCAGGTTTCCCCCATATTAAAAGTGCTCCAAAAATTCCAGGAAAAATATAGGAAAAATCAGCGTACGGGAAGATTCGCGAAGAACCAAAGATGGGCCAGAGAGGAGCCAGGGGAGGCCCAGGCGGGCACCTGGCGCGGCCCCACCCCTGGCCGCGCCAGGGGGGCGCCTCGGGCCCCTGCTCCGCCTCTGGCTGCCCCCCTTCGCATATATATCCCTCTCGTCCCGAAACCCTCGAGGACAGAACCCTTTTTCGCGATCTCTCCTCTGTTCCGCCGCCGCAGCGCTTCCAAGATCGGGAGCATCAGGAGAACTCTTCCCGGCACCCTGCCGGAGGGGAGAACCACCATCGGGAGCTTCTCCACCACCATGGACGCTTCCCGGATGAGTCGTGAGTAGTCCACCTTGGACCATGGGTCCATGATCAGTAGCTATGTGATGTTCTCCTCCCCTCTTTGCTCTTCATGGTTTAGACCTCGTGAGCTGCCCTACATGATCGAGGCACATATGTAATCTTTCTGCTATTGCTTTGCTGAGTTTGCTGGGATCTGATGGATTATGAGACTATGTTCAGATTGTGTTTGAGTAATATATTTGATTCACCTCTTTTATTTCTTTGTTCTTGAGTAATTCTTGCATGTTCTCCGTTGTTGTTTATTGCTTTGGCCAAGTAGTAGGTAGTAACTCCTAGAGGGAGCGTTATGCTTGATTGTGGGTTCATGCCCCCTGATGACTAGCTTGAGTGACAGAAACATGAGTCTAGGGGATGTGCTGTTGCCACAAGGGAGAAAACAACGGTGCTTGTACTTGCGGGTGCAAGGATTGTTTACTTTACGCAAAGTTCTTTTAATGCAGTTGTCTATTGCTTTGAGTTTACACTTTGGGTGGGATTCGCAACTTAATACCAGCGAGATGTTTAGGATAGATATCTCAAGGTGGATGATTAGTAGTAGATGCAGATGGATTTCGGTCTACTTGCCTTGGCATACCGCCCATGCTTTTGAGCCTCTACCTTTCTTTGCAGCATAGTTAGCATTGGTTTGCGCACATAATCTTGTCAATTGCCCAGCTGTAATTTGTTTACCTCGCTTTGCTGTTTTATCGTCTTTTGGGAGAGAGACATCACTAGTGAACATCATGGGACCCCGGTCCATATTACCACCGCTGATCACACCTTCTATTTACTTCCTGTTTTTATTTCCTAGTTGCAGTCATAGCTATCATTATTATCTCTTGTGTTTGATCCTTTGTAAACAACAAGGCCGGAGGGATTGACAACCTCTATGTACTCGTTGGGAGCAAAGTTATCTGTATCTGTGTGCAAATCCCATCAACCGCTAAGTTTCTGGCGCCGTTGACACCTACTTGTCGACCCTCGGAGTTTCACGGGATTCGATCCTTGGTATCTTTGCCAAGGGAAATTTGCCGCTACGCTACATCTCAACCTTCCACTTGGGGTAACCAACGAGGGGCGAGAAGCCATCAAGCAAGTTTCTGGCGCCATTGCCGGGGACTCCACTCTTCAAGATAGGGGAGTTGCACGCTATCTTTTATCTTTGCTTTTTAGTCTTGTTAGTTTACCTTTCAGTTTTTGCTTTAGTGTCCCTTACCAAAAATCACAAAAAAAGTTATCTTGCTTGCTGCTGCTATGGGTTCCACCGAGAACACCAAGTTGTGTGACTTCACTAGTAATAACAACAGTCACTTTATCTGCACGCCTATTGCTACACCTGCCACTTCAGCACCTTCTTATGAGATTAAACCTGCTCTGCTGAACCTAGTTATGAAAGATCAATTCTCCGGTGCTGGAGATGATGCTGCTTTGCACTTAAATAATTTTGTTGAGCTCTGTGATATGCAAAAGTACAAAGAAGTAGATGGTGATATTGTTAAGATTAAGCTTTTTCCTTTCTCCTTGAGAGGAGGAGCTAAAATCTGTTTTCAATCCTTGCCTAGGAATAGCATAGATTCTTGGGACAAGTGCAAGGATGCCTTTATTGGGAAGTACTATCCCCCTGCTAAAATTATCCAATTAAGGAGTAACATAATGAATTTTAAACAATTGGATAATGAACACGTTGCCCAAGCTTGGGAACGCATGAAATCTCTTGTCAAGAACTGCCCTACTCATGGTTTGACTACTTGGATGGTTATCCAAACTTTTTATGCAGGCTTGAACTTTACCTCGCGGAACTTGTTAGATTCGGCCGCGGGAGGAACCTTTATGTCAGCTACACTTGGTGCTGCCACGAAACTTCTCGACGAGATGATGACCAATTATTCCCAATGGCACACCGAACGTGCTCCAACAGGTAGGAAGGTAAACTCTGTCGAGGAGATTTCCTCCCTAAATGAAAAAGTTGACTTGATCATGTCTCTACTTTCCAAGCAATCTTCTATTGATCCTCATGATGTTCCTTTAAATTCTTTGATTGCTCAAGATCAAGTAGATGTGAACTTTATCTCTAGAAACAACTTCAATAACAATGCTTATAGGAGTAATTTTGGTAGCAACCCTAGACCGTTCCCCTCTAATTCCTATGGGAACAACAATACTTATCCTAGCACCAAGAACTCCACTTCTGAACTAGAGATTATGCTTAAAGACTTCATCACTACCTGTCGTGGAATTAGCACGGCAGATGTCCGGTTTAGCAGACTTGATGATAGGACCATCGCACGGGTTAGCTCGAAGGGGTTCATAGCACACAAAGGACACAGAGAGTTTATACTAGTTCGTCCCCTTCAATGAAGGTAAAAGCCTACGTCTAGTTGGTTTGGTATTGCTTGGGCGTCGGTTTACAGGGAGCGGATCGCTTGCCTGTAGTCTCGACGGGTTGATTCTTGCTTGTCCCTGAACCGTCGCCGGGTCGTCCCTTTATATAGAGAGGCGACGCCCAGTCCGGTTTACAGAGTCCCGAGGCCGGCTCATACTTGTGTCCGCCTCGGCCTCTGTTCTTTCTTCCTTATTCCTCAAGTTACATCATCGGGCGGTTTACAAACCATGACTCTTTACATGGGCCCTAAGATCTCATGGGCCGTAGCTTTTAACTAAATATTACAACAAAACATATTATAGTAATCCGGTTTATACTAGCCGGTTCATACCTGCTAGTCATATCCCTGACATTAGGCCCCAGAATGATTTGAACTTGTTCATATCAATCTTCTTTGTATTGTATAATTTTCTTCTGCGTCTTCTCATTTTCTGTAAACCGGACCCTGACGTCATCCTTGAGAATCATGGAATCTGACCGTGACATCACTTTCGCATTTAACGCTGCGAGCTGTACTGTAGCTTTGTTTAATGGTTATCCCGAAAATCGAGGCGTCAAAAAGGATCTTTACCCGATCTTTGCTCCCTCGAATCCCGCACCTGTCGCTTCGTATCTGACCTTCCCTTATAAATACCGCCGTCCTCATTCGTTTATCTTCTTCTCGCATCTTCTTCCTCTGTCCGTCGCCCGAGCCTCAAGACGCCATTGACGCCCGAGCTCAAACCGCCGTCGTCGACCGCCAAAACCAAGTCCTCGCCGGCCGCTGCATCACCCTGAGTTTGACCAGAGATCTCCGCCGCTGATCTCCACTGTTCCAGGTATGTCTTTCCTCCTCATTGTAGATCCGCGTCTTCTAGGGTTCTTCCCTGTGCCTCCGCCATTAGAGCTTTAACGAAAGCTTCGCCTAGTACATCTTAAACGCCCGTTTCACAGAAATTTTTGACCTTTATATCTAGCTCTTAGATCTTTACCTTTGTTCCGCTAGTATATGCTTTAGATCCCATCACCTACACTCATCCTGTAGATTCATCTGCTCCGCATAAGATCCTTGCAGTTCTTCCCATTCGTCCTTGTATTTATTTTTCTTTTCTTGCATGCTCAGATCCATTCTGCCTTTAGCTGTTTGCAGAAACCTGTTTCTTCTCCTTTGTAGATCTATTAGGTATACTCCGGTTTATACTGTCATGCTCTGTTCCATGAAAAATTCTAAAATTGAACGTGACGGTTTAGCTGTTCCTCTTTTGCTGTCATGAACCGGCAGTAACATGGCTCCTTGTTATTGCCGGGTTAACCATATCATTAGTCCCTTGTCTAAACCGTTGCGTGATCTTCATATATATCTTTCGGTTTATACTGCTGTACTTGCATAATCCGGTTTTACACTTTATCTTTTTCAGTACTTGTCCTTCTGTCGCTATGGCCAAGCAGTTTGTCTCTTGTGACTGGGTCCCTTCCATCATCACGGAAGAAGACTTGGTCAAAATTGCTGAAATTGGTACTTTAGGCCCTCAATCCATTTTGAAGTGGCGGGCTCCAGGAAACGAATGCCCTCCTACTCCCAGAGAAGGGGAGGTTATTGTTTTCTTTGACCACATAACTCGAGGCTTCACACCCCCCGGTTCAAAATTCTTTCGCGATGTGCTTGCTGTCTTCCAACTCCATCCTCAGGACATTGGGCCCAACTCCATTTCAAATATTTGTGACTTCCAAGTTTTCTCAGAGGTATATCTGCAAGAAGAACCGTCTGTTGATCTATTCCGGGATTTCTTTCACCTGAACCGACGTACGGAATTCACCAGCGGACCGCATCAGGAACTCGGCGGAGTTAGCATCCAGAAAAGGATAGACGCTGTCTTTCCCCACGCCGCTCTCCACACGCACCCGAAGGAGTGGAACAAATCATGGTTTTACTGTGTTGACACTTCTCCTGAAGGGGAGAACCCACTACCGGGCTATCGCGAGCACCGTCTTCCGGAGGATCATCCTCTGCCACAACGACTCAGCTCCGTCGAACGGACCCGGTTTGCATCTCAGCTTTCCAGACAGAAAGCTTTTATGGCCAATGGTTTAATAGGAACCGACTTTATGCGCTGTTGGCTCTCTTGGAGTATTCTTCCCTTGAGTCGGCGGTCGCAGTTGATGTGCCAGTATTCTGGTAAACCGGACGACCCTCAACGGTTTACCAAGGATAAACTTTCTGAATCGGAGGTTATTGAATCGGCTAAGAAGATGCTCAACGTCTCCTTGGCAGACTGCAACAAAGTCGGAATAGCTCCGTATTACAAGAAGAACAAGTTGCCTGCGGTAAGCTTTGCTTTGTTATGTATTTGTAATCCGTTCCTTTAAACCGTCCTTTCAATTGTCTTTTCTTCCTTTGAATAGGCTGAGGATCCTTTCTGGAAGAGAAAACCTCAGGAGAAACCCGGCAAACAAGCACGCCGGAAGACCTTTGCTAATAAGAAAAGAAAAGTAGCTGTTGACTCTAGTTCTCACGCTGAGGATGATGATCCGGATTCCGAGGTATGAATTAATCCGGTTTTAATTTGCTTTCTTGTACTCATATCTGTATCTAATGATAACTTTCCACAGGAGTTGGCTGAAGGTGATAAACCGGCCGATGTTGAGGTAACTATCCTTTCTTCCGATTCAGAACCACTTCCACAAAAAAGTCGTCGGACAGTCCGGAAATATCAATTTTCTCATCCGTATGCTCAATTGGATCCTAATTTTCTTTTGAAGAAGCAACAACACGAAGCTCTTCGCCGGACCACTCGCCATAGCGGCCTGGCAGTGGAGTCATCCGGAATCTCTCTCACTCTGGCTCGGAGGCGCCGCTCTGAGGTTATACTCTCTCCAACTCTCCTTCATCCCAAGGCCGGGCTTATCCGCAAACCTCTTAAACCGTTTGACCCTGATTATCAGGAGACTCCGTTATCCTCCTCTGGTGAATCGACTGCCACGCAACTTCCCCCACTGAAAACTGTTCCAGGGTAAGTCTTTTTAACATATCCGGTTTATGATTACCTTTTTGCTTCATAATATTAACTCATTTTGCAAACTTCTTTCAGCAAGCCAAAGCCTAGCAAAAAACCAAAGGCCAATAAACCCACTGTGGAGACTACTATTGATGATCCGGCGGTTGATCCGGCAACAATCGTCCCTCCAGAGGGCGAGCCTACAACTCCTCTTGAAAATCATGCGCCTACGGATCATATCTCAGTGCCCGAGAACCCTACTGCTGATGATATCCACAATCCGCCAAGTCCAGCCCGGGCCAATTCTCCTCAAGTCAATCCGGCATCTCCCAGTCCGGTTCACAATACAGCTCCACCAACAGCACCTGCTTCTCCAGAAGTTGAAGTGACTGGGACTGCTTTTGTTGCTCCGGCTGAGCCCACCGTTTTAGCCAAACATACGGCTAAAACGGAGAAACTATATAAAGAGAAGGGTAAATGGAGTACTGAATTATCCAATCTTGCCGATATGAGTGCCCAAGAAATCTATTCCGGGTACTTAAACCGGCTCCATAGTAGCCGAGATTACGAAGCGGGCTTGGTTAACTTGATGAAGGAAAAATATGAGGTAATCCTTTCCTTCTGACTTTGTGCTTTTGATATGCTTCTATCCCATAACAGCCCCCAAGTTCCGGTTTAGCTACGCTTTGAAGGTGAATTGGAACTTATAACATGAGCAACTGATTTTACATTAGCCCCCAAGTATCAAGTAGATAACTTGGTTATGTATTTGATACTTGTAAGAATTTTGTCTCATGCTACAATTATCCATTAGCCCCCAAGTGTCAAGTAGACAACTTGTTTGTGTGCTTGAGACTTTTGACTTTGAATTGCTGCTGTTTATTGCTTCAACTGCCCATTAGCCCCCAAGTGTCAAGTAGACAACTTGTTTGTGTGCTTGAGACTTGTCTGATTTTCACTTCTTATCACTTGATTGTACTCGCAGGCTAACTTAAACCGGAATGCTGATGAGATCAATGAGCTTCGGAACCGTCTTGCTGAGACAGAGTCTGCTGCTTCGAAAGCCAAGAAAGATCTTCAGGTGAGTTTAAAGACCGCTGAAGATCTGAAAAAATTCTTTGAAGAAGAACGAACCACTTTTGAGGTTCAGAAGAAAGAGCTGGAGAAAAGGGTTCAGGATGCTGAGGGGGCGCTTAATCCGGTTACTGAAGAGTTAACCGGCTTAAAGCAGCAAATTGAGTTGATGACTTCTGCAATCTTTGGTAAGTATAATCTGAACTCCTGCTTTATCCTTGCGATCTTCCATCTGTGCCGGTTTAACTGTGATATTTATATGCACGGCGCCGTGTCACCCATCTTGGGGATGATCTACGGAAGAAACTTAAGGCATGTTATACTTTGGTCGAGCAGCTGTATTCCGGCGCTCAGAGGATCATCAGTGCAACATCTTTCGGTAAACCGGCCCCCACGACCATCCAAGGCACGTTGGAAAAGTTGTCTGTTCTGCCCGTGCATCTAGAAGAAGTTAAAAAATCTGCTGCTCGAGCCGGTGCCCTCCTGGCACTTACTAGGGCTAAAGCCTGGGTCCCGGATCTTGATCCGGAAGAAGCTTTGACTGGATTTCCTGACACTAAAGAAGACGGTTCCACTTTTACCGCGAAGGACCTCCACGCCTTGATGAAGGAGATGCGTCCCCTCGCCAGCAAGCTTGCAGCTGAATCCGATTTATCCAGGTATGATCCGGGGTACGACTTGCAAAACGAGCGGGTGGAGCGGCCGGTTTATGACACCGTCAATTTAATCCCACCAGTTCGCCCTCATACCTTCGCTCCAGATATCGAACCTTCTGAACTTATCAGCGAAGAGATGTACTTCCGGGCTTTGACGAAGATTGATTGGCGTGTTCCGGACTTCCAACCGCTTCAAGAGGACGAAGATATTCCGGATCAAGCCGATGGCCAGCCGTCTCAGCAGGAAGGAGCATAACTCAGAATTTATTGTTGTAGTTGCAGTCTCTGCTTTATCAAACAATCTTTTTAATCTGTCAGGCTTGCTATGCCTTGTAATAGGATAGCTGAAACGTGATCGGCTTTGAGCCGGATATTCTGACTTCTTGTTTTAATGTTTGCCAAATTAAATTTCGTCTGATGTCGCTTATCTTGCGTGTCATCTGTTCCTACATAAGTAAGACTGAAAACATGTCCTAGCGGTTTACCACTGGACAGATTAAATTGCTCTCACAGTATATCAAACAAGTATATACTTATATCAGAAATAAATTTATACCTGAGACCAAGCATGCTCAATACTCTTAATCCGGTAGAATTTAAAATTTCTTGATGAAGATATTCATGGATCCAATAACAAACCCGGGCTTGATAAAAGATACCGGTTTATATCGTTCTGAAACTTTGTCCAGAAGTTTGTAGCTTGTTGCCTGATGGATGATCCGGGTTATAATGAACACCGGTTTATTCATGCTGGTATTCATGACCCAGACTTTTCACTTTATAGATATGTGGTCAGCTTCTGTAGCTGTTCCACTCCGGTTTAAAGAGTCATAAAACATAAACACCAAAGATGCGAATTTGCAAATAAAACCATGTAGTCAAGGCTTTTTAAGAGCTGTCAGGCTCAAAGCAAGGTTCAGCCAATCACTGGATGTGGATTATCCATCTTTCCAGAGGGCCGTTGGATGTGGATTATCCATCTTTCCATATGAACCATAAGAAAAAATTTAGCCAATCACTAGATGTGGATTATCCATCTTTCCAGAGGGCCTAGCCAATCACTGGATGTGGATTATCCATCTTTCCAGAGGACCGGTGGGTGTGGATTATCCATCTTTCCACTTGAACCATAATAAACAATTTAGCCAATCACTGGATGTGGATTATCCATCTTTCCAGAGGGCCTAGCCAATCACTGGATGTGGATTATCCATCTTTCCACTTGAACCATAATAAA
>LR738712.1:65330652-65355674 GCA_902687465.1 Secale cereale
GATGTGGATTATCCATCTTTCCAGAGGGCCGGTGGATGTGGATTATCCATCTTTCCACTTGAACCATAATAAACAATTTAGCCAATCACTGGATGTGGATTATCCATCTTTCCAGAGGGCCTAGCCAATCACTGGATGTGGATTATCCATCTTTCCAGAGGGCCGGTCGATGGATGCGGGTAAACCCGACTGTCCATATAGTTTTCCCTGGCTCCATGGAATCATGGGTAGATCTTGAAGCGTCCTCTCTTGAACCGGATGTGACCTCATGCTCTTTAGAGAGTTTTATTGCTTCTGTGTATACTCTGCAAAAAATCAATTTTAAACCGGCCAATATGTTGAAATATAACATATGATAAAACATGCATGGTTGTCCTCACAAGATATTTGTATTGGAAAAAAGGCTGAGCCCCCGGTTTACCGAGGGTGCCGGTTTATTCATTGATCATAATATATACATAGGATACAGTGGAGCTCATAGCTCAAGTATAGTATGGCCGCAAATGGGCGATGTTCCATGGCCTCTTTGTCTCCTCCTCTGATGTCCGTGAGTCCTTGTGTTCTCGAACGTCCAGCAGGTAATATGAACCATTGTGCAGATTCTTGCTGACCACAAAGGGCCCTTCCCAAGGTGGTGATAATTTGTGCATATCTGTTTGATCTTGGATGAGCCGGAGTACCAAGTCGCCCTCCTAGAACGTCCTTGTTTTGATCCGGCGGCTATGATATCTACGTAAGTCTTGTTGATAAATTGCGATCGTGCCGCAGCTATATCACGCTCTTCATCCAGCCGGTCCAAGCTATCTTGCCTTGCTCTCTCGTTGGCCGCTTCAACATAAGCCGCTACCCTTGGTGAATCATGATGGATATCACTTGGAAGGACCGCTTCAGCACCATAGACCATGAAGAAAGGTGTGTAACATGTGGACCGGTTTGGTGTAGTGTTGATACTCCAAAGAACAGATGGTAATTCCTCAACCCAACATCCTGGGGTTCTCTGCAAAGGATTCATAAGCCGGGGCTTGATACCTCGCAAAATCTCCTGATTTGCCCTTTCAGCTTGACCATTGGATTGGGGGTGGGCCACAGAAGATACATCCAAGCGAATATGCTCCCGTTGACAGAACTCTTCCATCTCACCCTGAGATAAGTTGGTGCCATTGTCTGTGATGATGCTGTGCGGAAAGCCAAACCGGAAAATTACCTTTTTGATGAATTTGACTGCCGTTGCTGCATCACACTTGCTTATAGGCTCTGCCTCAATCCACTTTGTAAACTTATCCACTGCTAGTAGCAGATGAGTTTTCTGATCTTGGGATCGCTTGAAGGGTCCAACCATATCAAGCCCCCAAGTCGTAAACGGCCAAGTTATTGGTATCATCCGGAGCTCCTGCGCCGGAACCAGAGCACGCCTCGAAAATTTCTGACAAGCATCACACTTCCGGACCAAATCTGCCACATTAGCATGAGCGGTTAACCAATAAAAACCATGTCGGAACGCTTTAGCCACCAATGATTTTGAACCGGCATGATGACCACAATCCCTTTCATGGATCTCGTGAAGAATCTCACAACCTTCCTCAGCTGATACACACCGCTGAAATACTCCAGAAGTACTACGATGATGAAGCTCTCCGTTTGCAATTGTCATGGACTTAGAACGCCGGACTATCTGTCGTGCCTCGATCTCATCATCCGGTAACTCTCCTCGGCTCAAATACGCCAAGTAAGGCTGCGTCCAATCCGGGATTATATGAAGTGCTGCAACTAACTGTGCCTCCGGATCAGGAACAGCTAGGTCTTCCTCTGATGGTACTTGAACCGAAGGACTGTGCAACTCATCCAAAAAGGTATTTGGCGGCACCGGTTTACGTTGGGAGCCTAGCCGGCTTAAAGCATCGGCCGCTTCGTTCCGTCACCGGTCTATATGATCCACCTGATACCCCTTGAAATATCCTGCAACTGCTTCAACTTCTCGTCTGTAAGCTGCCATGAGAGGATCTCGGGAATCCCACTTGCCTGAAACTTGCTGTGCCACCAGATCTGAGTCACCAAAGCACTTGACCCGGCTCAAGTTCATCTCCTTTGCCATTCGCAAGCCATGAAGTAACGCTTCATATTCCGCCGCATTGTTAGTACAAGGAAACAACAAACGGAGGACGTAACAAAATTTATCACCTCGGGGGGAAGTTAAGACAACTCCAGCCCCCGAGCCTTCCAACTGTCTTGAACCGTCAAAGTGAATCGTCCAGTACGTAAGATCCGGCTTCTCCTCAGGGGTTTGTAACTCTGTCCAATCATTGATGAAATCCACCAATGCCTGAGATTTTATGGCGGTGCGTGGCACATACTTTAATTCATGTGGGCTGAGCTCAATGGCCCACTTCGCCACTCTACCTGTAGCTTCCCTATTCTGGATTATATCCCCCAACGGTGCTGAACTAACCACAGTTATTGGATGACCTTGAAAATAGTGCTTCAGCTTCCGGTTTGCCATGAACACACCATATACCCGCTTCTGCCAATGCGGGTACCTTTGTTTGGACTCAATGAGTACTTCACTCACATAATAAACCGGGCGCTGAACCGGGTATTCCTTTCCTGTTTCCTTGCGCTCAACCACAATTGCAACACTGACTGCCCGTGCATTAGCAGCGACGTATAACAGCAACGGCTCCTTATCAACAGGGGCAGCCAGGACCGGTGGTTTTGCCAGTTGCCGCTTCAAATCCTCAAAAGCTGCGTTGGCCTCATCACTCCATATAAACCGGTCTGTTTTCTTCAACATCTGATAGAGCGGAATCGCCTTCTCTCCCAAACGGCTGATGAACCAGCTTAATGCTGTGATCCGGCCAGCGATACGCTGAACATCGTTGATGCAAACTGGCTTAGTCAAAGATGTAATGGCCTTGATCTTCTCCGGATTAGCTTCTATTCCTCTGTTTGAGACCAAGAATCCCAGTAGTTTACCTGCCGGAACACCAAAGGCACACTTCTCTGGATTAAGCATCATCTTGTAAGCTCGAAGATTGTTAAAAGTCTCCTTAAGATCATCTATCACTGTCTCCTCTTTCCTTGACTTAACCACAATGTCATCCACATAGGCATGAACATTCCTCCCTATCTGTCCTTTAAGACAATTCTGAATGCAACGCTGATAAGTTGCTTGAACACTCTTGAGCCCAAAAGGCATAGATACATAGCAAAAAGCACCAAAAGGGGTTATGAAAGCTGTCTTCTCTTGGTCTTTAACTGCCATCTTGATCTGGTGATATCCTGAATATGCATCTAAAAAACTTAGCCGCTCACATCCCGATGTGGCATCAATAATCTGATCAATGCGAGGGAGATCAAAAGGATCAGTTGGGCAGGCTTTGTTGAGGTCTGTGTAGTCCACACACATTCTCCACTTCCCGTTCTTCTTTAACACCAGCACCGGATTAGCCAACCATTCTGGGTGAAAGACTTCCACTATGAACCCTGCGGCCAAAAGCCTGGCCACTTCTTCTCCTATTGCCTTGCGCCTCTCTTTGTTGAAGCGGCATAAGTATTGTTTAACCGGTTTATATTTCGGATCAATGTTAAGGCTGTGCTCAGCGAGTTCCCTTGGTATACCTGGCATGTCAGAAGGCTTCCACGCAAAGATATCCCGGTTCTCACGGATGAACTCGATGAGCGCGCTTTCCTATTTTGGATCAAGGTTAGCGCTAATAGTGAACTGCTTGGACGAATCACCTGGCACAAAATCAACTTGCTTGGTCTCCTTCGCTGATTTAAACTTCAACGCCGGATCATGCTCGGTAGTTGGTTTCTTCAGCGGAGTCATATCTGCCGGATCAACATTATCTTTATAGAACTTCAACTCTTCCGTGGCACATACTGCCTCCGCATAGGCCGCATCCCCCTCTTCACACTCCACTGCTATTTTGCGACTTCCATGAACCGTGATCGTGCCCTTGTGACCCGGCATTTTGAGTTGCAGATAAACATAACATGGCCTAGCCATAAACTTGGCATAAACCGTCCTCCCAAACAGAGAGTGATAAGGGCTTTTAATCTTGACGACTTCGAAAGTTATCATCTCTGACCTGGAATCATGCTCATCTCCGAAGGTAACTTCTAAGTCAATCTTTCCAACTGGATAAGCCGACTTACCTGGGACCACCCCATGGAACACCGTGTTCGATTGTCTTAGCTTCTTATCCGTCAGGCCCATACGACGGAAGGTCTCATAGTACAAGATGGTGATGCTGCTACCACCGTCCATGAGAACTTTAGTGAACTTATAACCTCCCACCTGGGGTACCACCACCAAGGCCAAGTGGCCCGGATTATCCACCCGCATCGGGTGGTCTTCCCTACTCCATACAATGGGCTGCTCTGACCAGCGCAGAAATTGCGGTGTTGCCGGTTCAACCACGTTAACTGCCCGCTTCAAAACCTTCTGATCCCGTTTACACAGACTTGTGGTGAACACATGGTATTGCCCACTGCTCAATTCCTTCGGATTATTCTGATATCCGGATTGCGGTTGCTGTTGCTGACGCTGCTAATTCCTCTGATTATTGTAATTCCCTTGGCCCTGCTGTTGATTGCCTTGGTTATTGTAATTACCTTGGCCATGCTGTTGATTGCCTTGGTTATTGTAACCACCCTGGTTACGTGGTTGATTGCCCTGGTTATTATAACTTCCTTGACTATTTTGATTACCGGCCCGGTTTTGATAACCATTGTTATTGCCCCTATATCCTGATCCGGAGCTGCTCCCCTGATGACCCGGACCATAAAACCCTGGGCCTGAACCGCCATTTGGAGGCCTGTCATAAGGATTAAAGCGGCCCGTCATTGCTTCCATAAGGGGCCTGCACTCTCTTATAGTGTGTTTTGCCGGTCGTTGTTTCGAGCCATGCTTCGGACAAGGTTGATCTAACTCTTGGTCCCAGCTAACAGCCCCTCCGCCGGTTTGTGGAGGTGGGTTGCCCATGCTACGCTGAAAACCCCCTTGAACTTGAGTATTGGCCACGAACGCAGAGCCACCTTCTGCCTTTTGTTTGCCCAAGAAACTTGCAGTAGCCGGATTAACTTGCGCCGGTTTACCAGGTTTGTTAACCTTCCCTGCCTTGTCTCCTTCAGCTTCTGGATACTTGGTATTATCAGAGTCCCCATATTTTACCAGAGCACTCATGAGAGTTCCCATATCATTGCAATCCCTTTTAAGCCGTCCTAGTTTTAACTTTAAAGATTCAAACCGGCAATTGTTTTCCAAAGTCACTATCGTCGTACTAGGATTGATACTATTCGAAGAGTGCAAGATCTCTGATACTCGCCGCACCCAAGCACTTGTAGACTCCTGTTCTCCTTGCACGCGGGCTGCTAAGTCCACCACTGACATCGGTTGCTTGCATGTATCTTTGAAGTTTTTGATGAACTGACGACGTAGCTCTCCCCATGATCCGATGGAATTAGGGGGTAAACCCTTTAACCAGGTTCGGGCTGTGCCCTCCAGCATCATGGTGAAATATTTTGCACAAGCTGCTTCATCCACGTCCAGCATCTCCATGGCCATCTCATAACTTTCCACCCAAGCTTCAGGAGGTAAATCCCCGGTGTAATTAGGTACCTTGCGGGGCCCTTTAAAATCTTTGGGTAATTTTACACTCCGTAAAGCGGGGATAAGACACTGTACTCCAAAGGAACTTGTCGTAATTCCTGTCTCTGACGTGGCAGTTTGAACCGGCGTTGTCTGACGGACCTCCTCCCGGGCTACAGATCTAACCCGGTTTGCATCCTGAGCTTGAGCATCCACGCCTGCCGGATTATCCTGTCTGTGCCGATGTCGCCTGCGCTCACTGCTAGATACCTCTGGCTCCTCCCAATGCCTAGTGTAACTCCGGCTGGGACGTGGTGTTGAATGTAGCCTCTCCCTGCTATGAGAATATGCTTGCTGCTGTATTAACACCGTATTAAGCAACTCCTTCGCCCGGCGTGCCTCCAACGCTGCCCGGGACGTCCCCTCCACGGGTAAAGCGGCCAAACGTGCAGCAGCAGCCACGATGTTATCCAAAGGATTTGAGTAATGACCTGGAGGGGTAAGAACGTGAGGCGCAGACGTGATCCGCCGATCTTGCTCCGCAGTGGGTTGCTGAACCGGCTCTTCCCTGGCTGGAGGAGCCCTCCGGTTTAAAGCCGGATCGTTGCTGGCTCCAGTCCCGGGTGTCCTGAACAGATCCATCGCTTCATAAACCGACGGTAGACGAGACTGGTACTTCCGACCCCTTACTCCCTGCACAGAGGCCTGCTCCATCCTTAGATAAAAAGCTTGATCATCCAGCTCCGCCTGTCTTATTGCTATCATCGCCTTCTCTGCTTTCAAATCCTCTTTCAATTGATCAATCCGGCCCTTTAACTGAAGAAGCTCTGCATCATGCTGCGCCTTGTCTGCTCGAGCTATCGTTGCCACCGCTTTAGCTGTGAACTCCTCAATCAAGGTAGATAGAACGTCGGAAGGTGAGAGGTCTGGGCCGCTCCCCCCTACACCAGCTTCTGCTGTCGTCCCGTTCACCGTGGGCTGTGAACCGGCCATAAAGACAGCCACCCGGTTTGGCGGGTCGAAGGGGTCCGGAATACTGTTTCCATCGGACTCACCCTCAGACCGGCCGTCCTGCAACTGATACAAAGACTCAGTTTCTCCGGATGAAGATTCGTCGTCAGAGTAGACAACTGTTGCGCCATCGGAATCCGATCCGTCCCCGGTTTGGACCCCATGAATTGCTCCAACGAACACGCGCTTCATGGCGGGCTGAATCCGGGCCGATCTTGCACGCTGAGCCGGCTCGATGATGTTGGGGAAGATGTCCGGCTCAGGTCCCGGTTCACCGATCTTGCCGATGAAGACGTGGATGCCGCCGAAGGGAACCCGGTACCCGTATTCGATTGAATCGGCCTCCGGCCCCCAGCCTGCGTCGTCGATGTAGATCCGGCCGCGGCGACTCTTGGTCATCCAGCCGACAGCATAACCCTTGAGCCCTTCAAAGCTGCCCTTCAAGAACTCGAAACCATCGTGCGCAGGCCCCATGGTGGGCGCCAACTGTCGTGGAATTAGCACGGCAGATGTCCGGTTTAGCGGACTTGATGATGGGACCATCGCACGGGTTAGCTTGAAGGGGTTCATAGCACACAAAGGACACAGAGAGTTTATACTAGTTCGGCCCCTTCGATGAAGGTAAAAGCCTACGTCTAGTTGGTTTGGTATTGCTTGGGCGTCGGTTTACAGGGAGCGGATCGCTTGCCTATAGTCTCGACGGGTTGATTCTTGCTTGTCCCTGAACCGTCGCCGGGTCGTCCCTTTATATAGAGAGGCAACGCCCAGTCCGGTTTACAGAGTCCCGAGGCCGGCTCATACTTGTGTCCGCCTCGGCCTCTGTTCTTTCTTCCGTATTCCTCAAGTTACATCATCGGGCGGTTTACAAACCATGACTCTTTACATGGGCCCTAAGATCTCATGGGCCGTAGCTTTTAACTAAATATTACAACAAAACATATTATAGTAATCCGGTTTATACTAGCCGGTTCATACCTGCTAGTCATATCCCTGACACTACCCAAAAGGCCTTCAATAAGAGTGTAGAAGAAAAACTAGACAAACTAGATAATCTCTCTTCGAAGGTAGACAATTTAGCCCATGAGGTAGAGTTGCTTAAAATTAGAACTTCTCCTCTTGAGGAGAGGAAGACCACTCCTATGAATGCTATTCAAGTGCAAATTAATGAAAACATTAGGATGATGGCTAAACTTAAAAAGAGATGGGCCAGAGAAAAGGAGGAAGAAGATAGAATTAAGAGCCTTCCTACCCACCACAATGTTGCTACTATTCAAGTTGTTGAGGATATCCAAACTCTTAGCACCCAATGCACTCCTAGTCCCATTGGACCTATTAATGGTGATGCTATGACCTCAACCGTAGAAGAAGAAACTCCTATGACCATAGAAGCTACACAAGTGAGCCTAAAGGACACCACTATCACTTTACTTGATAGTAGTGACCTTGATTTTGAAAATTGCACCCTTTCTGAAGTTATTGGTTTTCTTCACAAGATGTCTAGAGATCCCCACACTAGCACACTTAATCTTGCCTTCACGGAGCATATCACTAATGCTCTCATCAAAGCTAGGGAGGAGAAGCTTAGGGTAGAAGCCTCCATACCTAGAAAGCTAGAAGATAGTTGGGATCCTATGATTAAAATTAAGTTGAATAACTTCTCTTGCTATGCTTTATGTGATGTTGGAGCTAGTACCTCCGTTATGCCCAAAAGAATGTATGATATGTTTGAATTGAAACCTTTTGATCCTTGTTCTTTTGGTGTTCGTCTTGTTGATTCTTCCGTAAAGAAACCTTTGGGGAAGATCGACGATGTTCTTATCATTGTCAATGACACTTATGTTCCCGTTGATTTTACTATTATGGATATTGAATGTGAACCTTCATGTCCAATTATTTTGGGACGTCCTTTTCTTCGCACCGTTGGTGCTATCATTGACATGAAAAAGGGGAATATAAAATTCCAATTCCCTCTCAAGAAAGGGATGGAACACTTCCCTAGAAAGAAGATTAATTTGCCTTTTGAGTCCGTTACACGGGCTAGCTATTCTCTTACTCTTGATAAAACTTGATCTTCTCTTTTTGCATCATGCCTAGCTTAAAGGCATAAAAGAAAGCGCTTTTGGGAGGCAGCCCACAAGGAATTAGGTTTTATTTTGCTTTTGTTGTGTCTTGATGTTTGTTACTACAGTAGCATCATGATTGTATCTTTTCTTTTCAGCTTTGTGCCAAGTTTAGCCTCCGATTGCAAGAAAGTTCAAAAGTTGTGACGTGCTGTCGAGAAAACAGATTCTGTCCTTGGACAGAAAAATTCGAATAAAATCACCTGATCATCTTTTTTGTTCTGAATTTTTTTGACAGCGTGCTCTATACAATTGGCTTTCGAGCGTCTGTTCTGAGTTTTTTGATTTGAGTTGCAGAAGTGCCCCGAAAAAATTATTTACTACCTGCTGGTCTATTTTTCACAGATTCTGTCCTGTTTTGACTTTTCTTCGTTTTGCAAACCTTGAGCTTGCTTTTTCTTTGCAAAAACCTTTTGGAAATCTTGAGAAACAGTAGCTCTTCAAGATTATCTTTATTTCTAGTAGGGAAAAAAATATTTTATTGTGGGTACTAACCTCGCTAATCAGATTATGATGAGTTATGTATGAAGGGAGTTTTCAAGTGTGCGAGGGAAGATGATAAAAGAAGATTCAGGAGGGTCAAACGCTCAAGCTTGGGGATGCCCCCGTGCACCCCCAAGAAATATTCAAGAAGACTCAAGCGTCTAAGCTTGGGGATGCCCCCATGCATCCCCTTCTCCATCAACAATTATCAGTTCGTCTTTCGTTCCACTATATTTATCACTTCATGCGTTATGTGCTATGCTTGGAGCGTCTTGCTCTTAGTTTCCTTTTTTTAGTTTTCTTTAGCTTTGCTTGCTGTTCATAACAAGTTAGAACCCAGCTTTCTTTGTGTGGGAGAGAAACACGCTCCACTTCAACCTAGAACACAACATAGGATTTTCATGCTTATCTTTGCTGCGTGTGTTCTTTGTCTTTCCATAGCTGTTGTCATGTTTAGCTCTTAGTTTTCATGCTTTTCTTTTTAAAGAGCTTTTGTTTAGTTGGTTGCTGAACTCTCCTGAGTTTTCATGTTTAGCTTGTTAAGAGAGTTTTCCTGTTGCACTGAGTTGTGTGTATTAACTTAAAGTAGGTAATTGAGGTTGCTATTTAATTTTAGTAGTAACTTGCAATAGTTTTGAGGTATTGCCATGAGTAATGTCTGAACTTTTGGTGTCAAGAGCTTTAGCCTATTAGTGATAGATGTCGTATTTTGGGCAATCCGTGTTTATTTTCGAAAACCTACAAAATAGTTGAGAACTTTAGCTACTAGATGGATCACTAATCTTTGGAGGGATCGAATATTAGAGTACACTCACGTACCATGAGTCGAGGATGCGCAAGGATAACCAAACCCCCATACACTCCTCCTCGGGGTACTTGTCTCTTTGTGAACCTCCTAATTAGATTGAGAGTTACCGATAATAAGTGCATGAGTTCTTCGGACTAATGTGAGTATTCGAAAGTTGACACTTCCACCTAGCCATATTTTTCTAGCCTCTTCGGTACCGTGCATTGCCCTTTCTCACCTCGAGAGTTGGCGCATACTTCGCCGGTGCATCCAAATCCTTGGCACGATACGCTGTCATCATAAGCCTCATTATATCCTTCCTCAAAACAGCCACCATACCTACCTATCAAGGCATTTCCATAGCCTTTCCGAGATACATTGCCATGCAACATCCATCTTCTCATGACTTGATCTTCATGTCATACATGATTTTTGCTTGATCGATGAGCCGCATGCTAGTTGGGCCTTGCCCTAATCATTGCTACATGACGCGCTAGTATCATTGCATATCCTGCTACACCGGCAGAGGCATACATTTGCATACATCATGATAGTTTCATTTTCTTTATGTTGAGTACTTTTGTAAAGTGTGAAAGATCTTCTATACTTCTTGTAATACATAGAGTGTTGCCCCTAAAGTGAGGAAAAGATCCCAAAGAGGACAAAATCAAAAGATCCCAAAGAGGACAAATGAGAGTTAAATAGAAAGAGCCATTGAGGCCACAAAAAAATAGAAAAAAGAGAAAAAGAAATAAAAAGAGAGAAGGGGGCACACTACTATTCCTTTTGAGAGATCCACACTCGTACTCCATCTTATACCTTGTACTCCATAGAGATTATCATTCATGCATATAGCTATGTGGGGACCTTCACACTATAGAACTTGGCTTGTATATTCCAATGATGAGCCTCCTAAAAAGAGCTCTAGGTCTTCTTGAGCGAGCAAGTTGGATGCACCCCCACTAGTTCCATTGGAGAGCTTACATTAGCTCATATGTGCATCTGTTGCATGGCAATCCCTACTCCTCACATCATATCTATCATTTGCCTTTCTCTCGCCTATGATTGTCCTCATTGATGTGAGCCTTTCACACCTTTTTTTTGTCTTCCCCCTTCATCATTTTTCTCTTTGCCATCCTAAGTGTCAACTTTCTTGCTTACGCACATCCATTGCATGAGTGCTCAAAATATCGAAAGGGAGTGGATCATTTTGACTTGTACCTGGCTAGTGGTCTGGGGATGAGTCAAGATAAGATTCTAAAGAAGACCAAGTGTGAAACTTTAGTAGATTAAGTTCTCAACAATACAAAAACTATGTTTTACTCTCTCGTATATCCCTATCCCCTTTCTTGCACGCAAACACCATTTGGAGACATTCGAGTCACGGACAGCGAGAGCTCTTGCACCTTTATGTTCTTATGTTGCTTGTTACAATGCTAATATAAACTCTTGCTTGTTATGACTTGAATTGAATTACATGCCTTGATTGCTTTACTTAAAAAGTTCTTATATGGTTGGCAGCATGTCACCACAGAAATTATGCTTGTTATCATTTACCTACTCGAGGACGAGCAGGAATTAAGCTTGGGGATGTTGATACGTCCAAAACATATCTATAATTTCTGCTTGCTCCATGCTCCTTTTGTGTGATATTGCTATGATATTGATGCACTTCCATGCACTTTTGATCATATTTGGACTAACCTATTAACTCAGTGCACCACAGTGCCAGTTCCTGTTTTCTGTTGTTTTTCTATTTCAGGTTTCCCCCATATTAAAAGTGCTCCAAAAATTCCAGGAAAAATATAGGAAAAATCAGCGTACAGGAAGCTTCGCGAAGAACCAAAGATGGGCCAGAGGGGAGCCAGGGCAGGCCCAGGCGGCCACCTGGCGCGGCCCCACCCCTAGCCGCGCCAGGGGGCGCCTGGGGCCCCTGCTCCGCCTCTGGCTGCCCCCCTTCGCATATATATCCCTCTCGTCCCGAAATCCTCGAGGACAGAACCCTTTTTCGCGATCTCGCCTCTGTTCCGCCGCCGCAGCGCTTCCAAGATCGGGAGCATCAGGAGAACTCTTCCCGGCACCCTGCCGGAGGGGAGAACCACCACGGGGAGCTTCTCCACCACCATGGACGCTTTCCGGATGAGTCGTGAGTAGTCCACCTTGGACCATGGGTCCATGACCAGTAGCTATGTGATGTTCTCCTCCCCTCTTTGCTCTTCATGGTTTAGACCTCGTGAGCTGCCCTACATGATCGAGGCACATATGTAATCTTTATGTTGTTGCTTTGCTGAGTTTGCTGGGATCTGATGGATTATGAGACTATGTTCAGATTGTGTTTGAGTAATATATTTGATTCACCTCTTTTATATCTTTGTTCTTGAGTAATTATTGCATGTTCTCCGTTGCTATTTATTGCTTTGGCCAAGTAGTAGGTAGTAACTCCAAGAGGGAGCGTTATGCTTGATTGTGGGTTCATGCCCCCCTGATGACTAGCTTGAGTGACAGAAACATGAGTCTAGGGGATGTGTTGTTGCCACAAGGGAGAAAACAACGGTGCTTGTACTTGCGGGTGCAAGGATTGTTTACTTTACGCAAAGTTCTTTTAATGCAGTTGTCTGTTGCTTTGAGTTTTCACTTTGGGTGGGATTCGCAACTTAATACCAGCGAGATGTTTTGGATAGATATCTCAAGGTGGATGATTAGTAGTAGATGCAGATGGATTTCGGTCTACTTGCCTTGGTGTACCGCCCATGCTTTTGAGCCTCTACCTTTCTTTGCAGCATAGTTAGCATTGGTTTGCGCACATAATCCTGTCAATTGCCCAGCTGTAATTTGTTTACCTCGCTTTGCTGTTTTATCGTCTTTTGGGAGAGAGACATCACTAGTGAACATCATGGGACCCCGGTCCATATTACCACCGCTGATCACACCTTCTATTTACTTCCTGTTTTTATTTCCTAGTTGCAGTCATAGCTATCATTATTATCTCTTGTGTTTGATCCTTTGTAAACAACAAGGCCGGAGGGATTGACAACCTCTCTGTACTCATTGGGAGCAAAGTTATCTGTATCTGTGTGCAGGTCCCGTCAACCGCTAAGTTTCTGGCGCCGTTGACACCTACTTGTCGACCCTCGGAGTCTCACGGGATTCGATCCTTGGTAT
Organism: Secale cereale; assembly: GCA_902687465.1. NCBI lineage: Eukaryota > Viridiplantae > Streptophyta > Magnoliopsida > Poales > Poaceae > Secale > Secale cereale. Next base: position 65,343,806 of record LR738712.1, read on the forward strand.
CTTTGCCAAGGGAAATTTGCCGCTACGCTACATCTCAACCTTCCACTTGGGGTAACCAACGAGGGGCGAGAAGCCATCACCGGGGCAACCATATTTACTTCTCTATTGATGACTTTCAGTCGACTTTTGCTCTCGATGTCTGCGAAGATCACCAAAGTGGAGTTGATCCGCGGGTATCCTCCGTCCCCTTCCTTGTCTTCGGATTCTTCTGATTCCTTCCCCTTCTCAGTCGACTGATCTTTCTGGAAGTTCTGGATCAGGAGCCGATACTGTCGAGTGGTGTGCTTGGGATATACCAAGTTTCCCTCTTCATCTTTCTTCGTGTGTATGGGGCACGGCTGGTCGAGCACATCATCTCCAGCTTGATCCTTCACTTTCTTGGGGGCCCGGGAACCTTTCGGCTTTCCTTTGCCCTTTCCCTGATTGACCACTGCAGCCTCGCCCTGAGCAGCTGGCTCGGCCTTGCGCTTGTTCTTCCGATTGGAATTCTGATCATCCTGTCCGACTGGTTTCTTGCCGCTTCGGAGCCGATCGGCCTCTTCACCGTTGGCGTACCGACTGGCAGTCTCCATCATCCATGACAGGGACATATCGCCTGTTCGACCAAACTTCAGATTCAGCTATCGGTTACGCACGCCTTCCTTGAAAGTGCAAACTGCCTGGTGCTCAGACACATTCTCCACCGTGTGATGCAGGGTGGTCCATCGCTGGATGTAATCTCTCAAAGTTTCATTCGACTTCTGCGCGCAGTGCTGAAGCTCTGCGAGTCCAGCAGGCCACTTGCGGGTGCCTTCAAAGGTCCGAATGAACACTCGCGCAAGCTCTTCCCAGCTATAAATACTCCCGGGGGCCAACTGATTGAGCCACGCCCGAGCAAAACCGCCCAGCATCAGAGGAAGGTGCTTCATGGCCACGTCGTCATTGCCGCCTCCGATCTGTACAGCCACTCGGTAGTCTTCTAGCCAGGTGTCTGGTTTCGACTCGCCAGTGAACTTGCTTACTCCCGCCGCTAACCTGAAGTTTGGGGGATCTCTGCAGCTTTGATGGCACTGGAGAAACACTCGGGTCCAGAGACAGGTGCTCGGCTGCCACTCGGTTGATCCCTGCCTTGCTCTTCTCTGAATGCCCTGTTCCGGTCGACCCGCCCCTGCACAAGGATAGACCTTGCATCGAAACCTGGCCTTCGGGGATCTGGGGGAATCCTCCGCTCATCGTCACGCAGGCGCCTGCCCTCGTGTCGTCGGGGCGAGTACGATCCGCTTCCCGGAGGAGGCGTAGGCACTCGACGGCGGTCATGATGTCCGGGTCGACGGTCGTCCTGCCCGTCATTCCGAATCATATGTCAGTCTTGCCGCGGGCCACGTTCCTCACGCCTCGGGGGTGATCTTGGACTGTGGGCCGACCAAACGGTGTCTGCAGCCACCGATCTGCTGTGAATCCTGTTGCGCGACTGAGAAAAAGCCGCGTTTTGCTCTTCGGCTGTTCGGAGCAAAGCTCGGATCTGCTGAAGGCTTCTCCTAGCCTCCAACTGAGAGGGTTGAATGGACTCCGCGATGCGAGCCGCGGCTTCGAGGTTCTGGACTGGCGTGCAGAACACCTGAGTCTCGCGCTGGCGCGATTGCCGCGGTCATCGACTGGACTCGGGGACCAGTCGGCGGGCCTGTTTGTCGAGTGCGCGTTGGATATTTTCCAAGCGCGCGCGCTCGGCCACGGTGGCCAAGCATGTGGCTTCGAGGGCCAGACCCTCCGGGGAATCCCCCACGATGGGAGTGAAGAGTGCATCTTCATTGTGGCGACAAAGCTCAGCCATTTGCTCGGAGGTGAGGGGTTGAGGAATGTAACCGTTATTGTCGTGCGACCGGCCGCCGCCGCTGCCGCCGTCCCCACCGCGAGTAAAACCCGGCGGGCTGCGACGCGAGTCGACCATGAGGATTTCTGCTGCGGGATCGCTGCTCCCGCACTCGGAAAGAGAATCTACGAGCTCGTTAGACTGATCGGCCGGCCCGTAGAGGTAACCGTCGGGCTCGATGGCCGCGACTTGAGGGGTGGCCGTTTGATGGGCCACCGCGTGTTTCACCCACCGCTGGAGCCGTGAGCAACCGGATCGCTTGCGGCGGCATCCGGCGGGGATGGGGGGCGATGTAGGGATCGATGAATATTGAGTCGACGGCTGCCAAAGGAGGACGCCACAGGCGCTGGCGCGGAAGTGCGCAGCCCCCCGGGTGGGCAGAGCCTCGACGTCAAGAAGGGCCTCCTGGAGCCACGCGGAGTCGTCGGCGATGAAAACGAGCGCGCCGAGCTGGATCTCGCGGCCCAAAGCTAAACCATCGCCTGACACCATGATGAAGGAGGTCGGAGAAGAAGTTGCAACCTCACCAGATGTCGCTAAGACACCTTGCCCCACGGTGGGCGCCAACTGTCGTGGTTCTAAGTCTGACGGTATGAGTAGGGGGTACGAATGGGGAGGCAAGGCCTTAGCTATGGTGGAGTTGTACACAAGGTGTTTACGAGTTCAGGCCCTTCTCGGAGGAAGTAACAGCCCTACGTCTCGGTGCCCGGAGGCGGTCGACTGGTATGTGTATATGTGTGTTACAAAGATGTGAACCCATGTACTGGAGGAGGGGGTGGCTTATATAGTGCGCCAGGACCCAGCCATGCTCCACGTTACCAAGGGTTCAATGTACATTAAGGCAGGCGTTACTGATAACGCCTACAGTAAAGAGTAATTAAGGCATTCACTACGGCGAGTAAATACCAGACCATTATTGTCCTAAGGGACCCTTGACCTTTGGGGGTCGAGTGCCTTGGATTGGCCGAGTGGAGTTGAGTCGTCTTGTAGATGTTGTTTAGTCGAGTGGGATGTCCTCTTGGGCCTCCTCGGTCGACTGTCCCCGTTATCATAGGTTTTGTCTTTTGTTCTTCTGGGGTAGTGACCTTGGGTGGGGTACCTTGGTCGGGCCTGTGACCCTACCCTACGTCTGTAACCTCGTCATCCGGGTCGCCGCTGGGTGCCTTCACCGTCACCTCCACCGCCCCTAATGACTTCACCGGCATCTCCATCACCATATTTATCCTTTGATCATAGCATTTGTAATCCTAGATGATACATGTGGCAGAATCTGATGGAGTGAAGATAATATCCAACAGTCAATAGTACATACTTAAAGGAGTTGCAGGGGATTATTACAATGTTCAAGTATAATTATTGCCAACACCAGTCGACATCGCTAAGTGGCACATACTTGTTTTATTCTCTAATTTGGCTTGGTCAAAATAATGTTTCTTAGGTTAACCTTGTGTTTAAGGATTGCTGAGCGTGGAGAAAACAGTCTGGAATCAATCTATATTTACTTTTGAAGAATGATTAGATGGCTTAGGGTGTCTTTACTAAAAAAACATATCCAGACGTATTTTGTCATCCAATGCAGTACCACATTGTTTCACGGGGCGGTCCGGATGTTCATTTTCTCGCAAATCGGAGGCAAACAAGGGGTCTTCCCGGGTGTCTGGACCGTTTCCACGCACGCGTCCGATACCTCGTTCCCACCCAAATACCCTCCCGCCTAAAAAATCATCTCGACTTGAAGCGGTTGCCACACATTCATGTTGGTCAGCACCGCTCCAGAGCAGGTGTGACTCCCCGGCTTTGATACCGGTCAAAGCGACGCGTTGGACACGCGGTCAACGCCACTTCAATGCAGATGTGGCGACCGAAAAGCCCACTACGACCGTTGTGCCAGATTGAAGCCTACTCCGAACGCCTCCTCCACTACATCGGTGACCGCGGTCGCGACTCCTCATAGTCGCGAGCCATCATGTCGACCGTGAAGAGGGCGGCTAGGGTGGTGCCCCGGTGGAAGCGGCACAGCGCGGACATTCCCAAGTCTGACAAGGCGCCTGCCTGGGCCTGCGACCGGTCGCTTACCAATATGGAGGCGGCTGACGAGGTTACAGACCTAGGGTAGGGTCACAGGCCCGACCAAGGTACCCCACCCAAGGTCACTACCCCAGAAGAACAAAAGATAAAACCTATGATGAAGGGGACAGTCGACCGAGGAGGCCCAAGAGGACATCCCACTTGGCTAAACGGCATCTACAAGACGACTCAACTCCACTCGGCCAATCCAAGGCACTCGACCCCCGAAGGTCAAGGGTCCCTTAGGACAATCACGGTCTAGTATTTACTCGCCGTAGTGAATGCCTTAATTACTCTTTACTGTAGGCGTTATCAGTAATGCCTGCATTAATGTACATTGAACCCTTGGTAACGTGGAGCATGGCTGGGGTCCTGGCGCACTATATAAGCCACCCCCTCCTCCAGTACAGGGGTTCGCATCTTTGTAACACACATATACACATACCAGTCGACCGCCTCCGGGCACCGAGACGTAGGGCTTTTACTTCCTCCGAGAAGGGCCTGAACTCGTAAACACCTTGTGTACAACTCCACCATAGCTAAGGCCTTGCCTCCCCATTCGTACCCCCTACTCGTACTGTCAGACTTAGAACCACGACAACGGCCGCTCGGTGTCACCGCCGCCTCGATGAGGAGCTCGCCAAGATCGAGGAGAAGCGGTGACTCAGCAACACATCTCTGCCGTCGGCAGGGGAAAGGTCACCACCAAGGAAACACGGCCAGGGTCGACATTGACCGTGGCGGCACTCCGCACGATGCAGAAGGAAGCGGAGTAAATTTTCCACGAGCGTCAGGCGGTGACCAGCAGGGCTGCCATGACCCCGCACCCTACTCCGACGAGGACGACGACGGTGCGGCCGGCCAGGGCGGCCCCGCCTACAAGGTGATCCTCCGCTACAAGTTAGTCTGGTTTTTTTAGTTTTTAGTTGAATGGGCGAAATATCGTCCGTTTTGTGTAAATTATATCCGAATTTAAGTGAATTCTGGCCAGTTTGCATGAAATATCCTATTTGTTGAAATACGATTTGAAATGTACACGAGCGTGATTGAATTGTCGGCTCTCGTCGTTGTCCGCGGACACGTGTCCATCTTAGGAGTCGGGTTGGAGATGCCCTTAACTCGAAAGAAAATAAAAAACCAGTACTTACTTAGCACAGAAGGAAAGGACGCACATCATGAGAAGAAAACGCCTACTCGCCTGTCGACCCCACGAGGATCACCTTTCGTTCTTCTTGCAAATGGGTGAACCAAAAAATGTAACCAGATGTCGCAGGAATCCAATCAAAGTGTGAAAAAACAGAAGAGACAAAACCATAGAAGGACAAGAGAAAAAGGAACACAGCTTAGGCACCATGTGGTAAAGGCAGTCAGCACCCGGCAACCAAGACTTGATAGAAGCAAAAAAGCTTGAACCATGCACAGTCGGCAATCCACGCCCGAACGACCATAGGTAGCGGTTTTGACGTGACAAACAACGCAGCGCACGCAAGCACAATTGCCCCAGTCCCGTCACGGGCACGGAAAGCACCCGGCGAAGAGGGTGTTAGAGGGAGCCAGCCAATAGGAAAGCGACGCGACACACGTATCGCGATCTGACAAGTGACAACTATGAGACGCATAGCACAGCACAATAGACCTGGCCATGGGCAGCCCGGCCCGGCCCGAAAAAGCCCGACCCGGTCCGGCCCGACGCTGCTCCCGGGCCGGGCTCGGGCCTAGATATTCAGCCTGTTGGCCGGGCCGGGCCAGGGCCAGGCCCGTCAAAATTACATTTTTCTGAAGGGGCCCGGCCCAAGGCCCGTCGGGCTTTTGCGTGCTCGGGCCGGGCTTGGGCCCAAAAAACAGGTCCGACGGCCGGGACGGGCCGGGCTCGGGCCTGTGTTTTTTGCACCGGGCTATGGTAGGCCCGTCCCGGCCCGAGGTTTGGCCAAGTCTAAGCACAAGACACGCCCATCGGCGAGAAATCTAGAAGCAACCCAACAATGGCAAAATGCCTCACCAACTCAGGTCTTAAAGGCATCTATATAAGTTATTTTGCTAATTCTCGGTGAACTTGCTTATCTTTAAGCTTAAATCCTAAAAATCCATATCCACGCGTATTTTGTCATCCAATACAGTACCACATTGTTTCACTGGTCGGTCCGGATGTTCATTTTCTCGCAAATCGGAGGCAAACAAGGGGTCTTTCCGGGCGTCTAGACCGTTTCCACGCACGCGTCCGATACCTCGCTCCCACCCAAATACCCTCCTGCCTAAAAAATCATCTCGGCGCGAAGCGGTAGCCACGCATTCATGCTGGTCAGCGCCGCTCCAGAGCAGGTGTGACTCCCCGGCTTTGATACCGGTCAAAGCGACGCATTGGACAAGCGGTCGACGCTGCTTCAATGCAGATGTGGCAACCGAGAAGCCCACTACGACCGTTGTGCCACATTGAAGCCTACTGTCGTGGTTCTAAGTCTGACAGTACGAGTAGGGGGTACATATGAGGAGGCAAGGCCCTAACTATGGTGGAGTTGTATACAAGGTGTTTTACGAGTTCAGGCCCTTCTCGGAGGAAGTAACAGCCCTACGTCTCGGAGCCCGGAGGCGGTCGACTGAAGTATGTATATGTGTGTGTTACAGGGGGTGCGAACCCTTGTATTGGAGGAGGGGGTGGCTTATATAGTGCGCCAGGACCCCAGCCATGCTCCACGTTACCAAGGGTTCAATGTACATAAAGGCGGACGTTACTGATAACGTCCGCAGTAAAGAATAATAAAGGCATTCACTGCAGCGAGTAAATTCCAGACCGTCGCTGTCTTAAGGGACCCTTGACCTTCGGGGATCGAGTGCCTTAGATGGGACGAGTGAAGTTGAGTCGTCTGGTATGTGGTGTTCAGTCGAGTGAGATGTCCTCTTGGGCCGTCTCAGTCGACTGTCCTTACCATCATCGGTTTTGTCTTTTGATCTTCTGGGGTAGTGACCTTGGGTGGGGTACCTTGATCAGGCATGTGACCCTACCCTAGGTCTGTAACCTCATCAGTAGCCCCTGAATGGATTGAGGCTTGACCAGGAGAGAGTGTTGAAGAGAGCCTTGGTCCGGATTCGGCGCCCTTGGGATAGTCTTCTCTGATCTTGTGGACCAGGCTGTTCTTCCAATCTCGTCTTGGTCGCCTTGATCGATTCTGGAACTGTCGAGTGTGTTTGTTGTGTTACCCGTCGACTGAACTTTGCGCGAGGCGCCGAGCGCCGTTGGCGTGTGCAGTTTTCGGCGGGATTGGTTGTTCTCTGGTCGCCAGATTTTGCGGGATTTCGAAATTTGGGGAAGCACGCGGGACGGGTCGTGTCGCGGCAATCGGATCGAATATGCTCAGGACGCCTCGATCCTCGCGCCGCCTTTTTCGCCACGTATCGCGTCCGTGCCTGTTGTTCGATTTGATAGGATCGCTCGGGGCCACCAGTCTGTCACTCGACCGTGGTGCTATAAATGCGCGCCGAGTCCGAGGCGACGGCATTGTGCGCCCATTCTCTGTTTCCTCGCCTCCGTCTCTCCGTCGTGCCTCTGCTCCTTCTCCCTTTCTCCACAGCCAACGCCGGCTCGCGTGCCATGGGCAAAGACAAGACCGCGGCGCTGGAGCGCTCGAAGAAGGCGGCGACGGGGAAGGGGAAGCGGTCCGGCCATGGCGAGTCGTCGTCGAGGTCCGGGCTCCCTCCTGGTTGGATCCAGGGGGACTGGATCAGGTCCACCATCACGGTGGAGGACATGGAGGAGCTGGAGGAAGAGGGGCTGGTCGCCCGCGGCTCCTGGCGGTGCCGGAAGGCAAGCTCGAGCCGCAGCCGCGGGAGGGCGAGTGCGTCCTCCTCGCGACTCACGTCGACCGAGGTTTCTCCATGCCCCCGCACCCTTTCTTTCGCGCCTTCCTGATTTTTTACGGCGCATAGCTGCACTACTTCACGCCCAACTCCATTGCCTTCCTGGCTGCGTTTATCTCGATGTGTGAAAACTTCCTCGGCTGTCGGCCGCACTGAGGCTTGTTCAAACACATCTTCACTTGTCGCTCGCAAACCGTAAAGAAGGCGAATCCGAGTGACGAGAAGACGCACGTCATCCAAGTGTGCGGCGTGCTAGGCATCCAGCTTAGAAATAGGAGCGCTTTTCCTGCTATGATTCTTCCAGAGTCGGTTCGGGGCTGGCAGTCGACTTGGTTCTATTATAAGGACAGTCCGACTCCTGGTCAGTCGACCGGGCTTCCTCCCTTTTCTCTTGGTCGAGCCAGCCAGCCTCCGTCATTGGTTGTGAGTTGGGCCGAGAAGGCGGAAGTGGACATGTAGGTGGAACGGGTCGTCCAGTTGGTCCGCGACGGGGTCACAGGGATGGACCTGCTTGAGGTGTACCTCATGCAGAGGATCCAACCTCGCCAAGCTCGAGACCACCCGATGTGGCTGTACTCCGGCGTCGACGACTCGTCACGAGTCCACCCAGAGGCAGCGGATGTGAAGTCGGTGGCGCAGTGCCTGAAGTGCATTACGGGGAACAAAGACAACCCCAGGGGGTCCGGAAGGGTTCTCCCATTCAACGTCGACCATCTTCCTAACAAGGTCTGGCCTTGACTTCCGAGTGATGTTCCTGTTCTTTGCTTGCAGTTGTCTTGATGAGTCCGACTGACATTTGGCTAATCCTTCTTTTCTGCAGATCTACACCGAAATGTACTCGGTGCCCAACGGGGATCAGGTCCAGGAGGGCGAAGAGGGTGCGGGCGACGTCTCCGAGTGGAAGTCCGACAAAGAGACCGAAGAGGAGAGCGAGGACTCCAGCAGCGGGGAGGAGGTCGAGTCACCTTCCCGTGGCGAGAAGCGATCCAAGGAAAAGCACGACCCATGGGTTGTGCGCTCCAGAGCGGGCCCCTCCAGCTCCCAGGTGCAAAAGCGGGCTCGTACGGCCACTCCCGACCCATCAGAAAAGGCGCCCAAGCAACCCAAGGTCACCACCGCCAAGTCCCAGAAGGCCCTGCCCAAGATCAAGGTGGACGTCCCAATCGCCTCCACGTAAGTGCTGTTCAGTTTCATTTCTTTCTGCCTTTCAGAGGTCGACTCACTTTCAAGGAAATTTCCAGTGCTGCTGCTTCCGCGACCTCGATGGATATCGACAAGGGTCGGGATGATGAGGAGACCGCGGATGCTGCTACGCCCCGCGCAGGTGCGAGTTGTAGATCGTGCTTCGCTTTTCGTCAGTTTGAGCTGACGGTCGACTGAACTTCATAATTGTCTTTTTTGCAGTGCCACGCCATGTCATAGAGCTCCCAGACGATGATGAAGATGACGATGAGGAGCGCTCGGGAATGGCTTGACGGCGCACGGGAAGGAAGGGCCGGAAGGCGCCCTCCGGCTCTAAGGCCCGGCAACAGGAAGACATGGCCCGGACCACGGTCTCCTTCGCCGACCCCGTGTCGACCGTGCGCCCTTCTTCGTCGACTGGAGGGGCCGTCGACCCAGCGCCTGCTCCGGCGTCTGTTCTCTTCTCCACCCATCGCATCCCGGAGGATCCCGTGGGCACGGCTCAAGAAGCCGTTCGTCAGGCGGGGCTGATGATGGAGAGGACGAAGGCGGCGTACGAGGCTAGCATGGCTGCTTACGACGCTAGCTCGGCCCTTCGGACCAACGTCTAGGTTTGTCTCTTCCGACTGATTTGTTGTGTTGGTGTAGTCTTCAGTTTGTGAAATCTACTGCCTTGTTCGTAAGATGATGCCACACCCACTGGGTGTTGCCACACCCACTGGGTGCCTTGTCTTGTAGCTTTCAGCGTTTGAAGGTCGTCCAATAGTACCACTGGGGGCACGCTCAGTGGGCCCAGTGGGTGTAGTCCCCGAGGCCATGGTTGACTGAGGTCGTCAGTCGACTGTGGTCTTTAGAATTTCTTGTTTGCTTTTGTACTTCTCTTGAGCTCGGGCCAGACTGATCTTGGTCGAGTGAGAACCAGTGGGGGCACACTCGGTGCACCCACTGGGTGTAGCCCCCGAGACCGTGGTCGACTGCTGGTAGTCGGCCATGGTATGATAATTAAACTTTTCCTCCTTGTGTTGTTGTTTTTTTTAGCTCGGGCCAGACTGATCTTTGTCAGGCGAGAACCAGTGGGGGCACGCCCAGTGCACCCATTGGGTGTAGTCCCCGAGACTGCGGTTGAGTGTTTGACTCGACTGTAGTCTTAGAGTTCTGATTTGTTGTGTTGATGCAGAGATCTTATGAGTTCGGAGCCAAATTTGTGGATCTTGAGAAGAAGCAGGTCCAGCTCAATCTCGACTTGCAGCTGGCTCGGGACCACTTGAAGAAGACTCAAGACGAAGCAGCAGGTAACTGACGCGAGCAACTCGTCGACTGACCTTCGATAAGTATGTCATGTGTATCCTCATGTTCATCTGTCTAGTGATGTCTCTTGTAGACCAACTGAAGGCGGCCTGGAGCAGAAAGACCTCGACTTGGCGGCGGCGCAGCAGAAGGCTCGGGAGAAAGCTGAACTGGCGGAGCAGAAGCTGTCATCAGTTGGCACGCTCGAGGCGGAGATCATCAGGTTAAAGAGTTCTCTCGACGCGGCCAACCAAGAAGTGACTCGACTAAAGGGTGCTAAGAACGCCCTGAACGAGAAATACGAGGGCCTCTTCCAGAAGAAGAACGACCTGGAGGCTTATCTGAGCGACCTCACCAAGAAGTGGTATCTCGTGCTTGAAGGTATATCTCTTTTGCTCAGACTTAGTCGGATTGGTCGACCCGTAATTTGCTTGCTGACTCGACGCGTTCCTTGTTGTGTAGAATTATGTCGCAACTTTGAAGAAGAGACTGGATGGATCGAGCCCGGTCTGGACCTAGTCAATTCCATTGTCAAGGACGAAGCTGCCATGAATATCTTGAGGTTGGAGTCCCGCCTTACGGCTGCCACGGGCTACCTGGGTCGGCTGAAGGAAGTGATGGCTCGGATCGACGCCGCACTCTGGAGGGGAGTCGTGCAGGAGAACGACCTCGAGTCCCTGATGACTCGACTCAATGAGATCCCTAGTCGAGTGCAGGAGTGGAAGAAGTCATCCGCCCGCTGTGGAGCTGACGTGGCGCTATCTTTGGTCCGTGTTCACTACAAGGACGTGAAGCAGAGGAGGCTTGTGGCGCTCAAGGTCGCCAACACGAAGGAGCTCCAGTTCCAGTCATTCAGGGAGACTTTCTTGGAAGCTGCCACCCGCATCGCCGATGGGATCAACCTGGACTAGTTTGTTGCGCCTGTGAGTCCGCCCCCTCCTGAGGAGTGAATGAACTTTTGATACTTTGATCCAATTTGCCTCGGAATGCCGAGTGATCCTGTAACCGTTAAACTCTTGTGGGCTCGTGGCCCAGGTACACTTGCCCGAATCTTGCGGGGCTTTTATCTGGATTTGATTCCTTTCGCATTTGCTTGTTTTGCTTCCGACTCTTTTTGTTCGTTTGGATCTTGAGTCGACGTCTTGATGGCAACGTCGTGCTTGCGGCGGAGCTTGGAGGACCGCAGCTAAGCCCCCGAGTGAGAGGGTTGCTCTTCACTCGGAGTGGTTCACGCAACTTAGGCGATTCCAAGCTACGTTGTACTTGTGGCGGAGCTCGGAGGACAGAGCCACGTTGTACTTATGACGCGGCTTGGAGGACCGCAGCTAAGCCCCAGAGTGAGAGGGTTGCTCTTCACTCGGAGTAGTTTTCGTAGCTTAGGCGATTACGGGGTCGCAGCTAAGCCCCCGAGTGAGAGGGTCGCTCTTCACTCGGAGTAGTTTTTGCAACTTAGGCGAATCGGGTTCGCGGCTAAGCCCCCGAGTGGAAGGGTTGCTCTTCACTCGGAGTAGTTTTTGTAACTTAGGCGATTCGAAGCTATGTTGTACTTGTGGCGAAGCTCGGAGGACAGAGCCACTTTGTACTTATGACGCAGCTCGGAGGACCGCAGCTAAGCCCCCGAGTGAGAGGGTT
>LR738712.1:65355883-65374854 GCA_902687465.1 Secale cereale
TGTACTTGTGGCGGAGCTCGGAGGACAGAGCCACGTTGTACTTATGTCCAGCTCGGAGGACCGCAGCTAAGCCCCCGAGTGAGAGGGTTGCTCTTCACTTGGAGTAGTTTTCGTAACTTAGGCGATTCCAAGCTACGTTGTACTTGTGGCGGAGCTCGGAGGTCAGAGCCACGTTGTACTTATGACGTAGCTCAGAGGACCGCGGCTAAGCCTCCCAGTGAGAGGGTTGCTCTTCACTCGGAGTAGTTTTTGTAACTTAGGCAACTACGGGGTCACAACTAAGCCCCCGAGTGAGAGGTTGCTCTTCACTCGGAGTAGTTTTTGCAACTTAGGCGAATCGGGTTCGCGGCTAAGCCCCCGAGTGAGAGGTTGCTCTTCACTCGGAGTAGTTTTTGTAACTTAGGCGAATCGGGTTCGCGGCTAAGCACCCACTGGGGGATTTTGAAGGCCAACATCTTAGAAACCAACAATCATTAAGGGATCGTTGTAAACTTGTCTTTGACACAAACTAGAAAATCTTTATCACAACTCGACTGTTCGAGTGTTTCAAGTGTAGAAGCGGCGGAGCAGGTCCGCATTCCACTAACGAGGTTCATCTTTCTTCTTAGCGACGTTGTAGAGGTGATACGCCCCATTGTGCAGCACCTTGGTGATGATGAAGGGGCCTTCCCAGGTTGGGGCGAGCTTGTGTGACCGTTTCTGATGCACTCGAAGAACCAGGTCTCCTTCCTGAAATGCTCGGCTTCGGACGTTGCGAGCATGGAATCGACGCAGGTCTTGTTGATAGATGGTCGACCGGATCAAGGCCATCTCACATTCCTCCTCCAAGAGGTCGACTGCATCCTGACGAGCTTGCTCTGCTTCGGCTTCAGAGAAAAGTTCCACCCGGGGGGCGTTATGCAACAAATCACTTGGCAGCAGGGCTTAAGCTCCATAGACCATGAAGAAAGGGGTACGGCCAGTCGGCCGGTTTGGAGTTGTCCTCAGCACCCATAAGACAGACGGTAGTTCAGTTACCCAAGCTCTGGCGGCATGCTTAAGGTCACGCATGAGTCGTGGCTTCAGGCCTTGGAGAATCAAACCGTTATCTCTTTCTGTTTGTCCATTCGACTGTGGATGTGCTACGGAGGCATAGTCGACTCGTGTTCCTTGAGAGGAACAGAAAGCTCTGAATTCATCCGAGTCAAAGTTGGAGCCATTGTCCGTGATGATGCTGTGGGGGACTCCATATCTGAATATCAATTCCCTGATGAAGCTGATGGCGGTGCTCAACTCGAGGTTCTTGATTGGCTTGGCCTCAATCCATTTGGTGAACTTGTCGACTGCCACGAGTAGGTGAGTGAATCCGCTTCTGCCAGTTTTGAAAGGGACGACCATGTCTAAGCCCCAAACGGCAAAGGGCCAAAATAGTGGAATGGTCTTCAGAGCAGACGCTGGCTTGTGAGACATGTTGGAGTAGAACTGGCAGCCTTCGCACTTATCCACTATATCTTTAGCCATCTCGTTGGCCCGGGGCCAATAAAACCCTGCTCGGTACGCCTTGGCCACTATAGTCCGAGAGGAAGCGTGGTGGCCACAAGTCCCCGAGTGAATCTCATTCAGAATCAGTCGACCCTCCTCTGGGGTAATGCAGTGCTGAGTGACCCCGGTGACACTCTCTCTGTAGAGCTGACCCTGAATGACGGTGAAAGCCTTGGATCGACAGACGATCTGGCGCGCTTCTTCTTCATCTTCTGGGAGTTCTTGCCTGAGTAGATATGTTATGTATGGCACAGTCCTGTCGGGCGTAATCACTAAAACCTCCATGATCACGTCGACCACTGCAGGCACTTCGACTTCAGTCGGATCTGACGCACTGACTGGCTGTGGGGGTTCCTCGGTGAAGGGGTCTTCTTTGACTGAGGGGGTGTGCAGATGTTCCAGAAATACATTCTTGGGTATAGGCCTCCGAGTCGACCCAATTTTCGCGAGGTCATCGGCAAGCTGATTCTTGGCTCTGGGCACGTGATGGAGCTCTAAACCTTCGAACTTCTTTCCAAGCTTCCGTACTGCACTTCAATAATTGGTCATTGCCGGGCTCCTGACGTCCCATTCCTTCATCACTTGGTTCAACACTAAGTCTGAGTTGCCATAGACCATCAGGCGACGGACGCCGAGTGAGATGGCCATGCGTAACCCGTACAAAAGTGCTTCGTACTCAGCTTCGTTGTTCGATGAGTCGAAGTGGATTTGAAGGACGTAACTGAGCTTGTCGCCCCTAGGAGATACCAGGACCACGCCTGCGCCGGATCCGTTCAACATCTTGGATCCATCAAAGAACATAGTCCAGTGATCCGACTGAACCAAAGTCGGCAGCTCTTGTTCTATCCACTCGGCCACAAAATCTGCTATTGCCTGAGACTTGATGGCTTTCTTCTCTTCAAACTTGATATGTAACGGAAGAAGTTCAATCGCCCATTTTGCCACTCGACCGGTTGCGTCTCGGTTGTTTAGAATTTCTGACAGTGGGGCGTCGCTGACGACTGAGATTGTATGATCCGAGAAGTAGTGGGCAACCTTCTTTGCGGTCAAGTAAATCCCGTACACAAGCTTCTGGTAATGCGGGTACCTTTGCTTGGAGGGAGTCAAAACTTCGGATATGTAATAGGCCTTGCCTTCTTCTTCCTGCTCGACCGTGAGTACAGTGCTAACAACTTGTCCGGTGGCTGCAATGTATAGTAAGAGAGGCTCTTTGCTGACTGGGGCAGCAAGCACCGGCTGGGTGGACAGCAGGGCTTTGAGCTCTTCAAACGCTGCTTCAGCTTCGGAATTCCACTCGAACTTTTCTGATTTCTTCATCAGTCGGTAGAGAGGTAATGCCTTCTCACCGAGACGAGAAATGAATCGACTCAATGAGGCCAAGCAACCAGTAAGCTTCTAGACGTCGTGTACACGCTCGGGACATTTCATTCGGAGGATGGTGCCGACCTTTTCTGGGTTGGCGTCGATTCCTCGTTCGGAAACGAGAAAAGCGAGTAACTTGCCGCCAGGAACTCCAGACGTACACTTCGATGGATTGAGCTTGATATCATAGCTTCTCAAATTTGCGAATGTCTCAGCGAGGTCAGTCAACAGGTCGGAACCTTTTCGCGACTTGACCACAGTGTCATCCATGTATGCTTCGACGTTCCGACTGATTTGCTTCAGCAGGCACTTTTGGATCATGCGCGTGAAGGTAGCGCCGGCATTCTTGAGACCGAAAGGCATGGTGACATAAGAGAAACACCCGAGCGGGGTGATGAAAGCCGTCTTGATTTCATCGGGTCCAAACAGCCGGATCTGATGGTACCCAGAATACGCGTCCAGAAAGGACAAATGCTCGCATCCCGCAGTCGAGTCAACTATCTGATCGATGCGGGGGAGAGGAAAATGATCCTTCGGGCAGGCCCGATTGATATGCTTGAAATCGATGCACATGCGGAGAGACTTGTCCTTCTTGGGGACCATGATGACATTGGTGAGCCACTCGGAGTGGTAGATCTCGCGGATAAACTCAGCCGAGCCACTTCCTCGCCAATCGCTTTTCTCTTCTCCGTAGCGGACCGACGGAGATGTTCCTTCACAGGCTTCACTTTTGGGTCGACTCGCAAATGGTGCTCAGCCAGTCCCCTGGGTACACCTGGCATGTCTGATGGTTTCCATGCGAAGATGTCCCAGTTCTCACGGAGGAACTGGAGAGCGCTTCTTCCTATTTGCTGTCGAGTGTAGTGGAAATGTGGGTCGGTGCTGCATTGGGGTCGGTGGGGTGGATGTACACGGGCTTCGTCTCCCCACCCGACTAGAAAGCTGACTCGGAAGCCGGCATCTTGGCCCGCAGCCAGTCACTCGGATCCACATTTTTCTGGTACTTCTCCATCTCTACTGCTGCCATCTGCTCGTCAGCGATCTTCGAGCCTTTCTGGAAGCATTCTTCCGCTTTTAGACGGTTCCCCGTGACGGTTATAACGCCGTTGGGTCCCGGCATCTTCAGCTTGAGGTATACATAACACGGTCGAGCCATGAACCTGGCGTAGGCGCGCCTATCCAGAATGGCATGATAAGCGTTGTTGAAGTCCACCACTTCAAACGTCAGCTTCTCTTTGCGAAAAAAAACTCTCAGTCGCCAAAGACTACGTCGAGTGTGATTTGGCCAAGGGAGTCGGCCTTCTTCCCGGGGATGACCCCGTGGAACCTCATGTTGCTTTCGCTCAGCTTGGACATCGGGATGCCCATATCCCGGAGGGTTGCTACATACAGAATATTCAAGCCACTGCCTCCATCCATCAGGACCCTGGTCAGACGCGTGCCCTCGACCACTGGGTCGACCACCAGCGCTTGCCGCCCAGGGGTAGCAATGTGCGCAGGGTGATCAGACTGGTCGAATGTGATGGGGGTCTTGGACCACTTCAGTAACGTGGTTGTTGCCGGGGCAACCATGTGGACTTCTCTGTTGATGACTTTCGGTCGACTTTTGCTCTCGACGTCTGCGAAGATCACCAAAGTGGAGTTGATCTGGGGGTAACCTCCATCCCCTTCCTCCTCGGTCTCCTTTGACTCCTTTTCCTTCTCAGTCGACTGATCTTTCTGGAAGTTCTGGATCAGGAGCCGGCACTGTTGAGTGGTGTGCTTGGGATATACCAAGTTTCCTTCTTCATCTTTCTTCGTGTGAATAGGACACGGCTGGTCGAGTACATCATTCCAAGCTTGATCCTTTACTTTCGTTGGGACCCAGGGCCCCTTGGGCTTTCCTTTGCCTTTCCCTTGGTTGATCACTGCAACTTCGCCCTGAGCAGCTGGCTCAGCCTTGCGCTTGGGCTTTTGACTGGAGTTCGGATCATCTTGTCCGACTGGTTTCTTGCCACTGCGGAGTCGATCGGCCTCTTCGCCGTTAGCATACCGACTGGCAATCTCCATCATCTAGGACAGGGACATGTCGCCCGTTCGACCAAACTTCAAATTCAACTCTCAGTATCGTACGCCCTCCTTGAAGGCGCAAACTGCTTGGTGCTCAGACACATTTTCCACCGTGTGATGCAAGGTGGTCCATCGCTGTATGTAATCCCTCAAGGTTTCATTCGACTTCTGCACGCAATGCTGAAGCTCTACGAGACCTGCGGGCCGTTTGCAGGTGCCTTCGAAGGTCCGAAAACACTCGGGCCAGCTCTTCCCAACTGTAAATTCTCCCACGGGCCAACTGATTAAGCCACGCCCGGGCCGATCCGCCCAGCATCAGAGGAAGGTGTTTCATGGCTACGTCATCGTTGCCGCCTCCAATCTGCACAGCCACTCGGTAGTCCTCGAGCCAGGTGTCTGGTTTTGACTCGCCGGTGAACTTGTTTACCCCCGCTGCCAACCTGAAGTTCGGGGGGATCTCAGCGGTCCTGATGCCACTGCTAAAACACTCGGGCCCAGAGACGGATGCTCGGCTTCCACTCGGACGATCTCTGCCTTGTTCTTCCCTGAACGCCCTGTTCCGGTCGACCAACCCCTGCACAAGGATAGACCTTGCGTCGAAGCCGGGCCTCCGGGGATCTGGGGGAATCCTCCGCTCGTCGTCGCGCAAGCGCCTGCCCTCGTGCCGCCTGGGCGAGAACAACCCGCTTCCCGGGGGAGGCGTAGGCACTCGACGACGGTCGTGATGACCGAGTCGACGGTCATATTGCTCGTCATTCCGACCCAGAAGCCGATCTTGCCGTGGGCCATGATCTTCACGCCTTGGGG
This sequence comes from Secale cereale, assembly GCA_902687465.1. Taxonomy (NCBI): domain Eukaryota; kingdom Viridiplantae; phylum Streptophyta; class Magnoliopsida; order Poales; family Poaceae; genus Secale; species Secale cereale. The sequence continues at coordinate 65,361,623 of LR738712.1, forward strand.
GCGATCTTGGACTGTGGGCTGACCAAACGGTGTCTGCAGCCACCGATCTGTTGTGAATCCTGTTGCGCGACTGAGAAACAGCCACGTTTTGCTCCTTAGCCGTTCGGAGCAACGCCTGGATCTGCTGAAGGCCTCTCCCAGCATCCGACTGAGATGGTTGAATAGACTTCGCGATGCGAGCCACGGCTTTGAGGTTCTAGACTGGTGTGCGGAACACCTGAGTCTCGCGCGGGTGCGATTGCCGCGGTCGTCGACTGGACTCGGGGACCAATCGGCGGGCCCGTTCGTCGTGTGCGTGCTGGATATTCTCCAAGCACGCGCGCTCAGCCACGGTGGCCTAGCGCGTGGCCTCCAGGCCAGAGCCTCTGGAGTATCCCCCACGATGAGGGTGAAGAGCGCGTCTTCATTGCGGCGACAGAGATCGCCCCTCTGCTCGGCAGTGAGGGGTTGAGGAATGTATCCGTCGTTGTCGTATGAATGTCCGCCACCGCTGCCGCCGTCGCCACCGCGAGGAAAACCCGGCGGGCTACGGCGCGAGTCGACCATGAGGACTTCCACTGCGGGATAGCTGCTCCCGCACTCAGAAACTGAATCCACGAGCTCGACCAATGGATCGACCGACCCGTAGAGGTAACCGTCGGGCTCGATGGCCGCGACCTGAGGGGTGGCCGCCTGGCGGGCCACTGCGTGTTTTACCCACCGCTGGAGCCGTGAGCGACCGGATCGCTTGCGACGGCGTCCGGCGGGGATGGAGGACGATGTAGGAATCGGCAGGTACTGAGTCGACGGCTGCCAAAGAAGGACGCCACTGGCGCTGGCGCGGAAGTGCGCAGCCCCGCGGACGGGCAGCGCCTCAACGTCGAGAGGAGCCTCCTGGAGCCAAGCGGAGTCGTCGGCGATGAAGACGAGCGCGCCGAGTCGGATCTCGCGGCCAAACGCCAGACCACCGCCGGAAACCATGACGAAGGAGGTCGGAGGAAAGTTTGCAACCTCACCAGAAGTCGCTAAGATGCCTTGCCCCACGGTGGGCGCCAACTGTCGTGGTTCTAAGTCTGACAGTACGAGTAGGGGGTACGTATGAGGAGGCAAGGACCTAGCTATTGTGGATTTGTACACAAGGTGTTTTACGAGTTCAGGCCCTTCTCGGAGGAAGTAACAACCCTACGTCTCGGTGCCCGGAGGCGGTCGACTGAAGTATGTATATGTGTGTGTTACAGGGGGTGCGAACCCTTGTACTGGAGGAGGGGGTGGCTTATATAGTGCGCCAGGACCCCAGCCATGCTCCACGTTACCAAGGGTTCAATGTACATAAAGGCGGACATTACTGATAACGTCCGCAATAATAAAGAGTAATATAGGCATTCACTGCAGCGAGTAAATTCCAGACCGTTGCTGTCCTAAGGGGCCCTTGACCTTCGGTGGTCGAGTGCCTTGGATGGGTCGAGTGAAGTTGAGTCGTCTGGTATGTGGTGTTCAGTCGAGTGGGATGTCCTCTTGGGCCGTCTCAGTCGACTGTCCTTAGCGTCATCGATTTTGTCTTTTGATCTTCTCGGGTAGTGACCTTGGGTGGGGTACCTTGGTCAGGCCTATGACCCTACCTAGGTCTGTAACCTCATCACCTACTCCGAACGCCTCCTCCACTACATCGGTGACCGCGCCCGCAACTCCTCATCGTCGCGGGCCATCATGTCGACCGTGAAGAGGGCGGCCAGGGAGGCGCCCCGGTGGAAGCAGTGTAGCGCGGACATTCCCAAGTTTGACAAGGCGCCGGCCTGGGCCCGCGACCGGTCGCTTACCAATATGGAGACGGCCGCTCGGTGTCGTCGCCGCCTCGATGAGGAGCTCGCCAAGATCGAGGAGAAGTGGTGATTCAGCGACACCTCTCTACCGCCGGGAGGGGAAAGGTCGCCACCAGGGCACCGCGGCGAGGGTCGGCATTGACCGCCGCGACACTCCGCACGATGCAGGAGGAAGCAAAGTAAATTTTCCATGAGCGTCAGGCAGTGACCGGGCAAGGCTGGCGTGACCCCGCACCCTACTCCGGTGAGGACGACGACGGTGCGGCCGGACAGGGCGGCCACGCCTACGAGGTGATCCTCCGCTACAAGTTAGTCAAACGAGGCTTATCCATCGATCAGTGTTATTTGCAAAATGTTTACGATAGACATGGTGTTTTCCGCCAAGAAAATGTAAACTCATGATTTCTGCTAACCTAGTTCTCATTGTGGTGATTTTGTGCAATTTACTCGTCATGTACCATTTTATGCATAGGTGTGCCGGCCTGCCTCCACGTGCGCCGAGGTGTTTGCCAGGGCTCTTTGCCCACCCGGGCGCGAGGAGCTTACATGGCGTCAGCTAGGTTTGTGACGGTTGGTGTTGTCGTCGAGTGTGGCCCTTGGGGTGACTTTCTCCTCCCCTGCATGCCTCACGCATCACCTGACACATCCGGTTTGTTAGAGCATCTCCAACGGGCGCTGAAAAAGGCGCGCGCGCGCGCTAAATCGGCGTTTTCGCGCGCGCGGGAAAAAAACCGCGCTCCAGCGGCGGCGGGAAAGACGCGCGCGCGGGAACCGCTTGCGCGCGCGCGCGAAACGACGGCCTCCCGCGCGCCTTTTTTGCGGCGGCGCGCCCCGCGCGCGCTATAAAACGCCGCGCGCCCGATCGCCTCGCTGCACCTCTCCCACTCCCTCTCTCCTCCTATCTCTCGCGCCCGCCGATCCCTACCGCCGCACCGGCGCACCGCCGTCGCACCGGAGCACCGCCGCCGCCCCCCCGACGCGCCACCATGCCGCCGCGCCGCCGTTCTTCCTCCGGCTACCGCGGCGTCCGCGAGCGCCCGAACGGCGGCGGTTTCTACGCCGAGATACGCTCCGGCGATCTCCGGCTCCCCCTCGGCACGTACGAGACGGCGCACGAGGCCGCCCGGGCGTACGACGCGGCGGCGTGGCGCCTAGGCCGGCCGCGTCGTCAGATGAACTTCGACGACGCCCGCACCCTCGAGCAGGCGTTGGAGCTCGCCCCGCCGCCTCGTCTGCACACCACGCGAGATCGTGCGGAGCACACGGCGGCGCAGAACCGCCTCCTCGTCGCCCAGGAGGACGAGCGACGCATGGCGGAGTGGCGCCGCCTCCACCCGGAGGATGTCGTCGCCGAGCATCAGTTCTGGGAACGTCGCCGCGAGGACAGGCGTCGTCGGAGGGAGTTGGCGTGTCAGCAGGCCGCCATCCGCGATGCCGGCGGCCAATCCATCTTCACTGATCAAGATGACCGCTGGTTCGACATTTGGCTGTCGACCTCCTCCGACGACAACAACGAAGGCGATGATGATGACTGGAGCGATTAGTTTTTTTATGTTTTCGAACTATATATCTATCTATCTAGAACTATCTATCTATGTTTTATCTATGTTTTAGAACTATGTTTTTTATCTATGTTTGAACTATCTATCTTTGTATCTTTTTATTTTAATGTAATTTTAGTATGAAAAAAAAAGTGTGCGCGCGCTGTATTTTTTGGGCACCGCTGGAGCAGCACGCACGCGCTGCAAAATAGCGCTGCTGCTGGAGCCAGCACTGCGCGCCGCGGCAAAACAGGCGTTGCGCGCGCGCTATATGGTTTTTTTGGGCGCGCCGCTTAGCGCGCCTGTTGGAGATGCTCTTAGGGGTCGCATAATGGCGCGCGCGCATGTGTTTGCTGGAACAGACTTCTGAGATTTGAGCCAGTAACGCCGGCGAGTCGCCGTGATGAATTTCGGTTGAGTGGACCTAGTTTGTGGCACAGCAGATGCACAGGTTTGTTCAAGTCGTTGATAACGAGCTGGCATATGTGTCTGGGTTGTGTTTTGGATCTTCGATGCTGGCCGGCCTCTTCCGTTTGTTATTTTATTTTATTATTTATTATTACCTTCTCATTTTTGCCTGGGTTGGGATTCATCCTTTGCATTTTCCTTGGTATCTTCAGTTTAAGTTTTCTTTGCATAGTTAACACCAACGAGCTACAGGTCGAGTGTAGATGTTCCCTGGTAAAAGCTTGGAAGAATTGAGACAAGAACTACAGGTTGCTCTGACCGGCATGTGCTCCGTGGGGCTGGCTTGCTCGCGTCAGGTTGGGTCCGGCTGACGGTGTCCTTGCGCCCTGGCTGGGTTGCGTCGCCAGCGCAAGCCTCGTGCGTGTAGTTTGCCCGGCTGTGCGTCGGGAGAGGCGGCTGGTCGGTTCGGTTCATACCCGTCACCCTGGGCGATCGGTTATTTTGGTTCGGCTTCTTTTTTAAAAAAGATTTTTTTTCGGTTTGGGTAATTCGGGTACTCAAAAATAGGAACTGTTATTTTTTCCGCCGAAAAAATTCCCGAGCCCAACCCGACTTTTTGGTTCGGGTAATTCCGGTACCAAAAAAACCGAAATATTCAGAGCACACATCAGCTTTTTTGTGTGGGTATTTCGGGTAGTATGGGTAACATGACGGTGTAATACTAGCCTGAATAATTCGGGTAGTATGGGTATTTTGGGTTTTATATACCGGAATCTGAACCCTAACCTGAAAATGGAATAGCCAGGAAATGAGAAAAGAACCCTAATCCGAGACCTGAATTACCCGACAATTCGGTTCGGTTCGGGTTCGGGCTAAGGTACCCAAACGCCCAATGTGACATACCCGGCTATGTACATGTGTGCTGACCTCCCTCCACGCGCGCCGACCTGCGCGTTTGAGAGGCGTTTGTCAGGGTTCTTTGCCCACCCGGGCACGAGGAGCTTACGTGGCGTCGGCTCAATTTTTGGCGGTTAGTGCCGCCATCAGGTGGGCCCTTGGGTTGTGGTCTGGCGGTTTGTTCTAGTATATAATGGGGTGGCTTTCTTCTTCTCCCTGCTTGCCTCACACATCACCCTCTTCTCCTTGCGGCCGACGACATGTTAGCTTCTCGTTGTATGCCAGGTCTTTCTTCGTGTTTTCTTTGCCGTCGCTTTGGGGGCCATTTCCCCCCTCCCCCCCTTTCACCGGCTACCAGGAGTTTGGGACGCTGCTGGGTGCCTTCACCGTCACCTCCACCGCCCCTAATGACTTCACCGGCGTCTCCATCACCATCTTTATCCTTTGATCATAGCATTTGTAATCCTAGATGATACATGTGGCATAATCTGATGGAGTGAAGATAATATCCAACAGTCAATAGTACATACTAGCAGGTAGTGCGCGGCGGCACGCCGCGCCATAAGGAATGATAAGCAATTTAGTTTATTTTTGTAATATTTGATAAGTTGTCCCATGATTTGGTTTGTGGTAGAGTAGTTCATACAAGAAAAGGTACATCTATTTGGTACATACAATAGGTGATCTACAACATGTAGTGATAGTGGGTACTCGATGCAGAATTATGAAGCTCTTGATCTCTTCTTATACCTATGATGTTGATCCTCCAGTCGGGTTTGTCTCTCTGATATAGTGGTAGTGAAATAACTGATGCTGGTCGTAATAGACATATCATCACCAGCCAATCTATTCAAGCCGATCCACCCAAGCATGTCTCTTCCTCTTTGCTAGGTGAGTAATCTAAAGAATAGCAATACATACAACATTGTAATTCAATAGAAATCAGGTTAAAAAGCAATATATTCATTCAAAAGCAGCAAACTGTACACTTGCAATATCAATGAAGCACACATGTTCAATACTATGGAACAACCTCATGTTACCCGAAAGCGTTTGAAATTCTCGAATTGTTATACGCCATTCTAACATTATTTTCTCAAACAACCTTTCTACCTAGCCATATCATACATGCAAAAAACATATTTCAGTACATAGGCTGCTATAGCCAAATATGGACACCAGGTGTCCAATAATCAGGAACATAACATCATGACAGAGAAGAAATAGAACTTGGACCTAGTCAATATGATTATCTCAATCTGAGACGAATGCTCTCTCTCTTCAGATTTACTGAATGTGGTTAGTACTTGAAAACAGACACCAATCTCTAGCATAAATCATATTTTTAACGAAGCATGTAGGTGAATAAAATCCAAGCTGCTTCATGGAAATGAGTGGCTAACTCAATGCACAAGTGGAACTTGAATTTTAAGCTAAAGAAGAAATGAATGAACTGGGAAATTTGGAATAAACCATTGAGGACTCAAGTGAATGATCTCACTTGAAGCCTGGGCCTTGCCAATTCAACATGAACATATCTTTCTGCCTACCAAGGAACTGCAATGTTTCGATCATCTTCTTGCTGGCAACAAATTCTGCACAATAGAAGGGAGGGGACGACACAAACATAGCAAATAACAAGGATATACATTGGGTGAAAGGGAAGCAAGGAAATAACATCCACTATGGCCCAGTTTTGAAGACCATTAATCAGTTAAGCAAATAGAAAAATATTGACACAATATATATTCTAACAGGAGGACAATATATTATTCACTAAAAGACCGTTTTTGCAAGCGAAAGTGCCTTTCTGCTCCCGAGCTCAAATGGGCTCGGCGAAAGTAAAATCGAAAACAAATGAAAAAAAATCCAAATTTTTTTTGGAGAAACATTGACAAAAGTTCTAAGTGCTTACAAAAATTTGTCATGGAATCACAAAAGGCGTGGCAAAAAAAAATTCAGTGCTCCAAAATGCTTTTGAAAGTAGCATTTTCATAGTAACGATTTTCGCAACCACTTAAAACTTATGTCAATGTTTCACCCAAAAAAAATTGTAATTTTTTTCGATTTTGTTTCGATTGTACTGTTCACCCGAGCTCTGAGCTCGGGTACAGAAACTCTGCGTCCTTCTGCAAGGACAAGAGCGACTCCAATTTCCCAAGGAATTCAAAAAATTAACTTCTATCAAGGTGAACAGTGTTGTGTTCTTTTAACCAATTCAATTAAAACGCATTATGTGCAAGGCAGTAAAACTCCTCTCCTCTGCATAACTAAGGAAAACTTATTTAGAGCTACAGCTAGGAAATTAAAACTCCAATTGACCACTGAACCTTACAATATAGCCGTGAAGTACAGGGAGTCAGGGAGACACATAAAAACCTGGATCTGTTACAAAGATGGTTCTTGTACGATTAGCTGAATATATAGTACTATAAACGCTAAGTCCAACTGTGCAAGCTTTTATCTACCAATTACAAAAATACAAATGGCAAAACTAAATGATATTAAGGAAAAAATGAAGAGTTCATGAAGGTGAGAAGTAGGGAACTTGTTTGGTCTGAAATTTCAACATGTCTAAAACATAACAGTACAGACTTTACAGTGTTCATTTCAATAAAATCTGGCCCAACCTTATTCGAAAATAGAATAGGTCAAGAAGACCATTTACCCTGCACCTTGCTGCCATGGCATAAATGCTATGAAACTGAATCACAAAAATACTTGAAGAGATAGCTGCAGAACCATAAAGAGAATAAAACCTCATGTGAATACGTTTGGAATATTAGTCTTCTCTATCAAAATTTCCAGAGAGAAAATTAATATCTGATTGTGAGGTCCAAATTCAGTTACATAACCAACAAATACATCTCCTGCCTCTCAAATTAAATTCACAAAAGCACCAGCTTCGAACTACAGAGTAAATAGAAAATCTACAAAAAAGAAGAATCTCAACAGAATAGGGAAGGTTGTATTATCAATGGCCCCACATACAGGAGCTTCCATCACATACAGAAGCTTCCATCAAAAGGCTTGAAACCTGCAAAGTAATGTACAATGATGCTCTATCTCATGCATAAGCTTTGTCAGTATCACTATGAAAAACCTTATTTACATACTTCCTGCCAATATATCAAGAATACAGGATGTGCCCTTGCACCCCCATGTTCTTCAGTCTTCACTGTCCGAGGTTTTTCAAGCACATGAATATTGGTGCTGCCTGCAATGTTCACAATCGATAGTTAGACAATTGGCAATGCTATATCTGAAAATTTATAGTAATCACTGGAAAATGTTGCACAATGAAATGCACTCATAGAAACTGAGAGCAGATCCATTATTCTAAGAACACGCATCATATGTCATTTGGGATCAAATAAAACTTTCTTCTTGTTCTGTTACTGGTTGCAATTAAGAGTCTTCATTTTTCACTTCTCTAAACGACTCATATTGGAATACCAGGCACAAATTTATTGTCTTGCATCCATGGCTCTAGAGTGCTTGCGTACAAACCGAGCAAACACATGTAGAAGCTAATGCTAGGAAAAGAAATTCATAGGCGAAATCTACTGAACTTGCAGAACTCATGGAAATTTATTTTCGAAATTCAGACAGAGCAGGCACACACCAGCATACATGGCCGCCATCTGCCCCGTCGCCGCCTGCTCGCACCCGCCGAGCGGGCACGCCGGCGGCAGCAGGCCGAATATGACCAATGAGGCATGGACTGCACACACGCATGGCATGAAGTGGCCAGAGGAGCAGATGAACACATGTGCAAACACTAATATATAACTAATTAAATCGATTTATTGTCAGTTCTTGGCACTTTGTCCACTGCAAAATTATGTGCTGCAAAATATATCCCATATACTACAAAATAAACAACAAGAGATCAACTTTTTCTTGACAGTAAGAAACAGCAAATCATCAGATCAATCAAACTTATCTCAAATCAACAAATTTCACTGAATCCACATGGAAACCTTCCAATTTTCAGAAGAAACAGGAGTCAAGAATAGAAGCTCGAACTAATTAGTCACATCCCTCATCCATCCCGGAAACTTTGTAGATAGAAGCCTTTAAACAGGAGTCTGTACCCAACTATGAAGCTCACCGCACGTCATTCAGAGAACACGGATTTGGATGGATAATATGGGGATTTGGCTTCACCGGTGGGAGCATGTGTCATATGACTGGATGCCCGTGGTCACCCTCACATCGGGCCAGTCCATCGACGTTGTTGTTCCCTCGCGTGCATATTGGACCTTGTGTGGCTCCCCGTGGTCACCCACTCACCCTCACCACACAATACGGACCTGACCGGCCATCGTACGGGCATCATAGCACCATGGGATGGCGACGGCGAGGCTCATCACAGTGGGCAGCAGTGAGGTCCATCTCCAACAGCTCCCGACGCCGCCGCCACGCCAATGCCTCCTTCGGCCACTGCACCATGCCCGCTCCTCCCCTCATCCATCTCGCACCTCTCCATCACCGAGGCGGGGAGACTGGGAGCTGGGGCGCGTAGACGCGTCGGCTACGACGCTAGCCTAGCCGAGGCGACAACTCCCTCCGACGGCGACGTGGGGAGGGCTCCGATGGTGAGGGTCACCGGCGGGCGGCGGCCTCGACGGGCGCTTCTGGAAACAGGAGAGGGGGATGGGGATGGGGCACCGGGAGATGAGCTCGTCGGGTGGACTTTTATATCCGCGAAGAGCCGAGGTGTCACGGGATTGGACCAGAGGCTTCGAGAGAGACAAGAAAAATATCTACAAAACCGCAGCGCAAGACACGTGCAGCCCAGAAGGCCCGGTCAAACTGCAAACCGCTTAAGAAAACAGCAGCGAAAAACGCTACAGGCCCGTGATGGAAAGAAAAGACAGCATGATCGAAGGTTCTGCCATGCGTCATACGCGTCAAGTCCACACGGTGGGATAGAAACGTGGCAAACGAAGGGAACCAAACACTTCCGTCACACGCGTAATTTTTACAGCTACCGTGAAATTTTTTCCAAAAAAACCAGGGAAAAGAATCCCTTACGGGCCTAGTCTTCTTAGTATTTAAAGGAGTTGTAGGGGATTATTACAATGTTCAAGTATAATTATTGCGAACACCAGCCGACATCTCTCAGTGGCACATACTTGTTTTATTCTCTAATTTGGCTTGGTCGAAATAATGTTTCTTATGTTAACCTTGTGTTTAAGGATTGCTGAGCGTGGAGAGCGCAGTCTGGAATCAATCTATATTTACTTTTGAAGAGTGATTAGATAGCTTAGGGTGTCTTTTCCCAAAAACCCATATCCAGACGTATTTTTTCATCCAATGCAGTATCACATTGTTCCACGGGTCGGTCGGGATGTTCATTTTCTCGCAAATCGGAGGCAAACATGGGGTCTTTCCAGGCGTGTGGACCGTTTCCACGCACGTGACCGATACCTCGTTCCCACCCAAATACCATCCCACCTAAAAAAAATCTCAACGCGAAGCGGTTGCCACGCATTCATGCTGGTCAGCGCCGCTCCAGAGCAGGTGTGACTCCCCGGCTTTGATACGGGTCAAAGTGACGCGCTGGACAAGCGGTCGACGCCTCTTCAATGCAGATGCGGCGACCAAGAAGCCCACTACGACCGTTGTGCCACATTGAAGCCTACTCCGGACGCCTCCTCGACTACATCGGTGGCCGCGGCCACGACTCCTCATCGCTGCGGGCCATCATGTCGACCGTGAAGAGGGCGGCCAGGGAGGTGCCCCGGTGGAAGCAGCGCAGCACGAACATTCCCAAGTCTGACAAGGCGCCGACCTGGCCCCGTGACCGGTCACTTACCAACATGAAGACGGCCGCTCGGTGTCACCGCCGCCTCGATGAGGAGCTCGCCAAGATCGACGAGGAGTGGTGACTCAGCGACACCTCTCTGCCGCCAGCAGGGGAAAGGTCGCCACCAGGGCACCGCGGCCAGGGGTCGGCATTGACCGCGGCGGCACTATGCACGATGCAGGAGGAAGCGGAGTAAATTTTTCACGAGCGTCAGGCGGTGACCGGGCAGGGTTGCCGTGACCCTGCACCCTACTTCGACGAGGACGACGACGGTGCGGCTGGCCAGGGGGTGATCCTCCGCTACAAGTTAGTCTAGTTTTTTTTTTTAGTTTTTAGTTGAACGGGCGAAATATCGTCCGCATTTTGTAAATTATATCCAAATTTAAGTGAATTCTGGCCAATTTGCATCAAATATCCGATTTGTTGAAATACGATTTGAAATGTACATGAGTGTGATTGAATTGTCGGCTCCCGTCGCTGTCCGCGGACACGTGTCCATCTTAGGAGTCAGGTTGGAGATGCCCTTAGCTCGAAAGAAAATAAAAAACTACTAGTACTTACTTAGCACAGAAGGAAATGATCATGAGAAGAAAACGCCTACTAGCCTGTCGACGCCACGAGGATCACCTATCGTTCTTCTTGCAAATGGGTGAACCCAAAAATGTAACCAGAAGTCGCAGGAACCCAATCAAAATGTGAAAAAACAGAAGAGATGAAACCATCGAAGGAAAAGAGTAAAAAGGAACACAGCTTAGGCACCACGTGGTAAAGGCCGTCAGCACCCAGCAACCAAGACTTGATAAAAGCAGAAAAGCTTGAACCATGCACAGTCGGCAATCCACGCCCGAACGACAAAAGGTAGCGGTTTTGCCGTGACAAACAACGCAGCGCACGCAAGCACAATCGCCCAGTCACGGGCACGGAAAAGCACACGGCGAAGAGGGTGAGGGCGCCAGCCAATAGGATAGCGATCCAACACACATATAGCAGTCTGACAAGTGACAACCACGAGCCGCGCAGCACAGCACAGCACAGCACAAGACACGCACATCGGCGAGAAATCTAGAAGCAACCGGACAATGGCAGAATGACTCAGGTCTTAAAGGCATCTATAAAAGTTCTTTTGCTAATTCTCGGTGAACTAGCTTATCTTCAAGCTTAACTCCTAAAATAGTCTCCGGTTGGCAAGGCAAGCGTGGAGATTGCTGGTCAACCCTGAGAGTCTCTGCGCAAGAGTCTTGAAAGCACGTTACTATCCCAATGGAAGGCTAGAGGACACGGTTTTCTCCACAAATGCATCACAAACTTGGCAGTCCATCGTCCATGGGTTGGAGCTTTTGAAACAAGGTCTGATTTGGCGTATTGGTAATGGCAGATCGGTTCGCATTTGGAGGGACCCTTGGATCCCTCACCCTATTGGTCGCCCTCCAATATCGCAACAAGGTAGATGTAGACTGCGAAGGGTCAGCGAATTACTTGATGAAACGGGTGCCTGGCGGCCAGACTTACTGCATCAGTACTTTTTGCCTGTTGACGTCCATCATATCATGAAGATAAAGGCCTCTCCACGGCTAGGCGATGACTTTATTGCATGGGGGGCTGAACGTACAGGTATCTTCACCGTACGTAGTGCGTACCGGCTGGCACTCGAGGACAAGTTGCGTCCCTCTTCAGTCGCGGCGAGCAGGGCACCGGACGGGCGACGTGCCGTCTGGGCATTTTTATGGAGGTGCCCTGCTCCTCCAAAGGTGCGTATTTTTGGTTGGCGTGTGGCTACGAATGCTCTCGCAACTTGGGCAAATAAATTTGCACGCCATATGGAGCTTACTGACATGTGCCCTCTCTGTGGTCTCGAGCGCGAGGACACGTTTCATGTGTTTTGCAGGTGCCCAAGAGCTGTTCATCTGTGGCAAGCCATGGCGCAGGTTTGGCGGATACCTGATGTTAAATCAATCCGCAATACAGGACCGGAGTGGTTCCTGAATCTCATCGCGGAGTGTGACGAGGGTGATCGCCTCAGAGTCCTCATGCTTATGTGGAGGTGCTGGCACGTGCGTAACGAGATCCAACATGACAAGACACCGCCGCCCATGGAGGTGTCCCGACGGTTCCTTCAAAGCTACGCCACCTCACTGTTGGGGATCCAACAATACCCGGCCGGGGACTGGGACAAAGGAAAGATGGTCATCCAACTAGAGGGAGCGGAGCAGCCAATATCGCATGTGGACGTTAGCTGGAAGTCTCATCGCAAGTGGAGCCCGCCTCCGGAAGGTTGGGCGAAGCTCAACGTGGATGGGTCATTCTCACACGAGGATGGAAGCGCCGGTGCCGGCATGATCTTGCGCGGGCACGACGGTGCCATCATTTTCTCTGCATGCCGTTTGCTTCGGTCATGCCCGGACCCATTGCACGCTGAGTTGGCCGGGTGCACGGAGGGACTCGGCCTAGCATTGCAATGGACGAAGTTGCCGATTATCTTGGAGTGTGACAGTATGCAGGCCGTGCAGATGATCAAGGCAAAAGGACCGGATCGTTCCCAGCATGCGATGATGGTCTCAGAAGTAAAGAGTCTTATGGGTACAAGGGAGTGTTGTGTTACTCACATATCTAGAGAGCAAAATAATGTTAGTCATGTGTTAGCAAACTTTGGTCGAACGGAGAACCGTACTGTGGTCTGGCTCCGCTCTGGACCTGCTAATGTCCCTAGTCTGTGTAGGGATGAATTCGTGTGCTCTTGAGTAATACAATCCTTTTACCCCCGCAAAAAAAAAA
>LR738712.1:65374864-65385723 GCA_902687465.1 Secale cereale
AAAAAAAAAAAAAAAACTCCTAAAATAGTCCTTTTGCTAATTCTCACGTCCTTGTACAAAAAAATACAGGTTTCAAATATAATTTTGGCACTAGTGCAGAAAAACGAAAAGAAAAAACATTTTGGTCCTTTTGTTGGATAACATGCACGTGTTGCCATCTGGAGAGCATCCTGGCTGGATGGGGCACTAGGGAGGCGAGAGGTGTCACGGTCACGATTTCCGGCCTCGCGAACGCTTGAGGCCGCGACACGGGTGCTCACCGTGGCTCGGCTCGAGACGAGGTGCTGGCCAACACGGTGCAGGCGATCGGTAGCCTCGTGGGGAGTAGGTGAGCTTCGGTGCGGGAGGAGGCTAGAGAGGTGGCAATGGTCGGAGGTTGCGGCAGCGATAATACGCTCATCCGGCGGAGATAAGTGGCGACACAACTAGGAATGGATTAATTAGGATGTAGACGACGTGATCACGCAGCTCGCTACAGCCAATGGTGACTTTGGCTGGGGGCCTGGGGCGGAAGGTAGCGATTGGGGAATGAAGCTCTCTCTCCCACCAAAAAAAGAAGCATCGGGATTGGAAGCGAACGAAATTTGCCTACTAGGAAAGGTCCCTTTTTTGAGCTCCCAAAACATTTTAGGGGAGGGGGTCGTGATAAAAAGAGCCTAGGGATGGACTATAGAGTTTACCTCCCAAAAGCTACAATGGGTATGAGATGGAAATGCTTAGTCCATATCAGCTACTTTTATGAGTGCCGTGTGCCATTTTGGCTATGTAGAGAAGAGTAAGTGAAGTTTTTTTTAACAAAAAGAAGGAAAAGATAAATGTCCAAGTTGCTTATACGGAGGAATGGAAAACCACCAAATTCTTGTGGGAGCTCTAGTTGTTTCCTCTGCAAAGTTTTTCGTAAAACACCATGTATCATAGACGTATATGTGTGCACACCTAGTAAATGACTAGTGATAGTGTATATTGATAGGAGTGTTCTCCCATATTGCAAAACATCTCGTTTTCTCTACTAACCCTAGGTGACTAGGGCAAACTTTTTTATCTGGACTTCACCGATGAGCCTGTGGATTTGCCTCCCCTTTGCATGTTGCTTCGGCGGCCAGTGGCGGGGAGGAGAATCCCGGTGCCTCTGGTCCGGTTAGTAGTTTAGGTTAGTTTTTTTTCTTTCTCACAGGTGCGACGCTTGGGCGGATGGTGGCGCTTCTTCTTCGAATTTGTTTTCCGTGCTTCGATCCTCCTCGAATTCATCCATTTGGACATAGTCTACGGAGCCCCGGCGTAGATCTTGTCGTCTTCTTCGGGCGGTGTGGTTAGGGTTTTTCGTCATGTGACGAGATTTCATGTTAGATGCTTCAGATCTATGCAAGGTTCCAACGGCGATGACTACGGCTCCAGGATGCTGGTCCATAGGGAAACGTGCACAGAGACTTCCCGTTGTCACCGACAAGGTCAAGATGGTTCCGGTAGGGGGAGGGCGGGGGGGTAAAAAGAGCCTAGGGATGGACTATAGGCGATGAGATGGAGATGCCCGAACTCTTTGTCCATATCAGCTACTTTTATGAGTGCCATGTTGCCATTTTGGATATGTAGAGGAGAGATAGTGAAGTTTTTTTAAGAAAAAGATAAATGCCCATGTTGCTTATACGGAGGAATGGAAAACCACAAAATTTCTTGTGGGAGCTCTAGTTGTTTCCTCTACAAAGTTTTTCGTAAAACACCAAGTATCATAGACGTATATGTGCACACACATAGTACATTTACAATAGGTTCACCAAAAAATTGGAGAGGTGGAGCTTGAAGTGAAATGTGTCTGGGCGACAACAAGATATATTTATGACTAATGATAGTGTATATTGATAGGAGTGTTCTCCCATATTGCAGAACATCTCGTTTTCTCTCCTACCCCTAGGTGACTAGGGCAAACTTTTTTCTCTAGACTTCACCGAGGAGCCCGTGGATTCGCCTCCCCTTTGCATGTTGCTTCGGCAGCCAGTGGTGGGGAGGAGAATCCCGATGATGAATCCAATGCAGTACCACATTGTTCCACGGGTCGGTCGGGATGTTCATTTTCTCGCAAATCGGAGGCAAACAAGGGGTCTTTCCGGGCGTCGGGACCGTTTCCACGCACGTGACCGATACCTCGTTCCCACCCAAATACCATCCCGCCTAAAAAAATCATCTCAGCACGAAGTGGTTGCCACGCATTCATGCTGGTCAGCGCCGCTCCAGAGCAGGTGTGACTCCTCGGCTTTGATACCGGTCAAAGCGACGCGCTGGACAAGCGGTCGATGCCCCTTCAATGCAGATGCGACGACCGAGAAGCCCACTATGACCGTTGTGCCACATTGAAGCCTACTTTATTATGATGTTTCTTGTGGCCTATGCCTTGCAGGATGAGCCGATAGAAG
Organism: Secale cereale; assembly: GCA_902687465.1. Lineage (NCBI taxonomy): Eukaryota > Viridiplantae > Streptophyta > Magnoliopsida > Poales > Poaceae > Secale > Secale cereale. The sequence goes on from LR738712.1 coordinate 65,377,273, forward strand.
AATCAGTCGACCACAGACTGGGAAGAGCAGCATAAAACTCATGTGACGGAGTGGAACGAACGGAGGTACCGCGAAGATAGGGAGAGGAGAGTGACCGACTGGGATGATTACGAGAGCCGACACATGAGGTGGTACGATGATGGCCAGAAGCACCGTCTTCGTCTCAGGCCTCGGTGGACAGTAGAAGACATCCCGGAGCTGGAGAGGGATGACCCCGAGGAAGAGGCATACCAGACCGGCATCAGAGACATGCACGGTGGATTTAGGGAGTTTGCACCCCTCATGAACGGAGTGGTAAGTCTGTTCCATTTTGGTTGACGCCGGGCCTGAGTCAAGCGACACCCCAATGTTACATGGCGTCGGCTAGGTTTGTGATAGTTGGTGTGTCGTCGAGTGTGGCTCTTGGGGTGGCTTTCTTCTTCTCCCCTGCATGGCTCACACATCACCCACTTTTCGTTGCCTTATGGCTTCTTCGAGCTTGCTTGGCGCTATTGCTTTGTTTGCAGCCGGCGACACATTAGCTTCTCGTGGTATGTCAGGCCTCTCTTCGTGTTTTCTCTACCGTGCTTTAGGGGTCCTTTCCCACCCCCTTTCACCAGCTAATGGGTCGCCGTTGGGTGCCTTCACCATCGCCTCCACCGCCGGCTACCGGGACGCCGCCGTTGAGCACTTTTGTATCTCGCCGGTGTTTTTCCCTTTCTTTTTGTGTGCGGTGTTGCGGCTCTACGGTCCTCTGGAGTTTGAAATCTTTACAAAAAGGAGCCTAGTTTTGAGCCTAGTTTTTGCGGCAAACCCCCTTAGAGTTTGAAATGTTAACAAAAAAGGGCCCAGATTTTGACAAGTCGGTGAAATTTTCACTATAAAATTTGGCAGCATAACATGTTGGGAAGAATGACCGTCGGAACTATGATCGGAACTATGATCAGTATGACCGTCGACTCGGTCACAATGATCGTCGCCGAGTGCCTACGCCTCCTCCGGGAAGCGGATCGTACTCGCCCCCGGTGACATGACGGAAGGCGTCTGACGAGGTTACAGACCTAGGGTAGGGTCATAGGCCTGACCTAAAGGCCCCTCCCAAGGTCACTGTCCTAGGAGATCAAAAGACAAGACCCACGACGGTGGAGACAGTCGACTGAGACGGTCCAAGGTGGCACTTCACTCGACTGACTCATGTATCCAGGACGACTCAACTCCACTCGACTGGACCAAGCACTCGACCCCCGAAGACTAAACATTTCTCAGAACAGCAACGGTCATATATTTACTCACTGTAGTAAACCCCATAACTACCCTTTACTGTAGTCGTTACTAGTAACGCCTGCCTTAATGTATCTTTAAGCCCTTGGTAACGTGGAGCATGGCTGGGGTCTTGGCATACTATATAAGCCACCCCCCTCCTCAAGAACAAGGGTTTGCACCTCTATAACACATACATACATACATCAGTCGACCAAGCCCCCGGGCACCGAGACGTAGGGCTTTTACTTCCTCCGAGAAGGGCCTGAACTCGCTAAACACCCTTTGTACAACTTCTCCATAGCTAGGACCTTGCCTCTCCATTCGTACCCCCTACCTTCACTGCCAGACTTAGAACCACGACAGTTGGCGCCCACCGTGGGGCAAGGCGTCTTAGCGACATTTGGTGAAGTTGCAATCCATTCCCCGACCACTTTCATCATGGTGTCAGGCGGCATTTTGGCGTCGGGCCACGAGATCCGGCTCGGCGCGCTGGCCTTCGTCGCCGACAACTCCGCGTGGCTTCAGGAAGCCCCGCTCGACGTTGAGGCCCTACCTGCCCGCGGAGCCACTCACTTTTGCGCCGGAGCCGGCGGCGTCCTCCTTCTCCAGCCGTTGACCCGGTACTCATCGTCCACCATCCCCGCTGGACGCCGCCGTAAGCGATCCGGTCGTTCACGGCTCCAGCGGTGGGTAAAACATGTGGTGGCTCGTCAAACGGCCACCCCGCAAGTCGTGGCCATCGAGCCCGACGGTTACCTTTACGGGCCGGCCGATCAGTCGGCCGGGCTCGAAGATTCCGTTTCCGAGTGCGGAAGCAGCGACCCCACGGCGGAAATCCTCATGGTCGATCCGCGCCGTAGCCCGCCAGGTTTTCCTCACGGGGAGAACGGCGGCAGCGGCGACGATCGGGCGCACGACAACGACGGCTACATCCCTTAGCTCCTCACCTCCGAGCAGAGAGCTGAGCTCTGTCGCCGCAACAGGGATGCGCTCTTCACCCCCATCGTGGGAGATTCCCCAGAAGCTTTGGCCCTCGAAGCCACGCGCGTGGCCACCTTAGCCGAACGCACGCGCCTGGAAAACATCCAACGTTCACTCGACGAACAGGCCCGTCGACTGGCCCCCGAGTCCAGCCGACGGCCGCGGCAATCACGTCAGCGTGAGACTCAGGTGTTCCGCACACCAGTCCAAAACCTCGAAGCCGCGGCCCGTATCGCGGAGTAGATTCAGCCCTCCCAGTCGGAAGCTGGAAGGGGCCTTCAGCAGATCCGAGCTTTGCTCCAAACGGCTGAAGAGCAAAACGCGGCTGTCTCTCAGTCGCGCAACAGGATTCACAGCAGATCGGTGGCTGCAGACACCGTATGGTCAGCCCACAGTCCAAGATCGCCCTTGAGGTGTGAGGAACGTGGTCCGCGGCATGACCGGCACCAGGGCCGGAACGACGACCCACTCGACCGTCGACACAGATGCAACGACCGCCGTCGAGTGCCTACCCCTCCTCCGGGGAGTGGGTCACACTCGCCGCCGCGGCACGTGGGCATGCGCCTGCGAGACGACGAGCGTAGGATTCCCCCGGATCCTCGGCGGCCGGGCTTCGACGCGAGGTCCATCCTTGTGCAGGGGCGGGTCGACCGTAACCGGGCATCCAGGGACGAGCGAGGCGGAGACCCGCCCTCCGGCAGCCGAGCGCCGGCCTCCGGGCCCGAGTGCTTTTGCAGCGCAATTAGGGCCGCAGAGATCCCCCCGAACTTCAGGCTGGCGGCCGGAGTAAGAAATTTCACCGGTGAGTCGAAGCCGGACACGTGGCTGGAAGATTACCGAGTGGCCGTGCAGATCGGAGGAGGCAACGACGACGTGGCTATGAAACACCTCCCCTTGATGCTAGGAGGCTCCGCTCGGGCGTGGCTCAACCAGCTAGCCCCCAGGAGCATATACAGTTGGGAAGAACTCGCTCGGGTGTTCGTTCGGACCTTCGAAGGCACCTGCAAGCGACCTGCCGGGCTCGCAGAACTTCAGCACTGCACGCAGAAGCCGAGCGAAACTTTGAGGGACTACATTCAGCGGTGGACCACTTTGCATCACATGGTGGAAAACGTCTCCGAGCACCAGGCGGTGTGCGCTTTCAAGGAAGGCGTGCGCAATCGGGAGTTGAACCTGAAGTTTGGGAGAACAGGCGACATGTCCCTGTCGCGAATGGTGGAAATTGCCAGTCGATACGCCAATGGCGAAGAGGCCGATCGGCTCCGTAGCGGCAAGAAGCCAGTCGGGCAGGACGACCAGAATCACAATCGGAAGAACAAGCGTAAGGCCGACCCAGCTGCTCAGGGAGAGGCCGCGGTGGTTAACCAAGGGAAGGGCAAAGGAAAGCCCAAAGGCTCCTGGGCCCCCAAGAAAGGAAAGGGTCAGGCTGGAGATGATATGCTCGACCAGTCGTGTCCCATACACACTAAGAAGGACGAAGAGGGGAACTTGGTGTATCCCAAGCACACCACTCGACAGTGTCGACTCCTGATACAGAGTTTCCAGAAGGACCAGTCTACTGAGAAAGAGAAGGAGTCGGAAGAGTCCGAAGACAAGGAAGGGGACAGATGATACCCCCGCATCAACTCCACCTTGGTGATTTTCGCAGACGTCGAAAGCAAGAGTCGACTGAAGATCATCAACAGAGAAGTGAACATGGTTGTTCCGGCGACTCCCACGTTCCTGAAATGGTCGAAGACCCCCATCACATTTGACCAATCCGATCATCCAGCGCACATTGCCACCCCTGGGCGGCAGGCGTTGGTGGTCGACCCAGTGGTCGAAGGCACTCGACTGACCAGGGTTCTTATGGATGGAGGCAGTGGCTTGAATATCCTGTATGCAGCAACCCTCCGGGATATGGGCATTCCGATGTCCAAGCTAAGGGAAAGTAACATGAGGTTCCATGGGGTAATCCCCGGGAAGAAGGCCGACTCACTTGGTCAGATCTCACTCGACGTCGTCTTTGGTGAGTCCAAGAACTACCGAAAGGAGAAGCTGACGTTCGAAGTGGTGGACTTCGATAGCGCCAATCATGCCATCCTGGGTAGGCCAGTCTACGCCAGGTTCATGGCTCGACCATGTTACGTCTACCTCAAGCTGAAGATGCCGGGACCCAACGGTGTCATAACCATCATCGGGAACCAGCAGAAAGCGGAAGAATGCTTCCAGAAAGGCTCGAAGATCGCCGACGAGCAGATGGCAGCTGTAGAGATGGAGGAGTACCAGAAGCAAGTGGATCCAGGCGACCTGCTAAGGGCAAAGAAGCCAGCTTCCGAGTCAGCCTTTCAGTCGGCCGGGGACACAAAACCCGTGCACATCCACCCCACCGACCCCAACGCAGCGCCGACCCACATCTCCACCACCCTCGACAGCAAATAGGAAGAAGCGCTCATCCAGTTCCTCCGTGAGAACTGGGACATCTTTGCATGGAAACCATCAGACATGCCAGGTGTGCCCAGGGGGCTGGCTGAGCACCATTTGCGAGTCGACCCGAAGGTGGAACCTGTGAAGGAACATCTCTGTCGATCCGCTGCGGAGAAGCGAAAGGCGATTGGCGAAGAGGTGGCTCGACTCCTAGCAGCAGAGTTCATCCACGAGATATACCACTCCGAGTGGCTCGCCAACGTCGTCATGGTCCCCAAGAAGGACAAGTCTCTCCGCATGTGCATCGGTTTCAAGCACATCAATCGGGCCTGCCCGAAAGATCATTTTCCTCTCCCCCACATCGAACAAATAGTCGACTCGACTGCGGGATGTGAGCGTTTGTCCTTTCTGGAAGCATATTTCGGATACCATCAGATCCGTCTGTATGGACCCGATGAAATAAAGACAACCTTCATCACCCCTTTCGGGTGTTTTTGCTATGTCACCATGCCTTTCGGCCTCAAAAATGCTGGCGCCACCTTCATGCGCATGATCCAAAAATGCTTAATAAAGCAAATCAGTCGGAACGTCGAGGCGTACATGGATGACATCGTGGTCAAGTCACGGAAAGGTTTCGACCTACTGACTGACCTTGCTGAGACATTCGCGAACCTCAGAAGTTACGATATCAAGCTCAACCCGTCAAAGTGTACATTCGGAGTTCCTGGTGGCAAGTTGCTCGGTTTTCTCGTTTCCGAACGGGGAATCGACGCCAACCCAGAGAAAGTCGACGCCATCCTCCGAATGAAACGCCCCGAGCGTATACACGACGTCCAGAAGCTTACTGGTTGCTTGGCCGCATTGAGTCGATTCATTTCTCGGCTCGGGGAGAAGGCACTGCCTCTCTACCGACTCATGAAGAAATCCGACAAGTTCGAGTGGAATCCCGAAGCCGAAGGAGCGTTTGAGGAACTCAAAGCCCTGCTGTCCACCCAGCCGGTGCTCGCTGCCCCAGTCAGCGGAGAGCCTCTTCTGCTGTACATTGCTGCCACCGGACAAGTCATCAGTACTGTACTCACGGTCGAGCGGGAAGAAGAGGGCAAGGCATACAAGGTCCAACGCCCGATCTATTACATATCCGAAGTTTTGACTCCCTCCAAGCAAAGGTATCCACATTACCAAAAGCTTGTGTACGGGATCTACTTGACTGCAAAAAAGGTTGCCCATTATTTCTCGGATCATTCAATCTCAGTCGTCAGCGACGCCCCATTATCGGAGATACTAAACAACCGAGATGCGACCGATCGAGTGGCAAAATGGGCGATTGGACTTCTTCCGTTAGATATCAAGTTCGAAGCGAAGAAAGCCATCAAGTCTCAGGCCATAGCGGATTTTGTGGCTGAGTGGATAGAACAAGAGCTTCCGACTCAAGTCCAGTCGGACCATTGGACTATGTTCTTCGATGGGTCCAAAATGCTGAACGGATCCGGTGCAGGCGTGGTCCTGATCTCTCCTAGGGCGACAAGCTCAGCTACGTCCTTCAGATCCATTTTGATTCATCAAACAACGAGGCTGAATACGAAGCACTCTTGTACGGGTTGCGTATGGCCATCTCACTCGGCGTCCGTCGCCTGATGGTCTACGACGATTCCGACCTAGTGGTGAACCAAGTAATGAAAGAATGGGATGTCAGGAGCCCATCAATGACCAGTTATTGCAGTGCAGTGCGAAAGCTTGAAAAGAAGTTCGAAGGCTTAGAGCTCCATCATGTGCCCAGAGCAAAGCATCAGCTAGCCGACGATCTCACAAAAATTGGGTCGACTCGGAGGTCCATACCCAAGAATGTGTTCCTAGAGCATCTGCACACTCCCTCTGTCAAGGAAGACCCCTTCACGGAAGAGCCCCCGCAGCCAGTCAGTGCAACCGATCCGACTGAGGTCGAAGTGCCTGTCGTGGTCGACTTGATCATGGAGGTCCTAGTAATCACACCTGATTGGACTGTGCCATATATATCATATCTGCTCAGGCAAGAACTCCCAGAAGATGAAGAAGAAGCGCGCCAGATCGTCCGTCGATCCAAAGCATTCACAGTCATTCAAGGTCAGCTCTACAGAGAAAGCATCACTGGAGTCGCCCAGCGCTCCATCGATCCAGAGGAAGGTCGACTGATCTTGGATGAGATCCACTCAGGGACTTGCAGCCACCACGCTTCCTCTCGGACTATCGTGGCCAAAGCATATGGAGCCGGATTTACTGGCCCCGCGCCAACGAGATGGCCAAGGATATTGTGGATAAATGCGCAGGGTGCCAGTTCTACTCCAACATGTCGCACAAGCCAGCATCCGCCCTCAAAACCACCCCACTAGTCTGGCCCTTCGCTATTTGGGGCTTAGATATGGTCGGCCCCTTCAGGACAGGCAGGAGCGGATTCACTCACCTTCTGGTGGCAGTCGACAAGTTCACCAAGTGGGTTGAGGCCAAACCCATCAAGAACCTCGAGTCGAGCACCGCCATCAGCTTCATTAAGGAACTAATATTCAGATAAGGGGTCCCTCACAGCATCATCACAGACAACGGCTCCAACTTTGACTCGGATGAATTCAGAGCTTTCTGTGCTTCCCAAGGGACGCGAGTCGACTACGCCTCCGTAGCACACCCTCAGTCGAATGGACAAGCGGAAAGAGCAAATGGGCTGATTCTCCAAGGCTTAAAGCCACGGCTCATGCGTGACCTCAAGCATGCCGCCGGGGCTTGGGTAAACGAGCTGCCCTCCGTCCTGTGGGGTCTGAGGACAACTCCGAATCGGTCGACTGGCCGTACCCCTTTCTTCCTGGTCTATGGGGCTGAAGCTGTATTGCCGTGTGACTTGTTGCACAATGCCCCCAGGGTAGAACTCTTCTCCGAAACCGAGGCAGAGCAAGCTCGTCAGGATGCAGTCGACCTTTTAGAAGAGGAAAGAGAGATGGCCTTGATCCATTCGACCATCTATCAACAGGACCTGCGTCGATTCCACGCTCGCAACTTGAGAAGTCGAGCGTTCCAGGAAGGAGACCTAGTCCTCCGAGTGCATCAGAAATGTCCGCACAAGCTCGCCCCAGCATGGGAAGGCCCGTTCATCATCTCTAAGGTGCTGCGCAACGGAGCTTACCACCTCTACAATGTAGCCCAGAAGAAAGACGAACCTCATTCCTGGAATGCGGACCTACTCCGCCGTTTTTTCACTTGAAGCACTCGACGGTCGAGTTGTAATAAAGATTCCCCAATTTGTTTTAAAAGAAAGATAGCAATGATCCCCTAACAATTGGTGTCCTCTAAATCCCCCAGTGGGTGCTTAGCTGCGATCCGCCGAGCTACGTTACAAGTACAAGGCGGTTCGGTCCTCCGAACTCCGGCACAAGTACAACGTAGTTTGGCATCGCCTAAGTTATAAACATTCTACTCCGAGTGAAGAGCGACCCTCTCACTCGGGGGCTTAGATGCGACCCCGTGACTCGCCTAAGTTACAACTATCTACTCCGAGTGAAGAGCAACCTTCTCACTCGGAGGCTTAGCTGCGGTCCTCCGAGCTACGTCACAAATACAAGGCGGTTCGGTCCTCCGAACTCCGCCACAAGTACAACATAGCTTGGAATCGCCTAAGTTATAAACATTCCACTCCGAGTGAAGAGCGACCCTCTCACTCGGGGGCTTAGCTGCGACCCCGTGACTCGCCTAAGTTACAACTATCTACTCCGAGTGAAGAGCAACCCTCTCACTCGGGGGCTTAGCTGCGGTCCTCCGAGCTACGTCACAGATACAAGGAGGTTCGGTCCTCCGAACTCC
>LR738712.1:65385839-65417647 GCA_902687465.1 Secale cereale
CTAAGTTACAACTATCTACTCCGAGTGAAGAGCAACCCTCTCACTCGGGGGCTTAGCTGCGGTCCTCCGAGCTACGTCACAAATACAAGGCGGTTCGGTCCTCCGAACTCCGCCACAAGTACAACGTAGCTTGGAATCGCCTAAGTTATAAACATTCCACTTCGAGTGAAGAGCGACCCTCTCACTCGGGGGCTTAGCTGCGACCCCGTGACTCGCCTAAGTTACAACTATCTACTCCGAGTGAAGAGCAACCCTCTCACTCGGAGGCTTAGCTGCGGTCCTCCGAGCTACGTCACAAATACAAGGCGGTTCGGTCCTCCGAACTCCGCCACAAGTACAACGTAGCTTGAAATCGCCTAAGTTATAAACATTCCACTCCGAGTGAAGAGTGACCCTCTCACTTGGGGGCTTAGCTGCGACCCCGTGACTCGCCTAAGTTACAACTATCTACTCCGAGTGAAGAGCAACCCTCTCACTCGGAGGCTTAACTGCGGTCCTCCGAGCTATGTCACAAATACAAGGCGGTTCGGTCCTCCGAACTCCGCCACAAGTACAACGTAGCTTGGAATCGCCTAAGTTATAAACATCCTACTCCGAGTGAAGAGCGACCCTCTCACTCGGGGGCTTAGCTACGACCCCGTGACTCGCCTAAGTTACAACTATCTACTCCGAGTGAAGAGCAACCCTCTCACTCGGAGGCGAATTTAATCGAAGACGTCGACTCAAAGATTCAGACAGTCAGAAGAAGAGCTACGAACCAAAAGATCAAAATCAAATGAAAGCCCCGCAAAGTTCGGGCAAGAGTACTTGGGCCACAGACCCACCAGAGTTTAACGAGTACAGATCCACGCGGCATTCCGCGGCAAATAAGGATAATGTATCAAAGTCATGGCTCGGGAGGAGGCGGGCTTGTAGGCGCGACAAATTCGTCCAAATCAATCCCGTCGGCGATACGAGTGGCAGCCTCCAAGAAAGTCTCCATGAAGGACTGGAATTGGAACTCCTTCGTATTTGCGACCTTCAGCGCAGCAAGCTTCTTCTCCTTCACCTCCCTGCAGTGCACATGGACCAAAGCCAGCGCCACGTCTGCTCCTCCCCGGGCGGCCGACTTCTTCCATTCTTGCACTCGGTCGGGGACCTCATTGAGTCGAGTCATCAAGGACTCGAGGTCGTTGTTCTGCACGATCCCCCTCCAGAGCGCGGCGTCGATTCGGGCCATCACCACCTTCAGCCGTCCTAGATAATCAGTGGCCGCAGTAAGGCGGGACTCCAGCCTCAGTATGTTAATGGAAACCTCGTCCTTCACAATGGAGTTAGTGGGGTCCAAGCCAGGCTCGACCCGGCTAGTCTCCTCTCCGAAGTTACGACAGAACTCTGCACCAAGAACAACAGTCGAGTCAACACGGGTCGACCAGCCCAATTTCAACCAATCCAAAGAGGACATACCTTCGAGCACGAGGTACCATTTTTTGGTGATATCGCCCAGATACGCATCAAGGTCAAGCCTCTTCCGAAACAGAGCCTCGTACTTGACGTTCAAGTCAGCCCTGGACTTCTTCAGTTGATCCACCTCCTTGTTGGCCGCGTCGAGTGAGCCTCTCAGTCAGATAATCTCCGCCTCGAGTGCGCCCACAGAAGCCAGCTTCTTCTCAGCCAGCTCCGACTTCTCCTGGGCCGCCTGCTGCGCCGCCGCCAAGTCAAGGTCCTTTTGCTCCAAAGTTGCTCTCAGTTGACCTACCAAGGCCGCCACTGGACAGATGAACATGAAGGAACACTCTAAGCAAAAAGTCAGTCGACAGGAGACAGAAGTAAGTTACCAGACGCATCGTCTTGCGTCTTCTTCAGATGGTCCCGGGCCAACTGCAAGTCAAGATTGAGCTGGATTTGCTTCTGCTCAAGATCCGCAAACTTGGCCCTGAACTCACAAGATTTCTGCATCAACGAGACAAAGCAAAGATTATAAGACTACAGTCGAGTCAGATCACTCAACCGCAGCCTCGGGGACTACACCCAGTGGGTGCACTGAGCGTGCCCCCACTGGTTTCACTCGGCCGAGATCAGTCTAGCGCGAGCAAAAAAAACATGGAAGTTCTATAGTAAGACCATGGCCGACTGCAATCAGTCGACCACGGTCTCGGGGGCTACACCCAGTGGGTGCACTGAGCGTGCCCCCACTGGTTTCACTCGGCCGAGATCAGTCCGGCGCGAGCTCAAGGAAGACAGGAAAAAAAGAACACCCAGTGGGTGTGATACCTCACAAAACAAAACAAGCAGTTTTCTCCCGAAATCAGAAAGCACTCAGACATCATACCTGGACGTTGGCCCGAAGAGCAGAGCTGGCGTCGTAAGCCGCCATGCTGGCCTCATACGCCGCCTTCGTCCGCCCCATCATCACCTCCGCCTGGCGAACGGCCTCTTGTGCCGCCCCCACAGGGTCCTCCGAGAGGCGGTAGGTGGAGAAAAGGACAGACGAAGCAGCAGGCGTTGAGCCGGCCGCAGGCGCATGCGCTGGATCGACGGCGCGAACCGGCGCTGAGTCGACAACCAGAGTGGACGCTGGGTTGACAACCAAGGCGGGCGCTGGGTCGACGCTCGGCGCAGACGGTGGGTCGACGACGGGCACGGTTGACACAGGGACAGCGAATGAGACCGCGGTTCGGGCCGCGTCCTCGGGTAGCTGGGCCCTCGAGCCAGAAGGCGCCTTCCGGCCCTTCCTCCTTGCGCGCCGGTAGTCCTCCCCCAGCCGCTCCTCGTCGTCATCGTCGTCCGGCAGCTCTATGACAAGGCGCGGCGCTTCGGATCAAACAGGGAACCAAGTCAATCGACTATCGCCCGTGAAAGAAAAGAAGGACAGAAATGAGTCTCATAGAGCCCATACCTGCTCGAGATGTCGCGGCATCCGCGATCTCCTCGTCATCTCGACCTCGGTCGATGTCCATCGAGGTCGTGGAAGCGGCAGCTCTGGAAAATTCGGTCAAGAAATGAGTCGACCAAAACTGCAGTCGACCCCCAAGAAACAAAGAAGAGCAAGCCCGAGTGACACTTACGTGGAGGCGATGGGTACATCCACCTTGATCCTTGGCAGAGCCTGCCGGGGCTTGGTGGTGGTGACTTTGGGCTGCTTGGGCGTCTTCTCAGCTGGCTCAGGGGTAGTCGTGCGGGTGCGCTTGGGTGTCCGGGACCCCGAGGGACCCACATGAGGTCGAGCGGCCCCTGGGTCGTTCTTCTCCTTGGAGCGGTGCTCGGCACGGGGAGGTGACTCGACCTCCTCCCCGCTGCTGTACTCCTCGCTCTCCTCGGTCTCCTCCTCCGACTTCCACTCGGCGGCGTCGCCCGTACCCTCCTCGACTCCCTGGCCCGAGTCTCCGTTGGGCAGCGAGTACATCTCCGTATATATCTGCAAAGAAAGGAAGTTCACCAAATTCCAGTCGAGACCATCAATAAGATCACAAATCAATCGACATATACGTCACTCGGAAGAGGAAGGCTAACCTTGTCTGGCAGGTGGTCAGCGTCGAATGGGATGATCCTCCCCGACCCCCTGGGGTTGTCCTTGTTCCCGGTGATGCTCTTCAAACACTGCACCACGTACTTCGGGTCGGCCACCTCCGGGTGAACTCGCGACGAGTCGTCGATGCCGGAGTACTGCCACATCGGGTGGTCCCAAGCTTGGAGCGGTTGGATCCTCCGCGAGATATACACCTCGAGCAAGTCCATCCCCGTGACCCCCTCGCGGACTAGCTGGACGACCCTCTCCATCAGCATGTCTACCTCGGCCCTCTCGGCCTTGCTCACTACCATCGAAGGAGGCGGGCTCGCTCGACCTAGGGTAAATGGAGGAAGGCCAGTCGACTGACCCGGAGTTGGACTGTCCCTGTAATAAAACCAGGTCGACTGCCAGCCCCGGATCGACTCTGGAAGGTTCATGGGGGGGAAGGCACTCCTATTCCTAAGCTGGATCCCGAGCCCGCCGCACGCCTGAAGGACGTGCGTCTTGCCGTCACTCGGGTTCACTCTCTTAACGGTCTGGGAGCGGCAGGTGAAGATATGCTTGAACAATCCCCAGTGCGGTCCGCAACCGAGGAAGTTCTCGCACATGGAGACGAAAGCGGAGAGAAAGGCGATGGAGTTGGGCGTGAAATAGTGCAGCTGGGCACCGAAGAAGATCAGAAATGCGCGGAGGAAAGGGTGCGGGGGAGTCGAAAAACCTCGGTCGATGTGGGTGGCATGGAGTACACACTCACCCTCCCACGGCTGGGGCTCGAGCTCTCCTCCCGGCGCCCGCCAGGAGCCACCGGCGATCAACCCCTCCTCCTCCAGCTCCTCCAGATCCTCCACCACGACGGTGGACCGGATCCAATCCCCCTGGATCCATCCAGCGGGGAGCCCGGACCTCGACGACGATCCGACCCGGCCGGATCGCCGCCCCTTCCCCGACGCCGCCTTCTTGGAGCGCTCCATGGCCGCAGTCTTGTCCTTAACCATGGCTCGCGAGATGGCAGTTGCGGCGGAGAGAAGCAGGATGGATTGGGGGCGCGACAGAGAAGCAAAGACGCTGCAGAGAAGACAAGGCGAATGGGGGAAAGCTGGGCGCACAGTACCCCCCTCAACGGACTCAGCGCGCTTTTATAACGACTCGGTCGAGTGGTTGACCGGTGGCCCCGGGCGATCTTATCCGATCCCGTAACAGGCGCTGGCGCAATACGTGGCGAAAAAGGGGGCGCGGGAATCGAGGCGTTCGAACCGCACCCCTCCGATTGATGCGGCACGCCCCGTCCCGCGTGCTTCCCCAAATTTCGAAAGCCCCGCCGAATCCGGCGGTCAGAAGGCAACCGATTCCGTTGAAAACGGCATGCACTCATGGCGCCCGACGCCTGGCGCAAAAACCAGTCGACGCAAGACATCCAGTCGACACAAAGGCAACTAATTCACCAATGGCTTCGGAATGGATCGAGGCGACCAAGACACAACTGAGGCAGCCTGCCCGAGCCACAAGTTCCAAAACAATACGCCCCAAGGACGTCGAGTCAGGGCCAGAGCTTCCCTCACCATCCCCTTGCTCAAGCCCCGATCCATTCGGGGGCTACTGACGAGGTTACAGACCTAGGGTAGGGTCATAGGCCTGACCTAAAGGCCCCTCCCAAGGTCACTGTCCTAGGAGATCAAAAGACAAGACCCACGACGGTGGAGACAGTCGACTGAGACGGTCCAAGGTGGCACTTCATTCGACTGACTCATGTACCCAGGACGACTCAACTCCACTCGACTGGACCAAGCACTCGACCCCCGAAGACTAAACGTTTCTCAGAACAGCAACAGTCATATATTTACTCACTGTAGTAAACCCCATAACTACCCTTTACTGCAGGCGTTACCAGCAATGCCTGCCTTAATGTATCTTTAAGCCCTTGGTAACGTGGAGCATGGCTGGGGTCTTGGCATACTATATAAGCCACCCCCTTCTCCAGAACAAGGGTTCGCACCTCTGTAACACATACATACATACATCAGTCGACCAAGCCCCCGGGCACCGAGACGTAGGGCTTTTACTTCCTCCGAGAAGGTCCTGAACTCGCTAAACACCCTGTGTACAACTTCTCCATAGCTAGGACCTTGCCTCTCCATTCGTACCCCCTACCTTCACTGTCAGACTTAGAACCACGACAGCGTCTGCATGGTGACGAGCGACGGATCCCCGTGGATCCCCGAAGACCTGGCTTTGATGCAAGATCGATTCTTGTGCAAGGCCTGGTCGACAGGAACTGGGCGCACCGAGAAGGACAAGACAGAGATCGTCCGAGTGGCAATAGAGCGTCTGTTTCTGGGCCCGAGTGTTTCAGCAACGCCATCATGGCCGCCAAGATTCCCCCCAACTTCAGATTAGCAGCAGGAGTGAGCAAGTTCACCGATGAGTCGAAGCCAGATACTTGGATGGAAAATTACCGAGTGGCTGTACAGATTGGTGGTGTCAATGATGATGTGGCTATGAAGCACCTCCCCCTGATGTTGGGAGGCTCGGCCAGAGCTTGGCTGAACCAGTTGGCCCCTGAGAGCATTTTCAGCTAGGAGGAGTTGGCCCGAGTGTTTTTCAGGACCTTCAAGGTCACTTGCAAGCGGCCCGCCGGGCTAGCAGAGTTACAACATTGTGTCCAGAAACCGAATGAGACTTTGAGGGATTACAACATTGTGGACCACTCTGCATCCCCTGAGCATCAGGCAGTGTGCGCCTTCAAAGAGGGTGTATGGTACAGAGAGCTCAACCTGAAATTCAGTCAGACTGGAGATATGTCTTTGACTCGGATGATGGAGATAGCTGGTCGGTATGCTAACGGAGAAGAAGCAGATTGACTCCGTAGTGGCAAGAAACCAGTCGGCCAAGATGATCAGAATTCCAAACGGAAGCCGAAGCGTAAAGCAGAGCCTGCAGTTCTAGGAGAGGCTGCGGTTGTTACTCAGGGGAAAGTTAAAGGGAAATCTAAAGGTCCTTGGATCCCCAAGAAAGTGAAAGACCAAGCAGGGAATGACGTGCTTGATTTACCGTGTCCTATTCACACGAAGAAGGATGAAGAGGGGAATTTGATTTACCCCAAACATACCACTCGACAATGTCGGCTCCTGATTCAGAACTTCCAGAAGGACTAGCCCGCTGAGAAGGAGAAAGAATCCAAGGAGACCGAGGACAAAGAAGGGGATGGAGGTTACCCCCAGATCAACTCCACCTTGATGATTTTTACTGGCGTTGAAAGTAAGAGTCGACTGAAAGTTATCAACAGAGAAGTCAACATGGTTGCTCCGGCAACAACGACATACATAAAGTGGTCTAAGACTCCCATTACATTCGACCAGTCTGACCACCCCGCGCAAATCGCTACCACTGGGCGACAAGCATTGGTGGTCGACCCAGTTGTTGACGGTACATGGTTGACTTAGGTTCCGATGGATGGCAGTAGTGGTCTGCATATCCTGTACGCCGAAACCCTCCGGGGAATGGACATTCCGATGTCCAAACTGAGTGAGAGCAACATGAGATTTCACGGAGTCATCCCCGGAAAGAAGGCCGACTCACTTGGTCAGATCACCCTTGATGTGGTTTTTGGCGACTCGACTCACCACCGCAAAGAAAAGTTGACTTTCGAGGTGGTGGACTTCCACAGTGCCTACCATGCAATTCTGGACACGCACACCTACGCCTGTTTCATGGCTCGACCGTGCTATGTATATCTCAAGCTGAAAATGCCAGGACCCAAGGGCGTGATCACTATCACTCGAGATCGGCAGAAAGCAGAAGAATTCTTCCAGAAAGGCTAAAAAATTGTTGATGAGCAGATGGTAGCAGTAGAAATGGAAGAATACCAAAAGAACGTGGGTCCGAGTGATTTGTTTCATGCTAAGAAGCCTGGTTCCGAGTCAGCATTCCAGTCGGTAGGAGAGACGAAGCCTGTGCATATTCATCGCACCGACCCCAATGCCGCTCCGACTCACATCTCAACCACACTCGACAACATATAGGAAGAAGCGCTCATCCAGTTCCTTCGTGAGAACTGGGACATCTTTGCATGGAAACCATCCAACATGCCAGGTGTACCCAGGGGACTGTGTCAGCCTGGTTTTTGCCCTCTTTTATTTGCCAGAGTTTTATTTGAGTTTATTTTGAACCTTGGGATTTTTGAATCTTTTCATATGGACTTAAACACTTGGGTACCCTTGACTTTCACCCAAGTGCCTCCTATCCATCTCAAATCATCTTTTCCCTCTGGTTCACTCTAATATACTTTATGGAATATTTTTCTTTATTAAAAAATATTCACTTTTCCCTCCAAAACCCTAGCCAAACCCTTTGTGCTCCAAAGCAACCCCTATTTTTCTGGCTCACAAAAATCTAAGGAAATTCCTAAATATTCTTTGGACCCTAAGACACATTCCTGAGCAAAAATATTGCACCACCTTTTGGAATATTTTTGCTACAGAAATTCTTTTCTATTCTGGACAGAAATGGTAGTTTCTACAGCAACTACCATTTTACTTGATCCATTGCTTCTGAAACTCCTTGTGCATCTTCACCTTAGTAACTCATGGTAGCCTCCAAAGCACAGCCTCCAACTCTTAGCCATTTTACCTCAGTAAACTCTCAAAGTTTCTGTCTAGAACTTACCAGGCGTATGATTTTCTTTCTACTGCGTCTGGAAACAAACCAACCATGGGTAACTCTCCTATCTACCACAAACAACACACCAGACATGAATTTTGGCACCAAGTAAGCCAGTAGGCATAGTTCACGCGGTGACCACGCATGTACACCATGCCATGGCTATCTGTCGGCATGCTCTGGATGCCGCCGAGCACTCTGTTGGGCGCGTGCTCGCTTCCGCGCCTGCCCGAGCGTGCCAACCCACGCCACCATCCTCGTTTTCACCTCTACAGCCCCCCTCTGGCACTCGCCGACGCCGAAGCTCGCCGCAGCGAGCACAGGCGTGATCCGGCCAAGGCAACAGTGCGGTGCGCACTGTGCTCGTCGCCACCCCAGCGCCCCTGTGCTCGTCCCCGTCCGTCCACAGCTCCCGCGTGACCCCGTCGCCTTCTTCCCCCCTCTCACTGACGCCATTCGTCGCCGGGCGCAGCATCCAGGTGTCGCCGGCGGAGCCCCGTTCCCCTTCTCGGCTCGCCTATATATAGGCCCCCTCCCAGCCTTCCCGAGCACCCAGCCGCACTCCCACACACACCTAGACTGCGTAGAACCCCGTGGCCCGGCCGGGCAGGCCACAGGACGCCGTCCCCGAGCTCGAGCTCACTGGCGATCCCCTCGGGTCGTCGCGGTAGCTCCAGACCCTCTCAGGCTAGGGCGACCCTACGAGAGCCTCCGCCACTCTCTGGTGGAGCCGTTCCACCTAGTTGGAGCTGCTGGAGACGCCATTGCACGTCGTCTTCTTTAACTCCGGCGACCTCCCTGTTCTGCCTCCGCCTGTGAGCTCTTTTCCGACGCCGTCCGACCACCCCTAGCTACCCTACGGGTACGGGCAGGTGCGCCTCGACCCCCTCCGTCGATCTATCCTTCACATCTTGGCCAAGGAGCAGCGTCGCCAGCGTGCGCTCCGGCGAAGCCGCGGCCGCCCCCGCTCTTTCCTCTATCTCCCCCTCACCTGACTAGCGGGGCCCGCTAGTCAGCCTCTCCGTACCCGCGCGAAGCGGTACGAGTGGTGGCGCTCTGGGCGTTTACGCCTACGACGTCACCCCCCCTTAGTGTGTCTATTTAAATTCTAAATTTAAATATATTCCGGAGAACTTCAAACTGCAATAACGTTTTAACCACACGTCCAAATGAATTGATTCTTTTTGCATTGTGTTCTTTGTAAAGAAATCTTGCAGCACACCAAAAATGAGACTATTTGGTGCTGTGTAGATTTTCTGGTAAATTTTTGAATGATTCTTGATATTTTCTTTTTGTACTTTTATTTATTTTCAGAATAGGAAACTTGTCTTGAGGATCACCAGGAGGCTTGTGAGCCTCATTTGCACTAAGGCAAGCCACAACAACATTTTCATAGTGCCATTTCAATATTTGTGATTTTCCAACTTGAACAAATGATTTAATTTATGCATATGAATTATTTTGTTAAATACTTTCTGTTGGATTTAGTTGTTTCATTCAGTTTACAGAAAGTTGGAGTTTGGTTTAAGTTATTAAGATAGTTAAATGAAAGTTTGGATCTTTGAGAATTATTATGGATATACATATAAATAGCTATGTGAAGTTACTTTCTTTTACATAAGTATTATGATAATTTTTTTGCTAGATTAAGTTCTGTTTTTAGTTGAAAGTAAATCATAACTAGAATAATAGTGAAGTTGTGATAGTAAAGTAAAGTTGACCCAGTTATATTTGTAGTGCATTTTGGTATGGCATTGTATTTATTTTTGTGGTGCATCTTGACATATTGCATTCCATGGCATTGTATGACACCGGTTATTTACTTTCTTGAAGTTGAAACTGTTAATAACTCAACTTGAATAAATCGTTGACGGGTCATGGTGCCACTGAGTCGAGTTTTCCCAGTGCAACCACATTTTCCTTTATGGGAAGGTCTTTATTCGGTCCGTTGTCATGCCTCTTATCAGTACCTCCAAGTAGGGAAGGTTATGGGCATGCGGTACCCTGGCCCGGTAAGCAGACATAACCTTGTGTGCCCGTTGTTAAGTTTATGGTATCGAGTCCCCGTTTGGGACAATTGCTGTTTGGCCACGACGGTGGTCGGTGTGCCTTTGGTAGGCACAGGGCCACCCAGGACTGTTCCAGTGGGAAATGAGTCGGAGTGGCTGAGAGAGTGTCATGGTAATGGAAGGGTTTTGTCGGAACGCCGTTGGTCCACCCGAATGGGAGAGTGAGGCCATGGGTTCCGTGGTGTGGGTACAATGCACTACTTCTGCAGAGTGTAATTAATCTATCAATAGCCGAGTCCACGATCACGGACACGCTCGAAAGTAAGTCACACCATGGGTCAACATATAATAAAATTTTGCTCACTAAGTTCTAAAATTTTGTACTGTAAAAACTGGTGGAAGAGCCACCGAGATGATTTGAGACCAAGTATGGTCAGGGTGGTGATCGCCGGAAAAGTCACGATTTATGTCTTGTTGAAACGAACCAGTTTGTAGTTTAATAATAATCACCATGGGTAAGTCAGACCGAGGTTTTGTTTCCACAAAGGCATGAGCACAACATGTTAGTTAATGTATATCCAAGTTTGTTGCTGCATATTAATAATCGAATAATTATCATGATATTGTTTGTCATTATGATTTTGTTTGTTGTAAGCTTGCAAGTACATTCAATGTATCGACCTGGCGTGTCATGCCAGATTTCAGGAAAGTTTCACTGGAAAGGAGTGCCGTCTGAGTCTAGACCGTGTCCACATCGGTGTCCCTGTGAGATGGAGTTCCGCTATGAAGTCGTTCCGCTGCTGCGTAGGTTTATGCCCAAGGCCTTTTATGTTCATTAAATAATGTACATATTGTCCAGCCGCACCGTGTGTGCCGCTTGGCCTCGCTACCTGTTGTAATGTAAAACTATGGTCCACTAGTATCAATAAAGCAGTTGTTTTCTGTACCAAGATGTTGTGTTTTGCCAGAAGACAAGGTCTCTGGGCTGGCAATGCAAGGCAAGCCGGTCGCTCTGATCCGGGGTGCCACAACGCTTGGTATCAGAGCCGCGCTGACTGTAGGATGCGTTAGACTAAGACATGCTAATTAAACGCTATATACGCGTTTAGGTTGAGTGCCGGTAGTCTGTCTAGCTGGTATTGCTTTACATATACTTGTATTATTTTTATGCTAACCCGATGATGGTTGTGAGTGTAGATGGCTCCAATGCCGTACCCGTGCCAGTTGCAGCTGATGCCGTACACGTCACCGCACCTCTTTCGCAACGTGTGGTGTCGGCTGTACCCTCAGGGAGACGACCTAGTTTATCGTGTACCGGGAGCGTCTAGCTGACTCAATTTATGAATATCAGGCAGTGGTGACTCTGCGCGTCAGTTCTGACTCCAGCTCTTACACTCGTACCTCTCGGAGCGGTTATGCCTCTACCACTTCACAGGCCGTCTAGTTTGCTGCATTCGAGATCCTTGTTGAGCTCCGTCACAGCGAGGTCCGCATGCAGAACCACCCAGGTTTCCAATACTACCCTTCTCTACACAACAACGGTCGTGTTCATTTCCCCGAGATTGATCCGGAGTCTGATAGCGTTGCTAGCCATCTTTCCCGTTATATTACTGCTAGCTACCTCATGATCCACGAGCTGGCACGCGAGTTGACTAACACTTGTATTGCTTTAGCCACTACTAGGTCTGTCACCATTCCCGCCTCCAAGGGATTCACCCCTTACGTCCCCAGTCCTGTTTCCCCTACTTCACCAGTAACCCCTCCCAGTAGCCCGGACACCTCTACCATAACTCCTCTTAGTGCCCCTGCTGAGTGGATCTCACTTCTCACTACCCTTGTAGCTCCTATGATCCACCCTACTCCCGCCCCGGAAGGAGAGCCTCCGAGGCAGCGTTGACGTGTTACCTTTAACCCCGAGGTTTCAGTTAACCTTGTCAGTTCAGGATCTGAGTCCACTTCAGGAGAGGACCCTGCAGCACCCGCAGAGCATTAGAGCTCCAGATTATTCGCAGTTGTCAGACTGATGTACGAATGTAGATGTACGAGTCATGATGTTTCGTTTCATGTATGAGAGTAGTGTAACCGGGCATGTTAATTTCTTTTCATGTATGCGTCCCTATATAATTATGCTGAAGCTATGTATCTTTTACTCGCTGTCTTTCTTCGCAAGTTTGTTTTTCCCTCGAGTTTTGTTGCTGGCTTTTCCCCACATATTTTTCTTTTGAATGTTTCTCATCTCGGTTGCATTGTCTTGGGAAAAATCCATAATAGGATGACGCGGGGAGGCAGCAGTAGCAGCGCTCACAAGGATGTTCCTGTTCGTCGCTCCGCCCGACAGGCATGACACTCCCCAGAGCCATACATACCACCGCCTCCACCGCCAAATCCGCCTACCACTAAACAAATCCTGCGTATGTTTGAGGAAAGAAGAAGTAATGATCTGCTTGAGATATTAAAAAGTGTTCAAGCTATGATTGGTCAGAATGGACAGCAGAACGGTCATTACTCCAAGTTATCAGATTTTCAGAGAACTCAGCCTCCCAGTTCCAGTCAGGCTGTTGACCCTTTGGATGTCGACGATTGGTTGCGAACCATTGAGAGGAAACTTGAGATTGCCCGTACTGCAGAAGAGGACAAAGTTCCATATGCAACTCACTATCTTGAAGGCGCTGCTGCCATATGGTGGGAAAATACAAAAGCCATGTGGCCTGCTGAGGAAGCCCTCACCTGGACAAAATTCAAGGATCAGTTCCGAAAATATCACATCCCTACTAGAATTATGAAGACCAAGCAACATGAATTTCTTGCACTCACCCAAGGAAATCTGTCCGTGGGAGAATATTTGCAAAAATTCAACCATCTGGCCCGTTATTCCCTGTATGACGTGGCCACTAAAGAAAGAAAGATTGACAGATTTCTTGGAGGATTAAAATCGCAACTCAGGTGCACTCTCAGCATGCTTGATTTTCCAGACTTCCAAACTTTGGTAAATAAAGATTTCATTGCAGAAAGAGAACACAAGCTCGTACTAAACAACCGGCCTTCTAATAACGAGCACAAGCGCAAGTTTAAACCAAGGAAAGAAGGACCACCAGTGCAGAAGGCTCAAACCTGGCAGCAAACTCAGGTGGAATACAAGCCCAATTGGCAACATAATGTTAACAAGACTACTACCCAAGTCAAGAATGTTGTCACCAACCTAGTACACGTGGAGCGTCAGCGCAATAATTCTTGCTTCAGTTGTGGGCAAAGTGGACACTATGCAAAGCAGTGCCCCAAGAACAGCAAGGCGAACGCCTTATTCCGGCCACAAGTCAATTTCATGGGGTCATACCCGAACCAGCAAAACATCACCGGGCACATCCATCACCTCTCCGCAGATGAAGCCCAAGAAAACCCCGAAGTAGTCATCGGTATGTTTTCTGTTAATAGCATACCTGCAATAATTTTATTTGACTCATGGGTTTCCCACTCTTTTATTTCTCGGAGTTTTGTTGCCCAAAACAAATTTTCTTGTTCTCTCTTGGGAAAAAATATGATGGTACAAACCCCGTGACCTTTAATCAAGAGCAGTCTGGTCTGCCGTGACTTGGAAATCAATATCAACGGGATAAGATTTCCAACTTCCTTGATACTCATCGAGTCAGCACAGTTGGATGTTATTTTGGGCATGAATTGGCTGACCCAATATCAAGTATGCATAAACTGTGCAACCTGAGAAGTCACTCTGACCAGTCAAGAAGGGCAGGCTACAAAATTCTACTCCCGTAGAAACATACCAAAGAAGGGGATGATATTCACTACTGTGGTTGAATTGGAATTAATTCTCATGGTCAGTGAATTTCCTGATGTATTTCCAGAAGAACCACCAGGCATGCCGCCAGACCGAGAACTTGAATTTGCAATAGATCTGGTACCCGAAACTGCACCGTTATTCAAGAAGTATTACAGTATGCCCTCATCGGAGTTAGTGGAATTAAAGAAGCAGCTCGATGAAATGCTCCAGAAAGGGTATATCCGTCCCAGTTCCTCACCATGGGGATCGCCTGCACTCTTTGTAAGCAAGAAGGATGGCAGCCTCCGCATGTGTGTGGATTATCGTCAGCTGAATGATGTCACCATCAAAAATAAATACCCACTGCCAAGAATTGATGATTTGTTCGATCAACTCAGTGGGGCCAAGGTATTATCCAAAATTCATTTACGGACCGGATACCATCAACTCAATATTAAAAAGGAAGATATTCCTAAGACCGCATTCACCACTCGATACGGTCTTTACGAATATACAGTTATGTCCTTTGGTCTCACCAATGCCCCTGCATTCTTCATGCACATGATGAATAAAGTGTTCATGGACTTCCTCGATAAGTTCGTGGTGGTCTTTATCGATGACATACTCATATATTCAAAAAGTGAAGGGGATCACAAAGAACATCTCCGAGCGGTGTTACAACGACTTCGCGACCATCAGCTTTACGCCAAGTTCAGCAAATGTGAGTTTTGGCTCAAACAAGTCGGATTTCTTGGACACGTGCTATCCGCCGAGGGTATAGCCGTAGACCCAAGCAAAGTAAAAGATGTGCTCAATTGGTTGCCACCCACAACCGTATCTCAGATCAGGAGTTTCCTTGGCCTGGCTCGGTATTACCGTTGCTTCATTGAAGGATTCTCCAAGCTTGCCAAACCCATGACAGAGCTACTCAAAAAGGATAAGAAGTTTGAATGGACGAACGACTGTGAGAAAAGTTTCGGTGAGCTAAAGAAACGGCTGACCACCGCACCCGTATTAACCCTTCCAGACATATACCGCAGTTTTGATGTACACTGTGACGCATCCAGACAAGGACTTGGCTGCGTACTCATGCAATACGGAAAGGTAGTGGCATATGCATCACGACAACTGCAACCGCACGAAGGAAATTACCCTACTCATGATCTAGAACTGGCCGCGGTGGTGCATGCTCTCAAAATATGGAGGCATTATCTCATGGTGAAGAAGTGCCAAATTTTTACAGATCACAAAAGTCTCAAGTATATATTTACTCAGCCAGATTTGAATCTCCGTCAGCGAAGGTGGCTTGAGCTGGTTAAGGATTATGATCTTGGAATAAATTACCACCCGGGTAAAGCCAACGTAGTGGCTGACGCACTCAGTCGAAAGCCGGTCAGCCCAAACGTCATATTAACATCTTTACCCGTTAAACTTCAAGAGGAGATTACTCAACTCCATGTGAACATCGTTGAGGCTGGTCTCGCTAATATTTTGGAAGTTACCCCCACCCTAGAGGAAGAAATCCGCAAGGCTCAGCCAGACGATCCTGTCCTTCAAAAGCATGCCAAGAATATGCTGGTAGGATGTGCCCCTGATTTCTCAAAGGATCACTTTGGGACTCTCCGATTTCATGGAAGGATTTGTGTACCAACTCAGTCGGACCTGAAAAAGAATATCTTGTCAGCAGCACACGAATCATCATACTTTATTCACCCTGGGGGTACAAAAATGTATGAAGACCTTCGCCAAATATTCTGGTGGGACGGAATGAAGAAGGACATTGCCTATTTTGTGGCTTGTTGCGACATATGCAACAAAGTAAAGGCAGAACATCAGAAGCCAGCCGGACTTCTTCAACCGCTACCAGTTTCACAATGGAAATGGGATGACGTTTGCATGGATTTCATCACAGGATTACCCAAGACTCGGCGAGGCAATAATGCAATATGGGTCATCATGGACACTCTAACCAAGGTAGCACACTTTATCCCGGTCAAGACCACCTATCGAGGAGACCAACTCGCACAACTGTATGTGTCCAAAATAGTTAGTCTGCATGGAGTACCTCGAACCATCACTTCCGATCGAGGTTCACTCTTTACCTCCGTTTTCTGGACACATATCCATCAAGCCTTGGGGATAGCCCTAAAATACAGCACAACCTATCATCCTCAGACTGATGGACAAACAAAACGAGTAAACCAAATACTTGAAGATATGCTGCGGGCTTGCGTCTTGCCCAAGGATCTAAATGGGAAGATTATCTGCCTTACGCCGAATTCTCCTACAACAACAGCTTCCAAACCAATCTAAAGATGTCACCGTACGAGGTTTTATATGGCCGCAAATGTCGTACCCCGTTAAATTGGTCTCAGACTGGAGATAGCCGTATTTTTGGAACGGACCTCATGATGGAAGCTGAGAAACAAGTCAAGGAAATCAGAGATAGATTACAATCGGCCAAATCTCGAGAAAAAAGCTATTACGATGCAAAACACCGACAGCTCAATTTTGAACCTGGAGAGCACGTATACCTCTGAGTCACTCCTATGAAAGGAGTCAAGAGATTCCAGACTCGCGGGAAGTTGGCACCCAGATTTATCGAGTGGGCACTGTTGCTTATCAGTTGGAATTGCCCCCGGAATTGTCCGATGTGCACAACGTGTTTCACGTCTCACAGTTGAGGCGGTGCATATCCCCGCCTGAGAAAAGGACTGCCATGACAGACATAGAATTGGCAAAGGATTTAACGTATGAAGAAATACCGTTCAAAATTGTGGATCAGATGGAAAGAGTCACTCACAGTAAAGTAATGAAGTTTTATAAAGTCCACTCGGAGCATCACACCAAGTCAGAAGCAACCTGGGAACTAGAAGGGTTCCTACAGACATATTATCCAGAATGATTTTACCAAGCAACCAAATCTCGAGGACGAGATTTATTCTAACTGGGGGAGGTTTGTAATAGCCTGGTTTTTGCCCTCTTTTATTTGCCAGAGTTTTATTTGAATTTATTTTGAACCTTGGGATTTTTGAATCTTTTCATATGGACTTAAACACTTGGGTACCCTTGACTTTCACCCAAGTGCCTCCTATCCATCTCAAATCATCTTTTCCCTCTGGTTCACTCTAATATACTTTATGGAATATTTTTCTTTATTGAAAAATATTCACTTTTCCCTCCAAAACCCTAGCTAAACCCTTTGTGCTCCAAAGCAACCCTATTTTTCCAGCTCACAAAAATCTGAGGAAATTCCTAAATATTCTTTGGACCCTAGGACACATTCCTGAGCAAAAATATTGCACCACTTTATAGAATATTTTTCCTAGAGAAATTCTTCTCTATTCTGGACAGAAATGGTAGTTTCTACAACAACTACCATTTTACTTGATCCATTGCTTCTGAAACTCCTTGTGCATCTTCACCTTAGTAACTCATGGCTAGCCTCCAAAGCACAACCTCCAACTCTTAGCCATTTTACCTCAGTAAACTCTCAAAGTTTCTGTCCAGAAACTTACCAGGCATATGATTTTCTTTCTACTGCGTCTGGAAACAAACCAACCATGGGTAACTCTCCTATCTACCACGAACAACACGCCAGACATGAATTTTGGCACCAAGTAAACTAGTAGGTATAGTTCGCGCGGTGACCACGCGTGTACACCATGCCATGGCTGTCTGTCGGCGCGCTCTGGATGCCGCCGAGCACTCTGTTGGGCGCGTGCTCGCTTCCGCGCCTGCCCGAGCGTGCCAACCCGCGCCACCATCCTCGTCTTCACCTCTACAGCCCTCCTCTGGCACTCGCCAACGCCGGAGCTCGCCGCAGCAAGCACGGGCGTGGTCCGGCCAAGGCAAGAGTGTGGTGTGCACTGTGCTCGTCGCCACCCCAGTGCCCCTGTGCTCGTCCCCGTCCGTCCACAGCTCCCGCGTGACCTCGTCGCCTTCTTCCCCCTCTCACTGACGCCATTCGTCGCCGGGCGCAATGTCCAGGTGTCGCCGGCGGAGCCCCGTTCCTCCTCTCGCCTCGCCTATATATAGGCCCCCTCCCAGCCTTCCCGAGCACCCAGCTCCACTCCCACACACACCTAGACTACAGAGAACCCCGTGGCCCGGCCGGGCAGGCCATAGGCCGCCGTCCCCGAGCTCGAGCTCACCGGTGATCCCCTCGGGTCGTCGCGATAGCTCCAGACCCTCTCAGGCCAGGGCGACCCTACCAGAGCCTCCGCCACTCTCTGGTGGAGCCGTTCCACCTAGTTGGAGCTGCTGGAGATGCCGTTGCACGCCGTCTTCTTCAACTCTGGCGACCTCCCTGTTCCGCCTCCGCCTGCGAGCTCTTTTCCGATGCCGTCCGACCACCCCTAGATACCCTACGGGTACGGGCAGGTGCTCCTCGACCCCCTTCGTCGATCTATCCCTCCCATCTTGGACAAGGAGCAGCGTCGCCGGCGTGCGCTCCGGCGAAGCCGCGTCCGCCCCTGCTCTTTCCTCTCTCTCCCCCTCACCTGAATAGCGGGGCCGGCTAGTCAGCCTCTACGTACCCGCATGAAGCGGTACGAGTGGTGGCGCTCTGGGCGTTTACGCCTTCGACGTCACCCCCGTTAGTCTGTTTATTTAAATTCTAAATTTAAATATATTCCAGAGAACTTCAAACTGCAATAACTTTTTAACCACAAGTCCAAATGAATTGATTCTTTTTGCATTGTATTCTTTGTAAAGAAATCTTGCAGCACGCCAAAAATGAGACTATTTGGTGATGTGTAGATTTTCTGGTGAATTTTTGAATGATTCTTGATATTTTCTTTTTGTACTTTTATTTATTTTCAGAAGAGGAAACTTGTCTTGAGGATCACCATGAGGCTTGTGAGCCTCATTTGCACTAAGGCAAGCCACAACAACATTTTCATAGTGCCATTTCAATATTTGTGATTTTCCAACTTGAACAAATGATTTAATTTATGCATATGAATTATTTTGTTAAATACTTTCTGTTGGATTTAGTTGTTTCATTCAGTTTACAAAAAGTTGGAGTTTGGTTCAAGTTATTAAGATAGTTAAAAGAAAGTTTGGATCTTTGAGAATTATTATTGATATACATATAAATAGCTATGTGAAGTTACTTTCTTTTACATAAGTATTATGATTTTTTTTGCTAGAATAAGTTATGTTTTAATTGAAAGTAAATCATAACCAGAATAATAGTGAAGTTGTGATAGTAAAGTAAAGTTGACCCACTTATCTTTGTAGTGCATTTTGGTATGTCATTTTATTTATTTTTGTGGTGCATCTTGACATATTGCATTCCATGGCATTGTATGACACCAGTTTTTTACTTTCTTTAAGTTGAAACTGTTAATAACTCAACTTGAATAAATCGTTGACCGGGTCATGGTGCCACTGAATCGAGTTTTCCTAGTGCAACCACATTTGCCTTTATGGGAAGATCTTTATTCGGTCCGTTGTCATGCCTTTTATCGGTACCTCCAAGTAGGGAAGGTTATGGGCATGCAGTACCCTGGCCCGGTAAGAAGACATAACCTTGTGTGCCCGTTGTTACGTTTATGGTACCGAGTCCCCATTTGGGACAATTGCTGTTTGGCCACGATGGTGTTCGGTGTGCCTTTGGGAGGCACAGGGCCACCCAGGACTGTTCCAGTGGGAAATGAGTCAGAGTGGTCGAGAGAGTGTCATGGCAATGGAAGGGTTTTGTCGGAACGCCGTTGGTCCACCCGAATGGGAGAGCGAGGCCATAGGTTCCGTGGTGTGGGTACAGTGCACTACCTCTGCAGAGTGTAATTAATCTATCGATAGCCGAGTCCACAGTCACGTACACGCTCGAAAGTAAGTCACACCATGGGTCAACATATAATAAAATTTTGCCTACTAAGTTCTAAAATTTTGTACTGTAAAAATTGGTGGAAGAGCCACCGAGATGATTTGAGACCAAGTATGGTCAGGGTGGTGATCACCAGAAAAGTCACGATTGATGTCTTGTTGAAATGAACCAGTTTGTAGTTTAATAATAATCACCATGGGTAAGTCAGACCGAGGTTTTGTTTCCACAAAGGCATGAGCACAGCATGTTAGTTACTGTATATCCAAGTTTGTTGCTGCATATTAATAATTGAATAATTATCATGATATTGTTTGTAATTATGATTTTGTTTGTTGTAAGCTTGCAAGTACATTCAATGTACTGACCTGGCGTGTCATGCCAGATTTCAGGAAAGTTTCGCTGGAAAGGAGTGCCGTCTGAGTCTAGACCGTGTGCACATCGGTGTCCCTGTGAGATGGAGTTCCGCTACGAAGTCGTTCCGCTGCTGCGTAGTTTTATGCC
Organism: Secale cereale; assembly: GCA_902687465.1. Classification (NCBI taxonomy): domain Eukaryota; kingdom Viridiplantae; phylum Streptophyta; class Magnoliopsida; order Poales; family Poaceae; genus Secale; species Secale cereale. Next base: position 65,406,104 of record LR738712.1, read on the forward strand.
CGAGGCCTTTTATGTTCATTAAATAATGTACATATTGTCCAGCCGCACCGTGTGTGCCGCTTGGCCTCGCTACTGTTCTAATGTAAAAGTATGGTCCGCTAGTGTCAATAAAGCGGTTGTTTTCTGTACCAAGATGTCGTGTGTTGCTAGAAGACAAGGTCTCTGGGCTGGCAATGCAAGGTAAGACGGTCGCTCTGATCCGAGGTGCCACAGGGACTGGCTGAGCACCTTTTGCGGGTCGACCTAAAAGTGATACCAGTGAAGGAACATCTCTGGCGGTCTGCCATGGAGAAGAGGAAAGCAATCAGCAAAGAGGTAGCTCGACTTCTCTCAGCTGAGTTCATCTGCGATATTTACCATGCTGAGTGGCTCACCAATGTAGTTATGGTCCACAAGAAGGACAAGTCGCTCCGCATGTGCATCAATTTCAAACATATCAATCGGGCCTACCCGAAATATCATTTCCCTCTCCCTCGCATCCATCAAATCGTCGACTCGACTGCGAGGTGTGAGTGTTTGTCTTTTCTGGATGCATATTCTGGGTACCATCATATCCGACTGTTTGGGCCCAATGAAATAAAAATAGCCTTCATCACCCCATTCGGGTGTTTTTGTTATGTTACCATGCCTTTTGGCCTCAAGAATGCAGGTGCGACTTTCATGCGCATGATCCAAAAATGTCTACTGAAGCAAATCAGTCGTAATGTGGAAGCATACATGGATGACATTGTGTTCAAGTCGCATAAAGGTTCCGACCTACTGACTGACCTCGCTGAAACATTCGCAAACCTGAGAAGTTATGATATGAAGCTCAACCCGTCGAAGTGCACATTCGGAGTCCCAGGCGGCAAGTTACTCGGTTTCCTCGTTTCCGAACGAGGGGTCGACGCTAACCCAGAAAAGGTCAGTGCTATCCTCCGAATGAAATGCTCCGTGCGTATACACGACGCTCAAAAGCTTACTGGTTGTTTGGCCGCATTGAGTCGATTCATCTCTCGTCTCGGTGAGAAGGCATTGCCTCTCTACCGACTGATGAAGAAATCTGAAAAGTTCGAGTGGAATTCTGAAGCTGAAGCAGCGTTCGAGGAACTCAAAGCCCTACTTTCCACCCAGCCGGTGCTTGCTGCCCCAGTCAGCAAAGAGCCTCTATTATTGTACATCGCAGCCACTGGACAAGTTGTTAGCACAGTACTCACGATCGAGCAGGAAGAAGAAGGCAAAGCCTACAAAGTCCAACGCCCAGTCTATTACATTTCTGAAGTCTTGACTGCATCCAAGCAGAGATATTCGCATTATCATAAACTTGTGTATGGGATCTTCTTGACTGCCAAGAAAGTTGCACACTACTTCTCAGATCATTCAATTTCAGTCGTCAGCGACGCTCCATTATCTGAAATTCTGAACAATCGGGATGCAACCGGTCGAGTGGCTAAATGGGAGATTGAACTCCTTCCGTTGGATATCAAGTTTGAAGCAAAGAAAGCTATCAAGTCTCAGGCAATAGCAGATTTCATTGCCAAGTGGATCGAACAGGAGCAACCGACTCAGATCCAGTCCGATCATTGGACCATGTTCTTCGATGGATCCAAGATGCTGAACGGATCCGGTGCATGTGTGTTCTTGGTGTCCCCTAGAGGCGGTTGCAATGAATGTAGCAACGATCGAAAAGGCAAGGCCTCCTGCCTGGGACCTCCTAACTACTCCTCGAAGCCGAACTCCACGTAGAAACATCCTCGGGATCCTCTGGCTCCTGGACTCCATCATCTGGTTGCATCAAACGAGAAGAAAGGAAAAAGGGGGAAAGGGGAGCAAAGCAACCATGAGTATTTATCCAAAGTACTCGCAAGCAAGGATCTAAACTACATATGCAAAGGTATCTGTGTAAAGGGGGTAATATCTATGGGCTAAACTGCAGAATGCCAGAATAAGAGGGTGATAGCTAATCCAATCGAAGACTACGCTTCTGGCAGCCTCCATGTTGCAGTAGTAAATGAGAGTAGCTAGAAAGTAACAAGTATCCTCCGCCTTGCAGCAGTAGAATAGAATAGATGGTAAGTTCACCAAGTAACATTGTATAGCATAATCCTGCCCGGCGATCCTCCCCTCGTCGCCCTGTGGGAAAGCGATCACCGGGTTGTATGTGGCACTGGTAAGGTGTGTTTTATTAAGTATCTGGTTCTAGTTGTCATCAGGTCGGAGTACAACTCCGGGTTGTCCTTTTACCGAGGGACACGACTATTCGAATAGATTAACTTCCCTGCAGGGATGCATCACATTACCCAGCACACTCGATCCCATTTGGCCGGACACACTTTCCTGGGTCATGCCCAGCCTCGGAAGATCAACACATCGCAGCCCTACCTAAGCACAACAGAGAGGTCAGCACGCCGGTCTAAACCCTAAGCGCGCAGGGGTCTGGGCCCATTGCACACCTGCACGTTGCAAACGCGACCGGTGAGCAGACCTAGCAACCTCCATTACTAAGGAAGTTACGTTACGCGGTCCAACCCGGCGCGCGCCGCTAAGTCGCTGACGTCAAGAAGTCTTTGGCTGATAGCACGACGTCGAGAGCCCATATCTATTCCCACATTGCTGGTTAGTGCATATAGGCAAGCGGCTAGACTCGGATCAAATATCCAAACTCGTTAAGCATGTTATTATGAAATTACCGCGTACAACGACCTGGGCCAGGCCACCTTTCGACTGGGTGTCTCAACCTGTCCTGTGGCTCCGCCACAAAGATCCACTCGGGGGCCGTCTGGAACTCAGGCCCACCAGTGCCTGGATGCATCATCCCACAACTAACTCATTAGTCACTTTGCTTGCAAGGCTTATAGTGATGTGCATTACCGAGAGGGCCCAGAGACACATCTCCGACAAATGGAGTGACAAATCCTAATCTCGATCTATGCCAATTCAACAAACACCATCGGAGACACCTGTAGAGCATCTTTATAATAGCCCAGTTACATTGTGATGTTTGATAGCACACAAAGTGTTCCTCCGGTATTCGGGAGTTGCATAATCTCATAGTCATAGGAACATGTATTAGTCATGAAGAAGGCAAATAGCAGTAAAACTAAATGATCAAGTTGATAAGCTAACCGATGGGTCTTGTCCATCACATCATTCTCCTAATGATGTGATCCCATTGATCAAATGATAACTCATGTCTATGGTTAGGAAACATAACCATCTTTGATTAACGAGCTAGTCTAGTGGAGGCATACTAGGGACACTCTGTTTTGGTCTATGTATTCACACATGTACTAAGTTTCCGGTTAATACAATTCTAGCATGAATAATAAACATTTATCATGATATAAGAAAATATAAATAACAACTTTATTATTGCCTCTAGGGCATATTTCCTTCAGTCTCCCAGTTGCACTAGAGTCAATAATCTAGTTCACATCGCCATGTGATTTAATATCGATAGTTCACCTCATTGAATAACACCCACAGTTCACATCGCCATGTGACCAACACCCAAAGGGTTTACTAGAGTCGATAATTAAGTTCACATCACCATGTGATTAACACCCAAAGAGTACTAAGGTGTGATCATGTTTTGCTTCGTGAGAGAAGTTTAGTCAGCGGGTCTGTTACATTCAGATCCATATGTATTTCTCAAATTTCTATGTCTACAATGCTCTACATGTAGATACTCTAGATAATTTCTCCCACTTTCAATACGTATCCAGATTGATACTTAGAGTCATCTGGATTAGCGTCAAAGCTTGCATCGGTGTAACTCTTTACGACGAACTCTTTATCACCTCCGTGGTCGAGAAACATTTCCTTAGTCATCCAGTAATTAAGGATAATCTTGACCGCTTTCTAGTGATATACTCCTGGATCAATTTTGTACCTCCTTGCCAAACTCAAGGCAAGGTACACAACATGTTTGGTACACAACATGGCATACTTTATAGAACCTATGGCTGAGGCATAGGGAATGACTTTCATTCTTTCTCTATCTTCTGCCGTGGTCAGGTTTTGAGTCTTACTCAACTTAATACCTTGCAACACAGGCAAGAACTCTCTCTCTGACTGTTCCATTTTGAACTACTTCAAAAACTTGTCAAGGTATGTACTCATTGAAAAAACTTATCTAGCGTCTTGATCTATCTCTATAGATCTTGATGCTCAATATGTAAGCAGCTGCACTGAGGTCTTTCTTTGAAAACCCCCTTTCAAACACTCCTTTATGCTTTCCAGAAAATTCTACATCATTTTTGATCGACAATATTTCATTCACATATACTTATCAGAAAGGCTGTACTGCTCCCACTCATTTTCTTGTAAATACAGGCTTCACCGCAAGTCTGTATAAAACTATATGCTTTGATCAACTTATCAAAGTGTATATTCCAACTCTGAGATGCTTGCACCAGTCCATCGATGGATCGCTAGAGCTTGCACATTTTGTTAGCTCCTTTAGGATCGACAAAAACCTTCTGGTTGCATCATATACAACTCTTCTTTAAGATATCCTTTAAGCAGTGCTGTTTTGACATCCATTTGCCAGATTTCATAATCATAAAATGCGGCAATTGCTAACATGATTCGGACAGACTTAAGGATCGCCGCGAGTGAGAAAATCTCATCATAGGCAACTCCTTGAACTTGTTGAAAACCTTTTGCAACGAGTCAAGCTTTGTAGATAGTAACATTACCATCGACGTCAGTCTTCTTCTTAAAGATCCATTTATTTTCAGTGGCTTGCCGATCATCGGGCAAGTCAACCAAAGTCCACACTTTTTTCTCATACATGGATCCCATCTCAGATTTCATGGCCTCAAGCCATTTCGTGAAATCTGGGCTCATCATTGCTTCCTCATAGTTCATAGGTTCATTATGGTCTAGTAACATGTCTTCTAGAACCGGGTTACCATACCACTCTGGTGCAGAACACACTCTGGTAGACCTACGAGGTTCAGTAGTAACTTGATCTGAAGTTTCATGATCATCATCATTATCTTCCTCGCTGATTGGTGTAGGAATCACTGGAACTAGTTTCTGTGATGTACTACTTTCCAATTTGGGAGAAGGTACAATTACCTCATCAAGTTCCACTTTCCTCCCACTCACTTCTTTTGAGAGAAACTCCTTCTCTAGAAAGGATCCATTCTTAGCAACGAATATCTTGCCTTCGGATCTGTGATAGAAGGTGTACCCAATAGTTTCCTTTGGGTATCCTATGAAGACACATTTATCCGACTTGGGTTCGAGCTTATCAGGTTGAAGCTTTTTCACATAAGCATCACAGCCCCAAACTTCAAGAAACAACAACTTTGGTTTCTTACCAAACCACAATTCGTAAGGCGTCATCTCAATGGATTTAGATGGTGCCCTTATTTAACGTGAATGCAACTGTCTCTAATGCATAACCCAAAACGATAGTGGTAAATCGGTAAGAGACATCATAGATCACACCATATCTAATAAAGTACAGTTACGACGTTCGGACACACCATTACGCTGTGGTGTTCCGGTTGGCGTGAGCTGTCAAACTATTCCACATTGTTTTAAATGAAGACCAAACTCATAACTCAAATATGCGCCTCCATGGTCAGATCGTAGAAACTTAATTTTCTTGTTACGATGATTCTCTACTTCACTCTGAAATTCTTTGAACTTTTCAAATGTTTCAGACTTGTGCTTCATCAAGTAGATATACCCATATCTGCTCAAATCATGAGTGAAGGTCAGAAAATAATAATACCCGCCGCGAGCCTCAACACTCACCGTTCCACATACATCAGTATGTATGATTTCCGACAAATCAGTTGCTCGCTCCATTGTTCCAGAGAATAGAGTTTTAGTCATCTTGCCCATGAGGCATGGTTCGCAAGCACCAAGTGATTCATAATCAAGTGATTCCAAAAGCCCATCAGCATGGAGTTTCTTCATGCGCTTTACACCAATATGACCTAAACAGTAGTGCCACAAATACGTTTCACTATCATTATCAACTTTGCATCTTTTGGCTTCAATATTATGAATATGTGTATTACTACAATCGAGATCCAACAAACTATTTTCATTGGGTGTATGACCATCGAAGGTTTTATTCATGTAAACAGAATAACTATTATTCTATGACTTTAAATGAATAATCGTATTGCAACAAACATGATCAAATCATATTCATGCTCAACGCAAATGCCACATAACATTTATTTAGGTCCCGCACTAATCCCGAAAGTATAGGGAGTGTGCGATGATGATCATATCAATCTTGGAACCACTTCCAACACACATCATCACTTCACCTTTAACTAGTCTCTGTTCATTCTGCAACTCTCGTTTCGAGTTACTAATCTTAACAACTGAACCGGTATCAAATATCCTGGGGTTGCTATGAACACTCGTAAAGTACACATCAATAATCTGTATATCAAATATACCTTTGTTCACTTTGCCATCCTTCTTATCCGCCAAGTATCTAGGGCAGTTCCACTTCGAGTGACCATTTCCTTTGAAGTAGAAGCACTTAGTTTCAGGCTTGAGTTTAGCTTTGGGTTTCTTCACGGGAGTGACAACTTGCTTGTCATTCTTCTTGAAGTTCCCTTTCTATCCCTTTGCCCTTTACTTGAAACAAGTGGTCTTGTTAACCATCAACACTTGATGCTCTTTCTTGATTTCTACTTTCACCGATTTCAGCATCGCGAAGAGCACGGGAATTACTTTTGTCATCCCTTGCATATTATAGTTCATCACGAAGTTCTACTAACTTGGTGATAGTGACTAGAGAACTTTGTCAATTACTATCTTATCTGGAAGATTAACTCCCACTTGATTCAAGCAATTGTAGTACCCAAACAATTTGAGCACATGCTCACTGGTTGAGCTATTCTCCTCCATCTTGTAGGAAAAGTAATGTCAGAGGTCTCATACCTCTCGACATGGGCATGAGTACGAAATACCAATTTCAACTCTTAGGAACATCTTATATGCTCCGTGGCACTCAAAACATTTTTGAAGTCCCGGTTCTAAGCCGTAAAGCATGGTGCACTAAACTATCAAGTAGTCATCATACCGAGCTTTTGTCAAAACGTTCATAACATCTGCATCTGCTCCTGAAATAGGTCTGTCACCTAGTGGTGCATCAAGGACATAATTCTTCTGTGCAGAAATGAGGAAAATCCTCAGATCATGGAACAAGTCCGCATCATTTCTACTATCATCTTTCAACTTATATTTCTCTAGGAACATACAAAAATAAACGGGGAGCTACATCGCGAGCTATTGATCTACAACATAGATATGCTAATACTACCAGGAATAAGTTCATGATAAATTAAAGTTATATTAATCATATTACTAAATAACTCCCACTTAGATAGATATCCCTCTAGTCATCTAAATAATCACGTGATCCAAATCAACTAAACTATGTCCGATCATCACGTGAGATGGAGTAGTTTTCAATGATGAACATCTTATGTTGATCATATCTACTATATGATTCACGTTCGGCCTTTCGGTCTCCAGTGTTCAGTGGCCATGTCTGTACATGGTAGGCTCGTCAAGTTTAACCCGAGTATTCTTCATGTGCAAAACTATCTTACACATGTTGTATTTGAACGTAGAGCTTATCACACCCGATCATCACGTGGTGTCTCGACACGACGAACTTTTGCAACGGTGCATACTCAGGGAGAACACTTGTACCTTGAAATTTTGTAAGGGATCATCTTATAATGCTATCGCCGTACGAAGCAAAATAAGAAGCAAAATAAGATAAACATCACATGCAATCAAAATATGTGATGTGATATGGCCATCATCATCTTGTGCTTTTGATCTCCATATCCAAAGCATCAGCATGATCTCCATCGTCACCGGCTAGACACCATGATCTTCATCGTAGCGTCATGGTCGTCTCGCCAACTATTGCTACTACTACTATCGCTAATTCATAGTGATAAAGTAAAGCAATTACATGGATTTCGAAATTCATACAATAAAGACACAACCATAAGGCTCCTGTCAGTTACTGATAACTTTACAAAACATGATCATCTCATACAATAATGTATAACTCATCACGTCTTGACCATATCACATCACAATATGCCCTGCAAAAAACAAGTTAGACGTCCTCTACTTTGTTGTTGCAAGTTTTACGTGGCTGCTACGGGCTTAGCAAGAACCGTTCTTACCTACGCATACAAAAAACCACAACGATTTTTCGTCAAGTATGTGTGGTTTTAACATTCACAAGGACCGGGCGTAGCCACACTCGATTCAACTAAAGTGAGGGAGAGAGACACTCGCCAGTCACCTTTAAGCAAGGAGTGCTCGTAACGATGAAACCGGTCTCGTGTAAGCATACGCGTAATATCGGTCCAGGCCGCTTCATCTCACAATACCGCCGAATCAAAGTATGACATGCTAGTAAGCAGTATGACTATTATCGCCCACAACTCATTGTGTTCTACTCATGCATATCATCTACGCATGGACCTGGCTCTGATGCCACTATCGGGGAACATAGTATTTCAAAAAATTCCTACGATCACGCAAGATCTATCTACTAGAAGCATAGCAATGAGTGGGGAGAGTGTGTCTACGTACCCTCGTAGACCGAAAGCGGAAGCGTCTAGTGATGCGGTTGATGTAGTCAAACGCCTTCGCGATCCAACCGATCCAAGCACCGAACGTACGGCACCTCCGCGTTCAGCACACGTTCAGCTCGATGGCATCCCACGAGCTCTTGATCTAGTTGAGCGTCGCGGGAGAGTTTCGTCAGCAGACGGCGTGGTGATGGTGATGATGAAGCTATCGGCGCAGGGCTTCGCCTAAGCACTACAACAATATGACCGGGATGTGTATCTGTGGAGGGGGGCACCGCACACGGCTAAAATCAACTTGTGTGTCTATGGGGTGCCCCTTGGCCACGTATATAAAGGATGGAGGGAGGAGGAGGATGCCTGATAGGGCGCGCCCAAAGTGTGGAGTCCTACTAGGACTCCCTACTCCTAGTAGGATTCCACCTCCCACATGGAATAGGAAAAGAGGAAGGGATAAGGATAAGGAAGGAAGGGGCACCCCCTTTCCCTAGTCCAATTCGGACCAATCCATGGGGAAGGGGCGCGGCCACCCTTGAGGCCATTCTCTCCTTTCCCGTATGGCCCATTAAGGCCCAATACGAATTCCCGAACTCTCCGGTACTCCGGAAAATACCCGAATCACTCGGAACCTTTCCGATGTCCGAATATAGCCTTCCAATGTATCTATCTTTATGTCTCGACCATTTCGAGACTGCTCATCATGTCCATGATCTCATCCGGGACTCCGAACAAATGTTGGTCATCAAATCACATAACTCATAATAAATGTCGTCATTGAACGTTAAGCATGCGGACCCTACGGGTTCGAGGACTATGTAGACATTACCGAGACACATCTCCGGTCAATAACCAATAGCAGAACCTGGATGCTCATATTGCTCCTACATATTCTACGAAGATCTTTATCGGTCAAACCGCATAACAACATACATTGTTCCCTTTGTCATCGGCATGTTACTTGCCCAAGATTCGATCATCGGTATCATCATACCTAGTTCAATATCGTTACCGGCAAGTCTCTTTACTCATTCCGTAATGCATCATCCCGCAACTAACTCATTAGTCACATTGCTTGCAAGGCTTATAGTGATGTGCATTACCGAGAGGGCCCAGAGATACCTCTCCGACAATTGGAGTGACAAATCCTAATCTCGATCCATGCCAACTCAAAAAACACCATCGGAGACACCTGTAGAGCATCTTTATAATAGCCCAGTTACATTGTGACGTTTGATAGCACACAAAGTGTTCCTCCGGTATTCGGGAGTTGCATAATCTCATAGTCATCGGAACATGTATAAGTCATGAAGAAAGGAATAGTAGTAAAACTAAACGATCAAGTTGCTAAGCTAACAGATGGGTCTCGTCCATCACATCATTCTCCTAATGATGTGATCTTGTTGATCAAATGACAAGTCATGTCTATGGTTAGGAAACATAACCATCATTGATTAACGAGCTAGTCTAGTAGAGGCATACTAGGGACACTCTGTTTTGGTCTATGTATTCACACATGTACTAAGTTTCCGGTTAATACAATTCTAGCATGAATAATAAACATTTATCATGATATAAGGAAATATAAATAACCAATTTATTATTGCATCTAGGGCATATTTCCTTCAAGTACTCATCCAAAGTACTCGCAAGCAAGGATCTAAACTACATATGCAAAGGTATCTGTGTAAAGGGGGTAATATATGTGGGCTAAACTGTAGAATGCCAGAATAAGAGGGGGATAGCTTATCCAATCGTAGACTACGCTTCTGGCAGCCTCCATCTTGCAGCAGTAGATGAGAGTAGCTGGAAAGTAACAAGTATCCTCGCTTCTCGCAGCCTCTGTCTTGCAGTAGTAGAATAGAATAGATGGTAAGTTCACCAAGTAACATCGTATACCATAATCCTGCCTGGCAATCCTCCCCTCATCGCCCTGTGGGAAAGCGATCACCGGGTTGTATCTAGCACTGGTAAGGGTGTGTTTTATTAAGTATCTGGTTCTAGTTGTCATGAGGTCGGAGTACAACTCCGGGTCGTCCTTTTACCAAGGGACACGACTATTCGAATAGATTATCTTCCCTGCAGGGGTGCATCACATTACCCGGCACGCTTGATCCCATTTGGCCGGACACACTTGCCTGGGTCATGCCCGGCCTCAGAAGATCAACACGTCGCAGCCCTACCTAAGCACACCAGAGAGGTCAGCACGCCGGTCTAAACCCTAAGTGCGCAAGGGTCTGGGTCCATCGCCCATTGCACACCTGCACGTTGCGAACGTGACCGGTGAGCAGACCTAGCAACCTCCATTACTAAGGAAGTTACGTTACGCGGTCCAACCCAGCACACGCCGCTAAGTCACTGACGTCAAGAAGTCTTCGGCTAATACCACGACGTCGAGAGCCCATATCTATTCCCACATAGCTGGTTAGTGCATATAGGCCAGCGGCTAGACTCGGATCAAATATCCAAACTCGTTAAGCATGTTATTATGAAATAACCGCGGACAACGACCAGGGCCAGGCTACCTCTCGACCGGGTGTCTCAACCTGCCATGTGGCTCCGCCACAAAGATCCACTCGGGGCCGTCGGGAACTTAGGCCCACCACTGCCTGGATGGAGCCACGTGTCCTTTCAACCCCCACATCAGAATCACTTGCGGGTACTCAATGAGCCGACCTGACTTTAGTCACATCATGCATCATGTAATAACATGTATTTAGTATATACCCATGATCACCTCCCGAAGTGATCATGGCTTGATAGTATAGCATGGCAGACGAACAAGAATGTAGGGCCACTGATGGAATACTAGCATCCTATACTAAGCATTTAGGATAGCATGCGAGGTATCAACAGTGGTAGCAACAATGACAGGCTATGGAACAGAATAGGAGCTATCGAATCATCAACAGTAGCAAATCTAATGCAAGAATAAGAGAGAAGAGAATGGGCGATATCTGGTGAT
>LR738712.1:65417657-65503922 GCA_902687465.1 Secale cereale
TGATGATGATGAACTCCTTGCTCTTGTGCTTCAAATGATAATCTCCCCAACACTCAACTCTCCTCACTGATATGGCTGTGGTGGAAGAAAGGATTGAGTGGAAAGCAACTTGGGAAGGCTAGAAATCAAGTTTCATATGGTAGGAATGGAATGGCTTGATCTCAACACAAGGGTAGGTGGTTCTCTTCTCAGAAAGTGTATGGTAGGAGTGGTAGACTTTCTGATGGCTCTCTCCACGAATGAAGAGGGGGTGGAGGGGTATATATAGCCTCCACACAAAATCCAACCGTTACACACATATTTGAGCAATCTCGGTGAGACCGAAGTGAAAACTCGGTCAGACCGAAAGTTCAAATATAGTGAACGTTGGGATTTTCGGTGGGACCGAAAATACCATCTCGGTGTGTCCGAAGTGAGTCAAAGGTTGGAGCTTGCCATTCTCGGTGGGACCGAAATTAACAACTCGGATATTCCGAAGTGATGTCAATTGGTTACAGAAGGTCGGCAGTCCAGTTTCGGTGAGACCGAAACTCAAAATCGGATGGACCGAGAAATTAGGGTTTGGAAGAATAACTGAGGTGGTTCATCTCGGTGGGACTGAGTTTGCAGAATCGGTTTGTCCGAGATTACTTATGAGTGTGTTAAGTAGTGAAAGTTGCTGATAGTTGAGGGAGCTAGATCACTAAGCACTTGAGCAACCAGATCATCAACACAACCTCATCCCCTTTTAATAGTATTGGCTTTTCCTATGGACTCAATGTGATCTTTGATCACTAAACCAAAAATAGAGTCTTGAGCTTTTGCCAATGCTTGTCTTAGCATTTTGAGGGGTCCACTTCTTCAGACATTTCCATACCCATATCATCGAACTTCTCTGAAATGATTCTCAAGTAATGTTTTAGGGAATATCTCAAACGTGGATAGATTCATGGCAAGCCATTCGTGCAAGAGTCAGATGGGGAGCACGAAAGGGATCGGGACTCACCCTAACTTGGTGGAGTCCCTCTACGGCGGCAACGGCGCGGAGAGGATTACCGTTGATGGCGGTGGAGACCTGCGGCGAGGGCGCACAGGCGACGACGGCGACGATCCGTAGACCAGGGCGACGGCAGCAGGGGACTTGGGGGCGAACGGTTTGAAGAGTTAAATCGCGCGCAGCCCTCAGATATATATATCCCCATGCTGTTGGTGGGACCGAGTTGAAAAACTCGGTGTCACCGAAATGTATAACTGCTGTGCAGTTACGCATATCGGTCAGACCGAGATTTTGAACTCGGTTTCACCGAGATGAAACCTAGATCAGTCTAAGCGTTTCGGTTGGACCGAGATGAAAAAGCCGGTCAGACCGAAATGGACTTAGAAGGTTTTGGAAGTCAGCCTTAGACGGATCGGTGGCTCCGAGTGCTCCTCACTCGGAGAGTCCGAAAATGACTTGTTCAAAGTTGTGATATGAGCATGAATAGAATTTGAGACAAGAAAGCATAGATAGCTAGGGAAGGTGCTTAGGCATTCTTGTCCATCCATTTGGCCAGAAAAATCAAAACAATCAAAACAACAAATGGATGTCCTTGAATGGATAAAATCATGCATTCAACATGCTCACACAATAAGATAGCAAATGAAATATGTGTCAAACATGCACAACCAACACTCTAGCTACTAGCACACAATTTGTCGATGACTAGGTCATCTATATATGAGTATATTGACTTAGGAGCCAAATGAGAACATTTGATCATAGGTCATACTCATCGTTTAAGCACAAGTGGGGTTACCACTTTTACATAAAGCATTTATGTGTTCACATCATTTGGAGATGCTTTAGCTCAATTTTTTTTAGAGCAAAGCTCCCCCTAGATGTGAGAACCCCTTTTAAAGGGTCAAACTAACCTTGGGTTGTCGTAGAAGACTTCATGTAGATGTTGAAGATGTGGATGCTCAATGTTGATGTAGATCATCAAGAGTTGGGAGCAATCCTTTGGATTAGGGCACTTTCAATACCTACATGGGTTAGTCCCACAAGGAACAAACAAGAATATCCATAGACATAGAGTGAAGTACATAAAAGATGATGTCCATGAAAGCAATGATTACCTTGTCCCTTGACTTACCAACAAGAGGGTTTGTGACTCCATGAACTAGTGCATGATGTGGAAGTTGATTGCACAAGTTCTTGCCAAAATGAATATGAGTGAAGTTTGTTGGCGGAGTCACCCTCAAGAACCTTCTAGTTCTTCTTCTTTGGGATCCACATCATCTTGATGGGAATCCTTGGTGTTGTAGTTGAGCTTGACGAAGTAGAACTTGATGTGTCCTTGGGAATCCACTTGACCATGGCTTGAGGTGCTTCAATGAATGCATCAATCTCCTCTTGAAGCTTGTCCTTGGCCTTTAGCTTGTGGTCTTGTGGTGGAAGGTCATCTTGAGCTTGTTCCACATTGGAAGAAGTAGGATCATACTTCTCCTTTTGTGAAACAAACTGTGGAGTAGGGTATTGACCTTCTTCCCACTCAACACCTTCGGCGTTGAACTTTCGCTCAAAACCAATTCCTTGATTCTTCCGGTGCCTTCCTTGTTTGCGAACAATTTCCTCAAAGTTCTTGCTTCCGGCAAGACTCTTGTAGACACCTTTCTCTATGATTTCCTTCAATAAGCTATTTTCTTGCTCAAGTGTAACTTGGCTTGAAACATTGTTAGTGGAATCAAGAGAACTACTAGAAGTAACAACATTAGATTTAACATGGTTATTGTTACTACTAGAGGAAGAATTTTTCTTATGCTTGTCATGCTTAGTCTTGATAGGTGGCAAGAAATTAGACAAGAGAAGTCGTTTGGCAAGATATGAAGAACTCTTCTTTCGAAGATCGTCATTGATCGCTTTTAGAAACTCATGTTCTTGCTCTAGAGTGAGCTTCTCGAAGCGTAGCTTCTCATGAGATCTTAGGAGCTCTCTATGATCTTCTTGAGTTGTTTCATGAGCTAACTTAAGAGTGTTAAGTTCTTTAGTTAGACGCTCAATCTCCTTCATAGCATTGTCATTCGACTCTTCTCGACTATAAAGACTACTAGCATTTTCATCATTACTAAGCTCACTAGATTTATCATGCAAGAGCTCATCTTCACCAAGCAAGTCATCCTCATCACTATCAAAGTCAATGAATTCAGGGTGTGTTACCTTGGGGCCTTTAGCCATGAAGCATCTTCCAATTCCCTCATTTTGTGAATCAAATAAGTCGTAGGATTTGGAGTTGGAGGATACGAGTGCAAGTCCGGCAACACCTTCATCTTGACTATAGTCGGAGTCGGAGTGATAGCTTCCATCGGATTGATTGTCGGAGTCGGAGCCGGAGACCCATTCACCTACATGAGCTTGATGTCTTCTTCTTGTATAGCTCCTTGATGACTTGTCTTTCCTCTCCGAATCCTTGTTTCTCCGAGAGGGTCTTCTTTCATAACGATCATCTCTACTCCTTCTCTCTCTCCGAGGTGACTCATCTCTTGCTCTTCTTCTTGGAGATTTTTCTCTTCTCTTGTGGGGAGCCGTACACTCATTTGAGAAGTGTCCGGGTCTTCCACAATTGTAACAGTTTCGATCACGACTAGAAGATCTCTTTTCATCATATGATCTAGACTTTGAGCTTATTTCTTTGCCTCTATTCTTGTAGAACTTGTTGAAGTTCTTGACCATTAGGCTTATCTCTTCATTGGAAATTAGCTTGTCACTTGAGGTAGTAGGAGCATCACTTGTAGCTTTGTAAGAACCACTTGACTTATTGTGAAGCTCTTCCTTATCCTTAAGTGTCATCTCATGAGCAACAATTCTTCCAATGACTTCAGTTGGCTTGAGAGTCTTGTAGTTTGGCATCATTTGGATCAAAGTGCACACGGTGTCGTACTTTCCATCCAAAGCTCTAAGAATCTTCTTAATGATGAATCGGTCGGTCATTTCTTCGCTTCCTAAGCCGGCAATCTCATTTGTGATGAGAGCAAGCCTAGAGTACATTTCAGCGACTCCTTCACCATCCTTCATCTTGAACTTGTCAAGTTGTCCTTGAAGAATATCTAGCTTTGATTCCTTCACAGATTCAGTTCCTTCGTGCATTTCAACCAAAGTATCCCAAATCTCTTTAGCATACTCAAGACGGCTGATTTTGTTGAACTCCTCGGGACACAAAGCATTGAAGAGAATGTCACAAGCTTGAGCATTGTTTTGCAATATCCGCAACTCTTCCGGTGTAGCTTCGCGATCCGGAACTTTTCCTTCTTCGAAGAAATCACCTTGCATACCAACACAAATAATGCCCCATGCGGCTGGGTTATGACCAAGAATATGCATTTTCATTTTATGCTTCCAACTAGTAAAATTTGTACCATCAAAGTAAGGACCTCTACGATAATTACCCTCACTAGACGCCATACTCTCCTAGGTTGTGAAACCAAGCTTATGGAGTCCAATGCAATGGAAACCAAAACAATGGAGACCAAAGCTCTGATACCACTTGTAGGATCGAAAGTATGTCTAGAGGGGGGGTGATTAGACTACTTGACAATATAAAAAATCTGCCTTTTGATCATGCAATGTTTTTGGCAGTTTCACAATTAAGATCAATTCAAGTAACACCCTACACATGCAATTCTAGAGTATAAGAAGCGGAAAGTAAATTGCACATGTAGTAAAGAGAGGTGGAGAAGATCAAACGCAGTTTGGAGACACGAAGATTTTTGTCGTGGTTCCAATAGGTGGTGCTATCGTACATCCACGTTGATGGAGACTTCAACCCACGGAGGGTAACGGCTGCGCGAGTCCACGGAGGGCTCCACCCACGAAGGGTCCACGAAGAAGCAACCTTGTCTATTCCATCATGGCCTACGCCAACGGAGGACTAGCCTTACTCGGGGTAGATCTTCACGAAGTAGGCGATCTCCTTGCCCTTACAAACTTCTTGGTTCAACTCCACATCTCAAAGACGGAGGCTCCCAAGCGACACCTAACCAATCTAGGAGGCACCACCCTCCAAAAGGTAAAAGATGTTGTTGATGATGATGAACTCCTTGCTCTTGTGCTTCAAATGATAATCTCCCCAACACTCAACTCTCCTCACTGATATGGCTATGGTGGAAGAAAGGATTGAGTGGAAAGCAACTTGGGAAGGCTAGAAATCAAGTTTCATATGGTAGGAATGGAATGGCTTGATCTCAACACAAGGGTAGGTGGTTCTCTTCTCAGAAAGTGTATGGTAGGAGTGGTAGACTTTCTGATGGCTCTCTCCACGAATGAAGAGGGGGTGGAGGGGTATATATAGCCTCCACACAAAATCCAACCGTTACACACATATTTGAGCAATCTCGGTGAGACCGAAGTGAAAACTCGGTCAGACCGAAAGTTCAAATATAGTGAACATTGGGATTTTCGGTGGGACCGAAAATACCATCTCGGTGTGTCCGATGTGAGTCAAAGGTAGGAGCTTGCCATTCTCGGTGGGACCGAAATTAACAACTCGGATATTCCGATATGATGTCAATTGGTTACAGAAGGTTGGCAGTCCAGTTTCGGTGAGACCGAACTCAAAATCGGATGGACCGAAAAATTAGGGTTTGGAAGAATAACTGAGGTGGTTCATCTCGGTGGGACTGAGTTGGAAGAATCGGTTTGTCCGAGATTACTTATGAGTGTGTTAAGTAGTGAAGGGTGCTGATAGTTGAGGGAGCTAGATCACTAAGCACTTGAGCAACCAGATCATCAACACAACCTCATCCCCTTTTAATAGTATTGGCTTTTCCTATGGACTCAATGTGATCTTTGATCACTAAACCAAAAATAGAGTCTTGAGCTTTTGCCAATGCTTGTCTTAGCATTTTGAGGGGTCCACTTCTTCAGACATTTCCATACCCATATCATCGAACTTCTCTGAAATGATTCTCAAGTAAATATTAGTTCAATGATATATATGTTGTTATTAATTACCAAAACCACCCGGGGATTAGTTGCACTTTCAATCTCCCCCTTTTTGGTAATTGATGACAACATATAGATCAAAGCTTCGACAAAGGATATAATCAATGAATAATATCGTCGCTTTGAGAAGTATGTGATAAGCAAGAGCTCCCCCTAAATTTGTGCATTATTTAAAATTTGCGTTTGAATGCAAATGCACAATCGATTAGGATTATGGGTCACTCTTCCATGTCACATACATCTTGGTGGAGCGCACAAAATGATAAGAATGAATAACATGCACTCAATCACCAAGACAAGAGTAAATAGCCATACAATGAGGAACAACATATGATAAGCATTAAGCACACATTAAAGCATAGTATGACTAAGCACTCATTAAGGTAGCATCAAACGTAGTAGCAAGCACACTGAAAGTTTCGAAAGACCGAAAGAAACCAATGTATCTCAAAGAAACCGGCAAAAGAACGAAAGAGCACTCTCTCTCTCGAAGCCCTATGATCTATACAATTTCTCCCCCTTTGGCAACAAGTTACCAAAAAGTTCGAAAAGGTATAGAACTAAGCGTCACTGCGGGCTCTGCTGGCGGCTCCCGTCTGGGTAGATGTCGGTGTAGAGATGACTGCATCGGCGAAGACTTCTGCTGATGTCTGCGCTGGAGGAGTGGATGCTGGAGCTGGAGTAACTGCTGGAGCTGTAGCTGGTGCTGAAGTGGTAGCCCTGGAGTCAGTCACTGGGATAGCTGCAGATCGGGATCCTCTGGGAACCGGAGCAGTCTGGCGATGAGAGTCCTGGACTAGATCATCCTGCATGAGTTCTGCTCTCTCCTGCCTTGCTTCCTCCATGTCTGCCTCAAGCTTGTTGACGGACACCTGAATCTCTGTCAGCTTCACGTCCAGAGCGTGGATCTTGTCCTCAACAATCCTCTCTAGGCTCTCCTGAGATTGCTCAATGCTGGCCAGGCGTTGTTCAATCCTCTGGGTAGCTTCAAGAATCTGTTCTCCAAAGCTCTTCGGCTTAGCTGCTGCTGCTGCTGCTGCCTCTTTGTCAGCTTTAGCTTTCTTTGCAGCTTCGATTTTGGCCTGTCCTTCAACTGAGGTTGGATCCTCCTCATCCATCACAACTACGTTATCCTCATGCTCTGGCTGCAGTGGCAAGTGCTTCCTATCCAACATGAATTTGCCCGTGCCAAACTTGGCATTGATGAGCATCTGAATCTGCGGGGCAAACCCACATGACCTCTTCTGGTCAGCTGCAGTCCTCTTAATGGTCTCTACCATTTAGTCCATCACCTTGAAAGGTGCCTTCTCATCGAGAATGTGCAACATGTTGATAGAATAGCCTCGAATCATGCGGTGGTCTCCAGACTTGGGCATCAAGGTATGCCTCAAAATAGTGTTAGTGGTGGTCAGACCTGCCTGGAGATAGTACACTGAGCCAAGCTTCCACCCTTCCAAATCAGCAGCGGGGATCTCCTTGTACATGTTCTTCATGGAATCATGACTCTTCTTAGGAATCCCATAGACATCAATGTCGTCCTCTCTCTGCACTGGAGCATTCAGAAGTTCTGCCCATTCTTCAACAGACGAAGAAAACCTTTGACCTTCAGTCATCCAGGTGATCTTGCCATCAGGATAGAAGTGGGCTGTGGCGTAGAACTGCATGATCATCTCGTCATTCCAAGCTGTCAGCTCTTGACCCACAAAATCAGCAACTCCACATGCAGTAAAGCTCTCGTGCACATGGGGAAAGAAGTCTCGGTGCTCTTCACTGTCAATGTACTTCCAGTCAACATACCTGGTGTCAGCAACAATGGGCTTCTTATCCATCAGCACGGTCTCATAGAAATCCTGCTGCTCTCTGGTGTGGAATCTGGGGTCCACAGCAGTCCTTCTCCTCACGGCATATGGATCAGACTGTCTCCATAGCCTGAGACCTTTATCCTTCCTTGCCTTCATGTCCTCAGCTTGAGGATGAGCATCATTGTGGAGTGGCAACTTAGGACGGAGCTTAAGCAACACATGCTCTTCATCTGATTCAGACGGTGGCATCTCACCTTTGTTCTTCTCAGAAGCTGGAATGCTCCTGGTTGTTCTCTTGGGCTTGGCTGGAGCTGCCTTTGCTTGAGCAGGCTTCTTGGGCTTAGAGGAGGCTTGAGCCCGAATAACATCACCCATGAACTTAGCTTTCTGAGGAGGAGGCTGGGGTGCATCTTCTTCTTCTTCTTCTTCAGCAGCTGCATCAACTTGAGGTTCAGCATATACTACCCTCTTCCTCTTGGAAGTTTTCTTCACCTTACTTGGAGCTGGCTCTTCCAAGTTGAGCTTCTTTGCAACAGCTGACTGCTTTACTTTGCTTGTGCCTTTCCTTGACTGCTGCCCTTGGTGCTCTTTGGCAACCACATTCCTCTTTGGCTTGGAGGTAACTTCCTCAGCAACGAAGTCAGAGTCCTCATCATCAGAATTTCTCTTCCTCCTTGTTCTGGTGGCTGCAGGAGGCAAACCACTAGGGGTGCTCCTCTCACCATCATCACTGGAACTGCTAGCCTCAGGACTTGTATCTGCCTCTGGAATCTCAGCAAAAGGTGACTCAGACCTGTTCTGGCTGTCACTGACATCTGACATGGCTGACAACCTGTGAAAAGATAAGGTATAGGCAGAGTAGAAGAGTTATCACAACTGCAGAGGTTTTTGCAAAAAATTGAGTTTAAAACTTAGTTTTGAGTTTTCACAGAATGTATTTCGGTCAAACCGATTTTACGTTTCGGTGAATCCGAAGTGTATACAGAGGCCTACACACCACTTTCGGTCAGACCGAAATGGGTTTCGGTCCTACCGATAACCTAGGGTTTCACTGAAACTAAGTTTAGGTCACACCGATTTGCACAACTCGGCTAGACCGAATGATGCAGTGCAATGGCCAGAGGCCAAATCGGTCATTCCAAGTTTCAAAATCGGCTTCACCGAGATGCGTTCCGTGGAAACTTAAACCTAAGAATTTCGCTCGAAACTAGAGGATCTGATCTGATGTTTTAGGGAATATCTCAAACGTGGATAGATTCATGGCAAGCCATTCGTGCAAGAGTCAGATGGGGAGCACGAAAGGGATCGGGACTCACCCTAACTTGGTGGAGTCCCTCTACGGCGGCAACGGCGCGGAGAGGAGTACCGTTGACGGCGGCGGAGACCTGCGGCGAGGGCGCACAGGCGACGACGGCGACGATCCGTAGACCAGGGCGACGGCAGCAGGGGACTTGGGGGCGAACGGTTTGAAGAGTTAAATCGCGCGCAGCCCTCAGATATATATATCCCCATGCTGTCGGTGGGACCGAGTTGAAAAACTCGGTGTCACCGAAATGTATAACTGCTGTGCAGTTACGCATATCGGTCAGACCGAGATTTTGAACTCGGTTTCACCGAGATGAAACCTAGATCAGTCTAAGCGTTTCGGTTGGACCGAGATGAAAAAGCCGGTCAGACCGAAATGGACTTAGAAGGTTTTGGAAGTCAGCCTTAGACGGATCGGTGGCTCCGAGTGCTCCTCACTCGGAGAGTCCGAAAATGACTTGTTCAAAGTTGTGATATGAGCATGAATAGAATTTGAGACAAGAAAGCATAGATAGCTAGGGAAGGTGCTTAAGCATTCTTGTCCATCCATTTGGCCAGAAAAATCAAAACAATCAAAACAACAAATGGATGTCCTTGAATGGATAAAATCATGCATTCAACATGCTCACACAATAAGATAGCAACTGAAATATGTGTCAAACATGCACAACCAACACTCTAGCTACTAGCACACAGTTTGTCGATGACTAGGTCATCTATATATGAGTATTTTGACTTAGGAGCCAAATGAGAACATTTGATCATAGGTCATACTCATCGTTTAAGCACAAGTGGGGTTACCACTTTTACATAAAGCATTGATGTGTTCACATCATTTGGAGATGCTTTAGCTCAATTTTTAGAGCAAAGCTCCCCCTAGATGTGAGAACCCCTTTTAAAGGGTCAAACTAACCTTGGGTTGTCGTAGAAGACTTCATGTAGATGTTGAAGATGTGGATGCTCAATGTTGATGTAGATCATCAAGAGTTGGGAGCTATCCTTTGGATTAGGGCACTTTCAATACCTACATGGGTTAGTCCCACAAGGAACAAACAAGGATATCCATAGACATAGATTGAAGTACACAAAAGATGATGTCCATGAAAGCAATGATTACCTTGTCCCTTGACTTACCAACAAGAGGGTTTGTGACTCCATGAACTAGTGCATGATGTGGAAGTTGTTTGCACAAGTTCTTGCCAAAATGAATATGAGTGAAGTATGTTGGCGGAGTCACCCTCAAGAACCTTCTAGTTCTTCTTCTTTGGGATCCACATCATCTTGATGGGAATCCTTGGAGTTGTAGTTGAGCTTGACGAAGTAGAACTTGATGTGTCCTTGGGAACCCACTTGACCATGGCTTGAGGTGCTTCAATGAATGCATCAATTTCCTCTTGAAGCTTGTCCTTGGCCTTTAGCTTGTGGTCTTGTGATGGAAGGTCATCTTGAGCTTGTTCCATATTGGAAGAAGTAGGATCATACTTCTCCTTTTGAGAAACAAACTGTGGAGTAGGGTATTGACCTTCTTCCCACTCAACTCCTTCGGCGTTGAACTTTCGCTCAAAACCAATCCCTTGATTCTTCCGGTGCCTTCCTTGTTTGCGAACAATTTCCTCAAAGTTCTTGCTTCCGGCAAGACTCTTGTAGACACCTTTCTCTATGATTTCCTTCAATAAGCTATTTTCTTGCTCAAGTGTAACTTGGCTTGAAACATTGTTAGTGGAATCAAGAGAACTACTAGAAGCAACAACATTAGATTTGACATTGTTATTGTTACTACTAGAGGAAGAATTTTTCTTATGCTTGTCATGCTTAGTCTTAATAGGTGGCAAGAAATTAGACAAGAGAAGTCGTTTGGCAAGATATGAAGAACTCTTCTTTCGAAGATCGTCATTGATCGCTTTTAGAAACTCATGTTCTTGCTCTAGAGTGAGCTTCTCGAAGCGTAGCTTCTCATGAGATCTTAGGAGCTCTCTATGATCTTCTCGAGTTGTTTCATGAGCTAACTTAAGAGTGTTTAGTTCTTTAGTTAGACGCTCAATCTCCTTCATAGCATTGTCATTCGACTCTTCTCGACTATAAAGACTACTAGCATTTTCATCATTACTAAGCTCACTAGATTTATCATGCAAGAGCTCATCTTCACCAAGCAAGTCATCCTCATCACTATCAAAGTCAATGAATTCAGGGTGTGTTACCTTGGGGCCTTTAGCCATGAAGCATCTTCCAATTCCCTCATTTTGTGAATCAAATAAGTCGTAGGATTTGGAGTTGGAGGATACGAGTGCAAGTCCGGCAACACCTTCATCTTGACTATAGTCGGAGTCGGAGTGATAGCTTCCATCGGATTGATTGTCGGAGTCGGAGCCGGAGACCCATTCACCTACATGAGCTTGATGTCTTCTTCTTGTATAGCTCCTTGATGACTTGTCTTTCCTCTCCGAATCCTTGTTTCTCGGAGAGGGTCTTCTTTCATAACGATCATCTCTACTCCTTCTCTCTCTCCGAGGTGACTCATCTCTTGCTCTTCTTCTTGGAGATTTTTCTCTTCTCTTGTGGGGAGCCGTACACTCATTTGAGAAGTGTCCGGGTCTTCCACAATTGTAACAGTTTCGATCACGACTAGAAGATCTCTTTTCATCATATGATCTAGACTTTGAGCTTCTTTCTTTGCCTCTATTCTTGTAGAACTTGTTGAAGTTCTTGACCATTAGGCTTATCTCTTCATTGGAAATTAGCTTGTCACTTGAGGTAGTAGGAGCATCACTTGTAGCTTTGTAAGCACCACTTGACTTATTGTGAAGCTCTTCCTTATCCTTAAGTGTCATCTCATGAGCAACAATTCTTCCAATGACTTCAGTTGGCTTGAGAGTCTTGTAGTTTGGCATCATTTGGATCAAAGTGCACACGGTGTCGTACTTTCCATCCAAAGCTCTAAGAATCTTCTTAATGATGAATCGGTCGGTCATTTCTTCGCTTCCTAAGCCGGCAATCTCATTTGTGATGAGAGCAAGCCTAGAGTACATTTCAGCGACTCCTTCACCATCCTTCATCTTGAACTTGTCAAGTTGTCCTTGAAGAATATCTAGCTTTGATTCCTTCACAGATTCAGTTCCTTCGTGCATTTCAACCAAAGTATCCCAAATCTCTTTAGCATTCTCAAGACGGCTGATTTTGTTGAACTCCTCGGGACACAAAGCATTGAAGAGAATGTCACAAGCTTGAGCATTGTTTTGCAATATCCGCAACTCTTCCGGTGTAGCTTCGCGATCCGGAACTTTTCCTTCTTCGAAGAAATCACCTTGCATACCAACACAAATAATGCCCCATGCGGCTGGGTTATGACCAAGAATATGCATTTTCATTTTATGCTTCCAACTAGCAAAATTTGTACCATCAAAGTAAGGACCTCTACGATAATTACCCTCACTAGACGCCATACTCTCCTAGGTTGTGAAACCAAGCTTATGGAGTCCAATGCAATGGAAACCAAAACAATGGAGACCAAAGCTCTGATACCACTTGTAGGATCGAAAGTATGTCTAGAGGGGGGGTGATTAGACTACTTGACAATATAAAAAATCTGCCTTTTGATCATGCAATGTTTTTGGCAGTTTCACAATTAAGATCAATTCAAGTAACACCCTACACATGCAATTCTAGAGTATAAGCAGTGGAAAGTAAATTGCACATGTAGTAAAGAGAGGTGGAGAAGATCAAACGCAGTTTGGAGACACGAAGATTTTTGTCGTGGTTCCGATAGGTGGTGCTATCGTACATCCACGTTGATGGAGACTTCAACCCACGGAGGGTAACGGCTGCGCGAGTCCACGGAGGGCTCCACCCACGAAGGGTCCACGAAGAAGCAACCTTGTCTATTCCATCATGGCCTACGCCCACGGAGGACTAGCCTTACTCGGGGTAGATCTTCACGAAGTAGGCGATCTCCTTGCCCTTACAAACTTCTTGGTTCAACTCCACATCTCAAAGACGGAGGCTCCCAAGCGACACCTAACCAATCTAGGAGGCACCACCCTCCAAAAGGTAAAAGATGTTGTTGATGATGATGAACTCCTTGCTCTTGTGCTTCAAATGATAATCTCCCCAACACTCAACTCTCCTCACTGATATGGCTATGGTGGAAGAAAGGATTGAGTGGAAAGCAACTTGGGAAGGCTAGAAATCAAGTTTCATATGGTAGGAATGGAATGGCTTGATCTCAACACAAGGGTAGGTGGTTCTCTTCTCAGAAAGTGTATGGTAGGAGTGGTAGACTTTCTGATGGCTCTCTCCACGAATGAAGAGGGGGTGGAGGGGTATATATAGCCTCCACACAAAATCCAACCGTTACACACATATTTGAGCAATCTCGGTGAGACCGAAGTGAAAACTCGGTCAGACCGAAAGTTCAAGTATAGTGAACGTTGGGATTTTCGGTGGGACCGAAAATACCATCTCGGTGTGTCCGAAGTGAGTCAAAGGTTGGAGCTTGCCATTCTCGGTGGGACCGAAATTAACAACTCGGATATTCCGAAGTGATGTCAATTGGTTACAGAAGGTTGGCAGTCCAGTTTCGGTGAGACCGAAACTCAAAATCGGATGGACCGAGAAATTAGGGTTTGGAAGAATAACTGAGGTGGTTCATCTCGGTGGGACTGAGTTTGCAGAATCGGTTTGTCCGAGATTACTTATGAGTGTGTTAAGTAGTGAAAGTTGCTGATAGTTGAGGGAGCTAGATCACTAAGCACTTGAGCAACCAGATCATCAACACAACCTCATCCCCTTTTAATAGTATTGGCTTTTCCTATGGACTCAATGTGATCTTTGATCACTAAACCAAAAATAGAGTCTTGAGCTTTTGCCAATGCTTGTCTTAGCATTTTGAGGGGTCCACTTCTTCAGACATTTCCATACCATATCATCGAACTTCTCTGAAATGATTCTCAAGTAAATATTAGTTCAATGATATATATGTTGTTATTAATTACCAAAACCAACCGGGGATTAGTTGCACTTTCAGACACAGTGGCATCGACATCGTCTCAGGGTCTACCGAAAAGGAAGTAACGAAGGGGGAACACAATAAATAACAGATCAATCAAAAGTATCACAAATCATAACACATCAATACGTGGTGCTAGGGGTGGCCTAACGCGGTGCTACACGTTACAGACGGAGCGGGAAAATATCCGAGGATATTTCCCCGGTTTGGGCAATTACCGAATAGACGATCCAGAGGGAAAGGTTCCATGGTTGCAGTGCTGGAGGCATCTGATAGGTAAGTGGGTAGCATAATTGGATTCGTTGGATTTTTCCGAGAAATTTCATATATAAATTATTTTCATCCGAGCTACGGTTGAATTTCTATGAATTTCCAAAGTTTTAGCAATTTTTAGAAATTCCTGGAACTATTTTACTATGAATAAATGAACAGTGCAACCACTTTTAACACACAGCTAGAGCTTGCCTAGCCACTGACTAGTGGGGCCAGGGGCCCAGTTGACTACAGTCAATAGCCCAGTCAGCAGTCAACTTGGTTGACTGTTGACTGGTCAACCTTGACAGGTGGGGCCCGTGAATAGTGTCTTAGTTAAAAATAATAGTTCTAACTTTGCGTGCAGGTCCCACTGTCATAGACTCGTTAGTGGGGGTTAGTTGCTAAAGGGGATTAGCCCCTAATCTGGATAGGGTCGGCCCCATCTGGCCGGGAATCAACTGAGCCCCTCTAGTGGTTGGGCATGCACGGGAGCAACGAGCTCCGGCGGCCTCAGCCAGGAGTAGCGGTGGCTCCAGCAGCAAGGCGCGCCCAAAGGCGGGGCCCGGGCGGCAGGGCGTGACCGAGGCGATGCATGGGTGTGGCGAGCGAAGCGGCCGCGACGGCGCTGCAGGAAGGCGGCCAGGGGAAGCCGCACGGAGCGGGCCAGCGGCGGCTGGCAAGCAGGGCGTGGGGCGCGGCGCTAGGTGCGCGGGCAGCGGCCAGGGGAAGGTGAGCGTGCGCATGGACTACGCGAGGCACGGCTTGGTGCGGCCAGGCGAGGCAGTGCGTGTGTGCGAGGAGCAAGCTCCCATTCATGGCGACCGAAGCACGGACGCGGCGTTACGACGGCCAAACGGAGCGGGAAGAAGGGGGAATCGGAGGAGGGACTCACCCTGGGCGCGATGACGTGGCTAGGGAGGTCGGGGACGGGCCATAGCAGCGGTTGGGGCAACGAGATGTGGGCGGCCGAACGAAGAAGGCGACGACGGTGGCGGCTACCCGACACCCAACTCGAGCTGGTTCCCTGAATGGAAGAAGCCAAATGCGGCGATCCTCCTAGACGTCTTCCCGCACGACGATGACGACGGTGGTCACGACAACGACGAGGGGGCCGCCGTCACCGCGCGATCTGATGAGTTCAAATCAAACCAGAGGGGAAAGGAAACGATGGTGATTTGAGGGCTAGGGTTCCGGGGAGGGAGAGAGAGGCGTTCGATGACTTGTAGGCGATTGGGGACGCCGCGGATGCGCGCCACGAGGCCGCGACGTCATGGCGGATGGTCGCCACGTCTCCTGCCTCCCCTGTAGAGGAGGTGGGAGGTGACCCCAGTCGGGCTGGGCCTCCCTCTACACTTGAGGTCCAGCCCAATAGTAGATAGGTTCCCCCCTTTTTTTGCTTTATTTCTTTTTCTATTACTGTTTTGCAATAATTTGGATACCCAATGAATTTTGCTAAATATGAAACTTAGCACATAATTTAATTGCATTATGGTGGGGTGGCACAAATAGTTTTGAGGCCAATTGGAATTGTTCAAATTTTTAGTTGAATTAAAATGCTTTTATTTAATCTTGTTGTTCCTCTAAAAGAATTCCAGGGGCAATTGGGAAACCAAATGAGGTTGGTTCCAATATGTTCATTACTTAGTGAATATCTGCCACCCATCAAACATTTTTATTTGATAGTTTGAACAAATAATAATTTGACTAGTTATTTGAAATTCGAATTTGACTCAGTTTTCATCAAGTGGCAAAATGGCTTTAAAACATGATGACAAGGCACATTAGGGTGAGGTTACTGTAGCTAAATTATTATGGTGTTACATTGTCCAGACCCATGCTGCGAGACGTGGTCGAGCAAGATGGGGTTTGCCCCACTGACCAGGAGAGATATACTCTGGGCCCCTCGTGTTATCCGACCAGGATAAGCATGGTCATGTGACAAGGACTATGAGATAATCCGGTTTGGGTCGACATCACTTGAACGAGAAAGAGGTCGGTATAGCACAAGGATGATAGTCTCGCCTTGAGCCCGACAACATATATCATGTGGTAAAAGGAATGGAAGTGTGATGTACAGGTTCTCCTAACCAGCTTCATAGTCTGCTTGGTGGTCGGCATGCCTTGCTAGAGGCTGCTACCAACCATGCATGTCGGAGGTGATCCGAACTACGACCAGGCCGACTTGAACCTAAGGGGTCGCATGCTTAAGGGAAGGAACCTGTGAGGTTGGATCCGACTCCACGAGTCAGACTTGGTCCTACTCGGACTCGATACAGACCGAACAGACTTTGGGATTTAAAGTCCGTGCAGGGCCCATGTGTTGAGCCCGTGATGGATGCCTATATATAGTGGAGGTGTGGCAGACTCATTTGGTTGATCGCTTCGGCGCCGTCATTAGGGCTTTGCATGTGTTGTAACTAGCCACCTCCACTCGCCGCCGGTTGTGTGGTCGGACCTAGTAGTCCGCCACACGACGTTCCTCCTGCACGCACGGATACTATTAGAGGCGGTGCACTTGCGCCGCTCCGACGAACCTATTTGTGGGATCCGATCGACTACGTGGGAAATTGACGAGGATGAGATGACTCCGGGAATGCGTTGCCCCAACTCTACTTCCGCTGCACCGCACTGCGCGTTTAGCGGTAACGATCTGTGATCCATCTCCTTTAGCATGTTCCGGGATGTTATTCGCGTAGGAAATTTTTTAATCTATAGTCGACGCACCCTACGGTAGAACCTAACAATTGGAAGGGCAAGCTAATGTCTTTTGGGCCGGTTAATTCTTATAAATTCTGTGCTTATAAAGCATTCTGATGTTCCTATTGTCCTTCTTTGAAATACTCGTAGGGCTATGGAAAAGGTTGGACTTTTCTCGATCATGATTATTTTGGCAAAGTGGTGAGAACAAATCTAAGTACATACTAACTAAGTGAGACATACTTTCACTACTAGAGAAAAGCCTAGCAGTAACACTGGTTTTTGGCCTAGCAGTGGCGTGGGGTGCCGCGCTACTGATAGGCGCTATAGCTAATGGTTAGCAGTAGCGTTGGTCTACACACGCTACTGCTATACATACTTAGTAGTAGCGCTTTTTTCATAACGCGCAACTCTTAAGTACTAGCAGCGCGCCTCTGCGCGTGCGCTACTACTATTATTGCGTATTCCTTTTCTTTTTCATTTTATGTCGTATTCATACACCATTATACAAGTTTTCATATAGTAGCAATTTAGAGATTGTTTTTACATCACAATGAGTTATTACATCACTGGGTGAAAGAACCGTGGACTTTTCTCAAGTGGATGGATCAATCCACTTAAAACTAATCTGCAGTTCTTTCACCCAATGATATAATAAATTATCATCATATCATTAACAACTTATCATCATAATACATCATTGCTATATAACACCTCCTCATGATCATCATTTTCATCAATGAGACATCGTATAGCAAGTTGGTCACTAGTCACAATCATAACTCCTCCTCCTCATCATCAACTCTAACACATTATAGCACATAATAATAGATTGTACCTAGGACCTACTCCTCTTAGGTAAAATAGCATAAAACAAGATAGGCCATGACTCTCCATTATGGAGAATGGAGATTATCCTCTCTCCAATTCTTGCGCTTCACACAATGTTGCTTCCAAGTAGCTCCCTACGATTGACCATACATTTTTTCCAATCTTTGATTGTCATGTCTTCATCGGTTTTAGAAATTCGATATGAACAATAGTGATGCGTATGATGACCTTGTCATAAGTTCATAACATGAAGGCGACCTTTCGGAAACATCAGATGAGGCACACAATCCTTCGGGATTTTCTGTGAAAAACATAATAATAACTTCGTAGTTAGCAATGTAGTTGAGTTTTAGAAGAATTTATGCAAAAGATGCACGGATGTCATAATAGTAAAAAATCTTACCATGACATCTCCATGGATGTTACCGTAGTTCAACACATGCACTAGTGGCACGTATTGACCATAATGTGGTGGAGTTTGATAATAGATATTGTAATTCTCAAGATCATTAATAAATGAGACCAGATGATTTTTCTCCTGATAAGTTATTTCTGAGTAATCAATGTAGTAGGTTCTGTCTAGCATCTTCCGCATATTCTTTGAAGAATGAAAATAACCTATCAATGGAAATATGATGTCAACTATTTCGAAATAAATAATATAAATTACTTAGTAACTATGTTTGAGAAACTCACATAGCGGTAGAATTGAAAGCGTATAAAAAAGGACCCCAAATGTCCATATTGTCTTCAGCGATGTTAGGATCGCAAAGATCCATGGTGACAAGCATACCCTCATGAAAAGCATACGTCTTGCAAAGTGCTTCCCAATTCAGGCAACCAAAATGGGTTATGCTCTCAGAATTGTATAGATTTACATCAAAATCCATACCATGATGGGTCCTTAGGTGAATTGTCATTATTTTCATACTTTCATGATCTTCAGAATCCATCCTCACCAAGACATAGCGTCTTGCATGGCATGGGATAAGCTAGTCGAATGGTAAAAGATAAAAATTACACATTGAAGAAGCAGAAGTTGTGCTTAGTTACGAAAACACACTTGTTGTCGTTGCATATGTTGGAGATATGCCCTAGAGACAATAATAAAAGCATTATTATTATATCTCCTTGTTCATGATAATTGTCTGTTATTCAAGCTTGAATTGTATTGTACGGAAACAGCGATACATGTGTGAATACACAGACCACAATGAGTCCCTGGTAGGCCTCTTGTTACCAGCTCGTTGATCAATAGATGGTCACGGTTTCCTGACCATGGACATGAGATGTCAGTGATAACGGGATCACATCATTAGGAGAATGATGTGATGGACAAGACCCAAACTTGAGCATAACACGAGATCGTATAGTTCGTAATGCATAAGCTTTTCGGTGTCAAGTATTTATTCCTTAGACCATGAGGTTGTACAACTCCCGGATACCGTAGAAGTACTTTGGGTGTGCCAACCGTCACAACGTAACTGGGTGGCTATAAAGGTACGCATCGGGTATCTCCGAAAGTGTCTGTTGGGTTGGTACGAACTGGGATATTGTCACTCCGTATGACGGAGAGGTACCTCTGGGCCCACTCGGTAAGACATCATCATAATGAGCTCAATGTGACTAAGTAGTTAGTCACGGGATGATGGATTACGGATCAAGTAAAGAGACTTGCCATAACGAGATTGAACAAGGTATCGGGAATACCGACGATCGAATCTCGGGCAAGTACCGTACCGATGGACAAAGGGAATAACATACGGGATTGAGTGAATCCTTGACACGATGGTTCATCCGATGAAGATCATCGAGGAACACGTGGGAACCAACATGGGTATCCAGATCTCGCTGTTGGTTATTGACCGGAGAGTGGTCTCGGTCATGTCTACGTGTCTCCCGAACCCGTAGGGTCTACACACTTAAGGTTCGGTAACGCTAGGGTCGTAGAGATAAATGCACGTGGAAACCCGAAAGTTGTTCGGAGTCCCGGATGAGATCCCGGACGTCACGAGGAGTTCCGGAATGGTCCGGAGGTAAAGATTGATATATAGGAAGTCCAGTTTCGGCCATCGGGTGATCTCCGGGGGTCACCGGGAGCATCCCGGGACCACCGGAGGGGCCCCGGGGGTCCACCGGGTGGGGCCACCCATCCCGGTGGGCCCCCTAGGCAGCGAGGGGAAGTGTCCAGCCCTAATGGGCTGGCGCACCACTAGGGGCCCACCTCCCCATGCGCCTAGGGTTAAAACCCTAAGGCGAGGGGGGCCACCACTTGCCTTGGGGGGCAAGGACTCCCCCCTGGCCGCCGCCCCCCCTGCAGATTGGATCTGCAGGGGACCTGGCGCAACCCCTGGCCCCTATATATATGTGGGGAGGGAGAGGGCAGCCGCACCCTTGCCCTGGCGCCTCTCCCCCTCCCGTCACACCTCCATACTCCAACGCAGGGCGCCCGGCGAAGCCCTGCTGTGATCTCCACTGCATCCGTCATCACGCCGTCGTGCTGCCGGATCTCTGACGACTTCTCCTCCCCCCTTGCTGGATCAAGAAGGAGGTGACGTTGCTGCACCGTACGTGTGTTGAACGCGGAGGTGCCGTCCGTTCGGCGCTAGATCATCGGTGACGAAGAACGCGAAGAGTACGACTACTTCATCCACGCTTCTTCGAAAGCTTCCGCTCGCGATCTACATAACGGTATGTAGATGCACTCTTACTTGCTCGTTGCTAGATGTCTCCATAGTTGGATCTTGGTGAAAGCATAGAATTTTTTTGAATTATGCTACGTTACCCAACAGCATACCGTTTCAATATCGAAGGTCTCCTGAAGCATAATGCTGAAGCACCGACCTTCTACCAGGTGAGGCCTGTCGCACAGACCCTGATCATCGCCGCACCAGTTGCACTCCGCTGGGAGACTTTCGTCGTCCGATGACGACATCGACGACACTTCCTATGTTCATATTTCAAAGATTAAACTTGTACAATTAAATATATGACTTGTTTTGCAGGTTTGATGTGAATAGTATGGCTCATGTGTATGTGATGCATGTGTGTAATTTATAGATGGCATGCGCGTCATGTTTGTCAGCCGGCAGGAGCCAAAGTGTTGTCATTATAATGTATAACGACTTGCGTGTCAACTTGAGACTCTATGTAAATTCATTACTAGTTGTAGTAGTTGGATAATAGAGATCAGGTTGGTGGCTTGGCATCCCGGCGTGACAAACAAGATGGAATTCCAAGATGGTCATCGGAGTTGGAGCCGACCTTGAAGTACATCCATGAAGGAGCCATACTATTTCACAATATATGTTTAGTTTTGATTGTTATTCTTCTTACTTTCTATGCATGTTAGAATGGTAGAAAGATCCCTCATTGATATCAAGTAAATTGCCATTCCCGATGTTGCACCTTCGCACGTCAAGTACGTCTTGTAGTGGGCTCATAAAATTGGGGTGCTACTAGGTGTTCTTGAACTGAAGGGTTCATGTCGGACACGGACATACACTGCATCAGGTTAACTTGACAAGGCTATCAAAATGTTTTGGGCCTTGTGGCAAAAGAGGTCGGGAGCCGGGGTATGAGATACCTACTCAACCAACAGAAGTCGTATAGAGATACAATTAGCAAGGAGTTGCTTACCATATAGTCATTGTGACGCCCGAAGACCGACGTCCCAGAAGATTCCAGAAGATTCCAGATGTTCCGGGTTTCCCGTGTGTTTCTTTTGAGCTTGTGCTATTTATTTTTGCATTGCATCATGTCATCATGCCATCATGTCATTTTTATTTTGCATCTCAACCTAATAAATTGTGTGGACCTTCGGTCCATTTAAATCAAGGGAAGGTGACTTCTCTTTATAACATATAAAAGCCTCTCAATAGTTAGGGAGCTATATTAAAATATTCCAATTGCTTCGGAATCACCGTAACACACTTGCATTTTCCCCATGTCTCTTAATTCTAGTTTCTCCGTAAAAACCTTGCCAATAATTCTTTTCCGTTGTTTCGAGGTTCCTCCAAAAATTTGAACATTTTTGGACAATTCAATAATCAAGTCTTAGTTCAAAACTATTTGAATTTAATTCAAATATGGTTGAATTATTTTTCCAATCACGCCTTTTCTATTTTTCTCGGACCATGCTCTTTTTATGGTGCCCGAGAAAAATACTCCTTTGTGCTAACTTTTGCCCTAACCCCCCTCCGCATTCTTTCTTCTCTTCTTTGTTTTTTTTAATAAGAAGAGAGCATTCCAGCCTCCCTTTTTTCCTCCTAGCCTTTCCCTCTTCAGGCCCACTGGCCCATCAGGCCAGCCCGACCGCAGCCTCCCTACCAAACCCTAGCAGCGACCGAACCCCCTCGCTTCGCTCCCTTTCTTCCCTTCGTGCGCCGCCACTTTCCCTTCTCCCGCATCCCTCGCTCTTCTCGCAGATCCCTCGTTCCCCTCTTCCCGTTTCCCTCTCGTCCCTCTCGCTCTTCCTCTCTGCCCGCAACCGACCGCATTGAGCCCGATCCTCTCGATCCCGCAGCCTCGCGCCTCTTCCTCCCTTCCCGTGCAGCACCTCGCTTGGCCGCGCCTCCTCCCTCGATCTGGTCTGCGTCGCCCCGATCTCCCGCAGCACCCCGTCGCCAAGGCCTCGTTCCCCCCGTCCTCCGTCCAGCGGGCTCCCTCCTCCGCATCAGCGCCGCGCCAGGGCCTCCCCGTCCAGTGCGCCTCCTTCCACCGGCGGCCGCCGCACACGAGGCCAGCCAGGGCCCCGAGCACGTCCGGCCTCGTCCGCCCCGCCGGCCAGGCCCTCT
Source organism: Secale cereale (assembly GCA_902687465.1). Lineage (NCBI taxonomy): Eukaryota > Viridiplantae > Streptophyta > Magnoliopsida > Poales > Poaceae > Secale > Secale cereale. The sequence goes on from LR738712.1 coordinate 65,440,302, forward strand.
GGCCTCCCCTTCGTCTCCGCCGGCTAGGAGCCCCGGTGCCCTTGCAGCCTCCGTCGCCAGCGCCTTGGCCCGAGCCGGCCGGCCAGGGGCCCTCCTCTCGCGCCCCTGCCTCGCTGCACCCTCCTTCCGCGGCCGAGGACGCGCCTGCTGGACCTCCAGCACCGTTCTGCCGGTCCGAGGCTGTAGCAGCACCAGGCCGGAGCGCGCCCCGTCCTCCTTCGGCCGAGGCAGCAGCCTGCCGCCCGTCTCGTTTCCAGCGCCGCCGCGGCACTTCCTCTGCTCCGAGCGGCCGTGCTGCCGTTTTTGTTTGTATTGTGTTGCCTGTGCTGTAATTTTTGACAGATGACCCGAACGAGTACACGGCGACCCGACCAAGTACCTCTACGTATGCACCCGAACATCTACGGAAATGAGTACCACTATGCTCGATGACCCCCGTGTACGACTACCGACGCCCGGAAACACCAAGTACCCCTACCGTCGCCGAGACCGCAAGTACATCTACGAACGGGAACGCCTACTCGACGACACAAGACGATGCGGCGAGTACCTCTCCGATGAACGAGAACACCTACTTCCCTCTACGACAAGTACCACTACCGTCGACATGTACATCTACGAGATCGTCTACTTCCACTACCGTCGACCAGTGTACGACTACAAACGGAACCACTACTTCCTCTACGACTCGTGAGAACGACTCCTTCCTCTACGTCTCGAACCCCTCCGAGAACGGTTGTCCCGAAGGTATAACCCCGAGACGTGACCCGTGGATGCTTGTTGTGTTGTATGAAATATCTCCCGTGTGTGCTTCGTGCCCGTTTCATCCGTTGTCATGTTCCTCGGTTGCCTCGTCGCCGACTCGTGGGAACCCGGTAACGGGATCGCCCCACCTTTCATCTCGTTTGACTCGCTCACGCCATCTTTGCTTTTGCCCGGACTCTCAACGAGTTACCGGAACCGAGTTGTTGCCTTTGCATCATTTCGGATCGTTGCCGTGGCACCCTTTCATTCCACCACGGTGACGATGCTTCTTATCATCTTCTTGTTAATATTTTAATAACTTGCATAAACTTGATCATGTCATCCGCATCATTTAACAACATTATATATGTTAATTATTGTTTGCTTATAATTATTAAACATGCTCATGGGGATTTTCCGGATATGTTGTTATCTTCCGGCCTCATTTAAATTGCCTAGTTAGTGTAGTTTTATTATGCTTCACCTCTTGCCATGTTAAAAACATTTAATCTTGTCTTGTTAATAACGAGAGTAAACTAAATAATTAAATGTGGTGTTTCGTCAATATGCAACTCGTTGCATATTGAGCTCCACTTAACTTGTAGTTTTGTTTGTGCACCTTGCCATGCCATGCATAATTAAACCGGACATGCATCATACTTGGATGTGCATCGTATGCCATGTTTATGATATGTGTGTTTACCGTGTTGTTTGCTTCTTTCCGGTTGCTTCTCTTGTTAGCTTCGGTTTCGTTCCGGAGTTGTGAGGATTCTCTCGTCTGTGTTGCTCCGTCTACTTCGTGGATCCGTTCTTCTCCCTTGTGGAATTCCAGGCAAGATGACCGAACCCGGATACCATTACTATCTTTGCCTATTGCTAGAGTATCGCTCTATAGTTTTGCCTCGATGCCCATGTTCTTCTTGTCAGCCTCCTACTTTTAACCACTACCATGTTTAACCACCCTACCTATGCAAACCGTTGCTTGGCTAAGTACGCTTCGCTCAGCCCCTCTTATAGCGTTGCTAGTTGCAGGTGAAGATTGAAGATGCTTGCTTCATGTTGAAGTTTGTTGGGTTATATCACACTATATAAATGCTTTAATGAAATCATCTATATATTGGCAAGGGTGGAAGGCTAAGCCTTTTGCTTGGTGTTTTGTTCCACTCATGCCGTTAGGAACCGTATAAACCGGTGTTATGTTCCTTGATTATGCGTTCCTAACACGGTTGGGGTGTATGGGACCCCCTTGATAAACCGCTAAGTGCTAAGTCTTTTCCAGCAAGTCCCAACATTGGTACTATTTGCCTAATAACTAATAAAAAACTTGCATGTGGACTAGCTATCCCTTTTATTTAATTCAACCCCCCGGGCCAGTGCTCCACATGAGTGTTGGTCCGAAACGAGCAGACTGCGGGGCCACCTCAAGGAAACTTGAGGTTTGGTAAAAACCTGTAGGATGACTCATCTGGTCGTGTCCTGAGACTTAGATACGCGCGGCTACTATCAGGGTGTCGACACGCCGGGAGGATTTGCTGGATTAGCCTTACCTTAGTTCGGTTTAACTTGAGCACGGGATTCCGAGAATACTCGGGTCTTCCCACCTATGGAGTTGCGACTTCGCGGATCGTGGGCTTGTAATGGGTCAAGTTGGAACACCCCTGCAGGGTTTGAACTTTCGAAAGCCGTGCCCACGGTTATGTGGCAGATGGGAGCTTGTTAATATCCGGTTGTAGAAAACTTGACACAATGTTTCAATACACTACCAGCGTGTGTACCGTGACTGTCAATTTCCGAATAGGGATTCGGGAGTTGAACACGGTGGGGTTATGTTTGACCGGCTTTAGTTAGGATCACTTCGTGATCACCTCTCGACCGAGGCACATTCTCTTCTCGCTCTCTTTTACGTAAGTTAGTGCTAGTTGCTGCTGCAGACTCTTGTTGTTCCTTCACCTCTTATTCTTTCTTCAGCCTTGTTCCACACCCAAGGCTTAAATAGTCTTGTTACCCGGGAACGGGATTGCTGAGTCCTCTGTGGCTCACAGTTACTTCACCACACCAGATGCAGGTTCAGCCGAGTTTGATGCAGGAGCTGGTTCAGTGTTTCACCAGGAGCTCGTTGAAGAGTTTAGCTGTTTGCTTGTGACGCTTCGACGATCAATAGTGGTTTCTACTAGGATTCGATCCTGACCTGTGGTTTTATGTTGTTTTGGTATCTTTCTTTTGGATCTTACCCTTAGATGGGCTGTGATGTTATGAATGATGATTGCTTATGTAATGTATTGTGTGAAGTGGCGAGTGTAAGCCAACTATCTCCCTTTGCAATTCTAATCCCTCTTTTACATGAGTCGTGCAAAGATACCAAACTTGAGATCATTCTAGGATGGGCTTATACCTTTAAGTCGTGCCTCGACACGTAGGAGGTATAGTCCCATCCTGGGCATTAGAAGTTGGTATTCAGAGCCTTCTCCGACCTAGAAGCCCCACTGATTGATCGAATCGTTGACGGTTGAGTCTAGGCACACACTTGAAAATGTTTTGAGTCCTATATATATATCGGAGAGTAGGATTTCTTTTGCTCCTCTTCTCTTTCTCTCTAGTGAGGACTCCTGACGACTACTCTTGTCTCTCCTATCTTCAAAAATTGCACCAAATTTTTTTTAGGATCCCGCGAGTATTCTGGGATTGTTTCGATGTTCTTGTGACAAGGATATTGTTCTCGATGCCTCCTGTTCCCGAGGAGTTGAGCTTCGGGGTAACATTGACACAAGCATATCGCGGCAGTACTAAATACTTAAGACGGCCGACATCGAAAATCTCTCCTATACGGCCAGTGGCAAGATAACCCCGACATCACCCAGTACTGGGGAGGTAGTTCGAGAGTATTGCCATAGCTTGTTATAGTGGATGCTTTTCGAAGGTCCGAGGTAAACAGTTTCCGAGAAAGACTGGTTATGTGTTGAAGGATGGATACACCTGGATGTAGGTTTAGAGTTGATTGCGCGGTGCTTCCCGTGTATCCCCAACACCTGATTGCATAACTGGAAACTTTCGGAAATCTATAGGTGGGTTCATCTAGTAGTTCTAGGCATTCTTCCAACGGATGCACGATATGAAGTTCGGGGTTCTACATTGAGTGAAGTGGTTTTATGGACTTGTTCTGATCGGGAGTTGCATCTTAAAGGATCCTTGGCTATGCTGATCCGGGGATTGCAAAACCCTTTTGTAACACGTTCCATGAGCTTTCAGCACGAAGATGTCGAACGAAGCTTCTATCTTGTATTTGTTCTATCTGATCCTTGTTCCTTTTTATTTTCTTTTGTTCTCCCAAGTGGCTTCTCGTCAAGTTGATGTACCTAGGGAATTCATTCGTTCAATTCTCTGTCCGAATGATATTGTGAAGATCATGTTGCACATCTACCCTTTGTTTTTGTTTTGATTCTGGTATTCGAATTGCTTCGATGTCAAATGTTGATTCCATACCTTTCCTTATCAGTGTTCTCATATTTCTATGGGAGTGTTAATCCTTCTTGACCACCGAGATGGTCATGTTAATCCTTTTCAACCGGTGTGCCTTCTTTTCAAGTTATTCCATACGGACACCGTTGAGAAATCTGACGATTTGTCTGTTTCATTCATCTCAAGTTGTCTTTGTTTCCCCACCCTCCCACCCTTCTTCTTCTTGGTTCCATAAATTCTCAGATGATGTATCCATTTTTATTCATGTGATGGTTCTTCATTCTTTTCCTTTAATGTTCTTATCCGGTGATTTATCATGAAGTTGCTCAGGAAAACTCCAAGTTCATCATTCTTTTGTTCTCTAATTCTGCCGGTGGATGTAATTCAAGATTTTGGTGTTGATCTTATCATTTTCCTCTTTTCACAATGCTTTCTTATTCCGGAGCACCAATTAATCATTCTCCTCTTGTTATTCATATCCGGAGTGCTGAAGATTCATAATTCCATTCTTAATCCGTTCAAATTATTTTGAGCTTTGTCTCCTTATTCAAGCCTTTTTAATTCAACCGGTGCAATATCTCTTCAGCAATCTTTTTCAACGGTGATTTCTTTGAGTGGGCCCTAACCCACAGGTATTTTTCCAGGATTTTACCTGACTCTTCTTTTCCGACGAATTCTTTTCAAAGTGTGACGTAAGAATGAATCCCATCAGTCACATGCTTTCTCCAAGATCGTTTTCAAATTCAAGTTCATCATTGGTTCAACCTTTTAATTCTTCATTCCGGAGTGCTCAACAATTCTTCATGACAATTCTCGTCTTCTTTCTCAACATCTGAAGACCGGAGAAGTGTTTCTCTTAATTCTTGGCCCTTCTCTTGAAGATTCATGGTTCTAGCTTCATGCCATCCTCATTATTGTTCAGACTGTGAGGAATTCTTTTATACTCATCCGGAGCATTTCATGAATTCTTTTCCTTGTGTTTCTCCGAAGGCCATCATTTCAGAAGATTCTTTGTTCTCAGTTTTTAACTTCGTCCTCCAACTATTCTTCATTGATGCCTCTTCGTTCGTCTCCATATTCTTACGGTGGTTCTTTCAAGCTTACTCTTCAGATGTTATCGTTTCAATCCGTTTGTTCTTTTCATAATCCTACTGGTGCTTTGTTGAAGATTTATCCAAGCTTGTGCTAGTTCTCTCTTTAATTCCTTGCAACGAGAATAAGTAGTATGCCAAATCCTTTGGTTGTCATCAATTTAATTGGTGAAGGAGATGCATGACATAATTCTTATTCTTATTCCTTCAAGGTGATTTAATTCTTTTGTCTGGAGCTTGTTCATCATATCATATTCTCGGTTCTAAGTTGTTCATCTTGTTTTTCGGAGCTCCAAGCTATTTCAATTATATCATTTCAAAGCTCCATCTAAGTCATCGCAGGCCTTGAATCTTATTCTTTTCATCTTCCACTTCTCATGCTTTCATTACCGGAGTTCTTCATGGTGGTTCATCATGTTTTTCTTCATCCTCGAAGTCTTCATCAAGATTCTTGTTGGAGCTCAAGCAGTCTTCATCATGCTTTTCCAATTGCAATTCTTGCTACCTTATCTTTGAGATGGTGTTATGTCATTCTTGACAATTCCTTCATGTTTCATGATTCACGAGTTATCAAGAATGAGATAATTAAAACCATCATTTCTTTCTTTTGAGAAGATCCTTCGACCCCTCATTTTTTTATCTGTTGGAGTGATTTGGGTTGTATTTCACCTAAAGCTTTTCCCTAAGGATTTTGCTATTGTGGTGCTTATAAATGACCCAAGTTCTTCATTAATCATTCCGGTGATATAAGTTTTTCATCTCCTTGTTGATCTCAATCCAATCAATCGTTTTCGTTAGTGGTTGGTTGTCACCTCATAATTTTGAGATGTTTTCCATAAGCCCACATCAAGCTTATTCTTTTCGTTGTTGATTTTTTCCAACAACTCCGTTCTACCCTTCTTCGTAAGGATGCCCTTTCAAATTCAATTTTGAGAGAGGTTGTCATTTTCTTCTCCGTTCTTTCTTGCCAACGATCTATATGCTATTCTTTCATTCCGGAGGCATTGTGATATTGCTCTCTTTAACCATCATCTTGTCATATCAAGATCTTAGTCTTCCTTGCTTGTCTTTTAACCGGAGTGTTGTATTCTTCATTCAAGTTCCGTCATCTTATCTAGTTTGCCTCTCTTTTCAACCGGAGTGCTGTCTGAATCCTTCTTACCCCCTTGTGCAATTCTTTCAATTGTTTCGGAGGCTATATGTTGTTGTTTTCATCAAGTATCTTCCCAACTTGGCTAGTTCTTGTTCATTTCCTTCCATTTTCAGACGGAGTGCTGCCCAAATTCTGTCATTCTTATTCCTTGGATATACCGTTGCAGTTTCATATTCTTTTGTCATCCGTGAGCTATTGTTTCATGTCTTTCAACCTACAAGGTTCTTGTTATGTTCCTTGTTCCTCATTTTACCGGAGTGCTCCTAACTTCGTTCATCTCCGTTGCTTTCTTCTTTCAACTTGTTCAACCTCTCAAGGTTCTTTGGTTTTCACTCGTTTGTCAAAGAAGCAACTTTGTTTTACCTCTTCCTCTTCCGTTTTTACCCGGTGATATCTCTAGGATCTCGGGTCGAGATCCTCTGTTAGTGTGGGAGAGTTGTGACGCCCGAAGACCGACGTCCTAGAAGATTCCAGAAGATTCCAGATGTTCCGGGTTTCCCGTGTGTTTCTTTTGAGCTTGTGTTATTTATTTTTGCATTGCATCATGTCATCATGCCATCATGTCATTTTTATTTTGCATCTCAACCTAATAAATTGTGTGGACCTTCGGTCCATTTAAATCGAGGGAAGGTGACTTCTCTTTATAACATATAAAAGCCTCTCAATAGTTAGGGAGCTATATTAAAATATTCCAATTGCTTCGGAATCACCGTAACACACTTGCATTTTCCCCATGTCTCTTAATTCTAGTTTCTCCGTAAAAACCTTGCCAATAATTCTTTTCCGTTGTTTCGAGGTTCCTCCAAAAATTTGAACATTTTTGGACACTTCAATAATCAAGTCTTAGTTCAAAACTATTTGAATTTAATTCAAATATGGTTGAATTATTTTTCCAATCACGCCTTTTCTATTTTTCTCGGACCGTGCTCTTTTTATGGTGCCCGAGAAAAATACTCCTTTGTGCTAACTTTTGCCCTAACCCCCCTCCGCATTCCTTCTTCTCTTCTTTGTTTTTTTAAATAAGAAGAGAGCATTCCAGCCTCCCTTTTTTCCTCCTAGCCTTTCCCTCTTCAGGCCCACTGGCCCATCAGGCCAGCCCGACCGCAGCCTCCCTACCGAACCCTAGCAGCGACCGAACCCCCTCGCTTCGCTCCCTTTCTTCCCTTCGTGCGCCGCCACTTTCCCTTCTCCCGCATCCCTCGCTCTTCTCGTAGATCCCTCGTTCCCCTCTTCCCGTTTCCCTCTCGTCCCTCTCGCTCTTCCTCTCTGCCCGCAACCGACCGCATTGAGCCTGATCCTCTCGATCCCGCAGCCTCGCGCCTCTTCCTCCCTTCCCGTGCAGCGCCTCGCTTGGCCGCGCCTCCTCCCTCGATCTGGTCTGCGTCGCCCCGATCTCCCGCAACACCCCGTCGCCAAGGCCTCGTTCCCCCCGTCCTCTGTCCAGCGGGCTCCCTCCTCCGCATCAGCGCCGCGCCAGGGCCTCCCCGTCCAGCGCGCCTCCTTCCACCGGCGGCCGCCGCGTACGAGGCCAGCCAGGGCCCCGAGCACGTCCGGCCTCGTCCGCCCCGCCGGCCAGGCCCTCTGGCCTCCCCTTCGTCTCCGCCGGCCAGGAGCCCCGGTGCCCTTGCAGCCTCCGTCGCCAGCGCCATGGCCCGAGCCGGCCGGCCAGGGGCCCTCCTCTCGCGCCCCTGCCTCGCTGCACCCTCCTTCCGCGGCCGAGGACGCGCCTGCTGGACCTCCAGCACCATTCTGCCGGTCCGAGGCTGTAGCAGCACCAGGCCGGAGCGCGCCCCGTCCTCCTTCGGCCGAGACAGCAGCCTGCCGCCCGTCTCGTTTCCAGCGCCGCCGCGGCACTTCCTCTGCTCCGAGCGGCCGTGCTGCCATTTTTGTTTGTATTGTGTTGCATGTGCTGTAATTTTTGACAGATGACCCGAACGAGTACACGGCGACCCGACCAAGTACCTCTACGTATGCACCCGAACATCTACGGAAATGAGTACCACTACGCTCGACGACCCCCGTGTACGACTACCGACGCCCGGAAACACCAAGTACCCCTACCGTCGCCGAGACCGCAAGTACATCTACGAACGGGAACGCCTACTCGACGACACAAGACGATGCGGCGAGTACCTCTCCGATGAACGAGAACACCTACTTCCCTCTACGACAAGTACCACTACCGTCGACATGTACATCTACGAGATCGTCTACTTCCACTACCGTCGACCCGTGTACGACTACAAACGGAACCACTACTTCCTCTACGACTCGTGAGAACGACTCCTTCCTCTACGTCTCGAACCCCTCCGAGAACGGTTGTCCCGAAGGTATAACCCCGAGACGTGACCCGTGGATGCTTGTTGTGTTGTATGAAATGTCTCCCGTGTGTGCTTCGTGCCCGATTCGTCCGTTGTCATGTTCCTCGGTTGCCTCGTCGCCGACTCGTGGGAACCCGGTAACGGGATCGCCCCACCTTTCATCTCGTTTGACTCGCTCACGCCATCTTTGCTTTTGCCCGGACTCTCAACGAGTTACCGGAACCGAGTTGTTGCCTTTGCATCATTTCGGATCGTTGCCGTGGCACCCTTTCATTCCACCACGGTGACGATGCTTCTTATCATCTTCTTGTTAATCTTTTAATAACTTGCATAAACTTGATCATGTCATCCGCATCATTTAACAACATTATATATGTTAATTATTGTTTGCTTATAATTATTAAACATGCTCATGGGGATTTTCCGGATATGTTGTTATCTTCCGGCCTCATTTAAATTGCCTAGTTAGTGTAGTTTTATTATGCTTCACCTCTTGCCATGTTAAAAACATTTAATCTTGTCTTGTTAATAACGAGAGTAAACTAAATAATTAAATGTGGTGTTTCGTCAATATGCAACTCGTTGCATATTGAGCTCCACTTAACTTGTAGTTTTGTTTGTGCACCTTGCCATGCCATGCATAATTAAACCGGACATGCATCATACTTGGATGTGCATCGTATGCCATGTTTATGATATGTGTGTTTACCGTGTTGTTTGCTTCTTTCCGGTTGCTTCTCTTGTTAGCTTCGGTTTCGTTCCTGAGTTGTGAGGATTCTCTCGTCTGTGTTGCTCCGTCTACTTCGTGGATCCGTTCTTCTCCCTTGTGGAATTCCAGGCAAGATGACCGAACCCGGATACCATTACTATCTTTGCCTATTGCTAGAGTATCGCTCTATAGTTTTGCCTCGATGCCCATGTTCTTCTTGTCAGCCTCCTACTTGTAACCACTACCATGTTTAACCACCCTACCTATGCAAACCGTTGCTTGGCTAAGTACGCTTCGCTCAGCCCCTCTTATAGCGTTGCTAGTTGCAGGTGAAGATTGAAGATGCTTGCTTCATGTTGAAGTTTGTTGGGTTATATCACACTATATAAATGCTTTAATGAAATCATCTATATATTGGCAAGGGTGGAAGGCTAAGCCTTTTGCTTGGTGTTTTGTTCCACTCATGCCGTTAGGAACCGTATAAACCGGTGTTATGTTCCTTGATTATGCGTTCCTAACACGGTTGGGGTGTATGGGACCCCCTTGATAAACCGCTAAGTGCTAAGTCTTTTCCAGCAAGTCCCAACATTGGTACTATTTGCCTAATAACTAATAAAAAACTTGCATGTGGACTAGCTATCCCTTTTATTTAATTCAACCCCCCGGGCCAGTGCTCCACATGAGTGTTGGTCCGAAACGAGCAGACTGCGGGGCCACCTCAAGGAAACTTGAGGTTTGGTAAAAACCTGTAGGATGACTCATCCGGTCGTGTCCTGAGACTTAGATACGCGCGGCTACTATCAGGGTGTCGACACGCCGGGAGGATTTGCTGGATTAGCCTTACCTTAGTTCGGTTTAACTTGAGCACGGGATTCCGAGAATACTCGGGTCTTCCCACCTATGGAGTTGCGACTTCGCGAATCGTGGGCTTGTAATGGGTCAAGTTGGAACACCCCTGCAGGGTTTGAACTTTCGAAAGCCGTGCCCGCGGTTATGTGGCAGATGGGAGCTTGTTAATATCCGGTTGTAGAAAACTTGACACAATGTTTCAATACACTACCAGCGTGTGTACCGTGACTGTCAATTTCCGAATAGGGATTCGGGAGTTGAACACGGTGGGGTTATGTTTGACCGGCTTTAGTTAGGATCACTTCGTGATCACCTCTCGACCGAGGCACATTCTCTTCTCGCTCTCTTTTACGTAAGTTAGTGCTAGTTGCTGCTGCAGACTCTTGTTGTTCCTTCACCTCTTATTCTTTCTTCAGCCTTGTTCCACACCCAAGGCTTAAATAGTCTTGTTACCCGGGAACGGGATTGCTGAGTCCTCTGTGGCTCACAGTTACTTCACCACACCCGATGCAGGTTCAGCCGAGTTTGATGCAGGAGCTGGTTCAGTGTTTCACCAGGAGCTCGTTGAAGAGTTTGGCTGTTTGCTTGTGACGCTTCGACGATCAGTAGTGGTTTCTACTAGGATTCGATCCTGACCTGTGGTTTTATGTTGTTTTGGTATCTTTCTTTTGGATATTACCCTTAGATGGGCAGTGATGTTATGAATGATGATTGCTTATGTAATGTATTGTGTGAAGTGGCGAGTGTAAGCCAACTATCTCCTTTTGCAATTTTAATCCCTCTTTTACATGAGTCGTGCAAAGATACCAAACTTGAGATCATTCTAGGATGGGCTTATACCTTTAAGTCGTGCCTCGACACGTAGGAGGTATAGTCCCATCCTGGGCATTACAGTCATGTTGGCTTGCAGTGATGCTAAAGCTCAATAGTCGCATGTGCTAGTCGGATCCTGAATCACTGGGAGTTTGCGGAGGGATGCTAACTTCAGTGATAGTGTTTCTGTTTAAGGCTTGAATTACTCTACATAAACACAATGCTTAGTAATTGCATATTTTCTGTTGTAGATCAATGGCACCACCTTCTCAACCCAACTTTGCACTGAAATCAATCTTGGAAAAGGATAAACTTAATGGAACAAACTTTACCACCTGGTATAGAAATTTTAGAATTGTTCTCAAACATGATAAGAAGGAACATGTTCTAGAGGATCCACTTCCAGATGAACCTGCCGATACTGCTAATGCCAGAACCAGGAATGCCTATCAGAAACTCGTTGATGAATCAAATGAGATCAGCTGCCTCATGCTGGCTTGTATGGAGCCCAATTTGCAACAACATTTGGAAAATGTTGGGGCTTTTGATATGATCAAGAGTCTCAAGAGCATGTTTCAGGTTCAGGCTTGGACCGAAAGGTTCAACGTCTGGCATTCCTTGATGGATTGTAAGCTGAAGTAAGGTGATACACTGAGCCCACATGTGATCAAGATGATCGGATATGTGCAAGCTTTGGATCAGTTAGGCTTCCCGCTCTTGGATGAGCTGGCTACAGATGTAGTTTTGGGTTCTCTTCTGCCCAGCTATGGGATGTTCATCTCGAACTATCATATGCATGGCATGGATAAGATGCTCATTGAATTGCATGGTATGCTTAAGGTGGCAGAACATGATATAAAGAAAGGCACGCATCAAGTGTTGATGGTGCAGAACTCGGCTAAGTTCAAGAATAATTGGTCCAAGAAAAAGGCTAAGGAAAAGGGCACGGAGAAGGCAATCTCCGCCGCAGTGCCGAAGTCTGGACCGAACTCCGAGACCGTTTGCTATCCCTGCAAGGAGACTGGTCATTGGAAGAGGAACTGTAGCAAGTGGCTTGCAGAGCATGGCAAGAAGGTCGGAAATGCTTCTTCAGGCAAAGGTACACTTGTTGCATATGTTATAGAAATTTACCTTGCTCACATACCTAGTAGCTCTTGGGTATTTGATACCGGATCAGTTTTTCATATTTGCAACTCGATGAAGGGGCTGGTAAGAACTAGGCGTGTGGCACAAGGGGAGATTGACATCAGGGTCGGCAACAAAGCAAGAGTCGCTGCGTTGGAGGTCGGCACGATGCAACTCTAGCTTCCTTCGAGATTCATTATGGAATTAAATAATTGTTATTACATTCCTGCACTTAGTCGAAACATTATTTCTGCCTCATGTTTGATGAGTCAAGGTTATGAATTCAATTTAAAGGACAATGGTTGTTCGATATTTTTGAATGGTATGTTCCACGGCTATGCACCCATTATTGATGGGCTATTACTTCTTATTATAAGACGTGATTTGATCTGCATATGTTTGGTAAAAGAACAATCTTCTCCTTTAATCATATCATAAATGGAAAGTGTTCAATTAGAACATGAAAACGTGGCTCAATTGGTCTTAGTTAGTCTTCGGAACGGAGTGGAAGAAGGGCGGAGAATTTTGGATCTGGAAATGGAACCTGTCTATAATATGAATGTCAAGAGGAATAAGCCTAATGAGATAAATCCGACATACTTCCGGCATTGCCGGCTTGGACACATTAGTCTGAAACGCATGAAGAAGGTCCCTAGTGATGGGCTCCTAGCTTCGCCCGATTTCGAGTCGTTCGAGACATGCGAATCATGCTTACTAGGCAAGATGACAAAGTCTCCTTTTGCAAAGAGTTGTGAGAGGGCATATGAGCTGTTGGAGCTTATACACAACAATGTGTGTGGTCCAATGAGCACAACTGGTAGAGGTGGCTATCGGTACTTTGTGACTTTTATAGATGAATTGAGTAGATATGGCTATATCTATTTGATGAGGCACAAGTTGGAAACTTTGAACAGTTCAAAGAGTTCTAACGAGGTAGAGAATCAGCTCGGTAAGACTATAAAGTTTCTACGATCTGATCGTGGATGTGAGTACATGGGCCAAGAGTTTGATGATCATATGAAAAGTCGAGGTATAGTACCTCAGCTCACACCTCCGGGTACGCCATAGAGAAATGGCATGTCAGAACATAGGAATTGTACCTTGTTGGACATGGTTCGATCTATGATGAGCAAATCGGATTTACCCTTGTCATTCTGGGGATACACTCTAGAAACTGCAGCTTTTACGCTCAACAAAGTACCATCTAAATCCGTAGGTAAGACACCACATGAGATGTGGTCTGGAAAGAGTCCCAACTTGTCTTTTCAAAAGATTTAGGGTTGTGAAGCATTTGTCAAGCGACTTACGTAAGACAAGCTTACACCGAAGTCAGATAAATGCATATTCGTGGGATATCCGAGGGAAACCTTGGGATATAGCTTCTACAACCGCGAAGAGAACAAAGTGTTTGTTGCTCAAAATGGGGTCTTCCTTGAGAAAGAGTTTCTCGGGCGGGAGGCTAGTGGGAGGCAGGTGCAACTCGAAGAAGTTCGAGCACCACTTGGGGACAACTCGGCGGGTGATATGATCATACCGGAGTCTGTCAGGGAACCCGAGGTGGAAGCGGCACCTGAACCACGAAGGTCAGAAAGATTGCGCAGAGTGTGCGATGTGTTATTGCTAGAAAGCGACGAGCCGGCTGCATATGCGGAAGCGATGGTAAGCCCGGATTCCGAGGCATGGCTGGAGGCCATGAGATCCGAATTAAAGTCCATGGATGAAAATCAAGTTTGGGACTTTGTTGATCCGCCACCTAGCGTAAAAGCCATAGGTTGCAAATGGGTCTTTAAGAAGAAAACCGATGTGGATGGAAATGTTTAGATCCACAAAGCTCGGCTTGTCGCTAAAGGTTATGGACAAGTTCAAGGAATTGACTACAATGAGACTTACTCACCGGTAGCGATGCTGAAGTCGGTGAGGATCATACTAGCTATAGCTGCCTATTTCGATTATGAGATATGACAGATGGATGTCAAAACGGCTTTCCTTCACCGAAATTTAACCGAGGACGTGTATATGATACAACCCAAGGGTTTTGTCGATCCGACTAGCACTAGTAAGGTATGCAATCTCAAGAGATCCATTTATGGGTTGAGACAAGCATCTCGGAGCTGGAACATTCAGTTTGATGAGGTTGTCACTGGTCTCGGTTTTATCAAAAGCGAAGAGGATGCTTGTTTATACAAGCAGTTGAGTGGGAGCTCGATAGTGTTTTTGATACTATATGTGAATGTCATATCGCTAATCAGAAACGATGTTTCGATGCTAAAATCGGTCAAGGAATCTTTGAATGGAAAGTTTTCGATGAAGGACCTCGGTGAAGTGGTTTATATATTGGGCATTTAGATCTATAGAGATAGATCGAGGAGGCTGCTCGGTTTGAGCCAATGCACGTACATAGATAAAGTGTTGAAGCGGTTCAACATGAGTGAGGCCAAGAAAGGGTTTTTTCCTATCTCACATGGTATAAGGCTAAGTCCTTCGACATCGGATGAGCGAAGTAGGATGAGTAAGATTCCGTATGCCTCGGCAATCGGATCCATCATGTATCCCATGATATGTACACGGCCTGATGTTGCTTTTGCAATAAGCGTAACAAGTAGATACCAGGCCAACCGAGGTGAGGGTCACTGGCAGTAGTAAACGCTATTCTGAAGTACCTGCAAAGTACTAAAGAGATGTTCCTAGTTTATGGAGGTGAGGAGGAGCTCGTCGTAAAGGGTTACACCGATGCTAGTTCCAAACCGATAGAGATAATTGTCGAGCACAGTCTAGATTCGTATATGTCATGAACGGAGGAGCAGTGAGTTGGACGAGTTCCAAGCAAGATATGGTGGCTGATTCTACCACAGAAGCCGAATACATTGCGGCTTGTGAAGCTGCAAAGGAAGGTGTTTGGATCCGGAACTTTCTGAATGATCTTGGTATTTTCCCAGCCTCAGCGAAATCGTTGGACCTTTATTGTGATAAATTCTGGTGCCATCGCACAAACCAAGGAACCACCACAAGACTAGACATATAGATCGGAAATATCACTTGATACGAAAGATCATAAAGAGTGGTGATATAGAGTTATGGCAAATTCACACGAATGCAAATGTTGCAGATCCATTGACTAAGCCACTTCCACAACCCAAACATGAGGGTCGTTAGAGCTATGGGAATACGATATCTATTTGATTGACTCCAGTGCAAGTGGGAGACTGTTGGAGATATGCTCTAGAGGCAATCACATATGCTGACATTTCCTGTGTGTTTATTAATAAAGCTAGTCCTTGGATGTAATCAATGATACTTGTTGGCAAGTACGTGACTTGTCTGTGTGATCTTGTGTTGTATGATGCATCCTAAATGGTCCCTAGTCGTAAGTGATGTGCGGACACACGTCGGACTAGACTAGCATATGACATGGTGAGCGGATTGGTCTAACTAGCCATGGAGCATTGGATGCTAACCGGATAATATGGACTTGGAAAGGTCTGGTTGGATTCGATGTAGTCGGATCCGAGTTGAGATAAGGTCTGAGTCGGACAGACCCAACTATGAGACGCAGCGATATGTCATCTATGAGTCTCTAGTGCAACATACGTTCTATGTCCTAAGACTAGAGCTAACGCATGTACTCAGGATGGTGACAGACTTGCTTTGGGACGACCAAACGCTACTCCGTAACTGGGTAGTTACAAAGGTAGGTTTCGGGTTTGTTCAGGCCCATGCTGCGAGACGTGGTTGAGCAAGATGGGATTTGCCCCTCCGATCAGGAGAGATATACTCTGGGCCCCTTGTGTGATCTGACCAGGATAAGCATGGCCATGCGACAAGGATTATGTGATAATCCGGTTTGGGTCGGCATCACTGGAATGAGAAAGAGTTCGGGCTAGCACAAGGATGACAGTCTCGCCTTGAGCCCGACAATATATATCATGTGGCAAAAGGAATGGAAGTGTGATGCGCAGGTTCGCCTAACCAGTTTCATAGTCTGCTTGGTGGTCGGCACGCCTTGCTAGAGGCCGCTGCCAACCATGCATTCAGAGGTGATCCGAACTGTGACAAGGCCGACTTGAACCTAAGGGGTCGCGGGCTTAAGGGAAGGAACATGTGAGGTTGGATCCGACTCCACGAGTCAGACTTGGTCCTACTCAGACTCAGATACAGATTGAATAGACTTTGGGCTTTAGGGTCCGTGCAAGGCCCAAGTGTCGAGCCCGCGATGGATACATATATGTAGTGGAGGTGCGACACACTCATTTGGTTGATCACTTCAGCACCATCTTTAGGGTTTGCCTGTGTTGCAACTAGCCGCCTCCACTCGTCGCCGGTTGTGTGGTCGGACCTAGAAGTCCGACGCACGATGTTCCTCCTGCACGTGCTGATACCGTTAGAGGCGGTGCACTTACGCCGCTCTGGCGAACCTGTTCGCGGGATCCAATCGACTACATGGGAGATCGACGAGGAGGAGACGACTCCGGGAACGCGCTGCCCCAACTCTACTTCCGCTGCACGGCACTGGGCATCTAGTGGTAACGATCTGTGATCCATCTCCTTTAGCATGTTCCTGGATGTTCTTCGCGTAGGAAAATTTTAATCTGTAGTCGACGCACCCTATGGTAGAACCCAAGAGTTGGAGGAGCAAGCTTATGTCTTATGGGGGCGGTTAATTCTTATAAATTCCGTGCTTATGAAGCATTCTGATGTTCCTACTATCCTTCTTTGAAATACCCATAGGACTAAGGAAAAGTTTGGACTTTTATCGGTCACGATTTTTTTTGGCAAAGTGGTGAGAACAAATCTAAGTACATACTAGCTAAGCGAGACATACTTTCACTACTAGAGAAAAGCCTAGCAGCATCGCTGGTTTTTGGTCTAGTAGTAGCGCGGGGTGACACACTACTGATAAGGCGCTACAGCTAATGGTTAGTAGTAGCGTTGGTCTACACACGCTACTGCTATATGCACTTAGTAGTAGCGCTTTTTTTCATAACGCGCTACTATTAAGTACTAGCTGCGTGCCTCTGCGCCTGCGCTACTACTATTATTTTGTGTTCTTTTTCATTTCCATTTTATGTCGTATTAATACACAATTATACAAGTTTTCATAGAGTAGCTATTTAGAGATTGTTTTTACATCATAATGAGTTATTACATCACTGGGTGAAAGAACCGTGGACCAGTTTCAAGTGGATGGATCCATCCACTTGATACTAATCCGCGGTTCTTTCACCCAATGATATAATAAATTATCATCATCATCATCATCATCATATCGTCAACAACTTATCATCATAATACATCATTGTCATATAACAACTCCTCACGATCATCATTTTCATCAATGAGACATCATATAGCAAGTTGGTCACTAGTCACAATCATAACTCATCATCATCATCATCAACTCTAACACATTGATACGTCCAAAACGTATCTATAATTTCTGCTTGCTCCATGCCTCTTTTGGGTGATATTGCTATGATATTTATAAACTTCCATACACTTTTGATCATATTTGGACTAACCTATTAACTCAGTGCACCCCAGTGCCAGTTTCTGTTTTTTGCTGTTTTTGTATTTCAGGTTTTCACGTCACGAAAACTGCCAGAAAAATCCCGGAAAAATTATATAAAAAATCAGCGTTCCGGAAGCTTCCACACGGCCGAAGTAGGGCCGGAGGGGGGCCACCAGGGCTCCAGGCGCCCTGGTGGCGCGACCCCCCTCCTGGCCGCGCCGGGGGGGGCGCCTGGGACCCCCAGGCCTCCGCTGATGCCCCCCTTTGGCATATATTTAACACGCGTCCCGAAACCCTCGAGGACGGAACCTTTTTTCGCGATCTCATCTCTGTTCCGCCGCCGCCGCGCTTCCAAGATCGGGAGCCCTAGGAGAACTCTTCCCGGCACCCTGCCGGAGGGGAGGATCACCACCGGGAGCCTCTCCACCACCATGGACGCCTCCCGGATGAGTTGTGAGTAGTCTCCCTTGGACCATGGGTCCATGACCAGTAGCTATGTGATGTTCTCCTCCCCTTCTTGTGCTTCACTAATTAGACCTCGTGAGCTGCCCTACATGATCGAGGCACATATGTAATCCTTATGCTGTTGCTATGTTGAGTTTGCTGGGATCCGATGGATTTTGAGATTATGTTCAGATTGTGTTTGAGTAATATATTTGATTCACCTCTTTTATATTTATGTTCGTAAG
Organism: Secale cereale; assembly: GCA_902687465.1. Classification (NCBI taxonomy): domain Eukaryota; kingdom Viridiplantae; phylum Streptophyta; class Magnoliopsida; order Poales; family Poaceae; genus Secale; species Secale cereale. The sequence goes on from LR738712.1 coordinate 65,458,758, forward strand.
TAATTCTTGCATGTTCTCCGTTGTTATTTATTGCTTTGGCCAAGTAGTAGGTAGTGACTCCAAGAGGGAACGTTAAGCTTGATTGTGGGTTCATGCCCCTCGATGACTAGCTTGAGTGACAGAAACATGAGTCTAGGGGATGTGCTGTTGCCACAAGGGGGAAAACAACGGTGCTTGTGCCCGCGGGTGCAAGGATTGTTTACTTTACGCAAAGTTCTTTTAATGCAGTTGTCTATTGCTTTGAGTTTACACTATGGGTGGGACTCGCAACTTAATACCAGCGAGATGTTCTGGATAGATATCTCAAGGTGGATGATTAGTAGTAGATGCAGATGGATTTCGGTCTACTTGCCTTGGCGTACCGCCCATGCTTTGAACCTCTACCTTTCTTGCAACATAGTTAGCATTGGTTTGCGCACATAATTCTGTCAATTGCCCAACTGTAATTCGTTTACCTCACATAGCTGTTTTATCGTCTTTTGGGAGAGAGACATCACTAGTGAACATCATGGGACCCCGGTCCATATTACCATCACTGATCGCATCCGCTATTTACTTTCTGCTTTTACATACTAGTTACAGTTTTACCTATCACTATTATCTCTTGCGTTTGACCCTTTGTAAACGACAAGGCCGGAGGGATTGACAACCTCTCTGACCTCGTTGGGAGCAAAGTTATTTGTATCTGTGTGCAGGTCCAAGTTGATTGCTAATATCTGGCGCCGTTAGGAGTTGACACCTTCTTGTTGAAACTAGGAGTCTCAGGGGAAATCGATCCTTGGTATCTTTGCCAAGGGAAAACTATCGCTACACTGCATCTCAAACCTTCCACTTGGGGTAACCAACGAGGGGCGAGAAGCCATCAAGCAAAGTTTTCTGGCGCTGTCGCCAGGGACTCCACTCTTCAAGATAGGGGAGTTGCACGCTATCTTTTACCTTTGCTTTTAGTCTTGTTAGTTTACCTTTCAGTTTTTGCTTTAGTATCTTTTATCGAAAATCACAAAAATAGTTATCTTGCTTGCTTGCTGCTATGGGTTCCACCGAGAACACCAAGTTGTGTGACTTCACTAGTCACAACAACGATGACTTTATCTGCACGCCTATCACTACACCTACCACTTCAGCACCTTCGTATGAAATTAAACCTGCTTTACTGAACCTAGTTATGAAAGATCAATTCTCCGGTGCTGGAGATGATGCTGCTTTACACTTAAACAATTTTGTTGAACTCTGTGATATGCAAAAGTACCAAGAAATAGATGGTAATATTGTTAAGCTTAAGCTTTTTCCTTTCTCCTTGAGAGGAGGAGCTAAAATTTGGTTTCAATCTTTGCCTAGAAATAGCATAGATTCATGGGACAAGTGCAAAGATGCTTTTATTGGAAAATACTATCCACCTGCTAAAATTATCCAACTAAGGAGTAACATAATGAATTTTAAACAATTGGATAATGAACACGTTGCCCAAGCTTGGGAACGTATGAAATCTCTTATCAAGAACTGCCCTACTCATGGTTTGACTACTTGGATGGTTATCCAAACTTTTTATGCAGGCTTGAACTTTACCTCGCGGAACTTGTTAGATTCGGCCGCGAGAGGAACCTTTATGTCAACTACACTTGGTGCTGCCACGAAGCTTCTCGATGAGATGATGACCAACTATTCCCAATGGCACACCGAACGCGCTCCAACAGGTAGGAAGGTAAACTCTGTCGAGGAGATTTCCTTCCTAAATTAAAAAGTTGACTTGATCATGTCTCTACTTTCGAAGCAATCTTCTATTGATCCTCGTGATGTTCCTTTAAACTCTTTGATTGCTCAAGAACAAGTAGATCTGAACTTTATCTCTAGAAACAATTTTAATAACAATGCTTATCCTAGAACCATGAACTCCACTACTGAACTAGAGATTATGCTTAAAGATTTCATCACTACCCAAAAAGCCTTCAATAAGAGTGTAGAAGAAAAACTAAACAAACTGGATGATCTCTCTTCGAAGGTAGACAATTTAGCCCATGAGGTAGAATTGCTTAAAATTAGAACTTCTCCTCTTGAGGAGAGGAAGGTCACTCCTATGAATGCTATTCAAGTGCAAATTAATGAAAACATTAGGATGTTGGCTAAACTTAAAAAGAGATGGGCTAGAGAAAGGGAGGAAGAAGATAGAATTAAGAACCTTCCTACCCACCACACTGTTGCTACTATCCAAGTTGTTGAGGATATCCAAACTCTTAGCACCCAATGCACTCCTGGTCCCATTGGACCTATTAATGGTGATGCTATGACTATAGAAACTACCAAACAAGTGAACCTAAAGGACACCACTACCACTTTACTTGATAGTAGTGACCTTGATTTTGATAATTGCACTCTTACCGAAGTTATTGATTTCCTTCACAAGATGTCTAGAGATCCCCGCACTAGCACGCTTAACCTTGCCTTCACAGAGCATATCACTAATGCTCTCATCAAAGCTAGGGAGGAGAAACTTAGAGTAGAAGCCTCCATACCTAGAAAGCTAGAAGATGGTTGGGATCCTATGATTAAAATTAAGTTGAATAACTTCTCTTGCTATGCTTTATGTGATGTTGGAGCTAGTACCTCCGTTATGCCCAAAAGAATATGTGATATGCTTAAATTGAAACCTTTTGATTCTTGTTCTTTTGGTGTTCGTCTTGTTGATTCTTCCATACAGAAACCTTTGGGGAGGATCGACGATGTTCTTATCATTGTCAATGACAATTACGTTCCCGTTGATTTTAACATTATGGATATTGAATGTGAACCTTCTTGTCCAATTATTTTGGGACGTCCTTGTCTACGCACCGTTGGTGCTATCATTGACATGAAAGAGGGGAATATAAAATTCCAATTTCCTCTCAAGAAAGGGATGGAACACTTCCCTAGAAAGAAGATTAAGTTACCTTTTGAGTCCGTCATACGGGCTAGCTATTCTTTTACTCTTGATAAAACTTGATCTTCTTGCATTATGCCTAGCTTAAAGGCATAAAAGAAAGCGCTTTTGGGAGGCAGCCCACAATGAATAAATTTTTATCTTGCTTTTGTTGTGTCTTGATGTTGTTACTACAGTAGCATCATCATTGTATCTTTGCTTTTCAACTTTGTGCGAAGTGTAGCCTCTGATTGCAAGAAAGTTCAAAAGTTGTGACGTGCTGTCCAGGAAACAGATTCTGTCCTTGGATAGAAAAATTCGTATAAAATCACCAGATCATCTTTTTGGTCTGAATTTGTTCGACAGCGTGCTATATACAATTATCTTTCGTGCGTCTGTTCTGAGTTTTTTGATTAGAGTTGCAGAAGTGCCCCGAAAAAATCATTTACTACCTGCTGTTCTGTTTTTCACAGATTCTGTCCTGTTTTTCACAATTGTCTTTCGTGCGTCTGTTCTGAGTTTTTTGATTGGAGAATGGATATTTTCCTGTCTCCAATTCTTGCGCTTCGCACAATGTTGCTTCCAAGTACCTCCCTACCATAGATCATACATTTTTCCAATCTTTGATTGTCATGTCTTCATCGGTTTTAGAAATTCGGTATGAATAGCAGTGATGCGTATGATGACCTGGTCATAAGTTCATAACATCAAGGCGAACTTTCAGAAATGTCCGATGAGGCACACAATCCTCCGGGATTTTCGGTTGAAAAACATAGTAATAACTTTGTAGTTAGCAATGTAGTTGAGTTCTAGAAGAATTTATGCAAAAGATGCACAGATGTCGTAATAGTAAAAAATCTTACCATGACATCTCCATGGATGTTACCGTTGTTCAACACATGCACTAGTGGAACGTATTGACCATAATGTGGAGGAGTTTGATAATAGATATTGTAATTATCAAGATCATTAATAAATGAGACCAGATGATTTTTCTCCTAATAAGTTAATTCTGAGTCATCAGTGAAGTAGGTTCTGTCTACCATCTTCTCACATTCTTTGAAGAATGAAAATAAGCTATCAATGGAAATAAGCTATCAACTATTTTGAAATAAATAATATAAATTACTTAATAACTATGTTTGAGAAACCAACATAGCGGTAGAATTGGAAGCATATCAACAAGGACCCAAATGTCCATATTGTCTTCGTCGATGTTAGGATCACCAAGATCCATGGTGACAAGTATACCCTTGATAACCCACAAGTATAGGGGATCGCAATAGTTTTCGAGGGTAGAGTATTCAACCCAAATTTATTGATTTGACACAAGGGGAGTCAAAGAATATTCTCAAGTATTAGCAGTTGAGTTGTCAATTCAACCACACCTGAAAGACTTAATATCTGCAGCAAAGTATTTAGTAGCAAAGTAGTATGGAAGTAACGGTAAGGGTGGAAAAATAAACAGTAGCAGTTTTTGTAGGAATCATAACAGTGGCAACGGAAAAGTAACTAAGCAAAGATCAATATATGAAAATCTCGTAGGCAATAGATCAATGATGGATAATTATGTTGGATGCTATTCCTCATGCAACAGTTATAACATAGGGTGACATAGAACTAGCTCCAGTTCATCAATGTAATGTAGGCATGTATTCCGAATATAGTCATACGGGCTTATGGAAAAGAACTTGCATGACATCTTTTGTCCTACCCTCCCGTTGCAGTGGGGTCCTATTGGAAATTAAGGGATATTAAGGCCTCCTTTTAGTAGAGTACCGGACCAAAGCATTAACACTTAGTGAATACATGAACTCCTCAAACTACGGTCATCATTGGAAGTGGTCCCGATTATTGTCACTTCGGGGCTGCCGAATCATAACACATAGTAGGTGACTATTGACTTGCAAGATAGGATCAATAACTCACATATATATTCATTAAAACATAATAGGTGCGGATATGAAATCATGGCACTCAGGCCCTAGTGATAAGCATTAAGCATAGCAAAGTCCTAGCAACATCAATCTCAAAACATAATGGATACTAGGGATCAAACCCTAACAAAACTAACTCGATTACATGATAAATCTCATCCAACCCATCACTGTCCAGCAAGCCTGCGATGGGATTACTCATGCACGGCGGTGAGCATCATGAAATTGGTGATGGAGGATGGTTGATGATGACGATGGCGACGGATTCCCCTCTTTGGAGCCGTGAACAGACTCCAGATCAGCCCTCCCGAGGAAGATTAGGGCTAGGTGGCGGCTCCGTATCGTGAAACGCGATGAATCCTTCTCTCTGATTTTTTTCTCCCCGAAAGTGAATATATAGAGTTGGAGTTGATGTCGGTGGAGTCCCAGGGGGCCAACGAGGCAGGGGGCGCGTCCCAGGGGGGGGGGCGTGCCCTGCACCCTCGTGGACAGGGTGTGGGCCCCCTCATACTGATTCTTTCACTAGTATTTTTTATTATTTCCAAAACGAGTCTCCGTGGATTTTCAGGTCATTCCGAGAACTTTTATTTCTGCACAAAAATAACACCATGGCAATTTTGCTGAAAACAACGTTAGTCTGGGTTAGTTCCATTCAAATCATGCAAGTTAGAGTCCAAAACAAGGGCAAAAGTGTTTGGATAACTAGATACGTTGGAGACGTATCGACCCTCATGAAAAGCATATGTATTGCAAAGTGCTTCCCAATTCGGGCAACCAAAATGGATTACGCTCTCATAATTGTATAGATTTACATCAAAATCCATACCATGATGGGTCCTTAGGTGAATTATCTTAGTTTTCATACTTTCATGATCTTCAAAATCCATCCTCTCCAAGACATAGTGTCTTGCATGGCATGGGATAAGCTAGTCGAATGTTAAAAGATAAAAATTACACGTTGAAGAAGCAGAAGTCGTGCTTAATTACGAAAAAACACTTGTCATTGTTGTGTACCGTTTCGATATCGAAGGTCTCTTGGAGCTTAATGCTGAAGTGCCAACCTTCTACCAGGTTAGGCCTGTCGCACAGACCCCGGTCGTCGCCGCACCAGTTGCACTCCGCTGGGAGACTTTCGTCGTCCGACGACGGCATGGACGACATTTTCTATGTTAATAATTCAAAGATTAAACTTGTACACTTAAATATATGTACTACAAAAAATAAATTAGATCATTATTATTCATCACTGGTTGACTATCGGTTTGTCGAGTCTTTTCTTGAAAACTCTCAGCTCACGTGGTGTATACATTCGATCGTGCATGGTCGCTCCTCCTTTCGTTTCCAAGTGCATTACACCAAAATGTCTAGCACACGGGAACGAAGGAGAAGAAGGAGAAACGACCCCCACAACAACAGTCGGGATTCTTTGTCCTCTCTCATATATGGTGGTGGACACACTCCCTCACTGATTTTTCGACCGTCGGTGATGGTCGTTATTCCTCATTCCCCTAGTGCATAACAAAGGTCTAGCACATTGAGAAGATAGGAAAACGACCCCCACGACAATAGTCGGGATTCTTCTTTTCTCATGTATGGACCCTTGACAGACTTAAAGTCAACCCGAAATGTTGTTTAATTATCTTTCTAGAAAATCCAGGCCACTCGATATTTCCTACATATTCTAGCACAAGTCATGCCAAAATTCACGGAAAAAATCCGGCATGACCTTTCATAAAAAGGATATATCGAGCGCCCGAAACACTACAAGAAATATGTCAACTTGTGACCTTGATTATTGGTCACTGAATGGACATTGTATTTCATTTGTGACCTTTTTGTGACAAAAAATAGATGGTCAAAAGCTGGCCGTCGTAAACTAAAATTAACGACCTTTCTTCTGGAATGGTCAAAGATGTTTACGACCAAAAAAGGTCGTAGATTCAACGACCTTTTGTTTTGGTCGCTAGCTGTCTGCCCAGGCCACGTCGGATCCGATGTGGCAAGCTGACGTGGCAAAATTGCGACCAAATGAAAAGGTCATTGATAAGAATCAGTCCGGTCCAGTTCGGTGTTTTACATGGGCCGAGCCCATTAATTCAGCCTTTCTATATTTTTTTGCTTGATGTTTTTGGGCCTTTTCTATAATGGGCCTTACATTTTCACATAGTTCGTTTCGTTTTTGTTTCTAATTTCTATTTGAGTCGAGGCCTGCTTGTTTCTATTTTATTTGAGTCGAGGCCTGCTTATAATACTTCTGAATTGCTTTTCAACCGAGGTTATTTTGGGCCATGGCATCTTAATAGTACAAGTATATTTGGGCCGTGGCCACTATCAGGTTCAGTAAGAACAACTTTCCGGAGAATTTAATGTTCAAGTAAAATGTACACAACACATTACAGGAAAATAGCACATACAACAGAAGATAAAATTTCATTTCACTCCTACTACAGCTCACTACAGCATAGACAATACATGACACTTCATCCTTCAATTTGTTTACTAGGCACTAGTCGAGTACATCTCAATTCAAATAAACATAACTGTTCTCGGAAGCAAAATACGCCACCACACGCCATGTACTAGCCTCAAGGAACTAGCAGCGCTGCTTGCTCGATCTTACTCGATCTGGCCTTAAGGAACTAGGAGTGCTGCTTGCTCCTTTGTCCCAGAGCTCCTTACTGTAGAGGATGGCTGAAACTTAGATGCGGAGCTCCCTGCACATGACATATTGTGTCAATGCTTGTAGCAACAGAAGAACTCACATACCATATAACCTGCACAGTAATGTATCAACCACCAAACTGTATGAAGAAAAAAAAACAAGAGGGGGAGGAGTTTATACCTGATCTTCTTGAGCCTCTCTTCAAGCACAAGCATCATCCAAGGTAATCGTCTAAACAAGAACACTCCTTAAGTTTCTGGAAATGGACCAACACAGTAGTAGTGAAGCTATGCGGGGATCTTTGTGAAGCAGATTATCGCTTCTTGGAGACACCAATAGTCTTTCCTCTCCTTTCGGTAGTCTTGGTGTGCTGACCATGGATACGCACACCCCAGTAGTGACATGGACCATGATGGTTCCTAGGAAAGAGAGCAAGGTTTCAAGCATAAGTGATCGCTCATACATCTATGCACTGAGGAAAAATGCTATTGCAACAATGAAGTTTTAAGGAATCAACCACTAGGCATCAACATACATCTATTGGAAACAGAGCATTGATATACAGATTAGCTGGGTCACATACATGAATATATTGACAATCATCAATACCAGATTGCAAGACGTAACAATTATGTACCTAAGCAAGTTGACAAGGGCATAGGGCATGATATAAAATCTGGATACAAGTAATAGACAAACTAGTTCCAACATATTGACTGAATTGAACTGCTATATAACCAAGTTAGAGCTGGCAGAAGTTGCAGGTAAATAAATATCCATAGAGCTAACAGTAGCAAAAGATAACTTCTGTCTCTGCTTGACTAATGAATCAGTACATCTTCCAGCGAAAAATCATGAAGATTACACTACGATGTCCCTAACAACAGTAGAAGCTCAGAGGTGTGACAATATTTTGTACTCCCTCCGTCCCAAAATTCTTGTCTTAGATTTGTCTAGATACAGATGTACCTAATACTAAAACGTGACTTGATACATCCGTATTTAGAGAAATTTAAGACAAGAAATTTGGGACGGAGGGAGTAATATATAAGCCTTGGCTGCAACTTTCCGCTTAACATGCAAATAAAAATCAGGCACTTATTGCTTATTTCACGCTTTAATTTTTATTTCCAGTTTTGTTAGGATAATCCGTATGCATACATACAGTCCTATACTTGTTTGGAAAGTCAAGATATTCATGTCAACAATTATATAGAGCCAAACAATCATTTAAGCATAGAAGGCACGTCATTCCTATATATAACTAAAGCATATTCAACAAGCTACCCAAGCCAACAACTACGATATATTAAGAAGGAAAATAGTCATCATAAGCCTATATTTCTTCAGGTTGAGCTCATGCACCACGAAACAACTTTAAAATATAGAACCAATATAGTAGGGGAAATTGATATGTAGTAGAGTTACCTTAACTAATATATTGTGCTAGCTAGTGTAATGGGATGGATGCAAACTCAGAATCTTTCTTACCTTAAATAAGAGAAGATGAAAAAAAGAGCAGAGTCGAAGCAGGGGTGGATTGGAAGAAGTATCGCCAGCTGCACGTCGTGGTGTAGATGAACGCCAGCAGCTGCTGAGCCGCATGCCGTGGAGCAAGTCCTAGCTGCCGCTGAGCCGGACGTCGTGCCGCATCAATTGCAGCATGGTGTAGATGAACGCCAGCAGCCCCACCGCTACACGCCGCCCCAAACCCCTGACTCCTCCTTTGACTTCAAAAAAAATATTGTGTAAATATTATAGTGGCATTACTACTAGGACTTCAAAAAAAATTACTGTGTAAATATTACAGTGGCCAAACGGGTGGTGGATTAACACCTACAATGTGCGTCGCATACAAGAATTAAGACAACTAAAAATATGATGATTATTGCAGGTCTCAAGAATTCAGCACCGTACCCATAAGGATGTCACTATAATAATTAGAGGTAGATATCGATTGAGTAGTGTAGAGGAATTATAAAAAGGGATACACATCCTTAAGTTACTTTCTCAAACTAAATTATATAGATATGGAAATATAATGTAGAACATACAGTGTACTATCAAAGCAACCAGAAACTTGGAAAAGTTTTTGTTCAAAAGCTAAATCACTTACACCACTCTGAATATGTTTCAAGGAAAGCCCTTGATTTGGAGGTTTCAAATCAAAGAAAGGTCCCATTCCATTTCGATACTATTGATTACAGTTTACAGAATGATATATTGGTGGCTAAGAGATCAATGCATTGTTTAAACCGAAGAAAATAAACAGGTAACAACAAAGTTCAGGACCATAAAATAGATATTATGGCTACTAACTACAATGATTCTTCCTACTGCTGGCATCCTTAGAAGGGAAAGCTTCTGGTAGCCATTCTATTGCATCATAGTGTCATGGCATGTTATATTCATTACAAACATATGGAAGTAGGTATGTAGGAGAACCTCATGCTTGACAGGGATTTCTTTAAATTTAATGGCTCATAGCCCCTAGGTAACTGAACCTAAATGAATGAACGAAAAGGGTAGGGCATACGCACATGAGGATGTTGACCGGGAGGCCCCTGTCGGCGCGCCGAAGTTCTGGACAGAGGCCAGGGAGGACAGAGTCGAGGTCCAGCTCCATCAGGTCGAGGTTGGCGGCGGGGGTCTTGGCAAGGACGGCATGACGCGCGGCCTCTGCCGCGGCGAGGTTGCGGACGGCCATAATGACGTGGGCCCCGCGTGCCTCCAACACGCGAGCCGTCTCGGAGGAGACGACGATTGCCGGGTCAGGCTTGATGAAAAGAGGGAGGAAGAAGCGCACCATGGCTCCAGATCGGAGTCGGCAAGGCTACGGCCGTCGCGAGTATGGGAGTACCACCTCGCACTGCCTAACCTAGGGCCAGTGTGAGGGGAGGGCGCGGTGGTGTGCGGAGGGTGACCGTCATCGTGGCCTTAGTGTCCGCGCCGTGATCTGGACATGATCCGGATGGGATCTACACGAGGCTGCTACCGCCCCTCCCCCGCCGCGGGGCCGGGTGCGGGTCACCTCCCATGAAAGGAGACAGAGACTAGACCTGGCCATCCTCCGGGCCGGGCCGGGCTTCGGGCCGGGCCTGACCAAGCCCGAGGCAAAAAACTCAGGCCCGACCTAGTTTTCAGGCCCGAGCCCGGCCCGTCATAGCAAAAAATACACCAGGCCTCAGGCCGGGCCTCTTCAGTAAACAACTAATTCAGCGGGCCCGTGCCCGGCCCAACATAGCCATCGGGCCCAACATCTAGGCCTAAGCCCGGCCCGGGAGCAGCGTCAGGCCGGGCCGGGTCGGGCCGGGCCGGCTGGGCCGGGCTGCCCATGGCCAGGTCTAACGGAGACGGAGCTGGCGCGGACACGGATGGGACTCGGGCACGCGGCGGAGGTGGTTGCCGAGGCAGGCGCGCGGACGGGGTGGTTCGTCGGTATTCGTGGTGTGGTGGAGACGCCCATGAGGAGGGAAGGATGAGAGGGCAAGGGAAGAAGAGCGCCGCCGCCGGCGATGGGAAGCTAGGGTTAGAGAGGGGTGGCGGCGTCAATCTAGATCGGGGAGAGAGAGGCGGAGGTGGCGGGAGGAAGGAAGGGAGGAGAGGCGAGTGATATGGGTAGTGTTTGGTGGGGTGGGTTTCATCAGATGGATGGATGGTTGGATTGCTAGAAATGGATGGATGGATGTTTGCCATGTCATCGATCCATGTGACAGATGGTTCCACCAATCAGAATCCAGCATATGTAATTGTGTGTTTTCTCCATTGTTTCTTTAATATATTTTTACCCTCTTATTTCGGGTAAACACTCAACATATTAGCCTCATGTTGTATGTTTCAATGACCCAATATTTGTGCACATAAGTGTATCTTAGGATTTCAAACAATGATGATTTTGTGGTCTTCATTTGCATTGCACACAAAAATCATTTTCCATTTTTTGAGTGCTCATAATGGATTATTTATGAAGGACCTACCATATATTTGTTGAAAAACCACGCCATTTTTAGAAAATACTAGGACATATACAATGCATAATTGACAAAATGGTTGGGTGTCCAAAGCTTTTATCCACCTCTCGTGAAAAAGACAAATTTCCGCCGATTCAGTTGGAAATGGGTCAAATTTGAACTTCAGCTGCCTCATAGTTTGCTCTTTATTTTTTGCAAAAACCATTTTTAGGTACTTAAGTATCTATTTAATCAGAGAAACACCAAAAAAATTCCAAGATTTAACCACTAGCTAGGAACGGTCATTCCCGCCGTTTTGATCGCACTTTGAAACGTGAATAAAAAAATAAAAAATTGGAAAACCTTTGCATTGTGTCATTATATGTGACCAAGTTACCGGGAAAAATAATAAACTTGTAAAGTGGCAATTATTTTATAATAGTGTTCTCAGAAATGAGCTATCATGTGTGAAGATTCATGGCTTTCGACCCGAATGCTCAATCTTATGGCCACATTCATGGCATAGTTTGTTTAAATGGTATAATATTATGCACAAGGGTGCGTATTGGAATGAAAAACAATGTTGCCTAAGGAAGTTTTCATTTTCTTTGGACGGAAAATTCATTTTGCATTTTTCGAGTGCCCAAAATGAGTTTTTTTGTGAAGGACCTACCATATATTTGTTGCAAAATTTTACCAAATCAATTTTCTAAAATACCAGGACATATTTAATGCACAATTGACCAAATGGTTGTGTGTCAAAAGCTTTGATCCACCACTCATGAAAAAGACAAATTTCTGTCGATTCAGTTGGAAATGGGTCAAATTTGAACTATAGCTGCCTCATAGTTTGCTCTTTATTTTTTGCAAAAATCATTTTTAGGTACATAAGTATCTATTTAATCAAATAAACACCAAAAAATCCAAGATTTAACCACTAGCTAGAAACGGTCATTCCCGCTGTTTTGACCGCAGTTTGAAACATGCATAAAAAATTCAAAAAAAACAAAAAAATTGGAAAACCTTCACATTGTGTCATTATATGTGACCAAGTTACCAGAAAAAATAATAAACTTGTAATATGGCAATTATTTTATAAAAGTGTTCTCAGAAATTAGCTATCATGTGTGAAGATTCATGGCTTTCGACCCAAATGCTCAATCTTATGGCCACATTCATGGCATAGCTTGTTTAAATTGTCTAATATTTTGCACAAGGGTGCGTATTGGAATGAAAAACAATGTTGCCTAAGGAAGTTTTCATTTTCTTTGGATGGAAAATTCATTTTCCATTTTTCGAGTGCCCAAAATGAGTTTTTTTGTGAAGGACCTACCATATATTTGTTGCAAAATTGTACCAAATAAATTTTCTAAAATACTAGGACATATTTAATGCACAATTGACCAAATGGTTGTGTGTCTAAAGCTTTGATCCACCTCTCGTGAAAAAGACAAATTTCTGCCGATTCAGTTGGAAACGGGTCAAATTTTAGCTCCAGCTGCCTCATAGTTTGCTTTTCATTTTTTGCAAAAATCATTTTAAGGTACTTAAGTATATATTTAATCAGTGAAACAGCAAAAGAAATCCAAGAGTTAACCACTAGCTAGGAACGGTCATTCCCGCCGTTTTGACCGCAGTTTGAAACGTGCATAAAAAATGCAAAAAAAATGGAAAACCTTCACATTGTGTCATTATATGTGACCAAGTTACCGGCAAGAATAATAAACTTGTAATATGGGAATTATTTTAGAAAAAATGTTCTCATAAATGAGCTATCATGTGTGAAGATTCATGGCTTTCGACCCAAATGGTCAATCTTATGGCCACATTCATGGCATAGTTTGTTTAAATGGTCTAATATTATTTGAACTGTAGGTACCTTATAGTTTGCTCTTTTTTTCTCCAAAAAATCATTTATAGTTACATAAATATCTATATAAGCATAAATACATGGTTTGGTGGCGATACATCGAGGTTTGGACGGTGGCCCAGGGCCCCAACTCCAAAGCGCGTAAACTCGCATGCCCATCGCGTGGTCAACACATGACCGTGGTGTTTCCATGCGTTCTGGGTGGCCTAGACATTTCTAGTGGGTTGGGCACTCCCCAGGTAAGAGCTAGGGAGAAAATGACAACAAAAACCTCTCACGAAGAGACCGAACTATGCTCAAATATGAATTAGCAGCCAAGTGTTTGATTAGCGGTACGGGAAATGCACAAGGACAATGGGCTTGAATTTTGGCTGAGGATGATCATCTACTAGGGAGACTGGCTTGGCAAATTTTCAGCTGAAATGGAGGAGCGTAGATGGCACTTGCTTTGCAAAGTACCACATCGGGCAGAAATATGAATGTTGAAGCTGGTCTCAAATGAATAAATGGATTGAGCCAAAATTTTGTGGACTATGTGTGACACCCCGGTGTAATGATGCTACAGTAACCATTGGGTTTAAGTTAATCATTTTGCTAAAATAATGCTTAATCACTTTGGTCATTATTCCATTTCAAATTGCAGTCAAATTCAAACTCAAATGATAGGTGAAATTCAAATCGCTCAAACATGAAATCTAAAATGTTCATCTTGTGGCATATAATCCATATTTAATATTGGTGGTGAACCAACATTTTTATAACATGTTTTAATGCCCTAAATGGTTAAAGCAGTGACCAAAATAGCCTCATTAATCCATTGTCTTTTTATGTGAATTTTCAAATGAATTCAAATGCTCACTGGACCTTTTGTAGCATGCCAAAAATTACAATGTGTTTTATGGACCAAGTTCCATATTTCTTATAAGTCTTCTGCTATTTTTAAATAGAGGCAAAACAACAGAAAGAAAATATGAAAATAAGAAAAGACCCCACCCCCTCTCGGCCCAACTGGGCCATGGCCCAGCCAGGCCGGCCCACGCCTCTGGCTTACATAGGCCCCCTCCCCGTGACCTAACTGAGCAATCCCACTTTTCCCCCAATCCCATTTCCCTCTCTCCCGCTCGGTACCTCGTCCCACCCCGATCTAGATCGGGCTCGCTGGACGCCGCCGCCCCGTAACCGCCCCGACGACCGCGCCCTGCACCTCGACGGCGCTCGCCGGAGCCGTCCTCCATCGCCTCGTCCTTGTCCTCCTCTTCATCGGACGTCCTCGCGCCTCGACGCCCCCTCTTCTCACCAACGCCGGTGAGGACCCCGGTCGTCCTCCCCTTCCCCATGTCCGTCGTCGCGCTCCGTGCCCACGCGTGCCGGCCGGGCCCGGTCCCGCGTGCCCGCCTGCGCTGTAGCCGTATCCACCTCCGCCTTGGGCCACCTGCTCACCGTCCGCTTGCTCCCCGACCGACCGCGCCACCGCCGCATTCCGCTCGCTGCAGTGCACCCCGCCGCACCCCCTTGCTCGCCCCGTGCCGGCAACTGCCATGCCCGCGGCCTCCGTCGTCGCGCGTGCACCTGCTCCCGAATCTCCGCGACTACACAGACGCCGGCGCTCGCTCCCGCTCCCGCGGCTGCTGCCCCCGGCGTCTCTTGCCGCCGGTCCCGCCAGGGCCGCGCCCTGCGGCCCCGCACGCTCACCGTTGCCGGCCCGCCGCTGGCCAGCAGGCCACGCCCCGCCGTGGCCTCCCCACACGCCCTTCCCCCCCATCGACTGCGCCTGGGCTGCCGGCAGCGCCCGCTGGCCGCGCCTGGTCGCCCCGCCTGCTCTGGCCACCGTCGCCATGACCACCCGCGCCATGCCGCGGGCCGCTCCCCCTTTTCCCAGCGCCCTATCGGGCAGGCTGGTGCGCGTGCCCAGCTCCGCCCGACGCCCTCCACCCGCTACCGCCCCGCTCGGTTGGCCCCTAGGCCAATGACACATGGGGCCTAGCCCCTGTAAAAAAAGTTTAAAAAATAATAACAAAATAAGTAAAAGTTAATTAATTAATTAATAATTAACTTAATTAATCCTGATAATTAACCCTAATTAATAATGTTTAATTAAACTAATTACACATTAGTCTAATTAAACCTGGCTAATTAAATTAGTCTATGACAGTGGGCCCCAGTGCCCCTTTTGACCAGTCAACCAGTCAAAGTTGACTGTTGACCCCGCTGACATCACCCTGACATCATGCTGACGTCACCACTTAATATTCTGGATAATGTTGATTTAATTTAATTAAATAAATTCCAAAAATTGTTTAAAACTTTAGAAAATCATATAAAATAATCTGTAACTCGGATGAAAATGTTTTATATATGAAAATCGCTCAGAACGACGAGACGAATCCGAATACGCGATCTGTTCATCCACCACAGGTCCCTAGCATAGTGAACCTGCAACTTTCCCCCTCCAATTCATCTGACCGAAAACACGAAACGTCGGGGATACTTTCCCGAGTGTTATCCCCCTTCGCCGGTACCGTGTACCACCGCGTTAGAGCACCCTAGCACTGCGGGCTGACACGTCATGCTTCCCTGTTGCAACTATTTGCTTTATATTTACTGTTTCTTCCCCCTCTTCTCTCCGGTAGACCCCGAGACCGATGATGCCCCGGTGATCGACTACGGTGTTCACGACCCCTCCTTCTTGCCAGAGCAACCAGGCAAGCCAACCCCCTTTGATCATTTCGATATTGCCCATTCCCTTCTCTCTTATGCTTGCATTAGAACTGCTACTGCTTTTTGTATGATCCTATTCTAATGCATAGCCTGTTGTTGATACTGCTTTCATGCCTTACATGTTTATACTAAACTGCTTAGTATAGGCTGGTTAGAGATCCACCAGTGCCCCCCTACCTTGTCCTGACTGCCCCGCTGGATTATCAGAAGACCCGATCAACGGGATCGAAGACCAGGACCCGGCACCGCACGTCACTTTCCCCTTAGTTTCTCGACACTACTGGGTTACTATCGAGTGCCGAGGGTGATACCTCATCAGCACTTTTGATGTTAACCTTGCAGGTTAGTTCATCGGTTGTGGTCATCGAGGGTGATTCCTCTTTCTCCACTCCCGATAACGACACTGTCGTGCAACTCCTCAAGAGTGGACCTCGAGGGTGACTCCTCTTTCATTCACCTTGACGATAACATCAGGTGGAATTCCATCGAGGGTGATTTCCTCAGGTTTTCCCTTTGGTGTTAGACACACAGTTACTATGGTTACTACAACTTTACACTAAACCTGGTTACTAAAGATGGGTCGACCCAGAGGGGTACCCGCGTGAGCTTATTTGCGAGTGATGTGTAGTCGGGTTGACCTGGAAGGTGCCCGCGAGATAATACGAGGCGTGGCCGGGCACTCGCCCTTGCCGCAAGTTCTCGAGACGGGGCGATGGGATCACATGTTGGTGAGTCTCTGCTCGTTACCGCGCGTTCCCAAGACACTAAACGGTTTGGATATTTGATCCAAGGGGCCTATGGCCTTATAGCGCTAACCATCACGTGGGCATAGTATGGGCGTTCTGCGTCGTATGCATCAGCCGAAGCTTAACTGACGCCATTGCGACTGAGCGGCGCGCGCCGGGTTGGACCGCGTAAGCACCTACCTTTTTAAAGAGGTTGCCCAGGTCTGCTCACCGGCCGCCCACGCAACGTGCAGGAGTTCCCAGGGCGATTGGCCCATGACCCCTGGGGGCATAGGGTTTAGTCCGGCGTGCATGACCTCTCTATTAAGTCTAGGTCGGGTTGCGGCGTATTGTTTGGCCGAGGGCGGGCATGACCTGATGGTGTGTCCGGCTGGAGTTAAGCAAGCGTGATGGGTAAGTTGGTGCACCCCTGCAGGGAAGAAAACATCTATCGATAGCCTGTCCTACGGTAACAGACACTTGGAGTTGTATCCCGATCGCTACAACTAGAACTGGATGCTGAGGCATTGTTTGGATATGTTGCTTCGGGAGTCGAGAAAGGATCCCGGAGCGTTGGAACAACAACATAAATATGACTTATGCTATACTACTCTACTTCCCCCTCTTGCTGCAAGACGGTGGTTTCCAGAAGATGCTAGTCTTCAATAGGACTAGATTCTCCCCTCTTATTCTGGCATTCTGCAGCTTAGTCCACATATGCTACCCCTTTTCATTGATACCGATGCATATGTAGTGTAGATCCTTGCTTGCGAGTACTTTGGATGAGTACTCACGGTTGCTTTGCTCCCCCTTTCCCCCCTTCTTTCTTCTTGCTGGTTGATGCAACCAGATGGTGGAGTCCAGGAGCCAAATGCCACACTTGACGACTGCTACTACCCCGACGGAGCCTACTACTACGTGGAGACAGCTGACAACCAGGAGTAGTTAGGAGGTCCCAGGCAGGAGGCCTTGCCTTTTCAATCGTGTTGTTTTTGTGCTAGCCTTCTTAAGGCAAACTTGTTTAACTTATGTCTGTACTCAGATATTGTTGCTTCCGCTGACTCTTGTGTTTTCGAGCTTATGTATTCGAGCCCTCGAGGCCCCTGGCTTGTAATATAAAGCTTGTATTATTTTATTTGTGTCTAGAGTGGTGTTGTGATATCTTCGAGTGAGTCCTTGATCTTGGTCGTACACATTTGTGTGCATGATTAGTGTACGGTCAAATCGGGGGCGTCATAGTATGGTCATTTGGGCATAGGAAAACATTGTAATTTTTTGTACCATTTTGATAATCCTAGCTTGTACTTCCTTCACAAAGCTTCTCTTTGAATAGAAACTTTGGAAATTTGCTGAGGAAGATTTAATAGGAAAATGGAGCTGAATATTGGCATGTGACAATGATTTGGATATGGTAGATTGACCAAAAAGTTTGAGGGCAATAGGAGTGGTATCGATAGCCCTTGCTTTGCATTGTGCCAATCTGGACAGAAAATAAAAATTGAAGCAGGGCTCACATAGATGATTTGATTGAGCTACAATTTGGAGGAGGGTGATAAGTTGGGCATATGAAGGCACTGTATAAATTTCTGCCATTTGGATATGCATAGCTAGTACTTCCTTCACAAAGCTTCTAGCTGAACAAAAACTTTGGAAATTTGCTGATGAACATTTACTACACAAGTGGAGCTGAATTTTGGCATGAGGCAATGATTTGGATAGGAAAGAGTGCCAAAAAATTTGAGGGCAATCAAGAATTTAGAAATATCACTTCCTTCGCAAAGTGCAGTTCTAAACAGAGTAGGAAAATGAATATTGTTGAATTATATTTTAAATAGGATAGGAAGGTTTTTGACATATTTGACGATGATATGATCCAAAGAATTTATGAGATTTTTTTGGGAATTTTGGGAATAACAGAAATATAGGTTGCTTCACAACCTAGGGTAAAAATTGACACATGGACATGACACATAAGCAAAAATGATGAGGTGGCGCCTAGTCATAGCAATCCACCAGAACTTACAAGGTTATGACCATCTATATTGGTCGTGATGAGCTAGAAATAAGGCAGCGGACCAGTGTTGTCTGCTTTATGACCATTTTGTAAGGAAATTACGACCTTTTGAAGGAAATATGCCCTAGAGGCAACAATAAAGTTGTTATTTATATTTCCTTATATCATGATAAATGTTTATTATTCATTCTAGAATTGTATATATCGGAAACTTGATACATGTGTGGATACATAGACAAAACAGAGTGTCCCTAGTATGCCTCTACTTGACTAGCTCGTTGATCAAAGATGGTTATGTTTCCTGACCATTGACATGTGTTGTCATTTGATGAACGAGACCACATCATTAGGAGAATGATGTGATGGACATGACCCATTTGTTAGCTTAGCATAATGATCGTTTAGTTTTATTGCTATTGCTTTCTTCATGACTTATACATGTTCATCTGACTATGAGATTATGCAACTCCCGAATACCGGAGGAATACCTTGTGTAATATCAAACATCACAACGTAACTGGGTGATTATAAAGATGCTCTACAGGTGTCTCCGAAGGTGTTTGTGGTGTTGGCATAGATCAAGAATATGATTTGTCACTCCGGATGTCGGAGAGGTATCTCTGGGCCATCTTGGTAATACACATCGTAATAAGCCTTGCAAGCAAATGACTAATGAGTTAGTCATGAGATGATGTATTACGGAACAAGTAAAGATACTTGCCGGTAACAAGATTGAACTAGGTATGATGATACCGACGATCGAATCTCGGGAAAGTAACATACCAATGATAAAGGGAACAACGTATGTTGTTATGCGGTTTGACCGATAAAGATCTTCATAGAATATGTATGAGTCAATATGAGCATCTAGGTTCCGCTATTGGTTATTGATCGGAGATGTGTCTTGGTCATGTCTACATAGTTCTCGAACCGTAGGGTCCACACGCTTAACGTTCGATGACGATTAGTATTATGAGTTATGTGATTTTGATGACCAAAGTTTGTTCGGAGTCCCGGATGAGATCACGGACATGACGAGGAGTCTCGAAATGGTCGAGAGGTAAAGATTCATATATTGGAAGGCTATATTCAGACATCGGAAAGGTTCCAAGTGATTCGGGTATTTTTCGGAGTGCCGGGGAGTTACGAGTATTCACCGGGGGAAGTATTGGGCCTTATTGGGCTTTAGTGGAAAGGAGAGAAGGACCACAGGCACCCCCCATGGCTGGTCCGAATTGGACTAGGAGGGGCGACGCCCCCCTCTTTCCTTCTCCCTCTCCTCCTCCTTCCCTCTCTCCACCTCTTGGAAAAGGAAGGGGACTCCAACTAGGATTGGGAATTCTAGTTGGACTCCCCCTATAGGCGCATCCCTCCTAGGCCGGCCTCCTCCTCCTCCCTCCTTTATATACGTGGGCAGAGGGCACCCCAAAGGCACAACAGACAATCTCTTAGCCATGTGCGGTGCCCCCCTCCATAGTTACACACCTTTGTCATATCGTTGCAACACTTAGGCGAAGCCCTGCGCCGGTAACTTCATCATCACCGTCACCACACCGTCGTGCTGACAAAACTCTCCCTCATCCCCAACTGGATCAAGAGCTCGAGGGACTTTATCGTGCTGAACGTGTGCTGAACACAGAGGTGCCGTACGTTCGATACTTGGATCGGTTGGATCATGAAGACGTTCGACTACATCAACAACATTACTAAATGCTTCCCCGCTTGTTGCTATGCTTCTCCTAGATAGATCTTGCATGATCGTAGGAAATTTTTGAAATACTACATTCCCCAACAGTGGTATCAGAGCCAGGTCTATGCGTAGATGATATGCATGAGTAGAACACCATGCGTTGTGGGCGATAATAGTCATACTGCTTACCAGCATGTCATACTTTGATTCGGCAGTATTGTTGGATGAAGCGGCCTAGACCGACATTACATGGCCGCATTCATGAGACTAGTTCTACCGTCGTGCTTCGCACACAGGTGGCTTGTGGGTGCATATTTCTCCAACTTTAGTTGAATCGAGTGTGAGTACGCCCGGTCCTTGTTGAAGGTTAAAACAACACAATTGACGAAAAAACATTGTGGTTTTAATGCGTAGGTAAGAACGGTTCTTGCTAAGCCCGTAGCAGCTACGTAAAACTTGCAACAACAAAGTAGAGGGCATCTAACTTGTTTTTGCAGGGCATGTAGTGATGTGATATGGTCAAGACGTGATGAGTTATATGTTATTGTATGAGATGATCATGTTTTGTAAATTATCGGCAACCGGAAGGAGCCTCATGGTTGTCTCTTTATTGTATGAATTGTGAAAGCCATGTAATTTCTTTACTTTATCACTATGAGTTATTGATAGTAGTAGTAGAAATAGTTGGCGAGACGACCACGACACTATGATGAAGATCATGGTGTCAAGCCGTTGACGATGGAGATCACGACGATGTTTTGGAGATGGAGACAAAAGCACAAGATGCTGATGGCCATATCATGTCACATATTTTGATTGCATGTGATGCTTATCTTATTATGCTTCTTATTTTGCTTAGTACGGCGGTAGCATTATAAGATGATCCCTTACAAAATTTCAAGGTGCAAGTGTTCTCCCTGAGTATGCACCATTGCGACAGTTCGTCGTGCCGAGACACCACGTGATGATCGGGTGTGATAAGCTCTACGATCAAATACAACGGGTGTAAGACTGTTTTGCACACGCAGAATACTCGGGTTGAACTTGACGAGCCTAGCATGTACAGACATGGCCTCGGAACACTGGAGACTGAAAGGTCGAGGGTGAATCATATAGTAGTTATGATCAACATAAGATGTTCACCATTGAAAAATACTCCATGTCACGTGATGATCGGACATGGTTTAGTTGATTTGGATCACGTGATCATTTAGATGACTTGAGGGATGTCTATCTAAGTGGGAGTTCTTTGGTAGTATGATTAATTGAACTTTAATTTATCATGAACTTAGTCCTGATAGTTTTTGCAAATTATGTTGTAGATCAATACCTCACGTTGTAGATCCCCTATGTTTTGTATATGTTCCTAGAGAAAACTAAGTTGAAAGATGTCAGTAAATATGATACGGACTAGGTCCGTGATCAGAGGATTATCCTCATTGCTGCACATAATAATTATGTCCTTGATGCACCGCTAGGTGACAGACCCATTGCAGGAGCAGATGCAGACGTTATGAACGTTTTGACAAGCTCGGTATGATGACTACTTGATAGTTCAGTACACCATGCTTTATGGCTTAGAACCGGGACTTCAAAAATGTTTTGAACGCCACAGAGCATATAAGATGTTCCAAGAGTTGAAATTAGTATTTCATACTCATGCCCGTGTCGAGAGGTATGAGACCTCTGATAGTACTTTTCCTACAAGATGGAGAAGAATAGCTCAACCAGTGAACATGTGCTCAGATTGTATGGGTACTACAATTGCTTGAATCAAGTGGGAGTTAATCTTCCAGATAAGATAGTAATTGACAAAGTTCTCTAGTCACTATCACCAAATTACTAGAACTTCGTGATGAACTATAATATGCAAGGGATGACGAAAGTAATTCCCGAGCTCTTCGCGATGCTGAAATCAGCAAAGGTAGAAATCAAGAGAGAGCATCAAGTGTTGATGGTTAACAAGACCACTAGTTTCAAGAAAAGGGAAAAGGGATAGAAGGGGAACTTCAAGAAGAATGAGAAGAAAGTTGTCACTCCCGTGAAGAAACCCAACGCTAAACTGAAGCCTGAAATGAAGTGCTTCTACCGCAAAGGAAATAGTCACTGGAAGTTGAACTGTCCTAGATACTTGGCGGATAAGAAGGATGGCAAAGTGAACAAAGGTATATTTAATATACAAATTATTGATGTGTACTTTACTAGTGTTCATAGCAACCCCTGGGTATTTGATACCGGTTCAGTTGCTAAAATTAGTAACTCGAAAAGGGAGTTGCAGAATGAACCTTAAGGGTGAAGTGACGATGTGTGTTGGAAGTGGTTCCAAGATTGATATGATCATCATCACACACTCCCTATACTTTTGGGATTAGTGTAGAACCTAAATAAATATTATTTGGCATTTGCGTTGAGCATGAATATGATTTGATCATGTTTATTGCAATACGGTTATTCATTTAAAGTCACAGAATAATTATTGTTCTGTTTACATGAATAAAACCTTCGGTGGTCATACACCCAATGAAAATAGTTTGTTGGATCTCGATCGTAGTGATATACATATTCATAATATTAAAGCCAAAAGATGTAAAGTTAACAATGATAGTGCAACTTATTTGTGGCACTTCCGTTTAAGTCATATTGGTGTAAAGAGCATGAAGAAACTCCATGATGATGGGCTTTTGGAATCACTTGATTATGAATCATTTGATGCTTGCGAACCATGCCTCGTGGGCAAGATGACTAAAACTATGTTCTCCGGAACAATGGAGCGAGCTACTGACTTATTGGAAGTAATACATACCGATGTATGCGGTCCAATGAGTATTAAGGCTCGCGGTAGGTATCGTTATTTTCTGACCTACACAGATGATTTGAGCAGATATGGGTATATCTACTTGATGAAACATAAGTCTGAAACATTTGAAAAATTCATAGAATTTCAGAGTGAAGTGGAAAATCATTGTGACAAGAAAATAAAGTTTCTACGATCTAATCACGGAGGCAAATATTTGAGTTTCGAGTTTGGCCTTCATTTGAAGCATTGTGGAATAGTTTCGCAATTCACGCCACCTGGAACACCACAGAGTAATGGCGTGTCCGAACATCGTAACCGTGCTTTATGGTGAGATCTATGATGTCTTTTACCGATTTGCCACTGTTGTTTTGGGGTTACGCATTAGAGACAACTCCATTCACGTTAAATAGGGCACCATCTAAATCTGTTGAGACGACACCTTACGAACTGTGATTTGGCAAGAAACCCAAGTTATCGTTTCTTAAAGTTTTGGGATGCGATGCGTATGTGAAAAAGCTTCAACCTGATAAGCTTGAACCCAATTCGGAGAAATGTGTCTTCATAGGATACCCAAAGGAAACTGTTGGGTACACCTTCTATCAGAGATCTGAAGGCAAGATATTCGTTGCTAAGAATGGATCCTTTCTAGAGAAGGAGTTTCTCTCGAAAGAAGTGAGTGGGAGGAAAGTGGAACTTGATGAGGTAATTGTACATTCTCCCGAATTGGAAAGTGGTACATCACATAAACTAGTTCCAGTGATTCCTACACCAATTAGCGAGGAAGCTAATGATGATGATCATGAAACTACGGATCAAGTTACTACTGAACCTCATAGGTCAACCAGAGTACGTTCCGCACTAGAGTGGTACGGCAATCCAGTTCTGGAAGTCATGTTACTAGACCATGATGAACCTACAAACTATGAGGAAGCGATGATGAGCCTAGATTCCGCAAAATGGCTAGAGGCCATGAAATCTGAGATGGGATCCATGTATGAGAACAAAGTGTGGACTTTGGCTGACTTGCCCGATGATCGGCAAGCCATTGAAAATAAATGGATTTTTAAAAGGTTTTCGACAAGTTCAAGGAGTTGACTACGATGAGACATTCTCACCCGTAGCGATGCTTAAGTCTGTATGAATCATGTTAGCAATTGCCATGTTTTATGATTATGAAATCCGGCAAATGGATATCTCAAATAAGAGTTGTATATGATGCAACGAGAAGGTTTTATCAATCCTAAAGGTGCTAAGAAAGTGTGCAAGCTCCAGCGATCCATCTATGGGCTGATGCAAGCATCTAGGAGTTGGAATATATGCTTTGATGAGGTGATCAAAGCATATGGTTTTATATAGACTTACGGTCAAGCTTGTATTTACAAGAAAGTGACTCGGCGCACTACAGCCTTTCCAATAAGTATATATATGTGAATGACATATTGTTGATCAGGAAAGATGTAGAATTTTCTAGAAAGCATAAAGGAGTATTGAAAAGAGTTTTTCAAAGAAAGACCTCGGTGAAGCTGCTTACATATTGAGCATCAAGATCTATAGAGATAGATCAAGAATCTTGTTAAGTTTTTTTAATGAGTACATACCTTGACAAGATTTTGAAGAAGTTCAAAATAGAATAGTCAAAGAAGGAGTTCTTGACTGTGTTGCGAAGTGTGAAGTTGAGGAAAGACTCAAAACCCGACCATGGCAGAAAATAGAAAGAGAATGAAAAGTCATTCCTTATGCCTCAGTCATAGGTTCTATAAAGTATGCTACGCTGTGTAACAGACCTATTGTGAACCTCACCTTGAGTTTGGCACGAGGGTACAATAGTGATCCAGGAGTGGATCACTGGACAATGATAAAAAGTTATCCTTAGTAACTGGAGGACTAAGGAAATGTTTCTCGATTATTGAGGTAATAAAGAGTTCGTCGTAAAGAGTTACACCGATGCAAGCTTTTGACACTAATCCAGATGACTCTAAGTATCAATCTGGATGCATATTGAAAGTGGGAGCAATTGGCTAGAGTAGCTCCATGCAGAGCATTGTAGACATAGAAATTTGCGAAATACATACGGATCTGAATGTGACAGACCCGTTGACTAAACTTCTCTCATAGAGCAAAACATGATCACACCTTAGTACTCTTTGGGTGTTAATCACATGGCGATGTGAACTAGATTATAGACTCTAGTAAACCCTTTGGATGTTGGTCACATGGCGATATGAACTATGTGTGTTAATCACATGACAATGTGAACTATCGGTGTTAAATCACATGGCGATGTGAACTAGATTATTGACTCTAGTGCAAGTGGGAGACTGAAGGAAATATTCTCTAGAGACAATAATAAAGTTGTTATTTATATTTCCCTATATCATGATAAATGTTTATTATTCATGCTAGAATTGTATTAATCGGAAACTTGATACATGTGTGGATACATAGACAAACAGAGTGTCCCTAGTATGCCTATACTTGACTAGCTCGTTGATCAAAGATTGTTATGTTTCCTAACCATAGAAATGTGTTGTCATTTGATGAACGAGATCACATCATTAGGAGAATGATGTGACAGACATGACCCATCCGTTAGCTTAGCATAATGATCGTTTAGTTTTATTGCTATTGCTTTCTTCATGACTTATACATGTTCCTCTGACTATCAGATTATGCAACTCCCGAATACCGGCGGAACACCTTGTGTGCTATCAAACGTCAGAACGTAACTGGGTGATTATAAAGATGCTCTACAGGTGTCTCTGAAGGTATTTGTGGTGTTGGCACAGATCAAGAATAGGATTTGTCACTTCGAGTGTTGGAGAGGTATCTCCGGGTCCTGTCGGTAATACACATCATAATAAGCCTTGCAAGCAAATGATTAATGAGTTAGTCATGAGATGATGTATTACGGAACAAGTAAAGAGACTTGCCGGTAACGAGATTGAACTAGGTATGATGATACCGACGATCGAATTTCGGGCAAGTAACATACCGATGACAAAGGGAACAACGTATGTTGTTATGCGGTTTGACCGATAAAGATTTTCATAGAATATGTAGGAACCAATATGAGCATCCAGGTTCCGCTATTGGTTATTGACCAAAGATGTGTCTCGGTCATGTCTACATAGTTCTCGAACCCGTAGGGTCTGCACGCTTAACGTTCGATGACAATTAGTATAATGAGTAATGTGATTTTGATGACCGAAGTTTGTTTGGAGTCCCGGATGAGATCACGGACATGACGAGGAGTCTCGAAATGGTCGAGAGGTGAAGATTCATATATTGGAAGGCTATATTCGGACATCGGAAAGGTTCCGAGTGATTCGGGTATTTTTTGGAGTGCCGGGGAGTTACGGGAATTCACCGGGGGAAGTATTGGGCCTTATTGGGTTTTAGTGGAAAGGAGAGAAGGGCCACAAAGGGAGGCAGCGCCCCTCATGGGCTGGTCTGAATTGGACTAGGAGGTGGGGCTGCCCCCCTCTTTCCTTCTCCCTCTTCTCCACCTTCCCTCTCTCCACCTTTTGGAAAAGGAAGGGGACTCCAACTAGGATTGGGAATTCTAGTTGGACTCCCCCTATAGGCGCACCCCTCCTAGGCCGGCCTCCTCCTCCTCCATCCTTTATATACGTGGGAAGGGGGCACCCCAAAGGCACTACAGACAATCTCTTAGCCGTGTGCGGTGCCCCCCTCCACAGTTACACACCTCTGTCATATCGTTGCAACACTTAGGCGAAGCCCTGCGCCGGTAACTTCATCATCACCGTCACCACACCCTCGTGCTGACAAAACTCTCCCTCGTCCTCAACTGGATCAAGAGCTCTAGGGACGTCATCGTGCCGAACGTGTGCTGAACATGGAGGTGTCGTACGTTTGGTACTTGGATTGGTTGGATCGTGAAGACGTTCGACTACATCAACCGCGTTACTAAACGTTTCCGCTTTCGGTCTACGAGGTTATGTGGACACACTCCCCCCGCTCGTTCATATGCTTCTCCTAGATAGATCTTGCATGATCGTAGGAATTTTTTTGAAATACTACGTTCCCCAACACCTTTCTGACCAAAATGGTCGTTATAGTTTAGGGTTTGGAGCCCCCCGAACAGCTTTCTGACCAATTGGTCTCAAATGGTCATAGATTTATGACCAATTCTTCCAGGGTCACTGACAGAAGGCCATAAGTCGACATATTTCTTGTAGTGAAATTTGCCGGAACGGAAATTAATCAGCACTCCGGCAAAACATAGGCCACTCGGAGGTGTTACCTACAAACATGGTCGGCCACTTGGGCAAGCACATAGCCTATTTGAGCAACACAAGATATACATGTTTATATCAACGTAAAATTATGTGTATAAGGTTTTCCCTAGTAGTGTTTGAAACCCATACATGCATGAATCTAACCTCGAGGTCGGAGGGGGTCCATGACGAGGACGACGTCGGGAATGATGGAGGGGCTCCTTGATTTCTGCAAAAAAAACTCTATAAGCTATCAACTAATCAAATGCATACGCCTTGCATAGTGCTCTCCAATTTGAGCATTCAAAATAGTTGTAGTTCTCCAATTTGAGCATTCAATAAACAAAACTAAATCATAAAATAAATTAGTATTCAAATTAGCATGCATTCAATAAGCAAAACTAAATCATCTCTTGCGTCCGTACATCGCCGAATATTTTCACTAGTACATCTTGAATAGTATCATACATATAACATCACTATACAGCTAAAACCCTAGCGAACGACGGGTATCAGCGCGGGCGGTGGACACCCAAAGACAAGGAACCATCACAGGATCATAGCTTCAGTGAGATCCCTGAAGAACCTTCCAGATATTGTCGAATCTGCCCTCCAACGCATCCATGTAGCGATGGGCGTGCTCGTCCTCCTCGCTGACACGATGGCGTACCACCTCCGCGGGGTCCTCAAGCCTCTGCACCGTTGATGTCTACACACGCTTCTACTCTTGTAGACTATGTTGGGCCTCCAAGCGCAGAGGTTTGTAGGACAGCAGCAATTTCCCTCAAGTGGATGACCTAAGGTTTATCGAACTTAGGGAAGTAGAGGTTGAAGATGGTCTCTCTCAAGCAACCCTGCAACTAAGATACAAGAAGTCTCTTGTGTCCCCAACACACCTAATACAACTAGGAGTTGTATAGGTGCACTAGTTCGGCGAAGAGATGGTAAAATATGGATGATAGGAGTGGCAAAGCAAAGTAATATAAATATGTAATAAAAAGTGCAGCAAGCAAACAAGCGGTAAACGTGAGCACAAATGGTATTGCAATGGTGGAAACAAGGCCTAGGCTTCATACTTTCACTAGTGGCAACTCCCAACAACATTAACATAATCGAATCACATGATATTTCCCATAAAACATGCAAAGGGGACGCACTCGGAGGTCATTCCTTCATGGTCAAGAGAGGACGAGAATTATGTAGGGCTACAAAAGCACACCTCAAAGTTCGTAGTTCTCAATCTAAGGATTTCCCAATGTCACCGCGGCCATCCAAAGAGAGTCCCACAATCACCACAACATATCTAAAGGATAGTCAAAGACAAGCACCAAGAGACTCTCAATCTTCAATCAACACACAAGAGAGGAAATCACTCATGAAAATATTGTTCTAATCCATGTCCAATAGACCGCTGTCACCTTGGTCTCGGGGATTATACTAGATAAAGACAAGTGAGTACATCAATCCAATACATAGAGGAAGGGGAAATATCATGGGATCATCCTAGATTAACATAGCCTATGATCACAACGAAGATCACATCATGGGAGAGAGAATTGACCACATAGCTACTGGTAAGAACCTCAGCCCCGAGGAGGAACTACTCCCGCATCATGGAGGGAGGAAGCAACGTCGATGGAGATGAATCCGGGGGCACTTCCCCGTCCCGGCAGGGTGCCGGCGCAGGAATTCTAGTCCCCCGAAGCTTGATGGCGATGGCGGCGGAGATCGGAATCGCGTCTGCAGAAAAGGGGTCTGGAATCAGGGTTTTCTCGACGGACCTTAAATATATGCCAAAGGGGGTCACCGGGGGAGTCCTGGGGGGCCCAGGCGCCCCCCCCCGGCGCGGCCTAGGGGTGGGCCGCCTAGGCAGGCCGCCTGGAGCCCCTGTGGGCCCCCCCCCGGTTGTACTTTGGCCGCACGGTAGCTCCTGGAACGCTGATTTTTTATATATTTTTTCTGGATTTTTCCTGGCAGTTCTCGTAATGTGAAAACCTGAAATACAAAAACAGCCGAAAACAGAAATTGGCACTGGGGTGCACTGAGTTAATAGGTTAGTCCAAATATGATCAAAAGTGTATGGAAGTGTATAAATATCATAGCAATATCACCCAAAAGAGGCATGGAGCAAGCAGAAATTATAGATACATTTTGGACGTATCAACATCCCCAAGCTTAATTCCTGCTCGTCCTCGAGTAGGTAAATGATAACAAGAATAATTTCTGTGGTGACATGCTATTAACCATATAGAACTTATTCATAGTCATATGACAAAAGCTTACTGAGACAATGAATCTGTAGTAATTGAGTTGCATCATGAGAAAATCACAAAGAACTGAAAGTTTTACAATATGATACTGCAACATCAAATAGATTTGCAATGAACATGATATGCAAATATGATAAAGTGACATCTAGCTTGCCCCCTTTAATGAAGCAAAACATAAATGCAGGGGCACCTTCAAGGTTTAAGTGATGACTAGATACAATGATTTCAGAATAAACGATATCACAATCATGCAAAAGACAATGCTACTTTGGGACAATGCACATTACACTCAGAATGACAATCATGCTCTCAGTAGTTGGTGCTTTAAAAGAATGTGGAGACTCAACATAAAAGTAAAAGAATGGCCCTTCGCAGAGGGAAGCAGGGATTACTCATGTGCTAGAGTTTTTATTTTGAAAACATAGAAGCAATTTTGTCAACGGTAGTAATACTTCATATGCGTTATGCATAAGACATCCTATAAGTTGCAAGCCTCATGCATCGAATACCAATAGTGCTCGCACCTTGTCCTAATTAGCTCGGATTTCCATGGGTTATCATTGCATTACATATGTTTCAACCAAGTGTCACAAAGGGGTACCTCTATGCCACCTGTACAAAGGTCCAAGGAGATAAATCGCATTTGATTTCTCGTTTTTGATAGATCTCAACTTGAGGACATCCATATCGGGACAACATAGAAAATAGATAATGGACTCCTCTTTAATGCTTAAGCATTCATAAGAGGTTGAGGATTAATGTCCAAGCTAAAACTTCCACCATGATACATGGCTTTGGTTGGCGGCCCAATGTTCTTCTCTAACAATATCCATACTCAAACCATTCAACTCATGGCAAATCACCCTTACTTCGGACAAGACGAACATGCATAGCAACTCACATGATATTCAACAAAAGTGTAACAGTTGATGGCGTCCCCAGAAACATGGATACCGCTCAGCAAGCAACTTATAAGAAATAAGATACATAAGCGACATATTCTTTACCACAATAGTTTTTAAGCTACTTTCCCATGAGCTATGTATTGCAAAAATGAAGGTTTTAAAGGTAGCACATGTAAATTTTCTTGGAGTGGCGGTGAAATACCACATATAGGTAGGTATGGTGGACTCATATGGCATAACTGGATTAAAAGAATGTGGATGCACAAGCGGTCAGTCCGCTTAGTACAGGTGGAGGTTAGCAAAAGACTGGGAGCGACCAACTAAAAGTGCAATGACGGTCATAATCATGCAGAGCGACAAAGCAACATTGAATCAGACATGGTAGTTATATCGCTACTCAGAAACAAAAGATCATCAAGGCTTGACAGACTTTCTTTACAGTCTTAAATATGCGTGAGCATACGCCAAGTCAATCAAAATAAATTCTTGAAGGAAGATATTACTAAACCATACCACATCATAGGCAAACAAATCAAGTTGGTACTCCAATAACACATTGGGAATCCCCCAGCTATTTGAGACTAACCACAAGAAAACATGAACTACTAAGCGCCATTATGCACGTAGCATCTTTATCATAGACATATCAACCAATGCAACGGAAGCAAACTCTCTTAATAAGGTGAGCATGGTAATTAAAGAGAGTTCAAGCAACCAACTAAACAAAAGCTCTTTGAAAAGATAAGCATGAATACTAAGAGCTGAACATGATAGTAGCTATTAAAAGACAAAGAACACACACAGCAAAGATAAACATGAAGATTCTATGTTGTGTTCTAGGTTGAAGTGGAGCGTGTTTCTCTCCCACGCAAAGAAAGCTGAGTTCCAACTCGTTATGAAAAACAATCAAAGCTAAAGAAAACTAAAAATGAAACTAAAAGCAAGACGCTCCAAGCATAGCACATAACACATGAAGTGATAAAAATATAGTGGAACGAAAGACGAACTGATAATGTTGATGGAGAAGGGGATGCACGGGGGCATCCCCAAGCTTAGACGCTTGAGTCTCCTTGAATATTTCTTGGGGGTGCACGGGGGCATCCCCAAGCTTGAGCGTTTGACACTCCTGAATCTTTTTATCATCTTCCCTCGCACACTTGAAAACTCCCTTCATACATAACTCATCATAATCTGATTAGCGAGGTTAGTACCCATAATAAAATAATTGTTCCTTGCTGGAAATAAAGATATTCTTGAAGTTCAACTGTTTCTCAAGATTGCCAAAAGGTTTTTGCAAAGAAAAAGCAAGCTCTTGGTTTGCAAAATGAAAGAAAGGCAAAACAGGACAGAATCTGTGAAAAACAGAACAGCAGGTAGTAAATGATTTGTTCGGGGCACTTCTGCAACTCTAATCAAAAAACTCAGAACAGACGCACGAAAGACAATTGTATAGAGCACGCTTTCGAAAAAAAATCAGACCAAAAAGATGACCTGGTGATTTTATACGAATTTTTCTATCCAAGGACAGAATCTGTTTCCTGGACAGCACGTCACAACTTTTGAACTTTCTTGCAATCAGAGGCTACACTTGGCACAAAGTTGAAAAGTAAAGATACAATGATGATGCTACTGTAGTAACAACATCAAGACACAACAAAAAGAAAAAGAAAATTTTATTCATTGTGGGCTGCCTCCCAAAAGCGCTTTCTTTTATGCCTTTAAGCTAGTCATAGGACTTTAATGATGCTCTCGTAAGAATAAGAGCTGAAGAACAAAAGAGGGCATCAAGAAGCAAATGCCAAATACATTTAAGCCTAACATGCTTCCTATGCATAGTAATATTGCAATAGAATAATTCATTGAAGCACGAAGCAACTAGCATAGGAAGGCAAAACAAGCATAACTTCAAAATATTCACCATAAAGAGAGGAAACTTCTTATTATTAAGATATTTAGAACCAAGCCTCCCTCTCTCATTATAAATTTCAGTGGCATCATGGATGAACTCAACAATATAAGCATCACATAAAGCATTGTTACCATGATCCACATGCAAAAAGGTACTCTCACTCCCCACATAAGCATAATTTTTCTCATTGGTAATAGTGGGAGTAGGACTATCATAAACAACTTGAACACTATAGATTAGTTGTATATTAGGAGGGTGGTGTTCAACAAGGGAGTAATTCCCTTCATGATTATGACAAGTTTCATAAGGATAATTTCTCCTTATGTCATAGGTACCTTTATAATCACTATAGATTGGAGTTATAACATCATCATGGTAGAGAAGAGCATTATCATTGCTAGCAACTATATTTGTAAACATGTTGTCTTTATTCTTACTAGCAAGAGAATTATCAATTATCACATCACTAGTGGGGATAGGATTTGCAATCCTATTGTCGGGGAAACTGGTCGCCCACGAACACCTATGGGACCGGAGCCCCTTCTACGGTACGACAAGGGTGCGGAGGGAGCACGAAGAGCGGATCGAGGGGGACACGCGGGCAGTTTACTCAGGTTCGGGCCGCACGGATGCGTAAAACCCTACTCCTGCCTTGGTTGTATTGAGTTCGTGAGCTCGGGAGCTTGAAGATCTACAGTACCAGCTATACTAAGCGTAGGAGTGATCGAGTTTCTAGGATCAAACCTCCTCTATGTTGTGCATGGGCCTCCTTTTATAGCTCAAAGGGGTCACCGACAGGTGTCAACGTAGAGGAGGGTAAAAATGTAAAATCAGTGGTAGTTGTAACAGTGCATGAGCAGTATATGAACAGTGGTCTTCACCTAACCCTGACGGTGGGGGACAAGGGCATTGAATGCCCGTCGCCGTCGCCCCAAAAGCGTCCGTCCATGCGTCTCCGTTCGCCACGGCGATAGCCTCGTCACCGCGACTCGCCACCGTGTACCCCAGGCTGCACAGCCATCTGCCACGTGCCCCTGGAAGGGCCCCAGGGCGACGCGTGGCCAGATGAGCTGGAGCGCAGGCACACAGCGTAAGCTTCCCCCGGCAAGCACCTTACCGGGGTCGCAATCTTGCCGGGCCCGGAAGCTTGTTGCTCTCCGGGTCCTGCCGGGGCGCATGATGCGCCGTGATATATCCTCTGAAGCGCTGTCCTTTGGCCTTCCTGGCAAGCTCCTCTTGCCAGGGTCCTGTGCTGGAATGATAACCTTGAGCCTGGTGCGGCCTTCCCGGCAAGCTCCTCTTGCCGGGGTCTTGTCTCTTAACTTGAATACTTTGTTCTTGAATGGCTTAAAGGGGTCTAGAGTGGGCTTTCGCGGGCGCGTGGTGAGCCAGACCACGGGACGCTGCTACTGCCCGTGCACAAGTCGGGATACTAAGGTACCCCTACTTTAGTACACCGACAGGAGCCCCCGGGCCTGGGCCACACACGGTGCCGAGCGCTGTTGGGCCAGGCCCAGAACAGTGCACGGGCACACGCGGCCCACGGCGCGCCGTTTCCCACTCCAGATTCGCCGCATCCCTCCCTAACGGCACGCGTCGATTGCGGCGTCGTGGGAGAGATCGTGGCCTGTTTCTTTAATGGGGAAATGTGAAACGTCCCCCACTTCCCCCTTAAAAGCAGAGGAAGCAGGGGCAGTTTCCCCCATTGCTTTCATTGTGTCTTGAATCTCCAGAAACCCCCGCCGCTCTCTGCCTCCCCAAAGGTCGACAGAGAGCCTGAGCTCCACCCTTCCTCCGCCGTCTTCACCACCCGCCGCGCCGTCGACCTCCCTCGCCGTCCCCGCCATGGCCTCGAAGAGCGACAAGCCGAAGAGCGACAAGGCGGAGAGCGACCAGGCGAAGAAGGAGAAGTCCGACAAGGCGGCGAAGCTGGCAGCCATGCGGAAAAGGATGGTGGTCTTCCCGCCGAGGCTCGGCGCGAGGGAGCTACGGGACAAGTACTACTTGTTCTGGGCGAGGGAGACGAAGGCTCACCCGCGCACCAGAGTCCTCCCCGCTGCAGCCATCGACCTGTACCCAGGAGGTTACCACTACTTCGCTTCGTTTTTCCATTGCGGCCTGTGTCCTCCGTACTCAGAGTTCTTCTGCAATGTGATGAACACATACAGATTCCACCTCTTAGATTTCACCCCGAACGTCGTCCTCACTCTGGCCGTTTTCGCACATCTGTGCGAAAACTACGTCGGGGTCCACCCAAATGTAGCTCTCTTCCGCCACTTCTTCACGCCTAGAGTAGAGTCCGGATCTCCACTCTCCGGCGGCATCTCCTGGATCTTCAGGATCGGCAAGAAGGAGGCGTACTTGATTGGGGAGCTCCGCGGCAAGTGGGAGGAGTGGAGGGCTGATTGCTGCTGGGTCATGGAAGATGAGCCCGAGCAGTTCACCTCGCCGCGCCAGACTGCAATAGTGCGCGGCAGGGATTGGAGTGACTTGGCCCCGGAGGACAACAAGCTGCAAATTGCCCTTACTAGGATCCTTCGTCTCCGGGCCGCCAATCTTACTGTAGGTGAAGTCGGGGCCGATTTCCTCCGCCGCCGCATTGCCCCTCTGCAGGAAAGGAAGAGGCCTGCCTGGGAGTTCGGCAACGCGGCAGATCGCATGAGGCTGCGCCCCGGGTTGAATTACAACTTTACTGTCTTGGAACTCAAGGGGATGGTCCGGGAGCTGTTCAAACATGACCCCAAGCACAAGGAGTGGTTCACCCCGTCCCGGGGAGTAGTTCTGTTGTGCAACAACACTGCTCTTAGTGCCATCCGCGCGGCAATGCGTGAGTGTGATTCCCACGGGGTTGTCCCCACTTGGCTGATGCCTTCAGCGGAGACCGTGCAGGCCTTCTTCGACAGCCTGGTCGAACGGCCACGCAACCCCGAGGAGAGAAAGGGCCTCACCCGGGAGACCACCGAACGGGATGTGGCATATATAGCCAACAGGATGGAGGAGGCCGCCGCAGCGGCAGCCGCAGGGGAGTTTGGGTACACCGTGGAAGAAGCGAAAGCGGCGGACGCGGTGAGCCAGGCCGAGGAGGAGGAAATCCTCAGGCTGTTGAAGATTGCGCCCGAGGAGTTTGCCGGGGAGCCTGCCAGGGAGCCTGCCGGGATGAGCGAGGCCGCCGGGCAAGGCACTGAGTCCAGTGAGCCCGCCGAGGAGGATGCCGAATCCGGCGATTCTGACGAAGACTCCGGCGGGTCTCTGAACCTCGACGCCGCCTCCTCGTCCTCAGAAAACTCTCCGCCACCACCAAGTCCTCCACCTCCGCAGAAGAAGCGCCTCCGCAAGACCGCTGAGACGGCGAGGCCACCGGCGCCCCGACAACAGCCGAAGCGTCGTGCGACGCGCGCCACCACGACGAGCAAGGTCGTCGATGAGGCGCCCCGTGTCCCAGCGGCAAGCGGAGTGGGGTCTTCCCGGAGCGGCTCTGGTGTTCCTTCCGCCTCTCGGTCCTCGGGGACGACCGGAGCGGGGTCTTCACAACCCACGGCTCCGGAGCCCACCAAGCGCCCGAGGGAGCCTTCTCCTCCAGCTCCTCGCGCTGGAGCGCGTGAGGCGGAGTTTGACTTCTCCGCCCTCAGCTCCGATGAAGAGGAGGAAGAGTAAGCACTTGCAGTTACTATTTCCTTCGATTTTTGTTGCTTTTGTCTTGATTTCTCTTGCTTGGTTATGATCTTGTTTGGCTTCCAGGACGTTGACCCAGAGGATGGCGAAGAGGGCCAAAATCCCTGTGGTTGACCTCGAGGACGACGAGCCTGCCGCAGCGACGGGGGATGCGCCAGCGACAAACTTGCCGGACCAGCCAGCTGCTCCGGAGAGCAGCCCCCAGCGCAGCCCCCAGCGTAGGCCTTGTGTTCACTTTTCCGCTTGATGGACGCGCTTGAGCTAGTTACCCTTATTGATGTCTTGTTGTCTTGTGCAGAAGTGGAGCCGCAGCCGCAGGAGCACCAAGAGGCCGCCCCCGACGAGCCGCTTGTTCCACCCTCCCCGCCAAGGATGAGCTCCCCAGCGAGGGACAGCGCCCCGCCAATGATGGGTACTCCACCAAGGGCGAGTACCCCGCCAAGGGCGAGCAGCCCGACAAGGGTGAGCACCCCGCCAAGGGAAAGCGCCAGCGGCCCTCCGCCGGTGGGGGCTTCTACTACGCCGCCGAGGGAGAACTCCCCGGCGAGGGACCCCGTTACCGAAGAGGCCCGCGAAGGTAGCCCTTGTGTCTTTCTTCTTTGAACTTCTTCTTTTTTGGATATTTGCTTGACGATCTTTTCTTTTCTTTTTATTCTGTTAGATCCGCCCGCCCCGGAGCCGATGGAGACGGAGACCATCGCCGAGGAGGACGTGCGCGGCAATGCTGGTGACGCCACCGCCACCGAAGGAATGGCTGGTGCCGACGAGCCAGCCGCTGAAGAGACCGCCCCGACCGCTGACGCTGCAGCAGGGGAAGGGACCGGCGACCGCACTGCTGGCCCTGAGGCCACAGGAGCGTCGGACGCTGCGCCGGCCGCCGACCCCTCCGCCCCCGCGGCTGGGTCGGGCGTCTACCTGGAGGCCGCCAACGGGGTCTTTATCCAAGTCCCGTGGGCGTCCTCATCAAGGGCACCCGCGGAGGGGGAGACCTTCGACGGAGAAGTTCTCGCCTCCGCCGGGCTGAAGATTGTCGACGCGCCCGGCAGCAGCGACGAGCCTGAAGAGGAGCAACTCCTACGCTGGCTTCTGGCCTTGTACCGGGCCAGGCAGGCTAAGTTGGAGCCCCGAGAGGCTCTAGCTGCCAAGGCTGGTGCTGATCTAGAGAAGCGTGCCGCGGAGCTCCGTGCCGCCAACCAGGCGGCCCTTCGGAACTTGGCGGAGGAGCGTGAAGAGCTTGCCGGAGCACACCAAGCGTTCCTCCTCGAGAAGGCCGAGGTGGAGGAGCAGCAGCGACTGGCCGCCGAGGATCTGTCTTGGCGGGAGGGAGAGCTCAACCAGCGGAAGGTCGACCTCGATAGCCATGAGGACGACCTCACCGCTCGTGAGCAGGCCATTGGCGGGGCTCTGCAGGAGGCGAGGGACGCCGCTGCTGCCGCAGAGACTGCCGAGAGGGATCTGGAGGCCCGGGTGGCGCAGATGGAGACGAACTTGAAGGCGAGCGAGGACAGGGTTGCCGCGCTCAACTTGGCGCGGGAGAAAGACGCCCACACCAACTCGGAGCTGCAAGTCCGACTCTCCGAGAAGGGCAAGGAGCTCAACGACGCCAAGGACTCCATCGCCGACTTGGAGCTGAAGGTCTCCACCCTCAACGACTCACTTGACGCCGCCCGGGACCGCGAAACACAGCTGAAAGAAGATCTCCGGTCTGAAAGGGCGCTGTTGGACAGCGCCGCCCTGTCGCAGAACAACTTCCAGCGGACGGTGGAGCAGTGGACCGAGGAGCACGTCACCTCCGCCGCCAACATCGACAAGGAGATGGTGGCGCTGAGGGCGGAGCACCTCGTGTACTCCCCCGACGAGAGCCTCCCCCACAGCGCCAAGCTGAGCCTGTTCTTCAGGGGAGTGGCGCCGGCTCTTGCGCGGCTACGGGAGAGGATCCCCGCGTAGCTGGCTGACGAGGCGCGCCGGCTTTGCACGGGTACTATGGAGCGGGTGTTGTCGAAGATCGTCTACCGCAACCCCGGGATCAACCTCGTCAACGTCCTCCGGACCCTACCGCCCGAAGCTCACCAGGAAGCGTTGAAGGCACAAGTTGCCCACATTGTAGCCAAGGCGGGCAAGATCAAGAGGGTCGACGGAGACCGAAGAGACTAGGCTCCTTCTTTCTCCTTCCTTTGCTGCTGTTGATTAAGTCATGGGTAGTAGTTTATTAGAACAACGACAAGCTATCTTGTAATATAACTTTATTTTGGATAATCAATGCAGAGTTATCTCCCTTGTTTAGTCCCTTCACTTTGTATGCTTTCCACCTTACGCTTTTAGGAAACTTGCCAGCAAAGGGACCCTTGCCGCGAGCGCTGAGTGCGGGACTCTTAGCAGCCTGCTAGCACTGCCCTTGCCGGCAAGAAACCTTGCCGCAGCTAGTCGCAGCACACTTAGATTGCTGAGTGAACTCGAAAACGAAGTAAGGGCGCGACACTTGTCGCAGCTCACTTAAGCCGTTGAACGTGCTCGAAACAAAGTAAGGGCACGGCTAGCTACGGGTAGGTTCCTCCGCGCACAGGTTTTCCATACAAAGTGTGGTCGTTCAAGGAAGACAACTAAAATTTTAAAAATTTGAATTGCTCGAACTCTGGCAACTTAGCTTTTATGGATTGTTTGCTTTCCCGGCAAGGCTTCCCTTTCTTGAACAGCACCTGGTTCATACCTCCATCTCCTCCCCCCCCCCCGGCAAACTTGTGCGCGAGGAACTCTTCTTCTGTTTAAGAGAGAAGGGAAAAGAGGAGGAAACACAAGTATGGAGCCTTGTGGCTTGTTACTGCTTACCGGGGATGTGCGCTGCACAAAGTGTCAGATGATTCATGCAAGTAAAAGGAAAAGCATTAAATGACGAATGGTGCGAAGCACAAAAGTTTTACTGATGCACGGGGTCTGCGCCCGGCTTTGTACAAAGGTTTACATGCAACAGCGGCAAGACTTGTACAAAAGGTGGTTGCCGGAGCGGATCACGGCAACCGCGCCTTATGGGTGAAACTTGCGAAGATGCTCTATGTTCCAGGAGTTGCTCACCGGTAAGCCTTCTTCGGTCTCAAGGCGGACAGCGCCGGGCCTTGTGACTTGTCTCACCCGATAAGGGCCTTCCCACTTCGGCGTCAACTTGTTGGAGTTCTTGGCGGACTGAACGCGCCGAAGAACAAGGTCGCCTTCCTCGAGACTCCTGGCCCTGACCTTGCGGCTGTGGTAGCGACGCAAGGCTTGCTGGAATCGAGCAGCTCGTACAGCCTCCTGGAGAGGGTCCTCCTCGAGGAGCAATGCATCATCTTGCCGCAACTCTTCTTGCTCAAGCTCATCGTAAGCGAGCACTCGAGGAGACCCGTATACGAGTTCCGTGGGGAGAACTGCCTCTGCTCCATAGACGAGAGCAAAGGGTGTCTGTCCGGTGGCTCGATTCGATGTCGTCCTGATTGACCAAAGAGCCGCTGGCAATTCCTCGATCCAGTTTCTTCCACACTTGCGCAGCCTGTCGAAGGTTCTTGTCTTGAGCCCGCGCAGCACTTCAGCATTGGCCCTCTCTGCTTGACCATTGCTCCTTGGGTGAGCAACGGAAGCAAAGCATACCTTGGCGCCAAGGTCTTGGACGTACTGCATGAAGGTGCGACTTGTAAACTGTGTGCCGTTGTCGGTGATGATCCTGTTAGGGATTCCGAAACGGCAAACGATCGACCTGAAGAACTTGACTGCTGACTGTGCGGTCACCTTTCTCACTGGTTCCACTTCTGGCCACTTTGTGAACTTGTCGATTGCAACGTACAAGTACTCAAAGCCCCCGACAGCGCGGGGAAAGGGGCCGAGGATGTCGAGCCCCCAGACCGAGAAGGGCCAGGACAAAGGGATCGTCTGGAGAGCTTGAGCTGGCTGGTGTATTTGCTTGGCATGGAACTGGCACGCTTCACACTTGGTTACTTGTGCAGTCGCATCTTGGAGGGCTTCTGGCCAAAAGAAACCTTGCCGGAACGCCTAAGATGTTGGGGAAACTGGTCGCCCACGAACACCTATGGGACCGGAGCCCCTTCTATGGTACGGCAAGGGTGCGGAGGGAGCACGAAGAGCGGATCGAGGGGGATACGCGGGCAGTTTACCCAGGTTGGGGCGCACGGATGCGTAAAACCCTACTCCTGCCTTGGTTGTATTGAGTTCGTGAGCTCGGGAGCTTGAAGATCTACAGTACCAGCTATACTGAGCGTAGGAGTGATCGAGTTTCTAGGATCGAACCTCCTCTACGTTGTGCATGGGCCTCCTTTTATAGCTCAAAGGGGTCACCGACAGGTGTCAACATAGAGGAGGGTAAAAATGTAAAATCGGTGGTAGTTGTAACAGTGCATGAACAGTATATGAACAGTGGTCTTCACCTAACTATGACGGTGGGGGACAAGGGCATTGAATGCCCGTCGCCGTCGCCCCAAAAGCGTCCGTCCATGCGTCTCCGTTCGCCACGGCGATAGCCTCGTCACCGCGGCTCGCCACCATGTACCCCAGGCTGCACAGCCATCTGCCACGTGCCCCTGGAAGGGCCCCAGGGCGACGCGTGGCCAGATGAGCTGGAGCGCAGGCACACAGCGTAAGCTTCCCCCGGCAAGCACCTTACCGGGGTCGCAATCTTGCCGGGCCCGGAAGCTTGTCGCTCTCCGGGTCCTGCCGGGGCGCATGATGCGCCGCGATATATCCTCTGAAGCGCTGTCCTTTGGCCTTCCTGGCAAGCTCCTCTTGCCAGGGTCATGTGCTGGAATGATAACCTTGAGCCTGGTGCGGCCTTCTCGGCAAGCTCCTCTTGCCGGGGTCTTGTCTCTTTACTTGAATACTTTGTTCTTGAATGTCTTAAAGGGGTCTAGAGTGGGCTTTGGCGGACGCGTGGTGAGCCAGACCACGGGACGCTGCTACTGCCCGTGCACAAGTCGGGATACTAAGGTACCCCTACTTTAGTACACCGACACCTATCATCCCCAAGCTTAGAGCTTCCCATATCTTCACTTTCAGAGTTGGTACCAAAAAGATTTTCAAGATCATAAGCAGGATTGTCATTATTTTCCCAATCACAATAAGTAACATGCATATCATAATCAAAATCATCTTCAATAGTACCTACGGACGTATCATCAAGATGATAATTAAGGCAATAAACTTCACCTTCTTCTTTAAACTTACAACCGTTAGGATAAGAGTTGATGGGAGGAATATGCTCAGGCCAGGTTGATACCCATTCTTCTTCCTTCTTGCTCCTCCTCCTCCTCCTCCTATTCTTATTCTTCTTCTTCACCTTAGGAGGGCGTGGTTGGAGATGAAGCTTCTCCACATATCCTGGTTTATCATTAGAAACAATAGGGGAAACTTGGGAGAAACTCTCCTTTTTATTAGCAGAAATATAAGAGACATTTTTATACTTTGGTAAAGTTCCCTCCTTTCTAATCTTACTTATGTAATCATTTTCATGGCAATTAACAACACAATAGAGATGGCAATTTTGCAAAGTGTTTTTTATTCCTATGGCATTATCATCCAGCCAAGAAGTCTTTTCTGATAACTCTTCACACATCAAAAATAACATAAGCTCATCATAAAGATCAGAGGTGATCATGTTATCACACAACCGATTAACAGTTATGTTTTGAAAGTTCATGCATTGAAAATTAAAGTGACCCTCTATACGGCAAAGTTCACAAGTAAAAGGATAAAGGTCACACAATTCTCTAGCAATTTCATTTAAATCTCTGACCCAAGTGATTGTTCTTTCATGCTTATGTTGCTTACAATACTTCTCTTCTTCAACCATAGGCCTTTCACAAGGTCTATCCACTCCACAAAAATTAACATGCTTATATAAAACTTCATTTTTAGGAATTGGATCATGCATGTTGCAATCATCATGAACTATTTCATTTTCTTTGCAAGTCTCTTTAAAAGGTTTATGATACTTGATCCAATCCTCCTTAGGCATATTAAGATGTGAAGCAAAAGATTTGAGGAAATCAACAAGGAGTTGAGAATCAAGCCCAAACATAGCACTAAACTTATTAAAACTTGTAGTTTCAACAAAGGACTTAATGCAATCATACTCATAAATTATACCTGACTCTTTACCTTTGTCGATCTCCCAATCTTTAGTGTTGCGTTGAATTCTTTCAAGGAGTTCCCATTTAGCATCAATCTTTTTGTTTGTGAAAGAACCCATAGAGGATGCGTCGAGCAAATCTTTATCCTTTCAAGAAAGCCTCGCATAGAAATTAGTAATAATCATATCTTTGGGGAGCCCATGGTTAGGACATTTTAGCATTAACGTTTTCAGTCTCCCCCAAGCTTGAGCTATGCTCTCTCCGTCATGAGGATAAAAATTATAAACATAATTCCTATTCTCATGGACTTCATGAAGAGGATAAAACTTGGAGTAAAAGAGAGACTGGATCTCTTCCCACTCCAGTAGGTGAGAGTCATTTAGTAGCCTATACCATTCCAATGCTTTTCCTTTCAGTGACAAGGCAAATAATTTCCTCATGACAAACTCCCTTGATACACCTGCAAGCTTAAATAATGAACATAGTTGTGATAGATATAGCAAGTGTTCACCGGGATGTCTGTCTCCTGCATAACGATTAGCCAAAACATAATCGATAATACCAGCTGGTATTTTATAGGGCACAATTTCAGTAGGGGGAGGAGCAACCACCACAGGTGTGGGGCGTCTTCCCGCAAGCAACGATCCAATAGCACGGTTTTCCATAAACATAACTAGTGAAATAAAAACAAGAAACAAAAAGATTTAATTGCAAGATCTAGAGATATACCTTCAAGCGCTCACCTCCCCGGCAACGGCGCCAGAAATAGCTTGATGTCTACACACGCTTCTACTTTTGTAGACTATGTTGGGCCTCCAAGCGCAGAGGTTTGTAGGACAGCAGCAATTTCCCTCAAGTGGATGACCTAAGGTTTATCAAACTCAGGGAAGTAGAGGTTGAAGATGGTCTCTCTCAAGCAACCCTGCAACTAAGATACAAGAAGTCTCTTGTGTCCCCAACACACCTAATACAACTAGGAGTTGTATAGGTGCATTAGTTCGGCGAAGAGATGGTAAAATATGGATGATAGGAGTGGCAAAGCAAAGTAATATAAATATGTAATAAAAAGTGCAGCAAGCAAACAAGCGGTAAACGTGAGCACAAATGGTATTGCAATGGTGGAAACAAGGCCTAGGCTTCATACTTTCACTAGTGGCAACTCCCAACAACATTAACATAATCGAACCACATGATATTTCCCATAAAACATGCAAAGGGGATGCACTCGGAGGTCATTCCTTCGTGGTCAAGAGAGGACGAGAATTATGTAGGGCTACAAAAGCACACCTCAAAGTTCGTAGTTCTCAATTTAAGGATTTCCCAATGTCACCGTGGCCATCCAAAGAGAGTCCCACAATCACCACAACATATCTAAAGGATAGTCAAAGACAAGCACCAAGAGACTCTCAATCTTCAATCAACACACAAGAGAGGAAATCACTCATGAAAATATTGTTCTAATCCATGTCCAATAGACCGCTGTCACCTTGGTCTCGGGGATTATACTAGATAAAGACAAGTGAGTACATCAATCCAATACATAGAGGAAGGGGAAATATCATGGGATCATCCTAGATTAACATAGCCTATGATCACAACGAAGATCACATCATGGGAGAGAGAATTGACCACATAGCTACTGGTAAGAACCTCAGCCCCGAGGAGGAACTACTCCCGCATCATGGAGGGAGGAAGCAACGTCGATGGACATGAATCCGGGGGCACTTCCCCGTCCCGGCAGGGTGCCGACGCGGGAATTCTGGTCCCCCGAAGCTTGATGGCGATGGCGGCGGAGATCGGAATCGCGTCTGGAGAAAAGGGGTCTGGAATCAGGGTTTTCTCGACGGACCTTAAATATATGCCAAAGGGGGTCATCGGGGGAGTCCTGGGGGGCCCAGGCGCCCCCCCCCCCCGGCGCGGCCTAGGGGTGGGCCGCCTGGAGCCCCTGTGGGTCCCCCCCGGCTGTACTTTGGCCGCACGGTAGCTCCTGGAACACTGATTGTTTATATATATTTTCTGGATTTTTCATGGCAGTTCTCGTAATGTGAAAACCTGTAATACAAAAAACAACCGAAA
Source organism: Secale cereale (assembly GCA_902687465.1). NCBI lineage: Eukaryota > Viridiplantae > Streptophyta > Magnoliopsida > Poales > Poaceae > Secale > Secale cereale. Next base: position 65,503,191 of record LR738712.1, read on the forward strand.
ACAGAAACTGGCACTGGAGTGCACTGAGTTAATAGGTTAGTCCAAATATGATCAAAAGTGTATGGAAGTGTATAAATATCATAGCAATATCACCCAAAAGAGGCATGGAGCAAGCAGAAATTATAGATACGTTTTGGACGTATCAACCGTCACTGGCCCATGCGACCGCCACCAAAGAAGGTTTGGGTCAACGACAGGCTAGCTCCTCACCAAGCTGCGGCCCCTGGAAGGTAGCACCTCCAAGTACCAGCCCAGCGGAGCCCAGTCCCAGACATGGCCCCTCTGATCAAGCAGGCCTCCTCCACCGAGTCGACGACGAGGATGCGGGATAGGCATCGTTGACGTCGATGCGGGAATAATTGCTTTAACTAAAAATAATAATAACAAATGTGACATGTTCAAAATATGACATGTCCACTTCAAACCAAATCAACCTAGAATTCTATTAAGTACACCTTAAAATAAACTAGTTCTATTAATTTTCTCACTAAAAATAAACTAGTTCTATTAATTCAACTAGTTCAACTAAGCACTTACTATAAATAAAAATAAACTAGTTCTTACTAAAAATAAACTAGTTCAACTAGTTCTATTAATTTTCTTACTAATTCTATTAAACACGTACTAAAAATAGTAAAAAATACATTATACAAGAACAGTAAAATAAATTTTAGGGTTTCGGAGAGACGGAGGGAGGAGGGGTGGGAGGAGGGAGGGGAGAGGAGGAGGGCG
>LR738712.1:65504105-65551613 GCA_902687465.1 Secale cereale
AGGAGGGAGGAGGGGGCAGCCGGAAAAGGAGAAGGAAGGAGGGGACGGCTGGAGGAGAGGGAGGAGGGAGCGGCCGGAGGAGGAGGGAGGAGGGAGGAGGAGGGATGAAGGGACTACCTCAGTGGAGCGTCCGCGGCGGCGGGTGACGACGGTTGTCGGGGAACGGCGGCGGCGGCGAATGACGGGGGGTGCGGGGGAGAGTGAGTGAGAGGGAGAGTGAGAGGGTCGGCCGTGCGGCGACGATAAGGTAAGGCTAGCAGCAGCGTGGGTTGAAGAAAACCGCTATTAATACGGAGCATAGCAATAGCGTTGCTGCTAAGTGGGCTAGCCATGTGCGCCCAGTTCAAACTTAGCACCAACGCGTTTTTCCAAAACGCGCTACTGCTAATAGGATAGCAGTAGAGTCTTTTACTGCCACACACTACTACTAAGTAGCAGTAGCGCTTCATTTTATCCAGCGCTACTACTAAGATTCCGTGTATAAGGTTTTCCCTATTAGTGTTTGTAGACCGAAAGACAAAGGGGGTTTGTGTATCAAGAACTTTGAGCAAATGGTTATATCAGCTATCTGTAGAGGAGGATGGTGTGTGGATACAGTTATTGCGTAACAATTATCTACATTCCAAAACTCTGGTTCAAGTTATGGCGCAGCCAAATGACTCTCCTTTTTTGAAGGGGTTGATGAGGACAAAGTTGCATTCTTTAATAGGAGTAAATTCATAATTGAGAATGGTCACACTACTTAATTCTGGGAAGATACTTGGCATAGGAAGACGCCTCTAGCCTTGTAGTATCAAGTGCTATATAATATTGTACAATGTATAGATGCTTTCGTAAGTATAGAGACTGTTGGGCAACATAGTATTTCAAAAATTTCTACGGTCACGCAAGATCTATCTACTAGAAGCATAGCAACGAGAGGGAAGAGTGTGTCTACGTACCCTCGTAAACTGAAAGCGGAAGCGTCTTGTGACGCGGTTGATGTAGTCGAACGTCTTCGCGATCCAACCGATGCAAGCACCGAACGTACGGCACCTCCGCGTTCAGCACACGTTTAGCTTGATGACGTCCCACAAGCTCTTAATCCAGTTGAGCGTCATGGGAGTGTTTCATCAGCACGACGGCGTGGTGATGGTGATGATGAAGCTACCGGCACAGGGCTTCGCCTAAGCACTTCAATGATATGACCGAGGTGTGTAACTGTGGAGGGGGGCACCGCACACGGCTAAAACAAATCTTGGAGTGCATTTGGGGTGCCCCCTGCCCACATATATAAAGGAGGGAGGAGGAAGAGGAGGTCGGGCCTAGAGGGGGCACGCCAAGTGTGGAATTCTACTAGGACTCCCTAGTCCTAGTAGGATTCCTCCCACATGGAATAGGAAAAGGGGAAGGGAGAAAGAGAAGGAAGGAAGGGGGCGCCCCCTTTCCCTAGTCCAATTCGGAGCAATCCATGGGGAAGGGTCGCGGCCACCCTTGAGGCCTTTCTCTCCTTTCCCGTATGGCTCATTAAGGCCCAATACAAATTCCTGTGACTCTCCGGTACTCCAAAAAATACCTGAATCACTCCGAACCTTTCCGATGTCCGAATACAACCTTCCAATATATCAATCTTTACGTCTCGACCATTTCGAGACTGTTCGTCATGTCTATGATCTCATACGGGACTCCGAACAAACGTTGGTCATCAAATCACATAACTCATAATACGAATCGTCATCGAACGTTAAGCGTGCGGACCCTACGGGTTCGAGGACTATGTAGACATGACCGAGACACATCTCCGGTCAATAACCAATAGCGGAACCTGGATGCTCATATTGGCTCCTACATATTCTACGAAGATCTTTATCGGTCAAACCGCATAACAACATACGATGTTCCCTTTGTCATTGGCATGTTACTTGCCCAACATTCGATCGTCGGTATCATCATACCTAGTTCAATATCATTACCGGCAAGTCTCTTTACTCATTCCGTAATGCATCATCCCGCAACTAACTCATTAGTCACATTGCTTGCAAGGCTTATAATGATGTGCATTACCGAGAGGGCCCAGAGATACCTCTCCGACAATCAGAGTGACAAATCCTATTCTCGATCTATGCCAACACCACAAACACCTTCGGAGACACCTGTAGAGCATCTTTATAATCACCCAGTTACGTTGTGACATTTGATAGCACACAAGGTGTTCCTCCGGTATTCGGAAGTTGCATATTCTCATAGTCATATGAACATGTATAAGTCACGAAGAAAGCAATAGCAGTGAAACTAAATGATCAAGTTGCTAAGCTAAATAATGGGTCTTATCCATCACATTATTCTCCTAATGATGTGATCCCGCTGATCAAATGACAACTCATGTCTATGGCTAGTAAACACAACCATCTTTGATCAGTGAGCTAGTCTAGTAGAGGCATACTAGGGACACTCTGTTTTGTCTATGTTTTCACACATGTACTAAGTTTCCGGTTAATACAATTCTAGCATGAATAATAAACATTTATCATCATATAAGGAAATAAATAATAACTTTATTATTTCCTCTAGGGCATATTTCCTTCAGTCTCCCACTTGCACTAGAGTCACTAATCTAGTTCACATCACCATGTGATTTAACACCAATAGTTCACATCCTCATGTGATTTAACACTTTATAGTTCACATCGTGTCGGTGTACTAAGGTAGGGGTACCTCAGTACCCCAACTTGTGCACGGGCAGTAGCAGCTTCCCGCGGCAGGGCCTACCGCGTGCTTGCCGGAGACCTTCCTGCTCCATATAAAACCATTCAAAAATAAAGTATACAAGACAGAAGATCAAGACTCCGGCAAGTGGAGCTTGCCGGGAAGGCCGTCCCAGGCTCAAGATTACCTCACTAGCACAAGACCCTGGCAAGAGGAGCTTGCCAGGAAGGCCAGAAGATTACACTTCAGAAGACATGCCTCGGCGCGACGTGCGCCCCGGCAGGGCCCGGAGAGCGACAAGCTTCAGAGCCCGACAAGCTCTCAGGCCCGGCGAGGTCAAGACCCCGGCAAGGTGCTTGCCGGGGAGAGTTACGCTATGTGCCCGCGCTCCAGCTCATCGGTCCACGTGTCGCCCTGGGGCCACCCCAGGGACGCGTGGCGGATGGCTGCGCAGCCTGGGGGACACGGTGGCACTCCACGGTGGTAAAGCCATCGCCGTGGCAAACGGAGACGCAAGGGCGGGCGCTTTTGGGGTCGACGGCGACGGGCATTAAATGCTCTTGTCCCCCACTGTCAAAGTAGGTGATGACCACTGTTCATGCACTGTTGCTCCACTATTCCCGCACTGTTACAACTACCACCACTATTACATTTTTACCCTTTCTCCTACGTTGACACCTGTCGGTGACCCCTTGAGTTATAAAAGGAGGCCCATGCACAACGTAGAAAGGGTTCGGAACCTAGATCGCTCATTCGCTCGGTGTAGCTAGTCCTTCAAGCTCCCGAGCTCTCCAACTCAATACAAACTAAGCAGGAGTAGGGTTTTACGCGTCCATCGCGGCCCGAACCTGGGTAAACTGCCCGCGTGCTCACCACGATCTGCTCTTTGTGCTCCCTCCGCTCCCTCACCGCAACGACAAGGGGCTCCGGTCCCATAGGTGCTCGTGGTGGACAGTTTCCCCGACACATCGCCATGTGACCAATCACTACTAGGGAAAACCCAAGCAGTAGCGCATGTTTAAAGCCTATCAGTAGCGCGGGGTGAGGGCTACTAGTAAGACGCTACAGCTAAAGGTTAGCAGTAACGTGGGTTGGACCGTGCTACTGCTATATCGACTTAGTAGTAGTGCTTTGTAGTATGAGCGCTACTGGTAATTAGTAGTAGCGCTTCTCCTAGAACGTGTTGCTACTATTATTCTGTATTTCTTTTTTGTTTCATGTTTTATTCATACACCTTTATACAAGTTTTCATATCCCAGCAATTTAGAGAATGATTTTACATCATAATGAGTTATTACATCACTGGGAGAAAGAACCGTGGACTAGTTTCAAGTTCTTTCTCCCAATGATATAATTAATATATCATCATCATCATCATATCATTAAAAAATTATCATCATAATAAATCATTGTCATATAACACCTCCTCATGATCATCGTTTTCATCAATGAGACATCACATACAAGTTGGTCACTAGACATAATCACAACTACTCATCATCATCAACTCTCATAAACATATTGTCCCTCATAGGACCTACTACATTATCTTAGGACCTAGTACCTTAGCACATGATCATGATTATTAGCTAGGACCTACTACCTTCTCCTAGGTAAAATAGCATAAAAAAAGATAGCCCCTAACTCTCCATGATGGAGAATGGAGATTATCCTGCCTCCAATTCTTGCCTTTCGCACAATCTTGCTTCCAAGAACCTCCTTACGACTGTCCATACATTTTTTCCATTCTTTGATTACCATGTCTTCACTGGTTTTAGAAATCCGATATGGACAGGTGAGATTCGTAGGATGACATGGCAGTATGTTCAAAACATTAAGGCGGCCATTCTGAAACATCAGATGAGTCACACAATCCTTCGGGATTTCTGTTGAAAAACATAGTAATATCTTCTTAGTTAGCAATGTACTTAAGTTTTAAAAGAATTTATGCAAAAGATGCACGGATGTCGTAATAGTAAAAAATCTTACCATGGCATCTCCATGGATGTTACCGTGGTTCAACACATGCACTAGTGGCACTTATTGACCATAATGTGGAGGAGTTTGATTACAAATATTGTAATTCTCAAGATCAGTACAAAATGCGACCAGATGACTGTTCTCCTGATAAGTTAACTCAGAGCCTTCGGTGTAGTTGGTTCTGTCTACCATCTTCCACACATTCTTTGAAGAATGAAAGTAAGCTATCAATGGAAATAAGCTGTCAGCTATTTTGAAATAAACAATATAAATTACTTAATAACTATGTTTGAGAAGCTCACATAGGGGAAGAATTGGAAGCGTATCAACAAGGACCCAAATGTCCAAATTGTCTTCGGCGGTGTCAGGATCACCAAGATCCATGGTAACAAGCATACCCTCGTAAAGACCATACATCTCGCAAAGTGCTTCCTAATTCTTGCAACCAAAATGGGTTACGCTCTCATAATTGTACGGATTTACTTCAAAATCCATACCATGATGGGTCCTTAGGTGAATTTTCTTCGTTTCCATACTTTCATGGTCTTGAAAAACCCATCCCCTCCAAGACATAGTGTCTTGCATAGCATGGGATAAGCTAGTCGAATTGCAAAAGATGAAAAGTACACGTTGAAATAGTTGAAGTCGTGCTTAATTACGAAAAAAACACTTGTCGTCGTTGCGTACTGTTTCAACATCGAAGGTCTCCTCGAGCTTAATGCTGAAGCGCCGATCTTCGTCCAGGTGAGGCATGTCGCACAGACCTCGGTCGTGGTGACACCAGTCGGACTCGGGAATATTTCCCGAGAGACTTTTGTCGTCCGAGTATGGCATTTCTTATGTTCATAATTCAAATATTAAACTTGTACAATTAAATATATGTACTAAAAAACCAGGCCACTCAATATTTCCTACATATTCTAGCACAAGTCATGCCAAAATTCACGCAAAATTCCGGCATGACCTTTGCTAAAACAGGACATATCGAGCACCTGAAATTTGCCGGAACGGAAATTAATCAACACTCCGGCAAAACATAGGCCACCCGAAGGTGTAACCTGAACATGACCGGCCACTTGGGCAACCACATATCCTATTGGAGCAACACAAGATATACATGTTTGGCTGGTCTCACCTCGAGGTCAGAGGGGGTCGGTGACGGGGACGACGGCGGGGATGATGGAGGGGCTCCTTGATTTCTGCAAAAACAAAAACCCTATAAGTTATCACTAATACATCCTGAATAGTATCATACATATAACATCACTAATACAACTAAAACCGTAGCGAACGATGGGTATCGACGTCGATGCGGGAATAATTGCTTAAACTAAAAAAATAACAACAAATGTGACATGTTCAACTAGTTCTATTAATTCAACTAGCTCTTACTAAATAAAAACTAACTATAAATAGAAATAAACTAGTTCTTTCTAAAAATAAACTAGTTCAACTAGTTATATTAATTTTCTTACTAAAAATACATTAGTTGTATTAATTCAACTAGTTCTTACTAAAACTAAACTAGTTCAACTAGTTTATTAATTTACTTACTAATTATTTTAAACACTTACTAAAAACAGTAAAAAAAAACTACATTATACAATAGTAAAAAAACTACAGTGAAAAACAGAAAAAAAAAGAGATGGGGTCGGGGGAGACGGCGGCACCGAGGCGTGGCAAGGCGGGGTCGGGGGAGACGGCGGCGAGGCGGGTCAAGGGAGACGGCGGCGGAGAGCGAGGGCAGGGGCTCCAACAAGGTCGAGGAGGAGGAGGCACAAGCGCGCGACGACGTCGAGGGCAGACTCCGGCGGAGAGCAACGACAGGGGCTCCGGCGAGGGCGAGGGCAGGGGCTCCGGCAGAGGCGACGAAGGGGAGAATTGAGAGTGGGGAATTCGGGGAGGAAGCAGAGGAGGGAAGCCCGCGCGGGGGTTAGGTCGAAATAGCTTTAGCAGTAGCGTGGGAATGAAAACGCGCTCCTGCTAAAATCCGTAGCAGTAACGCGCTCCTCACAAACCCGCTACTTCTAAGTTGGGCCCGTCCCGTGTACAAGTTCAAACTTAGTAGTATCCCCCTACCCTAAAAGTGCGCTGCTACTAATTTTATAGCAGTAGCGTAGTTTGTGGAAGGGCGCTGCTACTATACCTAGCATGTCGGCAATGGTCTGGCAATTATAGTAGCTGCGTGTTTTATTCCTGCCGCACTACTGCTAAGGGGATAGCAGTAGCGCCCTTCATGTCAACGCGCTACTTCTAAGTAGCAGTAGTGCCTCATTTTAACACGCGCTACTGGTAAGATTCTGTGTATAAGGTTTTCCCTAGTAGTAAATACCCAAAAGGTTTACTAGAGTCAATAATCTAGTTCACATTGCCATGTGATTAACACCCAAAGAGTAATAAGGTGTGATCATGTTTTGCTTGTGAGAGAGGTTTAGTCAATGGATCTGCCACATTAAGATCCGTATGTATTTTGCAAATTTCTATGTCGACAATGCTCTGCATGGAGCTACTCTAGCTAATTGCTCCCACTTTCAATACACATCCAGATTGATACTCAGAGTCATCCAGATCGGTGTTAAAGCTTGCATCGACGTAACTCTTTACGATGAACTCTTTATCACCTCCATAACCGAGAAATATTTCCTTATTCCACTAAGGATAATTTTGACCGCTGCCGAGTGTTCCACTCCTCGATCACTATTGTACCCTCTTGCCATACTCATGGCGAGGTACACAATAGGTCTGGTACACAGCATAGTATACTTTATAGAACCTATGACTAAGGCATAGGGAATGATTTTTTTCATTCTCTTTCTATTTTCTGCCGTGGTCGGGTTTTGAGTCTTTACTCAACTTCACACCTTGCAACACAGGTAAGAACTCTTTCTTTGACTGCTCCATTTTGAACTACTTCAAAACTTTTCAAGGTATGTACTCATTGAAAAAACTTATCAAGTGTCTTGATCTATCTCTATAGATCTTGATGCTCAATATGTAAGCAGCTTCACCGAGGTCTTTCTTTGAAAACCTCCTTTCAAACACTCCTTTATGCTTTCCAGAAAATTCTACATCATTTCCGATCGACAATATGTCATTCACATATACTTATAAGAAAGGTTGTAGTGCTCCCACTCACTTTCTTGTAAATACAGGCTTCACCGCAAGTCTGTATAAAACTATATGCTTTGATCAACTTATCAAAGCGTATATTCCAACTTCGAGATGCTTGCACCAGTCCATAGATGGATCGCTGGAGCTTGCACATTTTGTTAGCACCTTTAGGATTGACAAAACCTTCTTATTGCATCATATAGAACTCTTCTTTAATAAATCTACTAAGGAATGCAGTTTTGTTATCCATTTGCCAGATTTCATAAAATGCGTCAATTGCTAACATGATTCGGACAGACTTAAGCATCGTTACGAGTGAGAAAAAACTCATCGTAGTCAACACCTTGAACTTGTTGAAAAACCCTTTTTGCGAGAAGTCGAGCTTTGTAGATAGTAACACTACCATCAGCGTCCGTCTTCCTCTTCAAAATCCATTTATTTTTAATGGCTTGCCGATCATCGGGCAAGTCAACCAAAGTCTACACTTTGTTCTCATACATGGATCCCATCTCAGATTTCATGGCCTCAAGCCATTTTGCGGAATCTAGGCTCATCATCGCTTCCTCATAGTTCGTAGGTTCATCATGGTCTAGTAACATGACTTCCAGAACTGGGTTGCCGTACCACTCTGGTGCGGAACGTACTCTGGTTGACCTATGAGGTTCAGTAGTAACTTGATCCGAAGTTTCATGATCATCATCATTAGCTTCCTCGCTAACTGGTGTAGGAATCACTCGAACTAGTTTATGTGATGTACTACTTTCCAATTCGGGAGAATGTACAATTACCTCATCAAGTTCCACTTTCCTCCCACTCACTTCTTTCGAGAGAAACTACTTCTCTAGAAAGGATCCATTCTTAGCAACGAATATCTTGCCTTCGGATCTGTGATAGAAGGTGTACCAAAAAGTCTCCTTTGGGTATCCTATGAAGACACATTTCTCCGACTTGGGTTCGAGCTTATCAGGTTGAAGCTTTTTCACATAAGCATCGCAGCCCTAAACTTTAAGAAACGACAACTTTGGTTTCTTGCCAAACCACAGCTAGATGGTGCCCTATTTAACGTGAATGCAGCTATCTCTAAAGCATAACCCCAAAACGATAGTGGTAAATCGGTAAGAGATATCATAGACCGCACCATATCTAATAAAGTAAGGTCACGACGTTCAAACACACCATTACGCTGTGGTGTTCCGGGTGGCGTGAGTTGTGAAACTATTCCACATTGTTTCAAATGAAGACCAAACTCATAACTCAAATATTCACCTCCACAATCAGATCGTAGAAACTTTATTTTCTTGTTACGATGATTCTCTACTTCATTCTAAAATTCTTTGAACTTTTCAAATGTTTCAGACTTGCGCTTCATTAAGTAGATATACCCATATCTGCTTAAATCATCAGTGAAGGTCAGAAATACCCGCCGCGAGCCTCAACACTCATCGGTCCACATACATCAGTATGTATGATTTCCAACAAATCTGTTGCTCGCTCCATTATTTCGGAGAACGGAATTTTAGTCATCTTGCCCATGAGGCATGGTTCGCAAGCACCAAGTGATTCATAATCAAGTGATTCCAAAAGTCCATCACTATGGAGTTTCTTCATGCGCTTTACACCAATATGACCTAAATGGCAGTGCCACAAATAAGTTGCACTATCGTTATTAACCTTGCATCTTTTGGCTTCAATATTATGAATATGTTTATCACTACGATCGAGATCCAACAAGAATAGACCACTCTTCAAGGGTGCATGACCATAAAAGATATTACTCATATAAATGGAACAACCATTATTCTCAATTAACCGTCTCGCAATAAACAAGATCCATATATAATGTTCATGCTTAACGCTGGCACCAAATAACAATTATTCAGGTCTAAAACTAATCCCGAAGGTAGATGTAGATTTAGCGTGCCGACGGCGATCACATCAACTTTGGAACCATTTCCCACGCGCATCGTCACCTCGTCCTTAGCTAATCTTCGTTAAATCCGTAGCCCCTTTTTCGAGTTACAAATATTAGCAACAGAACCGGTATCAAATACCCAGGTGCTACTATGAGCATTAGTAAGGTACACATCAATAACATGTATATCACATATACCTTTGTTCACTTTGCCATCCTTCTTATTTGCCAAATACTTGGGGCGGTTCCGCTTCTAGTGTCCAGTCCCTTTGCAGTAGAAGCACTCAGTTTCAGGCTTGGCTCCAGACTTGGGTTTCTTTGTGGGAGTTGCAACTGTCTTGCTATTCTTCTTGAAGTTCCCCTTCTTTCCCTTGCCCTTTTTCTTGAAACTAGTGGTCTTGTTAACCATCAACACTTGATGCTCCTTTTTGATTTCTACCTCCGCAGCTTTGAGCATCTCGAGAATTGTCTTATGCATCCCTTGCATGCTATAGTTCATCACAAAGTCTTTATAGCTTGGTGGCAGTAATTGAAGAACTCTATCAATAACACTATCTTCATCAACTTTGCATCCAAGTTGAGTCATATAATTGTAGTACCCAGACATTCTAAGCAAGTGTTCACTGATAGAACTATTCTCCTCCATCTTGCAGCTGTATAACTTATTGGAAATCTTATATTTATCAATCCGGGCATTTGCTTGAAATATTAACTTCAAGTCCTGGAACATCTCATATGCTCCATGACGTTCAAAACGTCGTTGAAGTCCCGGTTCTAAGTCGTAAAGCATGGCACACTGAACTATCGTGTAGTCATCAGACCGCGTCTGCCAGACGTTCAAAGCGTCTACATTAGCGGGAGGGGGCTTGTCACCTAGAAGTGCTTCAAGGACAAAATTCTTCTATGCAGCAATGAGGATAATCCTCAAGTTACGGACTCAGTCCGTGCAATTTCTACCATCATCTTTCAACTTAGCTTTCTCTAGGAACACATTAAAATTCAAGGGAACGGTAGCACGGGCCATTGATCTATGCAAAAACTATCAGGACTAAGTTCATGATAAATTAAAGTTCAATTAATCAAATTACTAAGAACTCCCACTTAGATAGTCATCCCTCTAGTCATCTAAATGATCACGTGATCCAAATCAACTAAACCATGTCCGATCATCACATGAGATGGAGTAGTTTTCAATGGTGAACATCTTATGTTGATCATATCTACTATATGATTCACGCTCGACCTTTCAGTCTCCAGTGTTCCGAGGCCATGTCTATACATGCTAGGCTCGTCAAGTTTAACCCGAGTATTCTGCATGTGCAAAACTGGCTTGCACCCGTTGATGTGAATGCAGAGCTCATCACACCCGATCATCACGGGGTGTCTCAGCACGACGAACTTTCACAACGATGCATACTCAGGGAGAACACTTGTACCTTGAAATTTTGTAAGGGATCATCTTATAATGCTACCGCCGTACTAAGAAAAATAAGAAGCATAATAAGATAAACATCACATGCAATCAAAATATGTGACATGATATGGCCATCATTATCTTGTGCTTTTGATCTCCATCTCCAAGGCACCATCTTGATCACCATCGTCACCGCCGCGACACCTTGATCTCCGTCGTAGCATCATTGTCGTCTCGCCAACTATTGCTTCGTCGACTATCGCTACCGCTTAGTGATAAAGTAAAGCAATTATATGGCGATTGTATTTCATAAAATAAAGCGACAACCATATGGCTCCTGCCAGTTGTCGATAACTTTACAAAACATGATCATCTCATACAATAACGTATAACTCATCGTGTCTTGACCATATCACATCACATCATGCCCTGCAAAAACAAGTTAGACGTCCTCTACTTTGTTGTTGCAAGTTTTACGTGGCTGCTACGGGCTTAGCAAGAACCGTTCTTACCTACGCATACAAAAACCACAACGATTTTTCGTCAAGTATGTGTTGTCTTAACCTTCACAAGGACCGGGTGTAGCCACACTCGATTCAGCTAAAGTGCGAGAGACAGACACCCGCCAGTCACCTTTAAGCAATGGGTGCTTGTAACGGTGAAACCAGTCTCGCGTAAGCGTACGCGTAATGTCGGTCCGGGCCGCTTCATCTCACAATACCGCCGAATCAAAGTATGACATGCTGGTAAGCAGTATGACTATTATCGCCCACAACACATTGTGTTCTACTCGTGCATATCATCTACGCATAGACCTGGCTCATGATGCCACTGTTGGGGAACGTAGTTTTTCAAAAACTACCTACGATCACGCAAGATCTATCTACTAGAAGCATAGCAACGAGAGGGAAGAGTGTGTCTACGTACCCTCGTAGACCGAAAGCGGAAGCGTCTAGTGACGCGATTGATGTAGTCGAACGTCTTCGCTATCCAAACGACCCAAGCACCGAAAGTACGGCACCTCCGCGTTCAGCACACGTTCAGCTCGATGATGCCCCATGAGCTCTTAATCCAGTTGAGCGTCACGGGAGAGTTTCGTCAGCACGATGGCGTGGTGACGTTGATGATGAAGGTACCGGCGCAGGGCTTTGCCTAAGCACTGCAACGATATGACCGAGGTTTGTAACTGTGGAGGGGGGCACCGCACATGGCTAAGACAAATCTTGGAGTGCCTTTGGGGTGCCCCCTGCCCACGTATATAAAGGAGGGAGGAGGAGGAGGAGGCCGGCCCTAGAGGGGGCGTGCTACTTCTCGAGCTTGCGTTGTATTCCCTCGAAGAGGAAAGGGTGATGCAACACAGTAGCGTAAGTATTTCCTTCGGTTTTTGAGAACCAAGGTATCAATCCAGTAGGAGACCACGCGCGAGTCCCTCGCACCTGCACAAACAAATAAGAACTTCGCAGCCAACGCGATAAGGGGTTGTCAATCCCTTTGCGGTCACTTACGAAAGTGAGATCTGATAGAGATGATAGTTTATATTTTTAGTATTTTTAGTTTATAAGAACAGCAAATAAAAGCGGTAAAAGTAAAGTAGATGTAGATTGATATGTTGAGAATAGACCCGGGGGCCATAGTTTTCTCTAGTGGCTTCTCTCATGATAGCGATATTGTACGACGGGTAAACAAATTACTGTCGAGCAATTGATAGAAAAGCGAATAATGATGAGACTATCTAGGCATGATCATTGCATATAGGCATCACGTCCGAGACAAGTAGATCGACTCCTGCCTGCATCTACTACTATTACTCCACACATCGACCGCTATCCAGCATGCATCTAGTGTATTGAGTTCATAAGAACAGAGTAACGCCTTAAGCAAGATGACATGATGTAAAGGGATAAACTCAAGCAATATGATATAAACCCCATCTTTTTATCCTCGATGGCAACAATACAATACGTGCCTTGCTGCCCCTACTGTCACTGGGAAAGGACACCGCAAGATTGAACCCAAAGCCAAGCACTTCTCCCATTGCAAGAACTATAGATCTAGTAGGCCAAACCAAACCAATAATTCAAAGAGACTTGCAAGGATATTATGAGCACACATAAAAAGTTCCGACAAGAACCAAATATCTTTCATAGATAACCTTGATCATAAACTCACAATTCATTGGATCTCGACAAACACACCGCAAAAAGAGATTACATCGAATAGATCTCCTCGAAGACCAATGAGAACTTTGTATTGAGATCCAGAGAGAGAGAGAAGAAGCCATCTAGATACAAGTTATGGACCCGAAGGTCTGTGGTAAACTACTCACAACTCATGGTGAGGGCGATGATGATGATTGATACATCCAAAATGTATCTATAATTTCTGCTTGCTCCATGCCTCTTTTGGGTGATATTGCTATGATATTTATACACTTCCATACACTTTTGATCATATTTGGACTAACCTATTAACTCGGTGCACCCATGTGCCAGTTTCTGTTTTCTGTTGTTTTTGTATTTTAGGTTTTCCCATTACGTAAACTGCCAGAAAAATCCCGGAAAAATTATATAAAAAATCAGCGTTCCAGAAGCTTCCCGGCAGACGAAGTAGAGCCAGAGGGGGGCCACGAGGGCTCCAGGCGCCCTGGTGGCGCGGCCCCCCTCCTGGCCGCGCCGGGGGGCGCCTGGGCCCCCCAGGCCTCCGCTGATGCCCCCCTTTGGCATATATTTATATCGTGTCCCGAAACCCTCGAGACGGAAACCCTTTTTCGCGATCTCATCTCTGTTCCGCCGCCGCCGCGCTTCCAAGATCGGGAGCACCAGGAGAACTCTTCCCGGCACCCTGCCGGAGGGGAGGATCACCACCGGGAGCCTCTCCACCACCATGGATGCCTCCCGGATGAGTTGTGAGTAGTCTCCCTTGGACCATGGGTCCATGACCAGTAGCTATGTGATGTTCTCCTCCCCTTCTTGTGCTTCACTAATTAGACCTCGTGAGCTGCCCTACATGATCGAGGCACATATGTAATCCTTATGCTGTTGCTATGATGAGTTTGCTGGGATCCGATGGATTGTGAGATTATGTTCAGATTGTGTTTGAGTAATATATTTGATCTACCTCTTTTATATTTATGTACGTAAGTAATTCTTGCATGTTCTCCGTTGTTATTTATTGCTTTGGCCAAGTAGTAGGTAGTGACTCCAAGAGGGAACGTTATGCTTGATTTTCGGTTCATGCCCCTCGATGACTAGCTTGAGTGACAGAAACATGAGTCTAGGGGATGTGCTGTTGCCACAAGGGGGAAAACAACGGTGCTTGTGCCCGCGGGTGCAAGGATTGTTTACTTTACGCAAAGTTCTTTTAATGTAGTTGTCTGTTGCTTTGAGTTTACACTATGGGTGGGACTCGCAACTTAATACCAGGGAGATGTTCTGGATAGATATCTCACGGTGGATGATTAGTAGTAGATGCAGATGGATTTCGGTCTACTTGCCTTGGCGTACCGCCCATGCTTTTAACCTCTACCTTTCTTGCAACATAGTTAGCATTGGTTTGCGCACATAATTCTGTCAATTGCCCAGCTGTAATTCGTTTACCTCACATGGCTGTTTTATCGTTTTTTGGGAGAGAGACATCACTAGTGAACATCATGGGACCCCGGTCCATATTACCATCACTGATCACATCCGCTATTTACTTTACGCTTTTACTTACTATTTGCAGCATTACATATCACTATTATCACTTGCGTTTGATCCTTTGTAAACTACAAGGCCGGAGGGATTGACAACCTCTCTGTACTCGTTGGGAGCAAAGTTATTTGTATCTGTGTGCAGGTCCACGTTGATTGCTAATATCTGGCGCCGTTAGCAGTTGACACCTTCTTGTTGAAACTGGGAGTCTCAGGGGAAATCGATCCTTGGTATCTTTGCCAAGGGAAAACTTCCGCTACACTACATCTCAAACCTTCCACTTGGGGTAACCAACGAGGGGCGAGAAGCCATCAAGCAAAGTTTTCTGGCGCCGTTGCCGGGGACTCCATTCTTCAGAATAGGGGAGTTGCACGCTATCTTTTACCTTTGCTTTTTAGTCTTGTTAGTTTACCTTTCAGTTTTTTGCTTTAGTATCTTTTATCGAAAATCACAAAAATAGTTATCTGGCTTGCTTGCTGCTATGGGTTCCACCGAGAACACCAAGTTGTGTGACTTCACTAGTCACAACAACGATGACTTTATCTACACACCTATCACTACACCTGCCACTTCAGCACCTTCGTATGAAATTAAACCTGCTTTACTGAACTTAGTCATGAAAGATCAATTCTCCGGTGCTAGAGATGATGCTGCTTTACACTTGAACAACTTTGTTGAACTTTGTGATATGCAAAAGTAC
This sequence comes from Secale cereale, assembly GCA_902687465.1. Lineage (NCBI taxonomy): Eukaryota > Viridiplantae > Streptophyta > Magnoliopsida > Poales > Poaceae > Secale > Secale cereale. Next base: position 65,519,600 of record LR738712.1, read on the forward strand.
CAAGAAATAGATGGTAATATTGTTAAGCTTAAGCTTTTTCCTTTCTCCTTGAGAGGAGGAGCTAAAATTTTGTTTCAATCTTTGCCTAGAAATAGCATAGATTCATGGGACAAGTGCAAAGATGCTTTTATTGGAAAATACTATCCACCTGCTAAAATTATCCAACTAAGAAGTAACATAATGAATTTTAAACAATTGGATAATGAACACGTTTCCCAAGCTTGGGAACGTATGAAATCTCTTGTCAAGAACTGCCCTACTCATGGTTTGACTACTTGGATGGTTATCCAAACTTTTTATGCAGGCTTGAACTTTACCTCGCGGAACTTGTTAGATTCGGCCGAGGGAGGAACCTTTATGTCAACTACACTTGGTGCTGCCACAAAGCTTCTCGATGAGATGATGACCAACTATTCCCAATGGCACACCGAACGCGCTCCAACAGGTAGGAAGGTAAACTCTGTCGAGGAGATTTCCTCCTTAAATGAAAAAGCTGACTTGATCATGTCCCTACTTTCCAAGCAATCTTCTATTGATCCTCGTGATGATCCTTTAAATTGTGTGATTGCTCATGCTTATAGGAGTAATTTTGGTAGCAATCCTAGACCGTTCCCCTCTAATTCCTATGGGAACAACAATGCTTATCCTAGCACCAAGAACTCCACCCAATAAGATAGAGACTTACCTGGTTATGAGAAACTTCTAGAAATAGAGAAGGCCACTAAGAATTACATGCACACCCAATATGAACAAAACAAAACCTTCTCGAGGCAATTAAATGAGCATACTTCTATTTTGCAAGACATTAGTAGACAATTAGAGAGCCTAAACATTGAGATTTCTAACCTCCAGACTAGGCTCACTATCACTGAGACCCAAGTTTCCAACATGTCCCACACACAAGCCACTTTGATAAACCAAATGGCGGCTAAACCCGAAGTGGTTGCACCCCTAAGGGAGGAAGAGGATAGAATTAAGAACCTTCCTACCCACCACACTGTTGCTACTATCCAAGTTGTTGAGGATATCCAAACTCTTAGCACCCAATGCACTCCTGGTCCCAATGGACCTATTAATGGTGATGCTATGACTATAGAAACTACCAAACAAGTGAACCTAAAGGACACCACTACCACCTTACTTGATAGTAGTGACCTTGATTTTGATAATTGCACTCTTACCGAAGTTATTGATTTCCTTCACAAGATGTCTAGAGATCCCCGCACTAGCACGCTTAACCTTGCCTTCACAGAGCATATCACTAATGCTCTCATCAAAGCTAGGGAGGAGAAACTTAGAGTAGAAGCCTCCATACCTAGAAAGCTAGAAGATGGTTGGGACCCTATGATAAAAATTAAGTTGAATAACTTCTCTTGCTATGCTTTATGTGATGTTGGAGCTAGTACCTCCGTTATGCCCAAAAGAATATATGATATGCTTAAATTGAAACCTTTTGATTCTTGTTCTTTTGGTGTTCGTCTCGTTGATTCTTCCATAAAGAAACCTTTGGGGAGGATCGACGATGTTCTTATCATTGTCAATGACAATTACGTTCCCGTTGATTTTACTATTATGGATATTGAATGTGAACCTTCTTGTCCAATTATTTTGGGACGTCTGTTTCTATGCACCGTTGGTGCTATCATTGACATGAAAGAGGGGAATATAAAATTCCAATTTCCTCTCAAGAAAGGGATGGAACACTTCCCTAGAAAGAAGATTAAGTTATCTTTTGAGTCCGTTATACGGGCTAGCTATTCTTTTACTCTTGATAAAACTTGATCTCTATGCATTATGCCTAGCTTAAAGGCATAAAAGAAAGCGCTTTTGGGAGGCAGCCCACATGAATAAATTTTTATTTTGCTTTTGTTGTGTCTTCATGTTGTTACTACAGTATCATCATCATTGTATCTTTGCTTTTCAACTTTGTGCCAAGTGTAGCCTCTGATTGCAAGAAAGTTCAAAAGTTGTGACGTGCTGTCCAGGAAACATATTCTGTCCTTGGATAGAAAAATTCGTATAAAATCACCAGATCATCTTTTTGGTCTGAATTTTTTCGACAGCGTGCTCTATACAATTGTCTTTCGGGCGTCTGTTCTGAGTTTTTTGATTAGAGTTGCAGAAGTGCCCCGAAAAAATTATTTACTACCTGCTGTTCTGTTTTTCACAGATTCTGTCCTGTTTTGCCTTTCCTTCATTTTGCAAACCTTGAGCTTGCTTTTTCTTTGCAAAAACCTTTTGGCAACTTGATAAACAGTAGACCTTCAAGAATATCTTTATTTCCAGCAAGGAACAATTATTTTATTATGGGTACTAACCTCGCTAATCAGATTATGATGAGTTATGTATGAAGGGAGTTTTCAAGTGTGCGAGGGAAGATGATAAAAAGATTCAGGAGTGTCAAACGCTCAAGCTTGGGGATGCCCCCATGCACCCCCAAGAAATATTCAAGGAGACTCAAGCGTCTAAGCTTGGGGATGCCCCCGTGCATCCCCTTCTCCATCAACATTATCAGTTCGTCTTTCGTTCCACTATATTTTTATCACTTCATGTGTTATGTGCTATGCTTGGAGCGTCTTGCTTTTAGTTTCCTTTTTAGTTTTCTTTAGCTTTTCATAACGAGTCGGAACTCAGCTTTCTTTGTGTGGGAGAGAAACACGCTCCACTTCTACCTAGAACATAACATAGAATTTTCATGTCTATCCTTGTTGTGTGTGTTCTTTGTCTTTCAATAGCTACTATCATGCTCAGCTCTTAGTTTTCATTCTTATCTTTTTAAAGAGCTTTTGTTTAGTTGGTTGCTTGAACTCTCTTTATTTATCATGATTATCTTATTAAGAGAGTTTGCTTCTGTTGCATTGGTTGATATGTCTATGATAAAAATGCTACGTGCATAATGGTGCTTAGTAGTTCATGTTTTCTTATGGTTAGTCTCAAATAGCTGGGGGGTTTCCAATGTGTTATTGGAGTACCAACATGATTTGTTTGCCTATGATGTGGTATGGTTTAGTAATATCTTCCTTCAAGAATTTATTTTGATTGACTTGGCGTATGCTCACGCATATTTAAGACTGTAAAGAAAGTCTGTCAAGCCTTGATGATCTTTTGTTTCTGAGTAGCGATATAACTTCCATGCCTGATTCAATGTTGCTTTGTCGCTCTGCATGATTATGACCGTCATTGCTCTCTTAGTTGTTCGCTCCCGGTCTTTTGCTAACCTCCACCTGTACTAAGCGGACTGACTGCTTGTGCATCCAAAATCCTTTAAACCAGTTATGCCATATGAGTCCACCATACCTTCCTACATGGTATTTAACTGCCATTCCTAACGAAGACTTGCATGTACCATCTCGAAATTATTCAAAAAAATGCATTTATGTTTTGTGCCTCTGTTTTAAGTTCATGAGGAAGTAGTAGTTAATTCATGATCTTTTTAAGTTGGACAAGCTTCACCCCGGGATTGCATGTCTAATGTGCAAACCCATAATACGAGAAGGAACTGGCATTGAGTGCGCCCGGCTCAAAAATAATATAACAAACAAACCCTCCTTCACGCTTTGTTCATGAGAAATCAGAAAACTTTGGCAGTGATAAACAAAGGAGATTAAGAGGATGTGATCGTCCTCATTCGGGAGCCGTTCCTCGAAACTTGTCCATCTCAAGAAGTGATTGAGTTCTCTGCTAGCATTCGTTGACGAAACATGCATATTCAAAAAATAATAATTATTACCTCTGTTTTTAAAACCAAGAGCTCTGGTACATGCTTTGTCTTTGTTTCCGACTACGAGTTTTCAACCTTGCCAACAAAAGCCACGGTTCGAGAGTCTCCACCTTCTTTTAAAGCACCAACTACTGAGAGCACGATTGTCATTCTGAGTGTAATGTGCATTGTCCCAAAGTAGCATTGTCTTTTGCATGATTATGATATCGTTTATTTTGAAATCATTGTATCTAGTCATCACTTAAACCTTGGAGGTGCCCCTGCATTTATGTTTTGCTTCACTAAAGGGGGCAAGCGAGATATCACTTTATCATATTTGCACACCATGCTCATTACAAATCTATTTGATGTTTCAGTATCATGTTGTAAAACTTTCAATTCTTTGTGATTTTCTCATGAGGCAACTTAATTACTACAGATTCATTGTCTCAGTAAGCTTTTGTCATATGACTATGAAAAATCCTTATATGGTTAATAGCATGTCACCACAGAAATTATTCTTGTTATCATTTACCTACTCGAGGACGAGCAGGAATTAAGCTTGGGGATGTTGATACGTCCAAAACGTATCTATAATTTCTGCTTGCTCCATGCCTCTTTTGGGTGATATTGCTATGATATTTATACACTTCCATACACTTTTGATCATATTTGGACTAACCTATTAACTTAGTGCACCCCAGTGCCAGTTTCTGTTTTCTGCTGTTTTTGTATTTCAGGTTTTCCCATTACGTAAACTGCCAGAAAAATCCCGGAAAAATTATATAAAAATCAGCGTTCCAGAAGCTTCCCGGCAGCCGAAGTAGAGCCGGAGGGGGCCCACCAGGGCTCCAGGCGCCCTGGTGGCGCGGCCCCCCTCCTGGCCGCGTCGGGGGGGGGGGCGCCTGGGCCCCCCAGGCCTCCGCTGATGCCCCCCTTTGGCATATATTTATATCGTGTCCCGAAACCCTCGAGACGGAAACCCTTTTTCGCGATCTCATCTCTGTTCCGCCGCCGCCGCGCTTCCAAGATCGGGAGCACCAGGAGAACTCTTCCCGGCACCCTGCCGGAGGGGAGGATCACCACCGGGAGCCTCTCCACCACCATGGACGCCTCCCGGATGAGTTGTGAGTAGTCTCCCTTGGACCATGGGTCCATGACCAGTAGCTATGTGATGTTCTCCTCCCCTTCTTGTGCTTCACTAACTAGACCTCGTGAGCTGCCCTACATGATCGAGGCACATATGTAATCCTTATGCTGTTGCTATGATGAGTTTGTTGGGATCCGATGGATTGTGAGATTATGTTCAGATTGTGTTTGAGTAATATATTTGATCTACCTCTTTTATATTTATGTTCGTAAGTAATTCTTGCATGTTCTCCGTTGTTATTTATTGCTTTGGCCAAGTAGTAGGTAGTGACTCCAAGAGGGAACGTTATGCTTGATTGTGGGTTCATGCCCCTCGATGACTAGCTTGAGTGACAGAAACATGAGTCTAGGGGATGTGCTGTTGCCACAAGGGGGAAAACAACGATGCTTGTGCCCGCGGGTGCAAGGATTGTTTACTTTACGCAAAGTTCTTTTAATGCAGTTGTCTGTTGCTTTGAGTTTACACTATGGGTGGGACTCGCAACTTAATACCAGCGAGATGTTCTGGATAGATATCTCAAGGTGGATGTTAGTAGTAGATGCAGATGGATTTCGGTCTACTTGCCTTGGCGTACCGCCCATGCTTTGAACCTCTACCTTTCTTGCAACATAGTTAGCATTGGTTTGCGCACATAATTCTGTCAATTGCCCAGCTGTAATTCGTTTACCTCACATGGTTGTTTTATTGTCTTTTGGGAGAGAGACATCACTAGTGAACATCATGGGACCCCGGTCCATATTACCATCACTGATCACATCCGCTATTTACTTTACGCCTTTACTTACTATTTGCAGCATTACCTATCACTATTATCACTTGCGTTTGATCCTTTGTAAACTACAAGGCCGGAGGGATTGACAACCTCTCTGTACTCGTTGGGAGCAAAGTTATTTGTATCTGTGTGCAGGTCCACGTTGATTGCTAATATCTGGCGCCGTTAGCAGTTGACACCTTCTTGTTGAAACTGGGAGTCTCGGGGGAAATCGATCCTTGGTATCTTTGCCAAGGGAAAACTTCCGCTACACTGCATCTCAAACCTTCCACTTGGGGCAACCAACAAGGGGCGAGAAGCCATCAATGATGATGAAGGCCTCCGTGATGGATCCCCCTCCGGTGGAGCACCGGAACAGGCTCCAAGATCGGATCTCCGTGGGAACAGAAGGTACGGCGGTGGAATTAGGGTTTTCTCTCTGTTCATGGAGTTTCCGTGGTACGTAGACTTATATAGGAAGAAGGAGGGCACCGGGGGAGTTACGGGGGCCCCACGAGGCAGGGGGCTCGCCCCCCACCCTCGTGGGCCCCTCGTGGCTCTTCTGACGTGGTTCTCAAGTTCTTCGTGCGTAATTTTCTCCAAAAATATCTCTCGCGAAGGTTTCATTCCGTTTGGACTCCGTTTGATATTCTTTTTCTGCAAAACCCTGAAACAGGCAAAAAACAGCAATCTGGACTGGGCCTTTGGGTTAGTAGGTTAATCCCGAAAATGATATAAAAGTGAATGATAAAGCCCATTAAACATCCAAGACTTCATAAATAATAGCATGGAACAATAAAAAATTATAGATACATTGAAGACGTATCAAGCATCCCCAAGCTTAATTCCTACTCGTCCTCGAGTAGGTAAATGATAAAGAAAGAATTTTTGATGTGGAATGCTAACCAATATAATTTTTCAATGTAATTATCTTAATTGTGGCATGAATGTTCAGATCTGAAAGATTCAAGATAAAAGTCTATATTGGCATAAGAAATAACAATACTTCAAGCATACTAACAAAGCAATCATGTCTTCTCAAAATACTATGGCTAAAGAAAGTTATCCCTACAAAATCATATAGTCTGGCTATGCTCCCTCTTCATCACACAAAATATTCATATTATGCACAACCCCAATTTCAGCCAAGCATTTGTTTTCATACTCTATCTTTTCAAACCTTTCAACTTTCACGCAATACATGAGCGTGGGCCATGGATATAGCACTATGGGTGGAATAGAGGTGGTTGTGGAGAAGACAAAAAAGAGAGGGAGATAGTCTCACATCAAGCAGGCATATCAACGGGCTATGGAGATGCCCATCAATAGATATCAATGTGAGTGAGTAGGGATTGCCATGCAACGGATGCACTAGAGCTAAATATGAATGAAAGCTCAACAAAAGAAACTAGTGGGTGTGCATCCAACTTGCTTGCTCACGAAGACCTAGGGCATTTGAGGAAGCCCATTGTTGGAATATACAAGCCAAGTTCTATAATGAAAATTCCCACTAGTGTATGAAAGTGACTAAGAATGAGACTCTCTACAATGAATAACATGGTGCTACTTTGAAGCACAAGTGTGGAAAAAAAAGTAGCAATTGTCCCTTATCTCTTTTCTCTCATTTTTTTGGAGGGGCTTTCTCCTCTTTTTTTTATTAGCCCCTCTCTATTTTTTTGGGGCCATCTTTTTTTTATTGGCCTTTCCTCACATGGGACAATGATCTAATAATGATGATCATCACACTTTTTATTACAAATCGATACTACAACAAGTATGACTCTTCATGAATGCCTCCGGCAGTGTACCGGGATATGCAATGAATCAAGAGTGACATATATGAAAAGTTGTGCATTGTGGCTTTGCCACAACTACGATGTCAACTACATGATCATGCAATGGCAATATGACAATATGATGCGTGTCATATGAACGGAACGGTGGAAAGTTGCATGGCAATATATCTCGAAATGGCTATGGAAATGCCATGATAGGTAGGTATGGTGGCTGTTTTGAGGAATAATATGGTGGCTGTTTTGAGGAAGGATATATAGTGTATGGCACCGGCGAAAGTTGCGCGGTACAAGAGAGGCTAGCAATGGTGGAACGGTGCGAGTGCGTATAATCCATGGACTCAACATTAGTCATAAGAACTCATATACTTATTGCAAAAATTTACGAGTCATCAAAACAAAGCAATCAACGCATGCTCCTAGGGGGAGGTTGGTAGGAGTTAACCATCACGCGCCCCCGACCTTCACACAAAGGTTGGCACTCTACAAATACCTCATGCTCTAACTTCGTCACATAGCGGTTCACCATACGTGCATGATACGGGAATCACTAACCTTAGCACAAGTATTTCATAGTTTCATAATAACTCCACTAGCATGACTCTAATATCACTATCCTCATATCTCAAAACAATTATCAAGCATCCAACATCTCATTCTATTCAATGCACTTAGTGTGAATTTTTTTACTACATTGACATTGGATGTCTATCATGTGAAGACTAGTTTCTTTAGCCTAAACACATTACCATGCTGTTTTAATAGACTCTCAAATAGATATAAGTAAAGCATGAGAGTTCAACAATTTCTACAAAATATTACCACCACCGTGCTCTAAAAGATATAAGTGAAGCACTAGAGCAAAAACTATTCAACTCAAAAGATATAAGTGAAGCATATAGAGTGTTCTAATAATTTCTAGGCCATATTTAACTCTCTCAAATAGGTGTGTCCAGCAAGGATGATTGTGGCAAACTAACAAGAAAAGACTCAAATTATACAAGACGCTCCAAGCAAAACACATATCATGTTGCGAATAAAAATATAGCTCCAAGTATAGTTACCGATGGATGAAGACGAAAGAGGGGATGCCTTCCCGGGGCGTCCCCAAGCTTAGGCTTTTGATTATCTTGAATTTACTTGGGGTGCCATGGGCATCCCCAAGCTTAGGCCTTTTCTACTCCTTGTTCCATAGTCCATCAAAGCGATACTCAAAACTTGAAAACTTCACAACACAAAACTTAGACAAAAATTCTCGTGAGCTCCGTTAGTATAAGAAAGCAAACCACTACTCAAAAGTACAGCAATGAATTCATTCTTTGTTTATATTGGTGTTAAACTTACTGTATTCCAACTTCTATATGGTTCATATCCTCCAATACTACTCATAGATGCATCGGAATAAGCAAACAACACACGAAAAACAGAATCTGTCAAAAACAGAACAGTCTGTAGTAATCTGCAGGTTTCGCCTACTTCTGGAACTCCAAAAAATTCAAACTAAATGGGTAAATTTGCAGAATTTGTCTACCAATTATCTTCAAAAAGTATCAACTAAAAATCACGCTCCTGTAAAATCCGAAGACTACTTTAGCTAGCGCTAATGATTCTGTTTTTCACAGCAAGATCACATAAACTTTACACAAGTCTTCCCAAAGGTTCTACTTGGCACAAACACTAAACAAAACATGAAACCACAGATAATCAGAGGCTAGATGCAATATTTATTCCCTAATAGCAACAAAAACAAAAAAACAAAAAATTGGGTTGCCTCCCAACAAGCGCTATCATTTTACGCCCCTAGCTAGGCACGATACAAGATAGATCTAGGTATTGCCATCTTTGGAAGGCAATCCATAAGTGGCTCTCATGATAGATTCATATGGTAATTTGATTTTCTTTCTAGGAAAGTGTTCCAAGTCTTTCCTTAACGGAAATTGGAATATAATATTTCCTTCCTTCATATCAATAATTGCACCAATCGTTCTAAGGAAAGGTCTACCAAGAATAATAGGACAAGAAGGATTGCAATCAATATCAAGAACAATGAAATCTATGGGCACATAATTCCTATTGGCAACAATAAGAACATCATTAATTCTTCCCATAGGTTTCTTAATAGTGGAATCTGCAAGATGCAAATTTAAAGAACAATCATCAAGCTCATGGAACCCTAGCAAATCACACAAAGTTTTTGGGATAGTGGAGACACTAGCACCCAAATCACACAAAGTATAGCATTCACGATCTTTTATTTTTATTTTGATAGTAGGTTCCCACTCATCATAAAGCTTTCTAGGTATAGATACTTCCAACTCAAGTTTTTCTTCATAAGATTGCATCAAAGCATCAACTATGTGTTTAGTGAAAGCTTTATTTTGACTATAAGCATGCGGAGAATTTAGCATGGATTGCAACAAGGAAATACAATCAATCAAAGGGCAATTGTCATAATTGAATCCCTTTAAATCCAAAGTAGTGGGTTCATCACGATGCAAAGTTTTAATCTCTTCACTCCCACTTTTAGCAATTTTAGCATCAAGATCTAAAAACTCCGAATCATTGGGACACCTTAAAGCAAAATCATCTCCAATCCTATCTTCATCAAGATTTATACTAGAAAACAAGGATCTAATAGGAGACACATCAATAACTTTCAGATCTTCATCTTTATTTTCATGATAACTAGAAGAACACGATTTAATATAATCTTCTCTTTTAGCACGCATTCTAGCGGTTCTTTCTTTGCATTCATCAATGGAAATTCTCATGGCTTTGAGAGACTCATTGATATCATGCTTAGGTGGGATAGATCTAAGTTTCAAAGAATCAACATCAAGAGTAATTATATCCACACTTCTAGCCAATTCATCAACCTTAAGCAATTTCTCTTCAAGCAAAGCATTGAAATTCTTTTCCGAGATCATAAACTCCTTAACACTAGTTTCAAATTCAGAAGGCATCTTTCCATAAGAGTTGTTGTAGGAATTACCATAATTATTAGAGGAATTACTAGGAAAAGGCCTAGGATTAAAATCACCTCTATAAGCATTGTTACCAAAATTATTCCTACCAACAAAATTCACATCCAAAGATTCATTGTTATTCTCAATCAAAGTGGACAAAGGCATATCATTAGGATCAGAAGAAGCACTCTTAGCAGCAAACAATTTCATAAGTTCATCCATCTTTCAACTCAAAACACTAATTTATTTGATAGCATGCACCTTTTTACTAGTAGATCTTTCGGTGTGCCATTGAGAATAATTAACCATAATATTATCTAGGAGTTTGGTAGCTTCTCCTAAGGTAGTTTCCATGAAAGTGCCTCCGGCGGCCGAATCTAAAAGATTTCTAGAGGCAAAATTCAAGCCAGCATAAAAGTTCTGAATAATCATCCATAGATTCAAACCATGTGTAGGGCAATTACGTATCATCAATTTCATTCCCTCCCAAGCTTGTGCAACATGCTCATGGTCTAGTTGCTTAAAATTCATAATATCGTTTCTAAGAGAGATGATCTTAGCAGGAGGGAAATACTTAGAGATAAAAGCATCTTTGAACTTATTCCACGAATCAATACTATTTCTAGGCAAAGAGGAAAACCAAGTTTTAGCACGATCTCTAAGTGAAAACGGAAATATCTTCAATTTAACAATATCGTTATCCGTATCCCTTTTCTTTTGCATATCACACAAATCAACAAAGTTGTTTAGATGGGTAGCGGCATCTTCACTAGGAAGGCCGGAGAATTGATCTTTCATGACAAGATTCAACAAAGCAGCATTGATCTCACAAGATTCAGCATTGGTAATAGGAGCAATCAGAGTGCTAATAAAATCATTGTTGTTGGTATTGGAGAAGTCACACAGATTGGTATTGTTCTGAGCCATAGTGACAAGAAAGTAAGCAACACACACAAGCAAACAAGAGGCAAGCGAACGATAAACACACGGCGGAAGAAGGGCAAATAAAACAGCAAGGGTGAAGTGGGGGAGAGGAAAACGAGAGGCAAAAATGTAATGCGAAGGATAAGGGTTTGTGATAGGTACTTGGTATATGACTTTTGCGTAAGCCTCCCCGGCAACGGCGCCAGAAATTATTCTTGCTACTTCTCGAGCTTGCGTTGTATTCCCTCGAAGAGGAAAGGGTGATGTAGCACAGTAGCGTAAGTATTTCCCTCAGGTTTTGAGAACCAAGGTATCAATCCAGTAGGAGACCACGCGTGAGTCCCTCGCACCTGCACAAACAAATAAGAACTTCACAGTCGACGCAATAAGGGGTTGTCAATCCCTTTACGGTCACTTACGAAAGTGAGATCTGATAGAGATGATAGTTTATATTTTTGGTATTTTTAGTTTATAAGAACAGTAAATAAAAGTGGTAAAAGTAAAGTAGATGTAGATTGATATGTTGAGAATAGACCCGGGGGCCATAGTTTTCTCTAGTGGCTTCTCTCATGATAGCGATATTCTACGACGGGTAAACAAATTACTGTCGAGCAATTGATAGAAAAGCGAATAATTATGAGACTATCTAGGCATGATCATTGTATATAGGCATCACGTCGACCGACTCCTGCCTGCATCTACTACTATTACTCCACACATCGACCGCTATCCAGCATGCATCTAGTGTATTGAGTTCATAAGAACAGAGTAACGCCTTAAGCAAGATGACATGATGTAGAGGGATAAACTCAAGCAATATGATATAAACCCCATCTTTTTATCCTCGATGGCAACAATACAATACGTGCCTTGCTGCCCCTACTGTCACTGGGAAAGGACACCACAAGATTGAACCCAAAGCCAAGAACTTCTCCCATTGCAAGAACTATAGATCTAGTAGGCCAAACCAAACCAATAATTCGAAGAGACTTGGAAGGATATTATGAGCACACATAAAAAGTTCAGAGAAGAACCCAATATCTTTCATAAATAACCTTGATCATAAACTCACAATTCATCGGATCTCGACAAACACACCGCAAAAAGAGATTACATCGAATAGATCTCCTCGAAGACCGAGGAGAACTTTGTATTGAGATCTATAGAGAGAGAGAAGAAGCCATCTACATGCTAGCTATGGACCCGAAGGTCTGTGGTAAACTACTCACAACTCATGGTGAGGGCGATGATGATGATGATGATGAAGGCCTCCGTGATGGATCCCCCTCCGGTGGAGCTCCGGAACAGGCTCTAAGATGGGATCTCCTCGGGAACAGAAGGTACGGCGGTGGAATTAGGGTTTTCTCTCTGTTCACGGAGTTTCTGTGGTACGTAGACTTATATAGGAAGAAGGAGGGCACCGGGGGAGTCACGGGGGCCCCACGAGGTAGGGGGCGCGCCCTGGGAAGGGGGTGCACCCCCCACCCTCGTGGGCCCCTCGTGGCTCTTCTGACGTGGTTCTCAAGTTCTTCGTGCATGATTTTCTCCAAAAATATCTCTCGCGAAGGTTTCATTCTGTTTGGACTCCGTTTGGTATTCTTTTTTTGCAAAACCCTGAAACAGGCAAAAAACAGCAATCTGGACTGGGCCTTTGGGTTAGTAGGTTAGTCCCAAAAATGATATAAAAGTGAATGATAAAGCCCATTAAACATCCAAGACTTCATAAATAATAGCATGTAACAATCAAAAATTATAGATACGTTGGAGACGTAACAGGGCGCGCCAAGTGTGGAATCCTACTAGGACTAGTAGAGCGCCCGTGCATTGCCATGGGCTTTTGGAGAAAATTAAGATGTTGTTCACATAGCTAAAATAACTGAGAACAATGCCCTCTCACCCAACACGCATCTTTTTCTTGACAATCAGCAAACACACATCATACTATCAAACATAATAATGTTATTGCCAACCAACAAAATGTTTTTTAGTTGAAATAGGTTGTGTTTTATTCATTCATCTCAGCATGATCCGAGTCCAAAAAAAATCATGAATACAAAATGTCAGGTACCCTACCCATGTTTTACATAACTTATTTGCACAACCATTGTACGATAGCCGATGAGCAGCTCCATTAGCCATGTGTCACACATGCCACCCTAAACACCAACACAGTGACCCAAAAGGACAAAAAATTGTTTATTTTTTGTCTGTTTGAGTCACCAAATGTTTCCATCATACAGCGACAAATAACTTTGTATTGGTACAGGTCCTCAATAAATAAAGTGTTAGTAAGAGAACACAAGTTATTGCTTGTCTTCTATCTTTCACTCCCTTTGTCTATCACTTGGCTTCCATTCTCCCTTTCTCTTTCTCCCTCTCCACCTGCTCCTTGACACAACGCTATCACCATTGGTGAAGCTCTGAATAAGGGATGAGTGCCACTAGAACAATTATATATTATTTTTAAGGATTAATTACAATGTTAAACTAAATTCATTTATAGGCATCTGGACTGATTTCTAAATCATAAAATCACAGAGTTGATTACAAGGTGAGCAAACAAAAAAAGAATTTTAAAAGGAGAAAAAAGTAAACCTAAAAGCTATACATGAGTAGCTAAATGTAAGAACATCATGAACCAATTCTTAAAAAGAGATTTACGCTGCATTTTGGTGCCTGTGAGATCATAGGAGCAGGCCATCAACGCTGACGGTTTTATTTTTATGGTTGAAGATCATAGCATTGTGTCACTACAAGAGGTTATGGGAGAAATCCGCAGAATCCTCAAAGCAATCCCCAAGCTCTTGTTAATGATGCAGTGGACTAACAAATGATCCCAGGAAATGAATGAAAAGATCGAGCATCAACTTATGTAATAGAAAAATAATCCAATAAAATAAAGTTCTGAACAAAATATTACTTGCTCACATTGAGAGATAAAATGATAGTGTTGTTACTGTCCAAATTGACAATTATAGACTCATTAATAGCAATGCAACAAAGATTAGCAAGGGTAGTCTTAATTTATAGAAGGACAACTTAAATCTTGTATATAGAAAACATTCAACAAGTTTAGGAGCCTAAATGTGAGAACATGTATTGACATATCTTTAGCACTATAAATGAAGATAAGTTTATGGTCTATTGAGGCAACCTGATAAATTAAAAAGAAGGTTCTTACCTGTACCACTTGGTCGTGAACTATTGTCTATAATTTCAGATAACCATGCACGGTATTTGGTGGAGTATCTGTGTGAAAACACACACACACACACACACACACACACACACACACACACACACACTCGGCCATCCTGGAAAGGAAATCTTGCCCACACTCCTAGGCAAGCTAGTCCAATCTCACTGCCACTCCGTGTCCTCGGCTGCCATTCTCTGCCTCCATCCCTCGACACTCCACCTCCCCCATCCCCATGTCGCTTTCATCGACAGCCATCCATCGACACCGCCTTCGACGAGGTTACCTTCACCGCCGCCACCGCAGCACCATGCCTCACCATAATCTCCATGCCCCCATTGGTCACGTCCACATATCAAATAGTAGGACCTACAAACTGGTTATACGCTTAAAAATCGAGCATGCAAGATCAATGTAAAACCAAACAAGATTCTGCAAACTGAACCACATATAACTCCCAGGAAAAGAAGGGTATACCTATACCAGTTCCATAACCACATGATAGATAACAGATACCGATTTCCCATCAGATGAGTAGACAATTTTGCGAACCTCCCCAGACGGTTCTGCAAAGGGTTACAATATGGTGGAAGGGAAATTGGGAAAACAATTGAAATCCTCCTGGAAAGGACAGAAATGTAACAATAACAATAATAATAACAGAGCCTTTAGTCCCAAACAAGTTGGGGTAGGCTAGAGATGAAACCCATAAGATAATGCATCTAACTCATGGTTCTGGCACATGGATAGCAAGCTTCCACGCACCCTTGTCCATGGCTAGTTCTTTGATGGTACACCAGTTCTTTGTATCTCTCTTTACGGACTCCTCCCATGTCAAGTTTGGTCTACCCCGGCCTCTCTCGACAAGATCAGCACGCTTTAGCCATCCGCTATGCACGAGAGCTTCAGGAGGTCTGTGTTGAATATGCCCAAACTATCTCAGACAATGTTGGACAAGCCTGATAGGCTTGGCGACCCAGCGTCAGAACTCAACCACTTTTATGAAGATTAAACCCAAAAGAAAGGACAGAAATGACTGAGTTAAATTATTTATTCTCGAGGGAAAGAATTTAGTAATCTAATTAATACATGCAATGGGAAATTACATTTTCTTTTCTTCTAAGGCACTTATTTTCTTATCAAAAGATCTATTCCTACAAAATTATTCAGTGTACAATCGATTTTATATCTCAATAAATTTGTGTGAGAAAATTTATGAATGCGTAATATGATACAATTTATTTTGTTAACAACATACCTTGCTCTAGAGACTAGTGAGATGATGAAGCATATGATGTGTCTACAATCATGAAAACGATCAACATTTTTGTGTCATAATATATCAAGGACGACACAGCCAAATTATTCCTAGTTTTTATGATGCATTAATTGCATTACTGAATTAATATGTCTAATGCTAAATTTTCCAGTCCTAGAATAGTGACGTTAAATCAAAGACATCAAGCTGAAAACTGCACGTGGTTCAATAGAGATTTAGTGTACAAAGCAACCCACTGACCTGAGATGTGTTTTGTCCATTGAAAAAAACTGAGGTATATTTACAGCATGAGGATACTATATTTTGTTTATTTTTTGAACAGAGCACACGCCCTGCTCAATTTTACTTAAAAACAAAGCAAGACAAAAATAGGTGTAATCTATCTACAACACAGGTAAAAAATGATCATGAAACCCTACATCTAGCAGCATAATATTGCTTATGATTATTTAACACAGTAGAAATAAGCAGGACAGAGGAACAATTTGTACAGTTTTCTATAGATAATGAAAGAGCCAGTGCTCCTTTCTTCTGAATCATGATTATACTGAAAGAAATCAATTAGTCTTCTGAATCAAGTTGGTTCTCAAGCAGCTTGAACTCTTTGATGCCAAGTGACATGAGGCCTTTACGAAGCAAATTTCTGTAATTTTCATTGAGTTAAATGATCACTCTAAGTAGGTACATTAGTTTACATATTAAAACCAAATAGATGTTCAGATTTCATTTCCGAATAGAAAGTGTGTCTGATTACTCTAGGTTACAAAATACCCCTATAAGCCTATGACGAATGCAACAATTAGATAAAAAATGCATAAAGAAAGTATTAATCAAAATATTGTAAATTAAACAGGTGACAAGTATCCAGTGAAAACTTTCTTCATGGATCAGTAGATATATAACAAACCACATGGATCAAAGGTTGTTTATCACTTAAGCGCTAATGAGATAATTACGTCCTCACTCTGCCTTAATGTGACAACGACTTGGCTACCTCCGCTCTCATGGCCCCTTGAAACTTTGATGCTGAAGCGGGATGAGTTGCACTGAATAAATGTGGCAGTATGGTTGTCATATAGGTTTTAGTGCAAGCAATTTCTACCTAACCCGTTGATGCATCATGTATGATACTAAATGGTGGAGAACAAACTGATTTCAATGCATTACAGGATTACGAACTTTGAGGCGCAGGATTACTAAATAAAAAATCGTTACCGAAGAGAACGGGACAGCGATTTTTGACTCTGTGATTTCTCAATTGATTATACAATGGCATGAAGCAAGTTTTTATCGAAGAGGGTAGCCCATCAGGTTCCCTACTGAATTTTTCTGGTGTCCTCTTTTATTCTATTGTTCTTTTCTGGAAATACCATACATCTAGTTAGCTAATCTATGTGTCCCGATGTCGTGGTATATCTTAATTTTGGTTTCAGTTCAAAGGTCTTGATCCTCCAAGTTCTCATTTTGACACCTCAAACTGAAAACAACTTAACAAATCAATTGTTTGAATTGAAGAGAATAATTGCTTCTTTCTTCCCCATCAGAAGCTTGCTTGATATATTCCTCAGAGAACAAGCCTCTAGATTATTTTTACATGAAAATATAGTGTGTGCACAATAAAATACCAAATTACCTATAGTAGATGAAGCAGATCATGCCAAATATTGTCTCCTTTCTCCAGGCAGAGTGGTTTTGGGGGGCTGGTTTTAAGCTTTCCAATACTCCTTTTATCTCCTCTTTGTCCTATACACACATGAATCAAGGAATGAAAATCAATTAAAATTGGAGGAAGCAATGATATTGGTATGTAAAATAATGACAGTAAAGTTTCACGTGCCTTAGATTGAAAAACAACATAAAGCCTCGAGTAGCCCATATATGTTCGCATATTGTGAAAAGAGGCTCCCTCATGCTTGCATTACCTCATAGCGTTGTTTTTATACTCATTCAGACAGATGGTTGCAATAACTGTCTAAAAAGATCCAAATTTCTCCTGAAACATAATAGAATGGATGTCGGCTTTCTGATCTTTACTTGGAAAACAAATCCAAAAAGTCATTTTAAATAGGGTCGCCTCCATCATTTTCTAATGAATAGATGGGCGGCTCATCCACTTAAAATGTATAGAAATTCTAGAGAAAAAAACCAAGCATCTGTACCTGAAGGTGTGTGATGACCCACAAGTGTAGGGGATCTATCGTAGTCCTTTCGATAAGTAAGAGTGTCGAACCCAATGAGGAGCAGAAGGAAATGATAGGCAGTTTTCGGTAAGGTATTTTCTGCAAGCACTGAAATTATAGGTAACAGGTAGTTTTGTGATAAGATAATTGGTAGCAAGTAATAAAAGGTAAAAGTAAATAAGGTGCAGCAAGATGGCCCAATTCTTTTTGTAGCAAAGGACAATCCTGGACAAACTCTTATGCAAAGTAAAGCGCTCCCGAGGACATATGGGAATTATCGTCAAGCTAGTTTTCATCACGATCATCTGATTCGCGTTCGGTACTTTGATAATTTGGTATGTGGGTGGACCGGTGCTTGGGTGCTGCCCTTACTTGGACAAGCCTCCCACTTATGATTAACCTCTAATGCAAGCATCCGTAACTACAAAAGAAGTATTAAGGTAAACCTAACCATAGCCTGAAACATATGGATCCAAATCAGCCCCTTACAAAGCAACGCATAAACTAGGGTTTAAGCTTCTGTCACTCTAGCAACCCATCATCTACTTATTACTTCCCAATGCCTTCCTCTAGGCCCAAATAATGGTGAAGTGTCATGTAGTCGGCGTTCACATGACACCACTAGAGGAAAGACAACATACATCTCATCAAAATATTGAACGAAGACCAAATTCACATGACTACTAATAGCAAGACTTCTCCCATGTCCTCAAGAACAGAAGCAACTACTCACAAGACATAATATTGTTCATGATCAGAGGGGTATTAATATGCATAATGGATCTGAACATATGATCTTCCACCAAATAAACCAATTAGCATCAACTACAAGGAGTAATCAACACTACTAGCAACCCACAGGTACCAATCTGAGGTTTGGGTACAAAGATTGGATACACGAGATGAACTAGGCTTTGAGAGGAGATGGTGCTGGTGAAGATGTTGATGAAGATAGCCCTCCCCAAGATGGGAGATTTATTGATGATGACGGCGGTGATGATTTCCCCCTCCCGGAGGGAAGTATCCCCGGTAGAACGGCTCTGCCGAAGCCCTAGATTGGTTTCTGCCTCGAGACGGCGGCGTCTGGTCCCGAAAGCCTCCTCTTGATTTTTTCCAGGTCAAAACGCTTCATATAGTAGAAGATGGGAACCTGGGGCCCACCGGCTGGCCCTCGAGGCAGGGGGGCGCGCCATGGGAAGGGGGGCGCGCCCCCCACCCTCGAGGCCAGCCAGTGGCCCCTCTCATGGATTTCTTTCGCCAGATATTTTTTAAATTTTCCGAAAAAATGTTCTGTGGAGTTTCGGGGCTTTTGGTGTTGTGCAGAATAGGTTTCCAGAGTTTGCTCCTTTTTCAGCCCAGAATTCCAGCTGCCGGCATTCCCCCTTCTTCATGTAAACCCTGCAAAATGAGAGGGAAAAGGCATAAGTATTGTGACAAAACATGTATGAACAGCCCATAATGCAATAAATATCAACTTATAAGCATGATGCAAAATGGACGTATCAACTCCCCCAAGCTTAGACCTCGCTTGTCCTCAAGCAAAAGCCGATATCGAAAAATATGTCCACATGTTATGAGATAGAGGTGTCGGTAAAAACAAAATACGGACATGAGGGCATCATGATCAATCTCATTACAGAAACTTATATAAATATAGTCATATGATCATTATGGTAAAGTAACAATTCATCCACAATATCAAGTATGCATCATAAACTTCATTGGAAACTAACAAATTTTGGTCTCGGTCATTGAAGCAATTGCAATTTATCGTATCATCGGAAAGAGTCAGTATAAGAGCTTTTCAGCAAGCCTCACTGTTCAAGATATCTTCCGATATGCCGATAAATCGGCCTATTTATTGCTTACCATTGTCTGACCGATAAGATAAATTGGCCGATAAATCAGCCGATATGGCGATAAATCGGCCGATATGCCGATAAACTGGCCGATTTACCGCTTATCATGGGTCGACCGATAAGTTCCCGATAAGCGATATCCCCAACATTGGCAAGCCTACATACTCAACTATCATATAGTCTTTCACAATTGCTCACACTCACGCAATACTTATGTTTATTGAGTTTTAATCGGACGCAGAGAAAGATAGGAGCTTATGGTGTTGCCACCCAACCTTTTACCTCAAGGGTAATGTCAACAGTAATAGAACATGAAAACTTACATCCAAGTGGGTATATATGTCAGGATCTTTCCAACACAGTGTGCTTGCCAAAGGATAAAATGAAAAGGAAAGGTGGATTTCACCTTGACACTTATAAGACAAGAATAAAAGATAGGCCCTTCGCAGAGGGAAGCAGAGGTTGTCATGTGTTTTTATGGTTGGATGCACAAAGTCTTAGCATAGAAGAACTTCGCTTTATATTGCCACTTGTGATAAGGACCTTTATTATGCAGTCTGTCGCTTTTATTACTTCCCTATCACAAGCTTGTATAAAACTAATTTCTCCCACACTAATAAATCATACATATTTTAGCGGATTTGCAACATGACAACTTACTTGGAAGGATCTTTCTCAATCCATAGGTAGGTATGGTGGACTCTCATGGCAAAACTAGTTTTAAGGATATATGGAAACACAAGTAGTATCTCTACTTAGTGCAAGGAGTTTTGGCTAGCATGAGGGGGGAAGGCAAGCTCAACGTGTTGGATGATCCATGAAAATATACTTTATTTCGGATATAAGAAGACATAACCCATTATGTTGTCTTCCTTGTCCAACATCAACTCTTTAGCATGTCATATTTTAATGAGTGCTCACAATCATAAAAGATGTCCAAGATAGTGTATTTGTATGTGAAGCCTCTCTTCTTTTATTACTTCCTATTAATTGCAACGATGACCAAAACTATGTTTGTCACCTCCCAACAACTTTTATTTATCATACTCTTGTATGTGAAGTCATTACTTCCCATAAGATCGATATGATCTCTTTGGTACTCTTTTTGTTTTCTTTCTTTTTGTCATGACCCAAGTGAGGAAATCAAGCCCTTGACTCAACACTAATCATTATTATATAGCTCACGGACTCGAGTACAAAGGATAAAGCTCACAAAGCAAAAGCTCACAACTAGATCATGCTAACTTTATTCTAATAGATCAAGATACTACCAAAAGGATCAAACTAAGTAAAACGGTAAAGATTGGGGTGATGGTGATACGATATCGGGGTCACTCCCCCAAGCTTGGTAGTTGCCAAGGGGAGTGCCCATACCCATATGATTATGTCTCCTTTTTCGGGGTTGGTGATGATGGAGTTGTTGCTGATGTAGGCTTGTTGTTCTTCCAAGGCATGGGCTCACCATCATAGAAGGATGATCGAGTCTCCGGGATACTTAAATCTGCAGCCAAACTCATGTTCTTGAATCTATATTCATACTCACAGTTTTGGTTTTTCAGGTCATAGATCTGGGCTTGGAGTTGATCGATCTTCTCTTGAAGAGTGGAGATGGCTTCTCCAAAGATCCTTGAGTCCATCTTGAGGTTGTTGGCAAGCTCCGAGATCATCATGTGGTTGGCGTCGAGTCCTCGTTCCACCATACCTTGGCACTTGAAAACTTGTTGCTCCATTGCTTCGAGTCTTGTCTCCAACCTTCCGGTCCTTCTCGGCCCCTCAACATCACGGATGTGCAGCACCCCCTCATGCAACTCCATGGTTTTGGGGTCGTGCAGCACCTCCACAAGGTAGGGGTTGATGACATTCTCGAAGAACTTGTCCTTGGGGGTGTTGGAGGACGCTATGATGATCTAGATCTATCAAAAATAGCAGCACAAAACGAAAACAGAGGGATTCTGCGTGATACAGAGGTCAAAACCTTCGGGGGTATATATAATGAAATTTTCCCGAACAAAAGGAGTAACCCACAAGAAAACGGAGTCCAGGGGACACACGGGGTGCCCTCGAGGCAGGGGGGTGCGCCCTGGGAGGGGGGGCACGCCCCCTACCCTCGAGGAGGCCCCGTGTCTCCTCCGGACTGCGGTTTATTTTTCTATTTTTCTAAATATTCCAAAACGGAGAAAAATTGCCTTTAGAGCTGTTTTGGAGTCGGTTTACTTACCGTATCACGTACCTCTTCCTTTTCGGAGGCTGAATAGTTCTGGAAAGTGTCCCTTATGTATTCCTCCGGGGTTATGGTTTCAATAATATTAGTTTCAACATTTATGGGATTACCTGAGATATAATGTTTAATCCTTTGTCCATTCACCACCTTCAGATTTGTGCCCTCGAAGTTGTTGATTTTTATGGCACCGGAACGATAGACCTCCTCGATAATGTAAGGTCCTTCCCACTTGGAGAGAAGTTTTCCTGCAAAAAATCTTAAACGAGAGTTGTATAGCAAAACATAATCACCTACGTTAAACTCACGCTTTTGTATCCTTTTGTCATGCCATCTTTTAACCTTTTCTTTAAATAACTTGGCATTCTTGTAGGCCTGGGTTCTCCATTCATCGAGACAGCTAATATCAAATAGCCTCTTTTCACCGGCAAGCTTGAAATCATAATTGAGCTCTTTGATAGCCCAATATGCCTTATGTTCTAGCTCAAGAGGTAAGTGACAAGATTTTCCATATACCATCTTATATGGAGACATACCCATAGGATTTTTGTATGCATTTCTATAGGCCCATAATGCATCATCTAGTTTCTTGGACCAATTCTTTCTAGACCTATTAACTATCTTTTGCAAGATTAATTTCAACTCCCTATTACTTAATTCAACTTGACCACTAGTCCGTGGGTGATAGGGTGATGCAGTTCTATGGTTCACATCGTACTTAGCAAGCATCTTACGGAAAGCACCATGAATAAAATGTGAACCACCATCAGTCATTAGATACCTAGGGACTCCAAACCTCGAAAATATAACTTCTTCAAGCATCTTAATAGAGGTGTTATGATCAGCACTACTAGTTGGAATAGCTTCTACCCACTTAGTAACGTAATCAACAACAACTAGGATATGTGTGTACCCATTAGAGGAAGGAAAAGGTCCCATATAATCAAAGCCCCAAACATCAAATGGTTCAATAACGAGTGAATAATTCATAGGCATTTCTTGACGTCTACTAATATTACCGATTCTTTGACATTCATCACATGATAAGACAAACTTACGGGCATCCTTGAAGAGAGTAGGCCAATAAAAATCGGATTGCAATACCTTGTGTGCAGTTCTGTCTCCCGCATGGTGTCCTCCATAAGCTTCGGAGTGGCACTTGTGTAGGATCTGTTCCTGTTCATGCTCAGGTACACAACGTCTAATAATACCATCTACTCCTTCTTTATAAAGATGTGGATCATCCCAAAAGTAATGTCTCAAATCATAGAAGAACTTTTTCTTTTGCTGGTATATGAAGCTAGGAGCTATAAACTTAGCAACGATATAATTAGCATAATCAGCATACCATGGAGCAGTACGAGAAGTACTTATGACAGCTAGTTGTTCATCAGGAAAGCTATCATCAATAGGTTGTGGGTCATCAAGTATATTCTCTAACCTAGACAAGTTATCTACTACGGAGTTCTCAGCCCCCTTTCTATAAATAATATGCAAGTCAAATTCTTGCAGCAAGAGAACCCATCTAATAAGTCTAGGTTTAGCATCTTTCTTTTCCATGAGTTATTTGATAGCAGCATGATCAGTGTGAATAGTTACTTTAGAATCAACGATATAGGATCTAAATTATCACAAGCAAACACAACTGCTAAAAATTCTTTCTCAGTGGTAGCATAATTTCTTTGGGCACTATCTAGAGTTTTACTAGCATACTGGATAACATTCAATTTCTTATCAACTCTTTGCCCTAGAACAGCTCCTACAGCATAATCACTAGCATCACACATAATCTCAAAGGGTAAATTCTAGTCAGGAGGCTGGACAATAGGCGTAGAGATCAATGCTTTCTTAAGTATTTCAAATGCTTCTAGACAATCATCATCAAAAACAAAAGGAATATCTTTCTGTAAAAGATTAGTCAGAGGCCTGGAGATTTTGGAGAAGTCCGTAATGAACCTCCTATAAAACCCGGCATAACCAAGGAAACTTCGTATACCTTTGATATCCTTAGGGCATGGCATCTTTTCAATAGCATCCACTTTAGCTTTGTCAACTTCAATACCTCTTTCAGAAATTTTATGTCCCAAGACAATGCCTTCATTGACCGTAAAGTGGCACTTCTCCCAATTCAAGACAAGCTTAGTATCTTTACATCTCTGCAAAACTCGATCAAGGTTGCTTAAGCAATCATCAAAAGAAGTTCCGTAAACAGAGAAATCATCCATGAAGACCTCAACAATCTTTTCACAAAAGTCAGAGAAAATAGTCATCATGCATCTTTGAAAGGTAGCGGGTGCATTACATAAACCAAAAGGCATACATCTATAAGCAAAGGTACTGAAAGCACAAGTAAAGGTGGTCTTTTCTTGATCCCCTTTTGACACAGGTATTTGAGAGAAACCAGAATAACCATCTAGAAAGCAGAAATGAGTATGTTTGGATAACCTTTCTAGCATTTAATAAATAAATTGCAAGGGGTAATGATCTTTCTTAGTAGCTTAATTTGACTTACGGAAATAAATTACCATCCTATAACCTGTAACTATTCTTTGCGGGATCAATTCATCTTTATCATTAGAGACGACAGTTATACCTCCTTTCTTAGGAACACAATGGACATGACTTACCCACTGGCTATCAGCAATGGGATAGACAATACCTGCCTCTATGAGCTTTAGAATTTCCTTCCTTACCACTTCTTTCATCTTAGGATTTAACCGCCGCTGCTGATCAATAACTGGTTTAGCATTTTCTTCCAATTTTATCTTGTGTTGACATATAGTGGGACTAATGCCCTTAAGATCATCCAGAGTGTATCCAATAGCAGCTTGGTGCTTCTTCAGAGTTTTCAATAATCTCTCTTCTTCATGCTTTGAAAGGTTAGCACTAATAATAACAAGATATATCTTCTTTTCATCAAGATAAACATACTTAAGATTATCAGGCAAAGGTTTAAGTTCAAATACGGGATCACCCTTGGGTGGAGGAGGATCCCCTAGGATTTCAATAGGCAAGTTGTTTTTCAATACGGGTCCCTGTGTAAGGAATATTTCATCTATCTTCCTACTCTCATTCATATGCATATCATTTTCATGGTCTAGCAAGTATTGTTCTAAAGGATCATTAGGTGGCACGACAATAGAAGCAAGACCAATAAGTTCATCCTTACTGGGTGGTGCCTTTTCAAGGGGTTGTCTACGGAATTTAGCAAAGTTAAAATCATGAGACGTGTCCCCTAATCCGACAGTGACAATATCTTTCACACAGTCTATCTTGGCATTAACGGTATTCAAGAAGGGTCTATCAAATATAATGGGACATAAAGCATCTTGTGGGGAACTAAGAACAAGAAAATCAGCAGGGTATTTAACCTTCCCACACAAGACTTCAATATCTCTAACAATCCCAACTGGTGAAATAGTATCTCTATTAGCAAGCATAATAGTAACATCAATCCCTTCTAACTCAACAGGTGCAATATCATGCATAATTTCGTTATACAAATCAGAAGGGATAATGCTCGCACTAGCACCTACGTCGCATAAACCATGATAGCAATGATCTCCTATCTTAACAGAGATGACAGGCAAGCCTACGATAGGTTTATGTTTATTCCTAGCATTGGGTTTGGCTATTCTAGCAGACTCCTCTTGGAGATAAATAACATGTCCATCTAAATCTTCTACCAAGAGATCTTTAACCATGGCAACACTAGGTTCAACTTTAATTTTCTCAGAGGGTGTAGGTGTTCTAGTATTATCTTACGAACTACAGTTGAAGCTTGAGCATGATCCTTTATCCTAACAGGGAAAGGTGGTTTCTCGATATAAGCAGTAGGAATAACGGGATCAACATTATAAGTGATAGTCTTTTCTTCAACTTTAATAGGTTCAACTACTTTTACTTCAATATGGGGATGGTATTTAAACCACTTCTCCTTGGGGAGATAAACACGAGTAGCAAAAGATTCACAGAAAGAAGCTAATATCTCATATTCAAGTCCATATTTAGTGCTAAACTCATGGAAAACATCGATTTCCATAAAAGCTTTAACACAATCAAACTTAGGGGTCATACTTGACTCCTTACCTTCGCCGAGATCCCAATCTTCAGAGTTGTGTTTAATTCTTTCCAATAAATCCCATTTGAAGTCAATAGTCTTCATCATAAAAGAGCGAGAACAAGAATTATCGAGCATGGTGCGATTATTGAGAGAAAGCCGAGCATAATTTTTTTGGATGATCATCTTTCTTGAAAGCTCATGATTGGGGCATGAATATAACATTGAATTAAGCCTCCCCCAAGCTTGAGCGATGCTTTCTCCTTCGCGAGGCCAGAAATTATAAATATATTTACGATCACGATGAACCTGGTGCATAGGGTAGAACTTCTGATGAAATTCCAACTTCAGACGATTATAGTTCCATGATCCCATATCATCTCATAGCCTAAACCATGTCAATGCATCTCCCTTCAAAGATAAAGGGAAGACCTTCTTTTTGATAACATCCTTGGGCATACCTACAAGCTTAAACAATCCACAAACTTCATCCACATAGATTAGGTGTAAATCGTGGTGAAGTGTTCCATCTCATGTATAGGGATTTTCAAGCAATTTCTCAATCATACCCGAAGGAATCTCAAAGCAAACGTTTTCATTAGGTGCAATAGGTTGAGGAGAAACTCTTTGCTCTTCTGCTCGGGGTGAAGATACCCGAACAAGCCCCTCAAAGGATTTTGAGCCATAGTAACAAGTGACAATAAATTTCAGCACACTATATAAATTTTTCCTTACCAAAGGCGCTTCACTCCCCGGCAACGGCGCCAGAAAAGAGTCTTGATGACCCACAAGTGTAGGGGATCTATCGTAGTCCTTTCGATAAGTAAGAGTGTCGAACCCAACGAGGAGCAGAAGGAAATGATAGGCAGTTTTCAGTAAGGTATTTTCTGCAAGCACTGAAATTATAGGTAACAGGTAGTTTTGTGATAAGATAATTGGTAACAAGTAATAAAAGGTAAAAGTAAATAAGGTGCAGCAAGATGGCCCAATACTTTTTGTAGCAAAGGACAAGCCTGGACAAACTCTTATGCAAAGTAAAGCGCTCCCGAGGACATACGGGAATTATCGTCAAGCTAGTTTTCATCACGATCATCTGATTCGCGTTCGGTACTTTGATAATTTGGTATGTGGTGGACCGGTGCTTGGGTGCTGCCCTTACTTGGACAAGCCTCCCACTTATGATTAACCTCTAATGCAAGCATCTGCAACTACAAAAGAAGTATTAAGGTAAACCTAACCATAGCCTGAAACATATGGATCCAAATCAGCCCCTTACGAAGCAAGGCATAAACTAGGGTTTAAGCTTCTGTCACTCTAGCAACCCATCATCTACTTATTACTTCCCAATGCCTTCCTCTAGGCCCAAATAATGGTGAAGTTTCATGTAGTCGACGTTCACATGACACCACTAGAGGAAAGACAACATACATCTCATCAGAATATCGAACGAAAACCAAATTCACATGACTACCAATAGCAAGACTTCTCCCATGTCCCCAGGAACAAAAGTAACTACTCACAAGACATAATATTGTTCATGATCAGAGGGTTATTAATATGCATAATGGATCTGAACATATGATCTTCCACCAAATAAACCAATTAGCATCAACTACAAGGAGTAATCAACACTACTAGCAACCCACAGGTACCAATCTGAGGTTTGGGTACAAAGATTGGATACAAGAGATGAACTAGGGTTTGAGAGGAGATGGTGCTGGTGAAGATGTTGATGAAGATAGCCCTCCCCAAGATGGGAGAGTTGTTGGTGATGACGGCGGTGACGATTTCCCCCTCCCGAAGGGAAGTATCCCCGGCAGAACGGCTTTGCCGGAGCCCTAGATTGGTTTCCGCCTCGGTTCCGCCTCGAGACAGCGGCATCTTGTCCCGAAAGCCTCCTCTTGATTTTTTTCCAGGTCAAAACACTTCATATAGGAGAAGATGGGCACCTGGGGCCCACCGGCTGGCCCTCGAGGCAGGGGGGCGCGCCCTGGGAAGGGGGGCGTGCCCCTCACCATCGAGGCCAGCCAATGGCCCCTCTCGTGGATTTCTTTTGCCAGATATTTTTTATATTTTCCGAAAAAATGTTCTGTGGAGTTTCGGGGCTTTTGGAGTTGTGCAGAGTAGGTTTCCAGAGTTTGCTCCTTTTTCAGCCCAGAATTCCAGCTGCCGTCATTCCCCCTTCTTCATGTAAACCCTGCAAAATGAGAGGGGAAGGGCATAAGTATTGTGACAAAACATGTATGAACAGCCCATAATGCAATAAATATCAGCTTATAAGCATGATGCAAAATGGACGTATCAGTGTCTACGAATCTTAGAAAGTTTTCCAGTTCGTGTACTT
The DNA here is from genome assembly GCA_902687465.1 of Secale cereale. Classification (NCBI taxonomy): domain Eukaryota; kingdom Viridiplantae; phylum Streptophyta; class Magnoliopsida; order Poales; family Poaceae; genus Secale; species Secale cereale. The sequence continues at coordinate 65,548,020 of LR738712.1, forward strand.
GAAGATAGTACTAATTTAGTGCACGGCTGGAGGACAACAAACAAATGCCTAAAGATAGTTTATGAACAAGCAACTGCATGTAGTCTCCATGTAGTCTGCAGATGTAAATGAACCTGGGATATAACTACAATTACTAAACTGGCATGAGAATCAACACACTTGCAGGGGCATGTAGTCAGCACACATATATGTTTGACACGTGAAATTCCATTACAAGTGACGTGGTATTTTCCTCTACTGAACTACTCCCTCCGTTCCTAAATATGATTTGAAGACCTTATTAACATAAATGAACCTATTCTCATTCAGATATCTAGCTATTGGTTGATCTAGGATGAGATCTGAGAGGGACAAAAACATACTTGGCTTTGGGATCGGGACACCGTCTGAGCGTCATCATGTCCGACTGCTTTGTCACTACACGTGCATGTGGCCATGAATCCATCAAAACTGGTCGTGTATGAGGCGCTCACCCATGGCTACACGTGCATCTGGAGCCGGCAGCGAGGGAGACTTTGAGCCGCCTCCTCCTTCCATGGTGGAACACGGCGACGGAAGTGATTCTGGACAAGGTGGGGGCTTGGTCTTCAGCGGCGGAGGTAGCCACCTCGATCCCCTTCGTCACGGCCGCGCGATCAAGATCCGGGAGCTGCTTCCTTGATGAGCACTCGTGCGCCATGGACATGGAGCTCCGTCGCCTAACCTTAACGATCTGTAACCGGATCTAGCAATGGAGAGGAAGGGTGGGGGTGGAGGTGGCTAAGCGGGAGATAGGGGAAGCCAGGGGGAGGGAGGAGGCGGTGGAGCGGCAGATGGGGGCGGCGCCGCATCGCGGTAAGAGGGAGAGAGAGCGGCCGCATCACGAGGGGTGGATCCAGGGAGGGGCGGCCAAGGAAGGAACGTGATGGAGGCGATCCCGTACCTCGGCTTGGCGGCGGCGGCGAGATTGTACGTCGGAGGCGATCGAGGGGAGCGCGGTCGAAGGGATCGAGGGCAGCGGCGTTCTAAGGAAGGGAGATGGGGGAGGGGATCGGCGGCAGCTGTGAGGGTGAGGGCGGCGGCTTGATGTGCGAGGGCGACGACGAAGGATCTGGTGTGGCGTCGCTCTAGGGCAAGGCTTCGCTCGCTCGCTCGTTGGGTAGAGATGGTTATAAGGATCAGGTCTTTTTTCATTGGTTAAACATCATAGATTTTTTTTTTGGCTGGAAGGCATGGGTGTGGGTTGGTAGTCTAGGCACTAGGTTTTTTCAGTTCGTTTTGGCTAAGTCTGAGGTGGGAGGAAGTACCAAGAAAACCATGGGAGGTGGGACTAAAAAACCCCTGGAAGCGAGACTACCAATTACTCCATTAGGAGTATAGACTCCCTAGTCCTAGTAGGATTCCTCCTCCCACATGGAATAGGAAAAGATGAAGGGAGAAGTAGAAGGAAGGAAGGGGGCGCCCCCTTTCCCTAGTCCAATTCGGACCAGTCCATGGGGAAGGGCGCGGCCACCCTTGAGGCCTTTCTCTCCTTTCCCGTATGGCCCATTAAGGCCCAATACGAATTCCCGTAACTCTCCGGTACTCCGAAAAATACCCGAATCATTCGGAACCTTTCTGATGTCCGAATATAGCCTTCCAATATATCAATCTTTACGTCTCGGCCATTTTGAGACTGTTCGTCATATCTGTGATCTCATCCGGGACTCCGAACAAACGTCGGTCATAAAATCACATAACTCATAGTACAAATCGTCATCGAACGTTAAGCGTGCGGACCCTACGGGTTCGAGACCTATGTAGACATGACCGAGACACATCTCCGGTCAATAACCAATAGCGGAACCTGGATGCTCATATTGACTCCTACATATTCTACGAAGATCTTTATCGATCAAACCGTATGACAACATACGTTGTTCCCTTTGTCATCGGTATGTTACTTGCCCGAGATTCGATCGTCATTATCATCATACCTAGTTCAATCTCATTACCGGCGTGTCCCTTTACTCGTTCCATAATGCATCATCTCGTGACTAACTCATTAATCGTTTGCTTGCAAGGCTTATTATGATGTGTATTACCGAGAGGGCCCAGAGATACCTCTCCGACACTCAGAGTGACAAATCCTATTCTCAATCTATGCCAACACCACAAACACCTTCGGAGAAACCTGTAGAGCATCTTTATAATCACCCAGCTATGTTGTAACATTTGATAGCACACAAGGTGTTCCACCGGTATTCGGGAGTTGCATAATCTCATAGTCATAGGAACATGTATAAGTCATGAAGAAAGCAATAATAGTGAAACTAAATGATCAAGTTGCTAAGCTAACGAATGGGTCTTGTCCATCACATCATTCTCCTAATGATCTGATCCCCGTTGATCAAATGACAACTCATGTCTATGGCTAGGAAACACAATCATCTTTGATCAATGAGCTAGTCTAGTAGAGGCATACTAGGGACACTCTGTTTTGTCTATGTATTCACACATGTACTAATTTTCTGGTTAATACAATTCTAGCATGAATAATAAACAATTATAATGATATAAGGAAATAAATAATAACTTTATTATTGCCTCTAGGGCATATTTCCTTCCGAGACTAGGTTCCGTTCCCTTAAACATGTGGATAGATGAGTACAATCGGTCTTTATTTGTGTGGCTTAGAGGGTGTCGTGTCTTGCTTCTATGAGGTCAACTTTTTTATAACTTTGGGTTATCATTTATTTAGTTCTTATGAAGACTCGAGGTTCGCTTGTCTTACCTTACTGGGAAGGCTGCATGGTTACACCAGGATTGAACTGGTTTTGGGTTTTAATCAAGGAGCTGGTTTTTAATTTGGCCCTTACACCACCTAAGTTTGTTAAACGTGGCCCTAGATTTTTGAGTTGTTATTGGGTTTAAAATTTTAAACATGGTGGTCAAAATGTCACAAGGTCCAAAACTTCTCTGTCTCTAGCCACACTCGCCTGACACACATAAACATGAATGCGGTGTCAGCTAGGACTTGCACCTTCGCTCATTCTCCGCCGCCTCCTAGGACTCGGACCAAAGACAAACGGAAAGCCTCGTTCTCAAATTTCATATTAAAGAGTTTTGATTTTTAGCCTAATAAATTAGTTTGATTCAAACTAAAACAAAATCAATGAACCCATGGGAAGATTGGTTGAGCAACCTTTTTGCATGTCTAGACCAAGCCAGGACCCTAGTTATGCAAAAAGGTTTACCATGCAAAAAGGTTGCTCAAAGATGGCATGCTTCGAACCGACAGTAAAAAAAGATGGCATTCTTAAAGTGGCATCTTAGTACCTTGATGCCTGTCTGAATCACATACTCGAGGGCTCTCAGATGGACGGACGGAAAGAGATTGAAGCACTGTTTTACCTTCTTTTTTTCTCGTAACACGGCTTTACCTTTTAACCAAGAATGGCAATGGGCGCTGCTTTATCTTCGAACCGAAAACGGAAATGCGTACAGTACTCGTGAGCACTGGCGGAGCTTACTGTACTATTGGGGGGGGGGGTTGGTCCCAGCCATGCACAATTCTATGAAGAAAAAAATAATTGAGGGCTTAGTTGGAAGGAAAAGTAGTGGTTTGCCCCCTCA